>CM077159.1:54651211-55251211 GCA_039583875.1 Platanthera guangdongensis | reverse complement strand
ATGCTGGCACAATAATGAGAGTACTTCGACAAGTCTCTCAAGGAAGTTACTGACAAAGTCACTACTCTTGAAAAAGAGATGAACAGAGGCTTTGCTGAAGTACAACATAATACTGATGAGTTTAAGAGACTGCTGCAAATTGGTGGAAAGGCCATAAACCACACTATCACTAGTATTGGTCAAGTCATGGATAGTTCAACTACATTGGACAATAATCAGATTAAACCGGAGAAGAAAACTCAGGACCAAAATTTCAAAAGCTATGAAGAAGTTGGCACATTCAAAGAAGATACTATAACAACTCTTACTATAGAAGTCAGAAAGGGGGAGGACAAAGCTAAAGAAGTTATTGACAAGAAAATTCTCGAGATGAAAAACTAGTGGGATGCACAATTGAAAGAGATAAGCAAAGACGTACAGAAACAAATTCAAGGAGTAAAGCTTCATACTTAAGACACTGCTGTGTGGATGCATAATCAAATACTTCCAGACTTTCCAGTCAATCCACATGAAGCTCCACCAGCTCAACTTAACCCAACTGCCTAGTTGCCTACATTCTCTCCCAGAACTGAAGATTATGGAGCCCCTCCTGCAGAGTACTCCCATGTTTGGACTGAACCAAAGTGGCCTCAAAATCCACCTCCAGAAATTCCAGTTCTTAAGAAAAGGAAATATGGAGACGATACCTCTGCCAGCCAATCAAATCCAACTCATGATGCTGAGAAAAGAGAAGCATAAGAATTTGCTGAAGTTTAGAGCCCAACTTCCAAGTCTCTCATTCTTGAGACTTTAAAGCTGGTGGTAGACTACAATGAAGATAGAAATGAACATTATGGTCCCCAGGAGTGGGACTTATATGAGGAATCTTAGACTAAAAGGAGAATCTATGACAGAGAATATGGGAGAAACAATCCCAAAACTCCTCCCAAACATGCAAAGTACTATCCTAAACCTTACTGTTATCAGAAGAGGCAACAAGAAGAGAAAGAAAGACAGCAACAACATCAATTCAAATGAGTGGAGTTTTTAGCCATAGTATAGAATGTTGTGGACCTGGATTCCTCTATGCATAATTATATATATATATATAATTTTGAATTTTGATGCTATATTATTTCAATTACTGTTGTTCTTATTAATTAATTGTTTAATTATCTTGATATAATTCACCTTAATGTAGAGGGTTCTGAATTTTATAAATAGGGGGAGATTGTTGGGTATTGTATCCACAATAACCTAGATTTGTGTGAAGTCACCCTTAAACTAAGATGAATTAAGTTTGTATTTGATGTCTTTCTCTAATTGAGTGATGCATGTCACTATTGCTAAGTGTAGACCAATGTCAGTTTACAGTGTCACCAAACACAGGACCATACAATGTAATCCCTCATTGTGTGATCCATGGTGTTGACTCACGTGTAACCTCTCTATTGGGATGCACTTTATTTTCAAGTACTACAGATTTGAAGAAAGGAAGTGTTGCCGATCCTTGGTTAAAGAAACAAAGAAAATTTTCCTTAAAAATTCCTAAGTACATTTTTCAAAAAATATAGTGTTTTCAAAAAGTCTAAGTCGATTTTTCGAGAAAGAAGAAAAGTTCTCAAAAACTTCATGACTTCTCAAAAACTCTGACAACCTAAGTCGTATTTTTCAAAAAATGCCCTGAAGATGTTTTTCGAAAAGTCCAAGTACATTTTTCGAAAAGCAATGTTCTTTTCGAGAAACATAAAATCTTTTCGAAAATTCTTCGAAACCTGTTACCGTTCTACTTTTCGAAAGGTCCTGAAGATGTTTTCGAAAAACCAATTTAATTTTTCGAAAAAGGAATTCTGTTTTCGAGGAATAAAACTCATTTTTCGAGAAAGACAAGATGTTTTCGAAAAGCAAAATCTTCTTTCTAAAAATCCGTATTCAGATCAAGGAAATTCTACGTTAAGCGATTTTCGAATAAGGCCATGCCGTTTTTCGAAAAGAAAAGTTGTTTTCGAAGAATTCTAATCCTTTCGAAGAATACAGATGAAGAAAATTTCTAAGATCTATTTTGTTCACCGTAGCTTCTATTTCATCGAGCGCAACTTCTGTTCGACTAATGGGAATTCAAATGATTAATACTTACTTAATATGATTGATTATCATTCCTTAAATGATTTCATACAGTTAGAAGAAGTTCTATATAAAGTCTTGTCAGAAATTTCGCTAACTCTAATCTTGACAGAAGTCTTAATCGTCGCAAGCTCCAGATCAGGATAAAGACGCACACACCATTTTCGTTCTTCACTGAAGATTTGTTCTCAATCCAACGATTTTACAGAAGAAGATTTGACAGATCACAAGATTCAAGATTCTCTATTCATTCACTTGATCGTGTCGAATCTAAAGAAATTCAGATCGTGTTCTCTCAAGAATTCTTCCTCAACTTCTTCACCAAGCATTCATTTTTCAAGAAGGAAGAACTCTGTAGATTTCAGATCTGAGGTGAAGTTGTTTATTATTGTTGTAAAACTTTATTTCAATTCTTATAGGAGCCTTGTCTCCGAGTTTTTAGGAAGGCTTTTATTTCGAGTGTAGATCCCATTTTGGGGGATCGAGTTTGTAGGAGTGTATTTACTCTGAGTTGTAGGAGCATTGCTCCGAGGTGTAGGATTGTTTAATCCGAGATATAGTGAAGTAGCCAAGGTAAGCCGTGGTGATAAATTGGTGAGGTGGAGAGTGGACATATCCAAGATTGGGGAACCACTATAATTCCTTGTGTCGTCTGGTTTGTGCTTGATTACGTTCTGTGTTAATCCCTCTAAATTTTTTATTCCGCAAAAGACACAGATCTCACCTAGTCACCCCCCTCTAGGTGATTTAGGTAGATAACTAAATACTTTCAACTTGGCCCACTTCACCACTGGATGAAGAAGCATTAGAGTCTGGACTAGTCTCATAATCTGAGTCAGAAGATGAGCTGGATAAGGAATGTACCTTGACTGGACAAGGCTGACCCTGGTTGGATTCATCATCATACCTTGCCATCAGCCCATAGCTATAATGCCCCGAAACTCAAAAGAGCAACGGGAGGCATTTTCGGCCAAATTTGGAATTTGACAGGGGGCACACGGCCTGGGACACGGGCGTGACCCATGGCGTGTCGTGTTTGGGTCGACGATTTGACCGTGAGGTCGACGAATTTTAGAGTCGACGATCGTCGAGCTACGAACATGGCCTGAGACACGGGCGTGTCCCAGGGTGTGTCGAGCTCGTGTCGACGATCTTCCAGGGAAGTTGACATTTTTGCTCGACGATGTGTCGAGATAGGGAACACGGCCTAGGACACGGGCGTGTCCAACGCCGTGTCAGGTGGTCGACGAACTGTACTCGACGAAGTGTCGAGATAGTGAACACTGCCTGGAGCCCAGGCTTATTCGGGTTTGACACGGGCGTGTCAAATAGGACACGGGCGTGTCCAAGACCCGTCTGCGTCTCGGGTTGGTGTTGGTCCTGTGTTGATGGAGGAACACGCCCGGGAACACGGGCATGTACAGGATGACACGGGCGTGTCAGGTCGAACACGGGCGTGTCTGGTGCCCGTGTGTTTTTTGAGATGCGACGGTTTCGATGGCGAATGGGGGACACAACCCTGGACACGGGCGTGTCACAGGCCGTGTTCGGCCCAGGTTTTACATTTCAGCTACGGATCGTGGCCGTTCGTTTGCTTATTTTGGGATCCGACGGTTGGGGGTTGTTCCTACTAGGATATACCCGGGAATAGGGTTTCAAATCCCTCACTTATTTAACTTAAGTTTCTTTCTAAAGTCTAGAGAGAGGGGAGAGCAAGGAAGAAGAAATGAAGCTAAAGACTGTTGCCGGCGGAGTTTTGGAGCTCCAAATCGCGAGCCGACTTCGGATCTACGGAGGAAAGGAGATTGCGGTGCTTTCCATCCGCATACATTTCCATGGCGGCAAGGAAAAATGCTAGGGTAACAATTCGCTACTTGAGCATGTGAAGCTCTCGTTTCCTTTGCATAGGAAGCCCGCTCACGTAAGTTTGCGGTGAGTTGAGGCGTTCCTTCGGGTAGACATGAATAGTCCCTATTGTGTACATGTAGAGTACGTATTCTAGAATAGACATAGGCATGATGTGTGAAGCCTACCCGGGCAAGTTGGTTTGGATCGATGATGTTGCATTGCATAAATGGCCGGAGAAGTCTCCGTGCATTTAGTTGTTTTTCGGGTTTTCTACGCGGTAGATTGTAGCAGGAAGCCTTGGGAACTAACCTCAAGGTGCACCCGAAAAACTGGGCAGATGCGTAATTCTGCCGTCTTGGTGGCCTGGGAGCCAACTTGCACATAACTGGGTTATGTAATATTGTCCGTTAGATTCGCGGGCTTCAGGGAAGCTTTACACGTGCCGATAACTTTAAGTGTCATGGTGAAGTGAGCAACGGGTTGAGTGGAACCGTTCCTGCTCTATGCAGTTTCGGTGTTAGTGGCCTACCGAGGGCATAGAGGTCGGGTCTTAGGCTGTCGATGATTTCAAGTGTCATGACTTCTTCCTCAAAGACTCAAATGCTCACGAGATGTGCCGTCCGAGTGGCAGTGGTGAGACCGCGGCTTTGATCGAGTTCCCCGAGAATGTGCCCTGAGAGCACAAAGTGTATGGTCATGCGTGCCTACGCATGTGTTGTACTGTTATTACTATATAATGCTTGGTTATTGCAATAAAGTGCAGGGAAGGAGCATCACCACCCCGAGTTTGGCGGCAGGATCGTTATAATTTGGTCAGCATAGCTGACCGTTGCCTTTGTTTGCCATCGTTGCGGTGGATTTTTGTTTGTAGGTGCTGCGGGAGCAAGCGGTAAATAGCGGGTTAAATCCCAAGTTACTGAACCGGCCCTAGAAGGCCTAAATATTGAGTGTTTATTTGCTTTATTAATGTGTGACCGGTCTGCGAGCCAAGGTTTGCAAAACATGTAATATAAGTAAACAAATATATGGCCTTAAGGCCATCGTACTTGTGTATTGTACTTCATTCCTGTTGGTTTGAGTAGTGGACATTCATGCTCGTGCTAGGTTCTTTATTTTGCAACTTTAAATTGTTTCCGCTAGAATGACTCTGTGTAGGACGTTGGTAATTGGTTGGATGGTTTCCATTGAGTAACCACCCGGTCTGTCTGTGGTATACGACGTCGGGCCCCAGCCAGACCTACTACTATATGCTATGCGACGGATAGGGGGGCATTACAATTTGGTATCAGACTACTGGTTTTGGTCAGGAATAAACTGAATTCGTGGACGAATTCTTTTTAAGGGGTGGTGAGCACATGTGTGTGCGTCATCGTTATAACATCAAAAGAGCCCATGAATGTCCACTTAGGAATGAAAATACAGGTGTTTGAGGAACCTGCGTGTTCTTATAATTGTTGTTTGCAATTTTGTTTGGTTGTTTAACGGTGTTTTGTACAACTATAGGTGACCAGAAGCGGTGTTGGATCGTCAGAACGCCGAGTTTCTAAGGCTAGTAGTGCAGCAAACGATGCTCCTGCAACACCTCCATCGGCTGAAACCATACGATTGGTTGCTAAAGCAGTGTTTGCCATGACCAATGCGCAGTCTGCAAGGCAAATGTAGCAACCCACTCCTACGATGGAGCAGGTACCTCTTCAAGAGGCTGAGCCAAGAAGAGTGGAGAAGGTAGTAGTGGAGCCTTTCATGCCGAGGCGATCAACTGAAAGGCAGCTCAAGCACGTTATGAACTTTAATCCTCCTATGTTCTCGTGGTTGGGAAACCCATCGCAAGCTGAAGACTGGCTCTCCCGAGTGAAGAGAGTCCTGACAGCTGCTGAAACGGAGGAGTGGTAGATGACCACTATACCTACATTCCTATTGGATGGGGATGCGAGGCTGTGGTGGGAAGGTTTAGAGCTGCACCTCTTAAGAGGAAGGCAACTAACAGACGTCTTGATGGAGGAGTTCTCGAGACTGTTCTTGGCAAGGTACCTCTGTAACGCCCCCGGTTTTTCTTTGTTTTGTTTGATCTTGGATTGGCGTTACGATGACG
This sequence comes from Platanthera guangdongensis, assembly GCA_039583875.1. NCBI lineage: Eukaryota > Viridiplantae > Streptophyta > Magnoliopsida > Asparagales > Orchidaceae > Platanthera > Platanthera guangdongensis. The sequence goes on along the minus strand of CM077159.1, from coordinate 55,245,168 downwards.
CATTTTCCGGCCTTTCGCCGTTGTAGAGCGTGGTCTTAGCTCTTTAGGTTCCTGGTGTAGCCTGGTTGTAGCCTGTTGGCAAATTTCCCCAGCTAGCCAGAGTCTCTTTTGGTGACTCGGTTGGGATTCTTAGGGAAATGCTTGTGTTTTGGTTTCGGGAGGTGTTAACCCGAGTGTGCGATCGTCGGATGTTGTTTTCGACCTCACCGTTGTTTTCGTAGCTTGGGAGTTTAGCTACGGTGCGAGTTTTGATCGAAATCCGGGATCGTTTGCTTTCGCGTCGTTTCGGCGTTTGTTCTATTAGCTGTAATGTTTATAATGTTTGTTGTGCTGTGCGTGCCTGATGTGGCCGAGCTAGTAGGCTAGTGCCTTGTCTCTTGTTTTCTAGGTGTTAGCAGGTTTCCTTTTCTGTGTAAGTTTGGGTGACATGGCCTGGGTCACGCCCGTGACCCAGGGCGTGTCTTGCTCGGGTAGAGCTCCCGTTTCTCTGGTCGACGAATGTTTGGTCGACGGGGTTTTTGTAGGAACACGGACTGTGACACGGGCGTGTCACAGGGCGTGTCCCCCTTCGTCGAGCTGCGCTCGATGGTCGTCAGGCAGAGTTTTAGTGAGAACACGGCCGTGTCACGGGCGTGTCGTATCGGACACGGACGTGACACGGGGCATGTCTCTCCGTTCGACGATCGACGCTCCACGATCGTCGAGTGGTGTTTGAGTTGGTACACGGCCTGTGACACGGGCGTGTCACAGGGCGTGTCACCTGTTTCGTCGAGCTGAGATCGACGGTCGTCTAGTGGGTAGGTATGTGAGTACACGCCCCGTGACATGGGCGTGTCGGGCCGTGTCACGGGCGTTTCTGGGGCGTGTCCCGTATTTTCGTCGAGTGGAGATCGGCGTTCGTCGAGTAAGTACACGCCCCGTGACACGGGCGTGTCGGTCCATGTCACGGGCGTGTCTTGGGCGTGTTCCATACTTTTCTCCTGAGAAGCATCTTTTGTTGCCGTGAACCGTTTTTCCTCCTCATTGCCATCGTTCCTGAGTTTGGAGAGCTTCCAGCGGAAGGGTTTTGAGAGGAGGCGGTGGTTGTTTTGGCCGGCGATTTCGGTAGGGTTAGAGCCCGTTTTTCTCGTGCGATAGCGGATTTGGCTTTCTCTCGTCTAGATCTTCCCTTTCATGTAAGTTTTTCTTGATTTAGGGTTGATTCTAGAATATCTGATTTCTTTTCTTTTCCTCAAGTTTCAGTTTTGGTCTTCTAGGTGGCCGATCTTGCCGCCAGTGCCAAGCTTGGGTGTTAGCTGTTGTTTTTCCTGGAGGTAGATGCAAGTGGCTCCCTTGCCCTTGCCAAATTATTCTAACTCTTGCTCTGTTCTCTTTTTCCTGTGCAATACTTCTGTTTTCATTATTCTGTCTTCCTCCTTAGAAATTAGAACAATAGTATGCCTTCTTCCTTCATTTCATCCATGGGCTGTTTCATTGTCATTTTTTACATTTAAATCAATGTTCTCTCATTGTCTGAGGTCTTGGTGTACAGTGGGTAGCTAGAGTTAGGGTGAGGCTGCGGTTAGTTACAGCTTAGGTTTAGTTGCGGTAGCCCCGAGTAGTTAGGATGGAACGGAGGGTCGGGATTAAATTTCCAACTCCTTGTTTTCGCGCGTTGAGAGAGTTTAGGCTGCGGTTTGACTAAAACGTACGTTTACCCTAAGTGGAAAGCGCTGACAGCATCGAGTGAGCCGAGTTCACTCAACGCCGTCACCTAGCATAGGATTTACGGCTCAGTATTTTCGGCGTCAAGTAAGCGGAACTTACTCAACGCCGCGTCGAGTGGGCTCGACAATTCTGTCTTGGGTTCGTGTATTTCCTTAGGATTGTTAGTGTGACTTTTCCATTTCTCTAGAGGGTGGTATTGGGTGTTCGACTAATTTTTGCTTGCCGACTCTTGGGTTGTGGCAGGTGGTGGAGTTTTGGTGGCCTCTGGAGGGGTGGTTTTATGTGGTGAGCTGTGGCCACCGCCTTTTGCCCCGGTTTGGGTTGGCGTGTGTGGGACCCTAGTGCTGCCACTGTTTGACCCCTTAGCCCTTTTTGGAACTGGTTTTGGTTACGTATCCAGATCCATGTTTTGACCACTGCCACTCACCCACGTGCTAGGACTGTTAGTCCCTTTCCTGTTTATGTTTTCTCTTTCTTTTGGCATATATGTATATGTATTGTTGCTGTTGCAGACTCTTTGTAGGGCATGCTGCTTTTATTGCTCGCACTTGGTGTGCTTTGCTGTGCTTTAGACAGTACTCTTTTCTTACTGTCATGACCTTTCTTTTACTTATAGCAGTTTGTTGCCGGGTTGGTAAACCCTTTCTTTTGTTTGCTCATTAATCTAATGCTCTATTTACTTTTTGTTTATCTTCTTGCTGAGGTGTTCTTTTATTGAATGCCTCAGGTCCAGGTTGTAGCCGGTTCAGCGGCTAGTTCTTTTGGAGGGGCTTGTTTGTGGCCTCTTGGGTAGCTGAGATAGCCGATCCCCGATTTTGTGAGGTAGTTCTTTACCTTTCTGTATAGACATACATTCTCACTAGTGGGTTCGTGTCAGGTTGTTGGCGCCCACTGGTGGCTTCTTGCGATGCTGGGTATGAACTTAAACTTGTGTTTTTGCCTATTTGTGGTTGTTTACTTGCTTCTAGGAAGGATTTATGTTAGGTTGCATGTTAGATATTTTAAACCCTAAAAGCATTATTATATGTACATCATGCATAACATATTTATCAAACAAAGACACTATATTTCCCTAGCGTAAAAAAACTATCTTTCATATATATATTATATTCACTTCATAGTCGAGCGTACCATGAATCGTCCCTCGGGGACACTTATGCTCATTTAGAGTGTCAATTTAATTGAAACAAAGTATTTTCTGCTGCGTATAATTATACTTTTTATTTGTGGACTAGCTGATCCACCGTGCCGAGGGATACAACCTTTCAACCTAACTGGTTTCCTTAATTAATCAACGATTTTCCTTAAAATCAAAGGTCTTGAGTTTTGCCTGGGCATGTGCAGTTATCCCCTGCACGACGTGGCATCACGACACGTGTTTTCTCTTGCTCTGATACGATTTTATCGTTGAGAAAATGCGGGTTGTGACAGTTGGTATCAGAGGGAGGTTGCTTGACAAATGGTTGGGCAACCTTTCCCTTGTTTGCATTAGTGGTTAGCGTCATACCATACACACACCGATATGTCATCAGCACGTCTTGGCTAAAGCACGAACACTACACTCATGAGCATAAAGAAGTATACAGGGCATATTATGTAGTATGGGATGCATAATATGTGTTCGTATATGGATCCACCATAGGAGGCAACATGTGAGGGTTATGTAGTATGGGATGCATAACCTCACCACATGAATGCGGCTAGCACGTTTTCTTTTTTCGTTGCATGGGAATGTTATGTAGTATGGGATGCATAACATTTTCATGTGTACGCCGCCGATGGCATGCATTAAGGCCATTTTTTAGAATGCATAGCACATCATGCATAGCATAACATTTCATAAGCACAACGTGCCAAGCTAAAGATTTGCAAGATGACGTATGTACACGCATGGTTTTTGAGTCAAAAAGAATACAAATACATGCATTCATGGTTTAGGCACATGAGTTAGTATGATGGTGGTGAACCATCTTAGGTTAAGCATAACATCATCATGGTAAAAACAACTCCCAGAGCAAGTTTTGCAGTTGAAGTTCATATTTAAGTGTGTTTGTCTGTACTGGGTAGTTTTGTTCTAGCTGTTGGGCTAGGTTTTGTCTAAAGCTTGTGCGATTATAGGATGACGAGACGTCCTGCCACGCGATCGACCCCCCAATCCGAGGGTGAGACGTCAGGAGCACAGAGCGAGGCGTTGGTAGAAAACCTGCGACAGAGCAATGAGGCCTTATCAAGACAGGTGGTGGCTATGCAGGCTCAGATTCAGTCCCTCGTGGCAGTGGTGGCGGGACAGGCTCCGAGAGTTCCGGACCCCGCTGAGGGGGTAGCGGTTCCTTCCCCTCCTGCTCCTCCCGTGCCTGTGGTCGTGGTGCCCCCAGAGATGGCATTTATATCCCAGTTTCAGCGGCTGAGACCCCCTACTTATGATGGGCAAGCAGATTTCATGATTTTGGATGACTGGCTGATTACCATTGAGGAGATGTTCTCTTACTCAGGGATTACGGACGATCAGAGAGTGATGCTCGCTGCCTACCAGCTCAAGGGCTTAACAAAGAATTGGTGGCTGAGGGAGAAAGAAGGCTTGGTGGCAGGATGCTCTTGGGAGTCATTTAAGGTGATACTATTGAGTAAATTTCTGCCTTCAGTCGAGAGGGACCGACTGATAAATGACTTTCTCCATTTGAAGTAGAGGAAACTCACGGTTAGTGAGTATGAGATTGAGTTTAGTAAGTTGAGTCGGTTTGACCCTGGTCTGGTGAGTGTTGAAGCAGACCGAGTTAAGCGATTCCTTGGTGGACTCAGAAGCGACATTCAGCAGTTAGCAAATGCCTACGGAGCAGTCAGTTATGCCAGTGTGGTTGAAGCTGCCTTGAGAGTTGAGGCCATTGAGAATGCAAAGAATAAAGGCCAGCAGTTGAGGAAGGATAAGCGGAAGTCTGTTGGAGGGAAGATCCCTCAGGAACCTGATGATGTCTCAAGAAAGAGGAACAAGGAGGTTTGTAGTTTCTGTGGCCGGCCAGGCCACCCCTTTGAGAAGTGTTTAAAAAGGTTGGGAGCACAGAAGAAGGCACAGGTGCATGCGATTCAGGGTGCTCCCAGAGGAGACTTGGTATGTGCCTTATGTGGAAGGAAGGTGCATGAGGCTGCCCGTTGCTGGTTAAAAGATAAGGTCTGTTTTCAGTGCGGCCAGAAGGGCCATCTCAAGACAAAGTGCCCACAGTTCCAGCCTGTTCTGCAGCCAGTTCCCATCCAGGCTTTGCCACCGCCTCGGCAATTGGATAGAGGAAAGGGGAAGCTGAATGTGCTTTCGGCATACGAAGCGCAGACTTCGACCCAGGTTATTTCAGGTTCGACTCCTCCCCAGTCGTTTCGTTATGTTTCCCTTTTGGTTGTAGTTTCGTTTTTGCGTTTGTTGCCTTAGATGCGTGCGCTATTTGTAGGACGATTTAAGGTAAAGAACCGCTGGGCGCACGTTCTCTTCGATTCAGGCGCTACCCACTCGTTTGTGGGTAGAGCCTTCGTGGAGTGGTTCAGTTTGGGCCTAGATCGTGTTGGTGGTGCCTTCTGCGTTAAGTTCCCTTCTGGTGACCCTGTGGTTATGGACCTGGGTGTCCTTGATTGTCCGATTTTGTTGGGGGATTTTCTAGCCAAGGCAGATCTGAAGGTGATTGACCTGGAGGACTTCGATGTTATCTTGGGCATGGACTGGTTGTCAAGGTACGATGCCGTGATCTAGTGCAAGGGTAAGCGCTTGGACTTCGTCAAAGACAACGGTCAGCCAAGGAGCGTTTATGGGTATTCTCTCCAGGAGTCCCCAGTCATTTCTGCGGTGCGTGCTCGGAAGTTGCTTGATTCTGGCTGTTTTACCTGTGTGGTCCTCTGGTAGGGACAGTTGTTCGAGTGCCGTGTTTGAAAGAGATTCCTGTGGTATGTGACTTCTCTAATGTGTTTCCTGATGATCTCCCCGGTCTTCCACCCGATCGAGATGTCGAGTTTGTTATAGATTTGGAGCCAAGCACACGTCCTATTGCCAAGGCGTCGTACCGGATGGCCCCGTGAGAGCTGGAAGAGTTGCGAATTCAGCTGGATGAGATGTTGACAAAAGGTTTCATAAGGCCAACTTATTCACCTTGGGGTGCACCAGTGCTGTTCGTTAAAAAGAAAGATGGGTCGATGAGGCTATGCATTGACTACAGAGAGCTGAACAAGGTTACTATTAAGAACAGGTACCCTTTGCCTCGAATTGACGATTTGTTTGACCAACTGCGTGGTAGTGCCGTGTTTTCCAAGATAGATCTTCGTTCGGGCTATCACCAGTTGAGGATTCGGGAGTCAGATGTTCCGCGGACGGCGTTCCGCTCTCGTCATGGGCATTTTGAGTTTTTGGTTATGTCATTTGGTTTGACGAATGCGCCCTTGGCTTTCATGGATCTGATGAACAGGGTTTTCAAGGATTTCCTAGACAAGTTTGTGATTGTCTTTATAGACGATGTTTTGGTGTACCCAAGAGATGCGGAGGAGCATGATCGACATTTGCAACTGGACTTGGCGACTCTGAGAGACCATAAGCTATACGCCAAGCTAAGCAAATGCGAATTTTGGTTGCCTCAAGTTTCGTTTCTCGGCCACGTGGTGAATAAGGATGGAATATTGGTGGACCCAGAAAAAATCGCTGCTGTTATGGAATGGGCGAGGCCTGTTACTCCCAAAGAGATCAGAAGCTTCTTGGGCTTGGCTGGATATTATAGAAGATTTGTAGAGGGATTCTCTACCTTGTCTGCGCCGTTGACCAGGTTGACGCAGAAGAATGTAGCATTCATATAGGATGGCAAATGTGAGGAGGCTTTTGAGGAACTAAAAAGAAGGTTATGTTCAGCTCCAATTTTGTCCTTGCCTACTGAAGATAGTGAGTATGATATATATGTGGATGCATCGCATGTCGGACTGGGCTGCGTATTGATGCAGGGCGGGAAGGTGATTGCGTACGGGTCGAGGCAGCTAAAGACTCACGAGAGGAATTACCCTACGCATGACCTGGAGTTTGCAGCTGTTATCTCTACGTTGAAATTGTGGAGGCATTTACTATACGGCGCACAGTGAAAGATTTTCACGGATCATAAGAGTCTGAAGTATGTCTTCACTCAGAAAGAATTGAATCTGCACCAGCGGCGTTGGTTGGAGTACATGGCCGACTATGATGTTGAAATCCAGTACCATCCGGGTAAAGCGAATGTGGTGGCCGATGCCCTGAGTCGGAAGTCAGGTAAGATTTTCAATCTCTCCGCCGAGCGTCTAGTGGAAGAGTTTCTTTTGATGGACATTTCTGTGGGAAGCTGCGATTCGCAGAGTAGCTTGGCAGTGGCAGAACCTTCGTGGATTGCGCTTACGAGACTACATCATAAGGATGATCCCGATCTTCTGTATTTGTATCTTCGAGCTGAAAAAGGTGAACTACCAGATTTCTCTGTAGATGATGCGGGTACCTTGAAGTATCGTGGCAGGTTTTGCATCCCCGCAGTTGGAGATATTCGGGATATGGTGTGCAGAGAAGCCCACGGATCTAGTGTTGCCTACCATCCAGGGTCTACCAAGATGTATCATGATTTAAAGCAGATTGCCTGGTGGTATGGGATGAAGAAGGACATAGCCAGATTTGTTTCAGAGTGTTTCACCTGCAGGCGAGTGAAAGCCGACCATGGGAGGCCTGGTGGCAAGCTGACTCCCTTTGAGATTCTGATGTGGAAGTGGGAGAGTATCTCGATTGATTTCATTACAGGCTTACTGAGATCTCCTAAAGGGCATGATTCAGTTTGGGTGATCGTAGACAGATTGACGAAGTGTGCTCACTTCGTACCATTTAAGATCGATTATCCGATGAGGAAGATAACCGAGCTATATCTGGATGAGGTTATTAGATTGCATGGTGTACCCGTGAGTATCATATCGGATCGAGACTCCAGGTTTACGTCTCGTTTTGGAAGAGCCTTCAAGAAGGGTTGGGTATAGATTTGAGATATTCCACGGCTTATCATCCGCAGACCAATGGTCAGACGGAGCGAGTAAATCAGATTGTAGAAGATATGATCCGATGCTATATTCTGGACCACGGAGGAGCGTGGGATGTGCGCTTGCGGCTTATGGAATTTGCGTATAACAACAGTTATCAAGAAAGCTTACAAATGGCTTCTTTTGAAGCTTTGTACAGGAGGCGCTGCAGGACTCCCTTGTTTTGGGCTGAGGTTGGCGAGAGACCTTTGTTGGGTCCAGAAGCGCTCGAGGAGATGGAAACCGCTGTGAAGCTTATACGGGAAAAGCTTCGGATAGCCCATGAGAGATATGAGAAAAATGCCAATCAGCGTAGATCGGACTTGGAATTTGTGGTAGGGGACTCAGTGTTCTTAAAGGTCTCCCCGTTGATCGGAGTCCAGTGGTTTGGCAAGAACAGGAAGTTGGACCCGAGGTACGTGGGGCCGTTTCCGATTGTTGAGCGGATTGGGATATCAGCTTATAGGCTGGCGCTGCCCGCAAATTTCCCTGGCGTGCATGATGTCTTCCACATCAGTCAGCTGCGGAAATGTATGATGAATGGCAGGCAGGTTTTGGATTCTGTGCCTCAGTTGGAGCCGAATCTTTCTTATGTGGAGGTGCCTGTCCGCATTCTGGATTCTCAGGTTCGTGCGTTGCGGAAGAAGACTATTCCTATGGTTAAAGTTTTATGGAGGAATCAGGATGTAGAAAGCGCGACTTGGGAATTGGAGTCGGCTATGAGGGAGGCTCACCCTCATCTGTTTCCCTGATCTTGTGTCTGGTATGTTCTGCTTTATTTATTTACATATAGCCCTTTCCTGACTCTTTCTCTCTCCTTTTTCATAGGAGTGCTGTGAGTCAAGTTTCGAGGCTAAACTTTCTTTTAGGGGGAGTGGCTGTAACACCCCCAGTTTTTCTTTGTTTTGTTTGATCTTGGATTGGCGTTACGATGCCACATTTTCCAGCCTTTCGCCGTTGCAGAGCGTGGTCTTAGCTCTTTAGGCTCCTGGTGTAGCCTGGTTGTAGCCTGTTGGCAAATTTCCCCAGCTAGCCGGAGTCTCTTTTGGTGACTCGGTTGGGCCTCTTAGGGAAATGCTTGTGTTTTGGCTTCGGGAGGTGTTAGCCCGAGTGTTTGATCGTCGGATGTTGTTTTCGACCTCACCATTATTTTCGTAGCTTGGGAGTTTAGCTACAGTGCGAGTTTTTGTCGAAATCCGGGATCGTTTGCTTTCGCGTCGTTTCGGCGTTTGATCTATTAGCTATAATGTTTGTAATGTTTGTTGTGCTGTGCGTGCCTGATGTGGCCGAGCTAGTAGGCTAGTGCCTTGTCTCTTGTTTGCTAGGTGTTAGCAGGTTTCCTTTTCTGTGTAAGTTTGGGTGACACGGCCTGGGTCACGCCCGTGACCCAGGGCGTGTCGTGCTCAGGTAGAGCTCCCGTTTCTCTGGTCGATGAATTTTTGGTCGACGGGGTTTTTGTAGGAACACGACCTGTGACACGGGCGTGTCACAGGGCGTGTCCCCCTTCGTCGAGCTACGCTCGATGGTCGTCAGGCGGAGTTTTAGTGAGAACACGGCCGTGTCACGGGCGTGTCGTATCGGACACGGGCTTGACACGGGGCGTGTCTCTCCGTTCGACGATCGGCGCTCCACGATCGTCGAGTGGTGTTTGAGTTGGTATACGGCCTGTGACACGGGCATGTCACAGGGCATGTCACTTGTTTCGTCGAGCTGAGATCGCCGGTCGTCGAGTGGGTAGGTGTGTGAGTACACGCCCCATGACACGGGCGTGTCGGGCCGTGTCACGGGAGTGTCTGGGGTGTGTCCCGTGTTTTCGTCGAGTGGAGATCGACGTTCGTCGAGTAAGTACATGCCCCGTGACACGGGCGTGTCGGTCCGTGTCACGGGCGTGTCTTGGGCGTGTTCCGTACTTTTCTCCTGAGAAACATCTTTTGTTGCCGTGAACCGTTTTTCCTCCTTATTTCCATCGTTCCCATGTCTGGAGAGCTTCCAGCGGAAGGGTTTTGAGAGGAGGCGGTGGTTGTTTTGGCCGGTGATTTCGGGAGGGTTAGAGCCCATTTTTCTCGTGCGATAGCGGATTTGGCTTGCTCTTGTCTAGATCTTCCCTTCCATGTAAGTTTTTCTTGATTTAGGGTTGATTCTAGAATATCTGATTTCTTTTCTTTTCCTCAAGTTTCAGTTTTGGTCTTCTAGGTGGCCGATCTTGCCGCCGGTGCCAAGCTTGGGTGTTAGCTGTTGTTTTTCCTGGAGGTAGAGGCAAGTGGCTCCCTTGCCCTTGCCAAATTATTCTAACTCTTACTCTGTTCTATTTTTCCTGTGCAATACTTCTGTTTTCATTATTTTTTCTTCCTCCTTAGAAATTAGAACAATAGGATGCCTTCTTCCTTCATTTCATCCATGGGTTGTTTCATTGTCCTTTTTTACATTTAAATCAATGTTCTCTCGTTGTCTGGGGTCTTGGTGTACAGTGGGTAGCTAGAGTTAGGGTGAGGCTGCGGTTAGTTACAGCTTAGGTTTAATTGCGGTAGCCCCGAGTAGTTAGGATGGAACGGAGGGTCGGGATTAAATTTCCAACTCCTTGTTTTCGCGCGTTTAGAGAGTTTAGGCTGCAGTTTGACTAAAACGTACGTTTACCCTAAGTGGAAAGCGCTGACAACGTCGAGTGAGCCGAGTTCACTCAATGCCATCACCTAGCGTAGGATTTGCGGCTCAGTATTTTCGGCGTCCGGTAAGCGGAGCTTACTCAACGCCGCGTCGAGTGGGCTCGACAATTCTGTCTTGGGTTCGTGTATTTCCTTAGGATTGTTAGTGTGACTTTTCCCTTTCTCTAGGGGCAGGTAATGGGTATTCGGCTAATTTTTGCTTGCCGACTCTTGGGTTGTGGCAGGTGGTGGAGTTTTGGTGGCCTCTGGAGGGGTGGTTTTATGTGGTGAGCTGTGGACACCGCCTTTTGCCCCAGTTTGGGTTGGCGTGTGTGGGACCCTAGTGCTGCCACTGTTTGACCCCTTAGCCCTTTTTGGATATTATTTTGGTTACGTATTCAGATCCATGTTTTGACCACTTCCACTCACCCACGTGCTAGGACTGTTAGTCCCATTACTGTTTATGTTTTCTCGTTCTTTTGGCATATATGTATATGTCTTGTTGCTGTTGCAGACTCTTTGTAGGGCATGCTGCTTTTATTGCTCGCACGTGGTGTGCTTTGCTGTGCTTTAGACAGTACTCTTTTCTTACTGTCATGCCCTTTCTTTTACTTATAGCAGTTTGTTGCCGGGTTGGTAAACCCTTTTTTTGTTTGCTTATTAATCTAATGCTCTATTTACTTTTTGTTTATCTTCTTGCTGAGGTGTTCTTTTCTTGAATGCCTCAGGTCCAGGTTGTTGCCGGTTCAGCGGCTAGTTCTTTTGGAGGGGCTTGTTAGTGGCCTCTTGGGTAGCTGAGATAGCCGATCCCCGATTTTGTGAGGTAGTTCTTTACCTTTCTATATAGACATACATTCTCACCAGTGGGTTCGTGTCAGGTTGTTGGCGCCCACTGGTGGCTTCTTGCGATGCTGGGTATGAACTTAAACTGCTGTTTTTGCCTATTTGTGGTTGTTTACTTGCTTTTGGGAAGGATTTATGCTAGGTTGCATGTTAGATATTTTAAACCCTAAAAGCATTATTATATGTACATCATGCATAACATATTTATCAAACAAAGACACTATATTTCCTTAGCGTAAAAAAACTATCTTTCATATATATATATATATTATATTCACTTTAGAGTCGAGCGTACCATGAGTCGTCCCTCGGGGACACTTATGCTCATTTAGAGTGTCAATTTAATTGAACCAAAGTATTTTCTGCTGCGTATAAATATACATTTTATTTGTGGACTAGCTGATCCACCGTGCCGAGGGATACAGCCTTTCAACCTAACTGGTTTCCTTAATTAAGCAAGGATTTTCCTTAAAATCAAAGGTCTGGAGTTTTGCCTGGGCGTGTGCAGTTATCTCCTGCACGACATGGCATCACAACACGTGTTTTCTCTTGCTCTGATATGATTTTATCGTTGAGAAAATGCGGGTTGTGACAACCTCCCTTCGGCGCAGAGGATAGATTTGGAGAATGAGTTCCTGAAAATGGTGAAAGGAGAGAGTAGCGTTGATGAGTATCTCGATGAGTTTACACGATTGGGTTGGTATTCAAGCTCTACGTTCGCGGATGAGGAGCGTAAGACCAACCGTTTTTATGAAGGTCTGAGAGATGACTTGAGGCTACTACTCTCGGGGCCGATGACGCAGGGCTTCTTGACCCTGGTCAACATGGCCCAGTGTTTGGAGAAGGATATGAAGAACGTGCAAGCAAAGAAAAGCTCTGGTGATAAGAGGTCGAAGTTCAAAGTACCGAACTGCTCAAAGTATGTGTTCCGGAAGCGGAACAAGAAAGCTACGACTTCGAGTCCAGCCCCCTCTACTAGTGCTTCTGGGGTGACTACGGGTCGGACCCCGGGAGCATGTTACAACTGTGGGAAGCCGGGGCATTATCCCCTTGGGAAGCCGGGGCATTACGGGTCTGTAGACGACCTTTACGGTCTTGAAAGGTTCGAGCAAGACGTTGATGTCTGCTCTTCAGGTGGTGAAGGTGGTTCGTGCTGGTGCAGAGCTGTTCTTTACACTAGTCGAGGTTGCAAAGACTAAACCTACATTGGATAGTATTTCAGTGGTATCAGAGTACCCTGATAAGTTCCCTGGTGATCTTCCTGGAGCCCCGCCTCAACGGGAGATAGATTTCACGATTGAGCTAGTGCTAGGTGCTAAACCTGTGTCACGCTCTCCATATCGGCTAGCGCCTAAGGAAATGGCAGAGCTGAAGGTTCAATGCAAGAGTTGTTGGAGCAAGGGTATGTGCGTCCATGTTCGTCGCCTTGGAGTTTACCGGTCCTCTTTGTTAAGAATAAGGACGGGAGCTTGAGACTCTGTATTGATTATCGAGAGTTGAACAAGATAACAGAAAAGAACAAGTACCCGATCCCAAGGATTGATGATCTATTTGATTAGTTAGTCGGGTCAACGGTGTACTCGAAGTTGTATCTTAAGTCCAGATACTATCAGCTGAGGATAAGGGAGAGTGATATCCCCAAAACAGCTTTTAGTACGAGGTACGGGCATTACGAGTTTACGATCATGCCGTTTGGCCTGACGAATTCGCCGTCAATGTTCATAGATTTGATGAACAGGACTTTCAGGGAGTACTTGGACCATTTTGTGATCGTCTTCATCGACGACATTTTGGTGTACTTGCAGAGTGGGGAGGATCACTTCAAGCATCTTCATTTGGTTTTTGAGACTCTGAGAAGGAATCAATTGTACGCCAAGTTCTCGAAATGCGAGTTTTGGTTATCCTCAGTGGCTTCCTCGGTCATATAGTCAGTGGAGAGGGCATTGTAGTGGATCCGACGAAGATTGTTGCGATACGAGAGTGGCCTGTGCTTTCTACGGTAGCAGATATCTGGAGTTTTCTGTGGCTTGCCGGCTATTACAGGCGCTTCGTGGAGAACTTCCCACAGATAGCGTTACCTCTCACTACTTTGACGAGGAAGTAGCAGAAGTTTGCTTGGACACCGGAGTGCGCACGAGCTTTTGAGGAGTTGAAGTGTCGGTTGACCACGATGCCTATGCTGAGTTGGCCGAGTGGGACCGAAGGCTTTGAAATCTATATCAATGATTCAGGCAGTGGCTTGGGTTGTGTGCTACTGCAGCACGGAAGTGTGATAGCGTATGGCTCGAGACAGCTGAAAGTGCACAATAGGAATTACCCGGTCCATGACTTGGAGTTAGCGGCTGTGTTTTTTTGCCTTGAAGCTGTGGAGGAACTATTTATATGGGGTAAGGGTCGATATCTATACCGACCACAAGAGCCTGAAATATTTGTTGGATCAGAAAGATTGGAACATGCGGCAGCGTAGATGGATGGAGCTCCTGGGGGACTATACATTCAAGATCCACTACGTGCCTGGTATAGGCAATGCGGTTGCTGACACGTTGAGTCGCCGGGCACCAGCTCAATTCAATTGGCTGTCGGTCCATGACGAGCGGTTGGTTCGGGAGTTGGAGGCGTTGGAGATCTCTTGCGTAGACAAGCAGTTGAGTGCTGAAGCGCTATTGAACTATACGGAAGTTCATTATGACCTGGCTGATCGGATTCGGCAGGCTTTGGATGTGGATAGCTACATGAAGCATCTCATGATAGAGGCTTTGGATGGGTCAAATTCGTAATATGAGGTTGTGGATGGTTTTCTTTGGAAAGACAGTCGTCTGTGCGTCCCAAATGTGGGCACTTTGCGGGTGGAATTATTGTATGAGGCGCATCATACCAAGTACACGATTCACCCGGGGAGCAAGAAGATGTACTGTAATGTGAATAAATTATTCTGGTGGCCAGGACTGAAGAAGGATGTGGCACTGTATGTGGCAAAGTGTCGGACATGCGCCTTGGTGAAGGCAGAATGCCAAAAGCCGAGAGGATTCTTGAAGTCCTTGCCTATTCCGGAGTGGAAGTTTGATGATATCACCATGGACTTTGTGCACGGCTTGCCAAGGTCGCAAAAAGGGAACAACGCCATTTGGGTGGTCGTAGATCGTCTAACGAAGGTGTCGCATTTCATTCCACATAGGAAGGATGATCTTGTTGAGAAATTGGCAAAGTTATATGTGGACAACATAGTACGACTTCACGTTATGCCCCGCAACATCGTGAGTGACCAAGATGGACAGTTCACGTCCAATGATTGGAGACTGGTGTAACAGATGTTGGGAACAAAGCTGAGTTTTAGCACACCCTTTCATCCGCAAACGGATGGGCAGATCGAGAGGGTCAATAGGAAAATGGAATACATGCTTCGCATGTGCGTCCTGGATTTTGGAAAGCAGTGGGAAGATCACCTATACTTGGTGGAGTTCGCGTACAATAATAGCTACCAGGCAAGCATACAAATGGTGCCCTTCGAGGCCCTTTATGGTAGAAGATGTCGCCTGCCGTTGTCTTGGTTGGAAACGGGTGAGTCAAAATTGTACAAGCGCCAAGAAGTGGAAGATGTTACTTATTTGATACGAACCATTCGAGAGAAGTTGCTAATCGCTCAAGGCCGCCAGGCTAAGTACTATAATGCCAAGCACAGGAACGTGGAGTTCGCTGTTGGCGACTGGGTGTACTTGAAGATCAAGCCATTCAAGGGTATCTCGCGGGTGCGGCGCTTAAAGAAGCTAAGCCCGAGGTACCTTGGACCGTTTGAGGTTCTGGAGCAGATTGGCGAAGCAACGTATCGTTTGAAGCTGTCAGTGGAGCTTAGTGGTGTACATGATGTATTCCATCTATCGGTACTACGGAAGGCGGTGCAAGAGCCTTCGCATGTGATCGCGGTGGATCAAGTGCCGGTCGAGAATGGGTTGACGACGAAGGTCAAGCGCGTCCATATTGAGGACACAGAAGTCAAGCGGCCACGCAATAAAGAGATAAGGATGGCCAAGGTTCGTTGGGACAATTGCGGTCGGGTAGAGCTCTATTGGTAGCGAGAGCAGACCATGCTTGAAGAGTACCCGGAGTTGTTTCACTCAAGTACCGTTTAAGTTTTATGTTTCTTTCCTTTATGTAATTTCGAGGACGAAATTCTTTTAAGAGCGAGAGAGTTGTAACGCCCCGAAACTCAAAAGAGCGACGAGAGGCGTTTTGGGCCAAATTTGGAATTTGGTAGGGGGTACACGGTCTGGGACACGGGCGTGTCTCAGGGCGTGTCATGTTTAGGTCTACGATTTGACCGTGCGGTCGATGAATTTTGGAGTCGACGATCGTCAAGCAGCGAACATGGCCTGAGACACGGGCGTGTCCCAGGGCGTGTCGAGCTCGTGTCGACGTTCTGCAAAGGAAGTCGACATTTTTGCTCGACAATATGTCAAGACAGGGAACATGGCCTAGGACACGGGCGTGTCCAAGGCCGTGTCAGGTGGTCGACGAACTGTACTCGAGGAAGTGTCGAGACAGTGAACATGGCCTAGAGCCCATGCGTGTTCGGGTTTGATACGGGCATGTCAAATAGGACACGGGCGTGTCCAAGACCCGTGTGAGTCTCAGGTTGATGTTGGTCCTGTGTTGATGGAGGAACACGCCCGAGAATACGGGCGTGTATTGGCTGACACGGGCATTCAGGTCAAACACGAGCGTGTCAGGTGCCCGTATGTTTTTCGAGACGCGTCGGTTTCGACGGTGAGTGGGAAACACGGCCATGGACACGGGCATGTCGCAGGCCGTATTCGGCTCAGGTTTTATATTTCGGCTACGGATTGTGGCCGTTTGTTTCCTTATTTTGGGATCCGACGGTTTGGGGTTGTTCCTACTGGGATATACCCGTGAATAGGGTTACAAATCCCTCACTTATTTCACTTAAGTCTCTTTCTAAAGTCTAGATAGAGGGGAGAGCATGGAAGAAGAAAGGAAGCTAAAGCCGGTTGCCAGCGGACTTTCGGAGCTCCAAATCGTGAGCCGACTTCGGATCTACGGAGGCAAGGAGATTGCGGTGCTTTCCATCCACATACATTTCCATGATGCCAAGGAAAAACGCTAGTGTAACAATTCTCTACTTGAGCATGTGAAGCTCTCATTTCCTTTGCATAGGAAGCCCACTCTCGCTAGTTTGCGGTGAGTCGAGGCATTCCTTCGGGTAGACATGAATAGTCCCCGTTGTGTACATGTAGAGTTCGTATTTGAGAACAGACATAGGCATGATGTGTGAAGCCTACCCGGACAAGTTGTTCTGGATCGGTGATGTTGCATTGCATAAATGGCTGAAGAAGACTCCGTGCATTTAGTGGTTTTTTGGGTTTTCTACGCGGTATATTGTAGTAGGGAGCCTTGGAGACTAACCTCGAGGTGCACCCGAAAAACTGGGCAGATGCGTAATTCTGCCGTCTTGGTGGCCCGGGAGCCAACTTGTACATAACTGGGTTATGTAATATCGTGCGTTCGATTCGTGGGCTTCGGGGAAGCTTAACCCGTGCCGATATCTTTAAGTGTCATGGAGAAGTGAGCAATGGATTGAGTGGAACCGTTCCTGCTCTATGCAGTTTCGGTGTAAGTGGCCTACCGAGGGCATAGAGGTTGGGTCTTAGGTTGTCGATGATTTCAAGTGTCATGACTTCTGCCTCAAAGACTCAAATGCTCACGAGATGTGCCGTCCGAGTGGCGGTGATGAGACCGCGGCTTTGACCGGGTTTACCGAGAATGTATCCTGAGAGCACGAGGTGTGTGGTCGTGCGTGCCTATGCCTGTGTTGTAGTGTTATTACTATATAATGCTTGGTTATGCTAATAAAGTGCCGGGAAGGAGCATCGCCGCCCCGAGTATGGGGGAGGGATCGTTATAATTTGGTAAGCATAGCGGACTGTTGCATTTGTTTGCCACCATTGTGGTAGATTGTTGTTTGCAGGTGCTGCAGGACTAAGCGGTAAATAGCAAGCTAAAGCCCAAGTTGTTGAGCCGGCCCTCGAATCCCTAAATATTGAGTGTTTATTTGCTTTATTCATGTATGACCGGCCTACTAGCCGAGGTTTGCAAAACATGTAATATGAGTAAACAAATATAAGGCCTTAAGGCCATCGTACTTGTTTATTGTACTTCATTCCTGTTGGTTTGAGTAGTGGACATTCATGCTCATGCTGGGTTCTTTATTTTGCAATTTTAAATTTAACCACCCGGTCTATCTGTGGTATATGGCGCCATGCCCCAGTCGGACCTACTACTATATGCTATGCGACGGATATGGGGGGGGCGTTACAATAGCACCTGATGCCATCTTCTTCATCTTCATCATCCACCTATGAATCATTGTCCGAATGTGACAGCGGGAACCTGATCCTTATCCTGGAAGCTGGATAGTCTTAAGCTTCTTCTTTAGCTCCTTCTTTAGCGGTAACAGCAACCAGCCTAATATAGTCTTCTTCTTCTACAGAATCTGATGAAGATGAGTCTGTCCAACTCTTTTAATTCTTTGCATTGAAGGATTTATCCATATTTCCCTTGTGCTTGTTAAGCCCGGAATCCACGACCTGTTCGCACAGCTTTCCAGACCGGGCGGCCTGGTTCTTCTAGCCGCCAAGCATGTCAAGCCGACCGGTCATCAGAGACCAGAGGGCATGTGCCTTCTAGCCGCAACGCATGTCAAGTCGGCTTGTCGTTCCATATCAAGCCGCCTTCAGCTCCGACCCTGCTCAACGTCAAGTCCCAGGACCCGGGACATCAGCTCGCTAGGAGGAGTCTGCCACGCCGTGCGGCTTCCATCCTTTCTCCATTTTTATTCATTTGCTTCCCCTCACCTCTGCCCGGTTCTCTTGTACCCCAGGTAGCCGGTAATTTTAGCCCTGCCCTTTTGGGCAGGCCCCCAA
Source organism: Platanthera guangdongensis (assembly GCA_039583875.1). Classification (NCBI taxonomy): domain Eukaryota; kingdom Viridiplantae; phylum Streptophyta; class Magnoliopsida; order Asparagales; family Orchidaceae; genus Platanthera; species Platanthera guangdongensis. Next base: position 55,226,999 of record CM077159.1, on the reverse strand, counting down.
GCCTATAAATAGGGGGAGGGTGCACTCCCCAAAGCACGCTAACTTGTATCTAGGAGCTCGCTTATTAAGAGCTGCGGTCTCAAGTCTAGTGCCTTGCAGCTTGTAGTCTGGTTGGCTTCACATTTTTTCTCCTTGTAACCGCTTCACTTTTAATTAAAGGAAAGTCCGTCGCAAGAGAGGCATTCAGGCCGCGACTAGCGAAGTCGAGTGTTATTATGGTTCACGGCCCTAGTGTTCTCTTTCTCTCATCCGCTCAGTAGATAGCTGCTTGCAGTTCGCTTTTTCCCCTCTATTCCCCGGTGCTCGAACCGTTAGCTGGTAGTGCCAGACTCCCTGTCCGTTTTCGTGCATCAACAGTTAACACACGACCTTCAGATCAAGCAGTGTTTTGATGTCTACGGATAGAATGTCAGACCGTTAGACCACTCAACCTGACCTTCATCCCAACAAGGATCCCCTTTGGGAAGCCGTCATGCGATTAGCTCAAGAAACTGACAAAATTTCTGAGGTCATCGGTTTGCAGTTCGCAGCAGTTTATAATATCTTAGGAGATATCATCAAGCGGCTAGATGCACAATCCACACCAGTGCCGATCTCCTCTGTCAACTCGACGCTAGCAGTGGATAGTTCGCCTGTTAAACCGCTTGCTTGTCCGCAAAGTGGAGCGCAAGCCTATCCTCAGGCCAATCCACAAGTCTGCCCGCCAAACCGCCCGACATCCTATTCGCTTGTTCAGTCCGCAGCCCCCCTGCGTGCTGTAAAACCCGATCCCCAGTTCGTCTCTTACCCTGTTAATCACATGAAGACAATACAAAAAACTTCTACTTCTCTGAAAAGTAAAAAGCACGCGCCAGCTTTATTCCAAGTCAAACAACGTGAGAAGGAGACTCTCTCTCATTTTATCGACTGATATCAGAAGGAGGTTTTTGAAGTTGGGGGAGGCTATCCAGAATTGTATAAAATTGCTCTAATTGATGGATTAAAGGAACGGCCATTCAAGTTCGAAGCCACCCTCAGAAAGGAAAAAACATATCAGGAGCTATTTAGTCTTGCTAATTAGTACTCTCTTGCTGGAAGAGACAACTAGTGAGTATCATAAAGGAAAGGGTCATTTGACAGAAGATTGTAAAGCTCTTAAACAACTAGTGGAGAGAATGATGAAGTAGGGAAAATTTGGTGACGCCATCCAAAGGCTTTTTACATCTCACTCAGGAGCCTGAAAAGGCAAAGACATGCTGGACATCCTCCTAGGATTGAAATAAATAGGCCCAAAAGGCCTCATCTTCAAACTTGAGAATAAATGCAAATGTGTCAGTTTATTTTTATTGCCAACTCATTTCCTAAAGTCTCTTTATTGAATATTTTTCTATCTCATATCTCAAAGCCCTTTACTAACACTTTTTCAAGCGTTCCCTTTTCATAGAAGCTTGAGAAATAGGGATAACTGACTCCAAGAGACATTGCCGAGTTCAGCAGAAACCTCCCCAAGAACCGTTGTCATTGGCATAACACCACAAAGACCACGTGTTGCGGTGAGATTTCGCATAGTGTAGTGGAAGCTTACAGGTTCAAGCACGGCAGGATACTGAATTTCGGATCCCGGCTAGTACCTGACCCCACCTCTGCATCATGGAGGGATAAGGTGGGTGTTAAGCTATACCATGCCATTTAATGGATATTCTTGCAACTTTGATGATCGCGTGTGAAAAGAAATGCTATACGCACCTGCCCACGGATCATCCTAGTTTGTGACCCTCGAATACTCTTTGGAACCCTCAAGCAGTGCCTGTAGGAGACCCACAACTGGGTTGATCTCATAGAAAAGCAATGCCACGCGCACCTACCTGAAAGATCAACTTGGGCTGTACTCCAAGCAAGAGTGCAGTAAATCCTTCCCCTTTTATTGAGTCGGTAGCTTTTGTGACCGTGCGTGGAAAGTAATGCCACACACACCTGCCCGCTTGGTCATCTAAGTCTACAACTCTTACAGACGTTTCAGGCAATGGTGCCAGCTTTCAGCGGGTTAATCTCACAACTTCTGTGACCCAGTGAGGAAAGCAATGCCACACGCACCTGTCCGCTTGGTAACTTAAGTGGTGGGTCATTTCAGTTCAATTGGACTTTATTATGGTTTTCAGCTAGTCCGCAGAGCTTGATTTATCAGTCTGCCAAGCCTACTTGCGTGATGTGGTTTATAGTTTTAGGGACCCTGCATGGAAAGTAATGGGCTTCGTGCGCACCTGCCTGCTTGGTCGCATAAATCTGTAACCCATCTTCCTCAGATCGAAAGATTCATTTATAATTCTTAGTAGCAGACCACGCGGTTACATTTGGCGGTTTATTATTTCTATTTTCGGGAATCCGGCCGACTTACTTCAGTCAATTAATTCTTGGCCTGAGTCCACCAGATTATGGTATTCCGCTCTAATCAATGCGCGACTTCTTTGCTGGCTAAGCATGCTTAAGTATCTTTGATTTCCGGCTTGCATGATCATATCAGAAGCCGTAGATTATTTGTCACTATACTTAAGTCTCTTGCATCAAAAGCGCGATCTACATTAGAGTTCGCCCTAGCTGAAAACGTATATTCCATTGTTAAAGCTTTTGGCGGTTAAAGGTCTTAGCCGCGCGGCTTATTGATCATAGTTTATTTGCAAATAAGCCGCGAGAATTTCTCTCTTCCCAATAGATAACTCTATTTATCTATTAAGGTTTTTGGCGGTTAAAATTCGTAGCAGCGCGGCTTATTGATTTGTTGTGTATCTTTGAGTGAGCCGCGTAATTTTCTCTCTCTCTCTTGCGGATAGCTTTATTGAATTCGCAGAATGCAGAATCTCCGGATTTCATTATGATCTCAGACCGGTTTGCATAGTAACTGTCTATTAAATTGGAGGTTACACTGAGACCGCGCGAACTAATGCAAGTAAGAAAAATGAAATATAAAACAAGCCACATCAAAGGTAAAGTTTTCTTTCATTTCTAATTCATAAAGAGTTACAAAAAGCTAACCGCGCTGTTTACAAAATCATACCGCCGGTTTCCAAAAAATTCAAAATGCAAGTTAAAAATAAAATTTCCCTAATCTCCCGGCTTGAGTATTTTAGCCACAGGAAGACTTGAATCACCACCACAGTCGATATCGACTGAAGATTCAGAGTAGCCATTTCTGCTAGCTGTTGAGCCGCCCGAGCCGCCAGAAGCCGCGGGATCAGTCCACGCGGCCTCTGAAGCTTGGCCGCCGGTCTCGGTTGAAGCGTCCTCGCTCTGGCATTTCTCACCGTCCTCCTCCTCTACTCCTTCCTCGTCTTCTTCCTCATCTTCGCCTTCAACTTCACCGACCTTGCCTTTACCTTTGATCGCTCGGTAGGCATCGGCCACCTTCCTTTTCAAGGTGGGGTATATGTCGGCACAGGTCAAGTTGGTGAAGCCGACCGCTAAGCCGCCAAGGTCTCGGAGGCGGTTAACCGCTCCATCGATTCCCTGGATGACCTGCGGGAAGATGTTATCTTGGAAGATCGGGTTGGCCGGGTCGTACATTGCCTGTAATAGAAGTAAAAGGTTAGACCGCACGGTTGCATATTTGTAACCTCACGTGTATCAGGTGATAACTTACCGATTCCTTTCCTTTAATCGTTTGATTTATTCTTCTTTCTCCTCTAACTGCCTCTCCAGACCGCTTTTGTCTTTCATTAGCAGCTTGTAGGCAAGTCCCATGTAGTGGCTCGTTACAAAGCTCCTTTCCCTGACTTGTGCGGCTAACCGTGGCAGGTCATCTTCACAAACTCTGCGCAGCGCCTTCAAGTTGCGCTTGCCGTACATCGCGGAGCTGACAACGGTTGCGTGGCGGCTTACTTTTTCTCTCCCCAGTAGGGGATGGAGGTGGATACCTTCACAGAGTCCCCGTCCGTACTCCACAACATGGTCGGGTTGCCACGGACATCCTTCAGTACGTTGCCCATCCCATGTAGCGTGAACTCGTTGGAGGAGGCTGACTCCTCCTCTTCCTCAGCCTGCTGCGGGTTGGCCCGCCTAGCGCGCTTCTCTCTCTGAGTCATCATCAAGACTCCAGGTATCAGTGACTTGTTAAGCGGGACCGCCACAGCAACTGCAAAGATTAAGTAAAAAGTTAGTTCATAGGCCACGAGGCTAGAAGATCATTTCGGTCGGTTTGGATCTTACTGTCCATCTCCTCAATTCCTTCCAAGAACGATAGCAATGGGAGGTAGTAGTTCACGTCAATCCGCTCCCCTTTGAAGAAGGTGTAAACCTCCTTCTCCATGCCATCTAGCCCGCTGCTCCCGAAGACGGCCTCGTCCCGGATTTGTGGGTTGATCGGCAGCAGCCCTAGGTTTCCCTCAAAGATGAGGTACCTCTCTGACTAATTCGGGATCTTCTTCGCCAGATTTGAAAGTGCAAGCTAGATCTGATATACTCTAGAGGGGGTGAATAGAGTATGGTGCTTAAATTTTTTTTTTACAATAGTTATTGTAATCTGAGTGAACAGGGAAGCAAATAGTAAATCTAATCACAGAAACTATCTAATCACAAAACAAGCACATCCAAAAACAAAAATAAAGACAAGCAACCAGAAGACACAAGGAGCTATAGTGGTTCCCCTAAACTTGGGTACAACCACTCTTCTACCACCCTAGGTAGGAATCCACTGCAGGATGAGTTGATCAGGTGTCCTGGGCACCAATGAGCTTTTGATAAGGTGCTCAAAAACCAAACCAGATTTTTTGATCAGGTGTCTTTCCACCAATGAGCTTTTGATAAGGTGCTCAAAAACCAACCACAAACTTTTGAAGGGAGTTTGAAAAACCCTTTACAGAGATGTGGATGAGAGAGTGATGGAAGCCTTCTCTTTCTCAAAGCAGCTGAGAAGACTATGTGGATATTGATGTTGTCAAAGTTCCCCCTGAGATCTGTAGTTGTTCAGGAAATGAAGCTTTGCTGTAGGGTGATAGGCCTTCAGAAAATTGAACTCCAGCAATTGATGATTTCAGCAACAGCTGAAATGTGAGGTGTCTGGAGTCTTGAATGATGATGGCCTTGAACACTTGAATCAGAAGAGATATGAAGATTTCAGATGGTTGATCTCTTTTAGTGATGGTGTTCTTGTATGAATTCTTTGAGATAGAGAATGTCTGCAGCTCTTTTTCTTTCTCTTGTGTGATTGTTGTTGAGAGAAGAGTTGTTGCAGAGAATATTTTGTTCTTCTTTTTCTTGTGCACTCTCCTCTTCTTTTTCTTGTTAGGAATTCAAAAAATCTTATCTTTAATTCCTTTTGTTCTGAATAGAAAATGATCCTCTGTCAAGAATAGCCGTTAGCTTGTCATTAAATGATTTCCTTAATTGCAATTGTCTTATGGGGGAAAGTCCAATGAAACATTCCTTGATAATCCCTTGAAACTTGCTCCAGAATAAATGAAAACGGCTACAAGATCTTCTGAATTAATTGCTGACATTAACTCCTTAACTGTTCTGAATTTTGAATCTTGAAAATCATTTAACTCTTTATGATGTAGGCTAGGCCTTTGGGATCCTACACGGAGGGCGTGACTACAGCCTTGGCAACGTTATCGCTCCCTAACCGGCACACAAACGCAACGCAGCGACCACAATGATTGTTTTTTTATCGTTCGCACTAACATACGGATAGCCGATCCGCAAATGGAACGGAGAATGGCTATAGGCCAAAATCCTTTCCGGCTAAATGGAATAATATTAATTCCGATCGAGCTTTGGAGTTGTACCAAAATAGATCCACCAAAAAAAATTCACGATTCGAAATAAAACGGTAGTATCTATCCCAACAAAACAAAAGCGAGGAGCACCAATCCTCTTGCGAGATCTTTTCGGAAAACCAACTGAAAATCTCAAATCTATTTTTAGGAACACCGCGAAAATTTAGCAATTCGAGAAATCACGCAAAATCCGTCCACCACAAGAATTAATCAAAGAAGAGAATCTCTTAGGTAGGAATTTCGTTACCCCACTCGGAAACGTAGATCCGAGATGTTGGATCCACCAAGTACGATCGCTCTCCCCTTTTTGGAATCCTCGAGAAACGCGCCACGGATGAAGATCTTGTTCGCCTCCTTCGCTTCTCGCCGTGGTTGATTACCCCAACCTTGATTCTTCCTTGCACTAGATCTTCCTCCTCCAAGGTTGGCCGACCACCTTTGAAAGAAAAGGGATGGACCCGTAGATGAGAGGATGTAGTTGGAAGAGGGATGAGAGAGGGAATGAGAAGAAGAAGAGAGAGAGAAAGGGGGGTGCGGCCAAGAAGAAGAAAGAGGGAGAGGATGGGGGCCGGCGGCTAGAAGAGAGGGAGGGGAGATAGAAGATTTAGGGTTGGAGGAATTTTTCAATTGATTTCAATATAAGCCTTCATAACAAATGATAATGTGGCCTTTTATAAGGCTTACAACCATGTGGCTATTAGCAGCCCAAAATAAAAATGTTGCAGAAAATGAAATGACAAAATAACATAGTGTCAAATACTACATATAACCAGATAAAGGCAGACCAAATAATAAAAATAAATTCAAAGCTTATTTTTGTTGCGTGGGCGAAGATTGTAGCCGTGCCCGCTACGACGCCGCAAGTCTCTTGATGGTGGAGCATCGTCGTCATCTTCTGTCACGGTCACACCGCCATAGTCGTCGTCTTCATCACCCAATTGGCCGTCGTGGTGGCCGTCGCCATCAATCGTAACACCGCCATGGTCGTCGTCTTCATAACCCAATAGGCCGTCGTGGTGGCCGTCGCCATCAATCCTCCCGCTCTCAAAAGGACTCATCACCGATGAGTGGGCTGGACGGTAACGGTGGAGGAGATCTGCATCGAGAAGAGCCAGGTCGGCCGAAGAAATCCAAGAGTCGTCCGAAGCTGGACGACCACGCCATCTGACCAAAAACCTGTGAATGTCGCCGTCGGGAGTAGAAAACACTGCATCCTGCAAAATCTTGTCAGGCAAGAAATCGGTTCGGGGGAACCTTGGAAAAGTGTTAGGCGAAGAAGAAAAACAAGTTGCATCATCAATAGACAACGTACCTCCCGAAGAATCCGAAAGGGAGAGCGGTCCAGAAATATTCGCACCCCCCACCCCTTTAGACGGTATAGTGGAAATATGAAACGGAGAGACTGACAATTCAGGTGGTGGAGCGACATAAAGCGTTAAATCCGAAATGTTAAAAACAGGGGAGATTCCCCACTCAGCGGGTAACTGTAATAAATATGCATTTTCACCTAGCTTCTTCAAAACCCGAAAAGGACCGGCTCTCTTATTCGCTAATTTTTTTACGGTGCCCGAGGGCAACCGTTCAGGGATAAGACGTACCATTACCAAATCACCAACCTTTAAGGGGACTGCTCGCTTATGTATGTTAGCATTCGATTGATAAATAGCATATTGTTTAGCTAACGTCTTGCCAATGTGCTCATGGAGAGTGTGAACGTGCGAGGCGAAGTCCTGTGCATATTGACTTGATTTAAATGATGGTGGTAACGGAATCAAATCAAGAGGCACGGGTGCCTTATATCCATGCACTATCTCATTTGGCGATAACCCGGTGGACCTATTCTTAGAATTATTATAGGCTAACTGAGCGTGGGGGAGAATAAGATCCCATGTACCCTTATGATCGCCCACCAAGCAATGAAGTAATCCTCCCAAACTACGGTTAACAACTTCCGTTTGCCCATCCGTTTGGGGGTGGTAGGCCGACGAAAACATAAGCCTCGTGCCCAACAACTTCCACAGTGTCTTCCAAAAGTAGCTAGTAAACTTAACATCTCTATTGATCACGATGGTTTTGGGGACACCTCGATGAGCTACGAACTCCTTAAAATACAACTTAGCGACATGGGAAGCATCGTTGGTACTATGACAAGCGATAAAATAAGCCATTTTAGAGAATCGGTCCACTACGACCAAGATGGAATCGTGACGACGAAATGTCAGTGGGAGGCCCAATATGAAGTCCATGCTAACATCCACCCATGGGGCAGAGGGAATCGGAAGGGGTGTGTAAAGGCCCGCATTGGTCTTGTTACCCTTAGCTAATTGACATACGCGGCAGCTTCCTACGATTTTGTTGACCATTGGCTTGAGACCCGGCCAAAAGAATTTATCCTCCACAAGCGTAATCGTTTTATCGCGACCGAAGTGTCCACCTAAACCTCCACTATGTAGCTCCCATATAATAAAATGATGTAGGGACGAGCGGGGAATACACAATTGTGTGTGCTTCAATAAATAACCGTCACGAATGTAGTAGGCTGAAATAGTAGAGGGGGCCTGTTCCTGAGCTGCTAAATAAATATCCTTAAAATCCGCGCATGGGACATACTCGTCCTTAATGCGTTCAAATCCTATTACTGTGACCTCCATTTTAGATAACAATAGGGTGACACGACTAAGGGCGTCCGCCACTCGATTTAACGTACCCTTAAGGTGCTTGATAATGAATGTGTACTCCTGAAGATAGGAGACCCATTTGGCGTGCCGAGCGCTGATTTTACCTTGAGCGTTTACAAATTTTAGCGCCTCATGATCCGAGAGGATTACAAATTCTTTCGATATGAGATAGTGTCGCCAATGTTGGAGACAACGTATCACGGCATAAAACTCACGATCATAATTAGAGTAATTTAATTTTGGGCCTGCAAGTTTCTCGCTGAAGTATCCGACCGGATGTCCCTCTTGACTTAACACTCCACCAATTCTGATCCCCGAAGCGTCGCATGATAATTCAAACACTTTACTAAAATCCAGCAACCGTAGTAGGGGGGCTTCGGACATCCGATCCTTAATCATTTGAAATGCGCTAGCGGCCGATTTGGTCCATATAAAATCACCCTTCTTCATACACTCAGTGATGGGTGCCATGATGCTACTAAAATTGCGAATGAATCGTCGATAAAACGTGGCCAATCCATGAAAACTCCTAACTTCCCGAATATTTTGCGGCTCCGGCCACTCTCTAATTACTTGGACCTTCTTAGGGTCAACATGTATTCCCTCAGCGTTCACTATGTATCCTAAGAATTCCACGGAAGTCACACCGAATGCGCACTTCTTAAAATTAATATATAAGTTCTCTTGGCGCAATGTAGTAAGGATTGTCCGCAAATGAGTTTCATGATCGATCGGCGAGGTACTAAACACCAAAATATCATCGAAATAGACTACGACAAATTTTCCCATGTATGGCTTAAATACTTGAGTCATTAATCGTGAGAAAGTACTTGGTCCGTTGGTGAGTCCCTCTCCTAGCACTAACCACTCGTAAAGCCCGTCCTTAGATTTAAAGGCCGTTTTCCATTCGTCTCCCTCCCGAATCCTTATTTGGTGGTAGCCACTCTTTAAATCCAATTTTGAGAACACGGTGGCACCGGACAACATATCCAATAGATCGTCCAAACGGGGGATGGGAAACCTATACTTGACAGTTATTTTATTGATGGCCCGGTAGTCTACACACAACCTCCAAGACTTATCTTTCTTCGGGACCAACAAGGCAGGGACGACACAAGGGCTTTTACTATGACGGATAAATCCTTTAGCTAATAAATCGGAAATTAACATTTGTAGTTCATTATGTGCGGAGGGATTAAGTCGGTAATGGGGTAAGTTAGGCAAGGACGAGCCCGGGACGAAGTCAATTTCATGTTGAATATCCCTGATTGGTGGCAACTTGGAAGGTAAATCTACCGGATAGACGTCCTTATATTCTTCCAATAATGTGCGCAGAGATAATGGTATGTTCTCTAAAGATGGTGAATCTTCCTGTACTTGTAGACATACTAACGCATATATGACGCCATCGAGAAAGGTCTCACGTTCTAACTCTTTCCTACTTATAAGACTTATCGTTTTCCTTTCCGCAGGGACCACTGTGTCCTTGGATGCAATCGACGGGTCCTTAGGTGGTGTGGGTTTCAAAACAATGGTCTTACCATTGAACTTGAACTCGTAGGTGTTGGCTTTGCCAAAATGGGTCTCGTCATAATCATAAAGCCAGGGACGTCCTAGTAGAACGTGACAGACATCCATAGGGATTACATCACACCACACCTTATCGACATAGTTCTTCACCGTAAGCGGTACCAAACATCGCTTAGAAACTGCAATGGACGTTTTGTTCACCCATGCTATCTTATACGGATGTGGATGCGGCTCAGTGACTAAGTGCATTCGAGTGATGGCATTCTCCGAAACGACGTTCATACAACTACCGCTATCGATTATTAACTTACACCACTTGTCACCGTTCTTAAAATTTACCGAGAAGATATTTGTCCGATTGTAATCGTCCGTCGCTCGCGGTGTATTCAGAATACATCTCATAACCATCATAAACGAGTCGTCGTCAATATCACTCGGCTCGGCGTCAGACTCAGTATCGGCTTCATAAACGATCTCGGCGGGGTCAGACGTGGTATCTAATAGTGCCAGTGGTTTACTCTTAGTGGGACACTCACTAGCGTAGTGTCCTTGAATTCCGCACGAATAGCAGGTAGCGTTAGTCTTATTAATTCGTCCTACTGGGACTCTCTCACCATTGGGATTTTTATTGTTCCTAGCGGTAATTACTATGGAACTTGAGTCCGTCGATCGGAACTTTCCTTTGTCTCGCATGGATGATGACGGTGGGGGTCCTAAGATGGATTTTCCTTTCTGGAATGCCCGGCCCTTGGACTTGTTGGCATTGTGCTTTTCTATATCTAAAGCTGCATTGAATGTTGTGTTAAGGTCCGTGTGACCATAACGCAAAAGCTTGCCTTGGATGTCCGTGTTAAGTCCCTTACGGAAACGAGATAGTGTGACCTCGGGCATTTCTCGTATATCACAACGCACCATCATATCCTTGAGTCGTCCCATGTACTCCGCTACCGATTGGCCCCCTTGACGAAGAGTGGCTAGCTCGTCGAACATTTGGGTTCGGTGATATGCCGGGACATATTGGTCATGCAGGAGTGCCTTCATGGCGGCCCACCCAATTGGGGGTGCTCCATTTACGGTGCCTAGACGCCTTTCTTCGTTCAACCAGAACGTTTTGGCTCTACCCAGAAGTTTCATTCGTGCTACTCGTACCTTCTCAATGTCCGTCAGGTTGTGCCACTCAAAATAGCACTCAATATCCCTGATCCAGTTTAGAAAAAGTTGGGGTTCACCCATGCCATCGTAGGATGGTGATTCCATATTAACGGCCCTAGTTAAGTCGAACTCATAAGGGGCTCGGGGTGCGTACTCATAATCCGGATCACGAGGGAGATTTTGTCGCTCTTCTCGTTGGTTGGCGGGATGGGGTGGCTGCCCCGGTCGATTTATCCCAAAGCCGGGATTTCGAGGCGCCGCCTGATTAACAGCCAACCCTTGTATTAACTGAGTGAGTGCATCGAACCTAGTGTTAAACTCTTCCCTAAGCGCCGCAATTGTTGCAGGAGCGGGCTCACCATCATCATGATGGTCGGCCATGTGTGATGTGGATGGAGAGTACTCTATGCCAAGCCTCGTGCGCATGAACAACACAGATACATGGTGGCTCACCTAGATAAGAGACTGTTTGGACAAGAATTTTATAAATCAGGATTTTTATACGCTTAATGACTTGGAGAACGAAAATACTTTTTTGACTTATATGCTTAGAAAAATAGGAAGAAAATTCAGATTTTTTTATACTTCCTTTTTTGCAAAAATTTTTTTTTGTTATATGCAGACCAAATAGAGAAATTCAGATTTGGTGATTACGAAAACGTGCACGACCAAGTGTGGGTCGACGTCCTAAGAAAAAGGGAGCGTAAGGACGGTGTCGATTGAGAAATCAACACAACCTCGCTTTGATACCAAATTGATGTAGGCTAGGCCTTTGGGATCCTACACGGAGGGCGTGAGTACAGCCTTGGCAACGTTATCGCTCCCTAACCGGCACACAAACGCAACGCAGCGACCACAATGATTGTTTTTTTATCGTTCGCGCTAACATACGGATAGCCGATCCGCAAATGGAACGGAGAATGGCTATAGGCCAAAATCCTTTCCGGCTAAATGGAATAATATTAATTCCGATCGAGCTTTGGAGTTGTACCAAAATAGATCCACCAAAAAAAATTCACGATTCGAAATAAAACGGTAGGATCTATCCCAACAAAACAAAAGCGAGGAGCGCCAATTCTCTTGCGAGATCTTTTCGGAAAACCAACTGAAAATCTCAAATCTATTTTTAGGAACACCGCGAAAATTTAGCAATTCGAGAAATCACGCAAAATCCGTCCACCACAAGAATTAATCAAAGAAGAGAATCTCTTAGGTAGGAATTTCGTTACCCCACTCGGAAACGTAGATCCGAGATGTTGGATCCACCAAGTACGATCGCTCTCCCCTTTTTGGAATCCTCGAGAAACGCGCCACGGATGAAGATCTTGTTCGCCTCCTTCGCTTCTCGCCGTGGTTGATTACCCTAACCTTGATTCTTCCTTGCACTAGATCTTCCTCCTCCAAGGTTGGCCGACCACCTTTGAAAGAAAAGGGATGGACCCGTAGATGAGAGGATATAGTTGGAAGAGGGATGAGAGAGGGAATGAGAAGAAGAAGAGAGAGAGAAAGGGGGGTGCGGCCAAGAAGAAGAAAGAGGGAGAGGATGGGGGCCGGCGGCTAGAAGAGAGGGAGGGGAGATAGAAGATTTAGGGTTGGAGGAATTTTTCAATTGATTTCAATATTAGCCTTCATAACAAATGATAATGTGGCCTTTTATAAGGCTTACAACCATGTGGCTATTAGCAGCCCAAAATAAAAATGTTGCAGAAAATGAAATGACAAAATAACATAGTGTCAAATACTACATATAACCAGATAAAGGCAGACCAAATAATAAAAATAAATTCAAAGCTTATTTTTGTTGCGTGGGCGAAGATTGTAGCCGTGCCCGCTACGACGCCACAAGTCTCTTGATGGTGGAGCATCGTCGTCATCTTCTGTCACGGTCACACCGCCATGGTCGTCGTCTTCATCACCCAATTGGCCGTCGTGGTGGCCGTCGCCATCAATCGTAACACCGCCATGGTCGTCGTCTTCATAACCCAATAGGCCGTCGTGGTGGCTGTCGCCATCACTTTAGAAAGACGTCGAACTGAGCTCCACTATCGTCGAACTGAGCTCAGCGATTTGGACTTAGACAGCAACAGAGATCGTCGATCTGAGCTCAACTATCGTCGAACTGAGCTCAGAGGTAGAGAATCAATACTGGAGTCAAGATCGTCGAACTGAGCTCGAAGATCGTCGAATGGTGTTCGACGATTTGTTGAAGTTGAGCTCAGCGATCGTCGAATGGAGTTCGACAATCCGTCGAAGTTGAGCTAAACGATCGTCGATTGGAGTTCGACGATTCGTCGTACTGAGCTCGACGAAATGACTTGGTCTCCAAACTGAAACATCTTGGTCTTGAGGGCAACTTCCAAACCTAACTACTGACCCTTAGACTCGATTCTAATTGACCTTTAGATCTATACAATGAGGTCAAAAATAGGTTTCCTAAAGACATAGTGATCCTGACCCAAATTAGTAATAGGGTGTTCCAACAATCTCCCCCTATTTGGGTTATGATTACTATTTACAGAAATTGGAGAAATAAAAAAAACATCATACAAAGCAATAATATAACAACATTGCAGAATCACATATAAAATATCTCAGACAGATCAAAAATCAGAATAATTGTCACCTTACAGAATTATTCTTTCTCCTTGCTCTTTATAAGTTTAATTTCTCTATTTGGATTGAGAGCTTCCTTCTTTGATCTTCTGTCATCAGCTGTACCTAAAGAAGTTTGTTGTTTAGGCCTTGGTACCACAGCTTCAGGGTGCAGCTCCATGTATCTTTCAGAATCAAAAAATTTGCTGGAAGCATATCTTTCAAGTTCCTTCTTTCTTTGTTCTGACAATGTAGTAATGTTGGAGGTGTCCTTGCCTTGCTCTCTGGCTTTCTTGATCTGATCCAAGGAAGCTAATTCTTTCATTCTAGCAGTCCATGCAGTAGGATTGTTCTCTGGATCCTCAAAGGGCACTGAAGGTTCATATCTGTTGGAAGGATTATCTGGAGGAGCTCTGGATGAGATTACTTCTTTCAGCTTGTAGGGAAAAGGGCCTGAAGTAGTGTTAGATGAAGCTTGTCCTTCCCTTGAGTATGGATGTTGCCTTGAATAATCTTTGGAGTAAACTTGGAATTCCCTTTGGTTTCCTCTATAATTTCCGCTCCTAGATTGAGAACCTCTGGATTGGCTTACCCTATATTGAGATCTTCCATGAGGCTGATAGGGGGTTTGGCTTCTAGCAGAAGGATGAACAACAGAGCTACCACCAGCACCTGCATCAGGAGGAGGAGGTGGAGGAGGATGACGGAACTGAGAAGATCCTTTCTCATATTTCCTCTTCTTCTTCATGGCTTTCAATTGATTCTTGGAATATTGAATCCAATGTTCAGTTATAGGGCAGACATGAAGAATATAATAAGGTATGTCATTTGTATCTTTGACTTTAGCTGGTGGAACTCTTTTCATTGCTTTGCTTCTTGCTTTTCTTTTCCTGGGTATAGTGGCAGAAGAATCATCAGAATCAATCCTATATTCATCACTTTCAGAGCTTTGCTCATCTTATAAAGCATCAATCCTTTTCAGATAATCGTTTTGAAGTTGGGTTGGAGCAGATGAAATAGCAGTGACAGCAATTATAGTAGCAACAGATACATCAGATACAGAACTTTCAGATACAAAAACATCAGCAGTGACAGCAGGCTCAAAGTCATGTGCCTCTGTGATATGTATATCCTTGGAGATTAACTCATCAGCAGTATCATCACTGACAGCAGCAGGGGCAGCAGCAACAGAACTAGCAGCATTATTGTTAGCAGGAGTAGCAGCAGTAAGAGCAACATCAGTGCTTTCAACAACAACAGAAACAGCAGGGGCAACAGCATAAACTGAATTTACAAAGGAATGAATAATGCTGGTGTCACAGCTTGAAAAGGGCACAATGGCCTTGGAGAGGTCTTCAGATGGCTGGACTGCAATTTGCTCTGGAAGACAACTGAAGTAAATTGAATCAAAAACTGATAATAATTACCTGAGGTCCACTGAGAAGACAACAACTTGAGGTGGTGTTGAAACTGGAGCTTGAGTAATAACAGCAGCAGGAACTGAGGTAATAACAGCAGCAGGGACTAAAGAAATGGCAGCAGCAGGCAATCTAGCATCTTCATGAGGCATCTCCCCCTGCTTAGATTCAGAGAGAGCTGGATCAAGGCATACAAATGAAGGGATTGCCTGAGGAGGAAAGATGGAGGGGAGCCTGGCAGATAAGTCTGCAACTTACTTTAGGAGTGGAGCCAAGGAGGTCTCCAACAGAAGTGAGAGCCTGGAGCTATCAGCTCATATAGTCTGTCAGCTAAGGCTAGAATATCTACATGCTCAGTAGGGACTTGAGCAGAGGTAGAGAAGGATGGTGGAGCAACTGGAGATGTTGGTGGAGAACTGGAGTATGGTAGAAGTGAAGGTTGAGGTGTGGGGATTGTGGAAATGGAAGAAAGTGGTATGGAGATAGAAGGTGTGAAGGAGGGTTGATCAATGATATCCTGCAGAAGTTGTTGGTAAGATGTGGATGAGGAGGGTAGCTCAAGAGGGGATGAAGGTGAATCATCTATGAAGGAATCATCTAGAAGATTGAATGATGGAAGGTGAGATGATGTGTCAATGTCTGGTTGAGGGTAGAGATGTAATGGATGAAAGATTTCTTCTATGAGAGTAGGGATTGGAGATGGAATTGATGTAGGAGATGGGCTGGAAATAATGATGGTGGATGAAATTTGAATGGTGGAAGTTACTGGTGGGGATGAAATAAGAGTTGGAGGAGGAGAAGAAGCAGGCAAGTCATCTGCAGGGGAAGAGACTTGAGGGGAAGAGACTACAAGAGTCCTTGTGCCTGAAGTGGTGCTTGTAGAGGGCCTGCTGGGCTTCACTATCTGTCTGTCAAATTTGCCTAACATGGCACAGGACAGCCTCTTAGAGGCATTAATGTGCATCCCAGATGAGACAAGCAGTGCAGGGCATCTGTTTTGGAGAAACAGCCCTAGAATCCTTCCAAAATTCACAAAATTCTTATTGATCTTCTTCTTAATCAGATCAAAGAAGATCTCTCCCCAGTTTAACTGTTTCTTATACACTAAAGCTCCCATCAAGCACAACTGATACATGGAGATGGTATCATATACTGAATACTTGGCCAACAGAACCTTTCCCACTATATCAGCCAAGAACCTGTATTCAACAACTAAGTTCTTTTTCAGCAGCTTGCTAGGGTTTGCATCAGAATGACCCATTATAGCAAGTAAATCAGAAAATTCTTCTCCAGATAACTCAGCAGAATCTCTTCCAGAATTTAATTGAAAAACCTCTGTCGGAATGGTAGGTGTCAGAGGTACCTGAGTTTCAGAAATGGATCCAACAACTGTATTTTGGTCCTGGTTGTGGGCAGTATACACCCACTCCTTAATTTCATCTGCAGGCAGTATTATTCTGGTGGACATGATAGTAGCTAATTTTTGCTCCTTGAACAGTTCGAGAATGTCTTTGAAAATCTGATCACTGGTGCTGAAGGACTCCATGTCTATATCAAATCCTGCATCAAACTTCATTGCGGCTAGAACGACAACTGAGACGGCCATTGTTACCTGCAAAAATCAACAACAAACGACCAAGTGTAGAGATGTTTGGAGGGAAAGAGAATTTTATATTAGGGTTTGACGCAGAAAAGGAAAGATCGTTGAACTCAGTTCGACGATCGGGGCTTCTAAAGGAATCTGAAAGGTCTTCAATATCGTCAATCTCCGCTCGACGATATAGGAGAGCGTCGAACTCCGTTCGACTATAGTTCAGAAAACAAAATCGTCGAGTGTCGTTCGACGATCGTTGACCTGGAGAGATAGATGAACACTATCTAAGAAGCGCTGAACTCCAGTCGACGACTTCGGAAAGCGTCGATCTCCGTTCGACGATCTGGGGGAAAATCGTCGAGCGCAGTTCAGAGACCAGAAATATACTATAGACTCTAGAAAAATCAAGATATTTGCCTAGTCTTGGTCATTTTTAGAGTTTCAAAATCTTGGATATTATTTTAGACTTCCTCCATCTAACATTCCTAACTGATTTAGGAAGAAGGTGTGTTTCTTTTCATCCAAGGGTTTGGTGAAAATATCTCCCCTTTGCAAATCAGTTGGGATATATTGAAGTTCAATTTTATTTTTCTCAACATTATCCCTTAAGAAGTGATGCCTAATTTCTATGTGTTTTGTCCTACTATGGAGGACTGGATTTTGAGCTATAGAAATAGCACTGGTATTATCACAAAAGATTTTAGACTTCTCTAAGTTGTAGCCATAGTCTAGGAGTTGGTTTTGAATCCACAATATTTGTGAACAACAACTACCTGCAGCCATATATTAATCTTCAGCAGTTGAAGTTGACATAGATGTTTGTTTCTTGCAAAACCAAGAGACAAGTCTGTCACCAAGAAACTGACAAGTTCCACTGGTGCTTTTCCTGTCAATTCTGCATCCAGCATAATCAGCATCAGAAAATCTAGTTAAGTCAAATGTTGAATCTTTTGGATACCAGAGACATAGATTTGGACAACTTTTAACATACCTGAGAATTCTTTTTACTAATATTAGGTGTGACTCTCTAGGGCTCACTTGGAATCTAGCACATATGCAAGTAGCAAACATTATATCAGGTCTACTTGCTGTAAGGTACAGTAAAGAGCCAATCATTGCTCTATATGTTGTCTGATCAACAGGTTTCCCATGTTCATCAGCATCCAATACAACATTAGTAGGCATGGGTGTTTTCATACATGATGCTTCAGACATACCAAATTTCTTGACCAATTCATTTGCATACTTGGTTTGAGAAATAAAGATGCCTTCAGCATGTTGTTTGACTTGCAATCCTGGAAAGAAGGATAGCTCACCCATGCTACTCATTTCAAATTTAGAATGCATTAGGTTGGAGAACCTTCTGCACAAATTTGAATCAGTAGAGCCAAAGATAATATCATCTACATAAATCTGTACTAGTAGGGTATGAGACTTATGGGTTCTAATGAAAAGAGTTTGGTCTACTCTACCCCTTATAAATTCATTTTCCAGAAGGAAGCATGCTAGGGTGAAATATATAGTACCTAGACACCTAGAGGGGGGGTGAATAGGTGACCAAATTCTTTTTAAACTTTAATGGCAGCAATCAGTTATAACACATAATCTATTCTACTTTTGCACAGCAAACACACAGCATACACAGCAAAATACAGCACAACAGACACAGAGTTTTATAGTGGTTCCCCAAGCTTTGGGTACATCCACTTTCCCCCTTCGCCTATCTAGCAGTGTGCTAGATTCGGCCAAACTTCACCACTGTCTCAGAACCCAAACTTGTTCCTACACCTCAGGCCCAAGGCCCTACAACTCAGCTTTTCCACAAAGCCTACACTCAGCCACAAAGGCCTACACTCAGCCAACAAGGCCTACACTCAGCCACCAAGGCCTACACTCAGAGATTCCAATCTCCTACACTCAGGCTCTCAAGCCCTACCCTCAGCCTTTATAATTACATGCTTACAAACACTCAGATCCAAAGGATCCTACAAGATAAAAATGATTATACAAATGATAACTCAGCAACTCAGAAACAAGAGAGGGGAGTTGTGAGTTTCTTGATGAGTTCTTGGAACAACTCAGCTGGATTCAATCTAACTTAGCTTTCTTCAAAGCTTCTTGAAAGTAGAACTCAATTAGATTGACTCCTCCTGCAGTTGATCCTTGATCTCTGCTTCTTAAGATCCAGAGTATATCTGAACCCTTCTTCTCAGCCTAGTTCCAAAGGCTGATTTCTTGGATGGAGCCCTCTCTCTCCAACTTCTTAGATCTGCACTTGGACAGCTAGATCTTCTTGATTTGATACTTTGAACAACTATGTGTACCACTTCATCAACTACTTGAACAATAGTTTCTGTAGACTGTATGAGCCTATTTATAGGCCTTCTTCATGGTAACCGGCTGGTCCGGTCCATAACTAAATTCTGACATCTCTGACAGGTGCTGTAGACCGGCTGGAACGGCAGCTGTCAAGTCATCCAGTCAGTTCTTGAAAGTTCTCTAACTGTCTGAAAGTGTCGAGACTTTCTGTCTTTAAGTGTCGACACTTATAGACCAAGTGTCGACACAAGTTGTGTAAGTGTCGACACAAGTCTACAAGGTGTCGACACAACTCCTTGTGTTGTAGATTCTATGTCTCGACACAGTTTCTTCTGCATGTGTTGACACTGAAATTGAGTGTCGACACAAGTACTTGATCTTCTATCTTTTGCTGAATTCTTCTAAGTGTCGACACACCTTCTTGTGTTGAATCTGTTAAGTGTCGACACTGCTTCTTGGTGTCGACACATAGTCTTCTATGTTGATACTTGCTGAGTGTCGACACAGCTCCTTGTGTCGACACTTGATTCTTCTGTTGAGACTTCAGCTGAGTGTCGACACATTACCTTAGTGTCGACACTTGTACTTAGAATATTTTGTTGATCTTGCTGTTCTTTGCTAAGTGTCGACACAGCTCCTTGTGTCGACACTTTCTTCAAATGTTGAGTCTTCAGCTGAGTGTCGACACATTGTTCTTGGTGTCGACACTTACTTCAAGTTCTGACTCTTCTGTTGAGTGTCGACACATTGTTCTGGGTGTCAACACTTATACTTAGTCTCTGCTGACTTTTGCTGAGTGTCGACACAGCTCCAAGTGTCGACACTTTCTGGTGTATACACAGTTCTTCTAGGTGTCGACACTGCTGTTAAGTGTCGACACTGCTTTACTGTACTTTCTTCATTGAGTGTCGACACAGCTCCTTGTGTCGACACTTTCTGTCTGGTGTCAACTCAGCATCCCTGGTGTCGACACAATGACTCCAAGTGTCGACACTGCTTGCTTGGGTGTCGACACAAGCCTTCTTAAGTGTCGACACTTTCCCTCTGGTTGTCGACACATGGACTTAGGAATTTTTTGCTTCAGTCCTGCAAATACTTAACCTGCACAAGTAAACTCAACAACACATCAAATACATTTTGATGTATATCATTGAGTTGGGTGAGGCTTCTTCAAATCAGGTACATTTAACCAATGTACCCAACAATCTCCCCCTATTTGGAGAAGTCATAACCCTTAGTCAATGATATACACCATTTAGAATTAAATTACAAAATGATGTAAAGCAGGATTATATACAGCAGGGTAAACATAAACATGTATCAATTTCACATGTATACAAATTCATCATTACAGAATAAATATGAAATAGACATATACAATATCACAGAACAAACATGAAATAGATTAATCATATAGCATATTGTTCTAATATCTGTCTTATACATTTTCAGAAGTTCACAAAAATGTTTTACATCAAAAAGATTACCCAGTAAACTTTAAGAAAATTCTAATTCTATTTCAGTTCTGGTTCCTTGATAACTATTCCTTTGCCAGCTTGGACTTTAGCTTGGACAGGAGCATCAGCAGCTTCAGCATCAGCAGGCTTCTTGCCTTTCAGATCTTTCTTCTTAAGCTCTTCTGCTTTAATCTTCTGTCTTTCAAAGTAATGGTATGGCTTAGGAAAGTACTTGCTAGGCTCCTGGGCAGTAGGAGGTAGCTTTCCCATCTTTGCCTTCCTTCTGTATTGGATAATTGCCTCCTGTCTAGATTCATGTTTTCTCCATTCAGTTTCAGAAAACCATTTGTTCCTGTCTTGAATGTTATCCTTGGCAGCTTTCCAAGCAGTTAATATAATGTTTCTAGAGGTAGGGCTCCATTGTGTTGGGTACATTGGCCAAATGTACCTGATTTGAAGAAGTCTCACCCAACTCAATGATATACATCATAATGTATTTGATGTATGTTGAGTTTACTTGTGCAGGTTAAGAAATCACTGGACTGAAGCAAAAAGTTTCTAAGTCCATGTGTCGACACCCAGAGGGAAAGTGTCGACACTTAAGAAGACTTGTGTCGACACCCAGACAAGCAGTGTCGACACTTGGAGTCATTGTGTCGACACCTGGATGCAGAGTCGACACCAGACAGAAAGTGTCGACACTTGGAGCTGTGTCGACACTCAGTGAAGAAAAGTGCAGACAGAATGTGTCGACACAAGGAGCTCTGTCGACACCCAGTGAAGCTGTGTCTACACCAGAAAGTGTCGACACTTGGAGTTGTGTCGACACTCAGCAAAAGTCTGCAGAGACTAAGTTAAAGTGTCCACACTTAGAATAATGTGTCGACACTCAACAGAAGAGTCAACACTTGAAGAATGTGTCGACACCCAGCACAATGTGTCGACACACAACCAGAAGAGTCAACACATAAAGTAAGTGTCGACACCCAGCACAATGTGTCGACACTCAGCTAAAGACTCGACACTTGAAGAAAGTGTCGACACAAGGAGCTGTGTCGACACTTAGCAAAGATCAGAAAGTTCAACAAAAATATTCTAAGTACAAGTGTCGACACTAAGGGAATGTGTCGACACTTAGCTGAAGTCTCAACAGGAAGAAGGTGTGTCGACACAAGGAGCTGTGTCGACACTCAGCAAGAATCAATATAGAAGACTATGTGTCGACACCAAGAAGCAGTGTCGACACTTAACAGATACAACACAAGAAGTTGTGTCGACACAAAGGAGATGTGTCGACACTTAGAAGAATTCAGCAAAAGCTAGAAGAACAAGTACTTGTGTCAACACTCAATTTCAGTGTCGACACATGCAGAAGAATCTGTGCCGAGACATACAAGGAAATGTTTCGACACCTTGTAGACTTGTGTCGACACTTACACAACATGTGTCGACACTTGGGCTATAAGTGTCGACACTTAAAGACAGAAAGTCTCGACACTTACAGACAGTTAGAGATTTTCAAGAAATGACTGGATGACTTGACAGCTGCCGTTCCAGCCAGTCTACAGCACTTGTCAGAGATATCAGAAGTCAGTTATGGACCGGACCAGCCGATTACCATGAAGAAGGCCTATAAATAGGCACCTAAAGTTTACAGAAACTGTGGTCCAGATTGTTGTTCAAGTGGATCAGATTATTGTTCAATGGTTCAGTTTGTTGAAAAACAAATTATTAAAGTGGTACCAAGAGTATCAACACAAGAAGATCTTGCAGTCCAAGTGCAGATCTAAGAAGTTGGAGAGAGAGGGCTCCTTCCAAGAAATCAGTCTCTGGAACTAGGCTGAGAAGAAGGATTCAGATTCAATTCTGGATCTTAAGTAGCAGAGTTCAAGGAACTACTGCAGGAGGATTCAGTCTTATTCAGTTCTACTCAAGAAGCTTTGAAAAAGCTAAGTCAGGGTGAATCCAGCTGAGTTCTTCCAAGAACTCATCAAGAAACTCTCAACTCCCCTCTTTTATTTCTGAGTTGTAGAGTTATTATTTGTAATACATTTTAACTTGTAGGATCCTTTGGATCTGAGTGATTTGTAAGCCTGTATTTATAAAGGCTGAGGGTAGGGCTTGTTAGCCTGAGTGTAGGAGATAGAGATCTCTGAGTGTAGGCCTTGTTGGCTGAGTCTAGGCCTTGGTTGGCTGAGTGTAGGCCTTGATTGGCTGAGTGTAGGCTTTGGGATAAAGCTGAGTTGTAAGGCTTTGGGCCTGAGCTGTAGGAACCAATTTGGGTTTTGAGACAGTGGAGGAGTTTGGCCGAATCTAGTACACTGCTAGATAGGCGAAGGGGGAAAGTGGATGTACCCATATCTTGGGGAACCACTATAAACCACTGTGTTGTGCTGTGATTGTGCTGTGTATGCTGTCAATACTTTGAGATTGTTGTGCAAAAGGTAAAAATCTGTGATAATAAACTGTTTGCTGCCAGTAAAATTAGAAAAGGATTAGGTCACCTATTCACCCCCCCTCTAGGTGTTTAGGTACCATATCTTTCAAGTGGTATCAAAGCGAGGTTCCTCAAAAAGGACTAATAGTCTGAGGAGATCCTGTTTGGCAGATTCAGTGTAAGACAAAACACAGTTTCAAGAAATTCAAGAAAATCAAGAAACATGGGTTCTTCTGAGAATCACAAGTAATTGGGTTCCATGAAATTACCCATATGCAGGAAAGAGATCTTTGGGATCTGGAAAGAAAGGGTAAGGCTATTTATGGAAGCCTCTGACCCTAGAATCTACATCACAGTAAAGGAAGGGCCTTATGTGCCAATGAAGATTTCAGTTTTGGATGCAAATCAGAGAACTCCAAAGGATTTCTCTGAGATGACTAAGGATGAGATTGTCCTAGCTACAATGGACAAGAGGGCACAAAACATTATTGTAAGTGCCATAGATGATGCAACTTTTCAGAATCTTATACACTGTAAGACAGCCAAGGAGATGTGGGACACTCTTATAGTGTATATGGAAGGATTTGAAGAAGTTAGGCAAGATAGAAAATCCTTGCTAAATCAGGAGTATGAGAGCTTTAGACAAGGTAAAGGTGATAGCATAACTGAGTGCTACAAGAAGTTCTACAGAATAGTTAATGAACTCATGTCTTATGGAAGAGAGTTCAGTAACTATGAACTAAATGATAAGTTCTTAAGGTCCCTAACCAAAGATTGGGACACAAAGATCTGTGCCATAAGAGAAATGGCTAAGTTGGGGGAAATTCCTCCTCCTACACTGTTTGGCAAGTTATTGTCATATGAGATGCAGTTGATAGTGAGAAAAGAGGAGGAGAAATCAACAAGGACTGAGCACAAGGAAAGATCAGTTGCTTTCAAGACAGAAGTTCCCAAAAAGTGTAGGAATAAGTCATCAACACCTCCAGAGGTAGTTGATTCAGAGTCTGATGAGTCAGTTAGCACAAAGAGTGAGAGCAGTGAAAGTGATGAAGACTTTGCTGCCTTCACTAGGCACTTTCAGAAATTCTTGAAGAAAAAACAGTGGAGGTCAAGACCTTCTTCTTCAAAGGGAAAGGAAGTCTTTTATCAGGAGAAAAAGCCTTCAAAGAAAGACAGGAAGAGGACAAAGTCAAGCAAGGCAACTGGATCTAAGATAGTATGCTACTACTGCAATAGACAGGGCCATGTTATTGCAGATTGTCCAGAGAAGAGAAAGGAATCTGGTGACTGGAAAAAGGCTCACTTCAAAGGCAAGAAAGAGAAGTCTTTTGTTGCCAAGAAGGAGAAGACTCTAACAGACATTTCTTCTTCAGAAACTAAGTCTGAGGCTGAAGCCTACATAGGGCTGTTTGCTGAAGAAGAAGAGGATGAATTCATGCAGATCATGGAGTCAATTTATGAACAAGAAGACAGTCAATGCCAAGGACTAATGGCTTTGACAGACAGTGCCAAAATCTTGGAGCAGCCAGGACCCAGTCAGGTACAAGGTTCAAGTTTAAATTCAGTTTCTTGTTCTAGTTCAGAATCAGATTCATCTTCATCAAGTGATGAAAGTGTATCTGAGTCTGAGGATGATATTCATCAACTTATAGATGAATATAAGGTGCTGTTGCAAGCTTACAAGAAAAGCAAATCCCTAGCCAAAAGTCAGGCAAAGGAAATTGCTGAACTTAAAGCTGGTGCAACATATTTTGAGAAGCAGTTTGATCAAAAGTTGAATGAGATAGCTAGGATGAAACACATAACAGTGATTCAGATGGGTACTATATCATTTAAGAATGATCAAATTAAGAGTCTGGAGATCAATCTTCAGAAGGAGAAGGACTTAGTTGCTAGGTTTTCTAAACCTAAGTCAGTGTTACCTTTAATTGATGAATTTGTTCATCAAAAAGGCAAGGCTGGACTGGGCTTTATTAGACCTGCAGGGACTGAGCAGTCCAAGTCTAAGTCCAAGGGCAAAGCCCCAACATTCAACAAGCCTGCTGTAGACAAGACAACCAAGACAGTACCTAAGCAAAGGTACAACAAGTTTGAATGTTGGTGTTGTGGCAAGATTGGCCATTTTGCAGTGGACTGTTGGCACAATGTCAGTGCCAAGGTGAGTAGCAAGCTACCTGGTGGAAAGCCAGTAGGTAGTTTTGTCAGATTGCAGACTAACATGTACCAAGGACCCAAGACTTCTTTGGGTTCTAAGGTTCATTAAATCTGTTTTGCAGGTGAGTCCAAGTGGCCATACCCCAACATGGTACTTGGACAGTGGATGTTCCAGACACATGACTGGAACAAGAAGATTACTAAAGGACTACATTCCAGTAAAAGATGGTCCAAAAGTAACCTTTGGTGGTTCTGAAAAAGGAATCATCAAAGGATTTGGTAACATTTCTACAAACTTAGTTACCATTACTCAAGTGGCTTATGTTAAAGGGTTGAAACACAACCTAATAAGTATAAGTCAATTAAGTGATGTAGGGTATGACATCTCATTTGCTAAAAATGGTTGTCATATCAAGAGGTCAAGTGATCAAGAGATCATTTTGACAGGATATAGGAAGAGGAATGTCTACTGCCTAGACATTATGGTTGAGAACAATGGTTCTCCAGTTTGTCTTGTAGCTGATGAGACAGTCTCTCATTGTGTCAAATGGCACAAGAGGCTAGCCCATCTTAACTACAATACTATTAGCAAACTCTTTAGCAAAGAGTTAGTGAGGAATGGTCCTCAAGTTAAGTGTGTCAAAGATGGTATTTGCTCAGCTTGTCAAAAGGGCAAGCAGACTAAATCCACCTTTAAAGGCATAGAAAACAAAGATGCTGTGAGGTGTTTGTACCTCTTGCATTTGGATCTCTTTGGTCCAATGCCAGTTCACAGCTTAGGTAGGAAGGTCTATACCCTTGTAGTTGTAGATGACTACTCAAGGTTTTCCTGGGTGTTCTTCTTAAGATAGAAATCTGAAACACCTAGTGTCTTCTACAGCTTTGTCAAGCAAATTCAGAATGAACTAAATAGTACTGTGGTCAAGATTAGAAGTGACCATGGTACTGAGTTTCAGTCTGAAAGCATGACAAAACTATGTGAAGACTTTGGGATATTTCAAGAATTCTCTTCACCTAGAACACCTCAGCAAAATGGCATTGCTGAAAGGAAAAATAGGACCTTGATAGAGGCTGGTAGGACCCTATTAAGTGATACATCACTGCCAGAGTATTTCTGGGCTGAAGCAGTTAACACTGCATGCCATGTTATAAATAGGGCTACCATCACTAAAGGGCTAAACAAGACCCCCTATGAAGTAGTGAAAGGCAGGAAACCAAACCTATCCTATTTTAGGATCTTTGGTTGTAAATGCTTCATACTTAATAATAGGAAGTCTTACTTAACTAAGTTTGCTGCCAAGTCCCAAGAGGGAATTTTTGTTGGGTACAGCAATAATAGTAAGGCTTATAGAGTTTACAACTTGACTACACAAGTTGTAGAAGAATCAGTGCATGTAGTTTTTGATGAGACTAAACTTATTAATAATGAGTTGTCTAGCAGTGTATGCAGCCCCACAGGTTTATCAAAGAAAATGGACAAGCTTACTATAGAAGAAGTGCCTGCTGCAAGACAGCAAGGAGAGGAGAGTAGCTGCTGTCCAGGGGGAGAACTACATGTGCCAATTGCTGAAGAAATCCAAGGTATACAGCATGATGCAGATGCTGAAGTGGTTCAACCAGAAGTGAGGTTGCCTCCAGCCCACATGCATCTTAGAGATCATCCAGTAGAGCTGATTATTGGATATCCAAGACAAGAAGTTCAAACAAGGAGCAGAAATCAGAATGCTGCAATCTATTCCAGCTTTCTGTCACAAGTTGAACCTAAAAAGTTTGAAGAAGCAATACAAGATCCACAATTGACTGAAGCAATGCAAGAAGAGCTTAATCAGTTCAAGAGGTGTAAGGTTTGAGAACTTGTTCCTAAACTTAAAGACCACAATGTAATAGGAACTAAGTGGATCTACAGGAATAAGATGGATGAACAAGGGGTCATCATTAAGAATAAGGTTAGACTGGTTGCTAAAGGATATAGGCAAGAAGAAGGTATTGATTTTGATCAAACCTTTGCTCCAGTAGCCAGACTGGAAGCCATAAGAATGTTCTTGGCCTATGCAACCTATCAAAGATTCAAGGTATACCAAATGGATGTCAAGTCAGCATTCCTAAATGGTAATTTGAAAGAAGAAGTCTATGTGGAGCAGCCTTCAGGTTTTGTTGATCCAACTATACCTCATTATGTCTATATACTTAGGAAAGCTTTATACGGGTTAAAGCAAGACCCTAGGGCTTGGTATGAAACCCTATCTAGTTTCCTCATTGAGAACAAATTCTCAAGGGGGAAAATAGATAAGACTCTATTCCTTAGGGAATCTAGAGGCAAAGTCATACTAGTCCAAATATATGTAGATGACATTATATTTGGGTCCACTGAAAGTAGCCTTTGCAAAAAGTTTGCAAAACTTATGCAAGGTCAGTTTGAGATGAGTAGTATGGGAGAGCTGAAGTTTTTCTTGGGACTCCAAGTTAAACAGACTGAAAGTGGTTTGTCCATTTGTCAGTCCAAGTTCACCCTAGAACTCATAAGGAAGTATGGTTTGGATTCATCCAGCACCATGAAGACTCCTATGGGGTCAAGTATGTCTCTTAGCAAGGATGATGTACGGAAACCTGTAGATGAAACCTTGTATAGAGGAATAGTTGGCTCCCTATTATACTTGACTGCTAGTAGACCTGACATCATGTATGCTACATGTGTTTGTGCCAGGTATCAAGCCTGCCCTAAAGAGTCTCACTTGACAGCAGTCAAAAGAATATTGAGATATCTAAAGGGCACTCCCTATCTAGGCCTCTGGTACCCTAGGAATAGAGATTTTGATCTAACAGGTTATTCAGATGCAGACTTTGCAGGATGCAAAGAGGATAGAAAGAGCGCTACTGGAACCTATCAATTCCTAGGTGGGAGACTAATTTCATGGAGTAGCAAGAAGCAAACCAGTGTGGCTATCTCCACAGCAGAGTCAGAGTATGTGGCTGCAGGAAGTTGCTGTGCTCAACTTCTGTGGATTCAACATCAGCTAGAGGACTATGGATTTCAGGTAAGTAGAACTCCACTTTTCTGTGATTCTACAAGTGCTATTTCAATATCTAATAACCCTGTATCTCATAGTAGGACAAAACATATTGAGATTAAATATCATTTTCTTAGGGAGCATGTAGAAAGAGAAGATATTTTATTAGAATATGTTAAAACAGATGAACAAGTAGCTGATATGTTTACTAAGCCACTAGAAGAAGCTAAGTTCAATAGATTCAAAATTGAACTAGGAATGATAAACTTAGAGTAAGTTTACAGATTTGAAAATGACTAAGTAAAAAGGTGTCGACACATCTAGGAATGTGGTGTCGACACTTCAGAATGTTAGTGCCGACACATGTCTAGTAGGTGTCGACACATCCAATATGGTGTCGACACTTAAGTTTTACTCAGAATTTTTCTAAGTAAAGTCTCGACAATGTTTCGAGTTATGTTGTGTCGACACATAACCAAGTGTCGATGCATAAATTCTGTTGACTAAACTTGTGTCGACACATATGTGTCGAGACATTATAAGTCAGTGTCGACACTTATTGCTAGTGTCGACACATTTTAAGTTAGCTGTCCCGCCTGTTCATCTTCAAAATCAGAAAGGTATAAATAGGGTTCTGTCTCTGTTTGTCGACACGCTTTCAAAGTTTCGAGACCAAAACTACTGTGTCGACACTTCTCTTTTCTACAGACAAATTCTACAAACCCTAATGGCTCCTAAGCTTGTGGAGAACGTTAACGAGGGTTATGAGCTTGTACGCGGCGCATTCGACGATGCAGATCAAGAAATTCAGGCAGTGGTAACCCTAGTCGCCGATTCTGGACTAGAATATCTCTTGTCTGAACCTACAAAGATTTGGAAGAAGGAAGTACTTGAATTTCTTAATGGAGCTGCCGTAGATGAATCTGGATTCAGAATCAAATCCAGAGTTCATGGAACTAAGATTAAGGTTTCACCTAAGAGTCTGAGGAAGGTACTTCAGCTACCAAAAATTCAAGATGAAGAAGAGGTTACTGCTTCAAAGACCAGGGAAGCTTTAACCTGGTGTGGTCTTGATCCAAAGATGAAGATAGGTTCTGTCTTTAACAGGAAAGACATGAATACTCAAGGAAAATTCATGTCTGAGATTGTGGGAAAAGTCTTACTCAGTAAGCCAGGAGGGCATGACAGAGTGTCTGTCAATATGTTTGGAGTAATGACAAGAATTATCTTTAATCTAAGAACTGATTGGTCAATCATAGTATTTGACAAGATTAAGGAGAGCTTGAAGAAGCCCAATCTGGGCAGGATCATTAGTCTCTACCTAGCTGGTACCATACCAGAGGTGATGAGTGCAGCTACAGGTAGCAAAATAAACCACATGAGGAAGATGGATCTAAGGATCTTTTCAAGATGGGACAGGGTGTTGTCAAAGGACATGCCAACCTCTGAGAAGACAATTACTGAGAAGGAGATTCCTCCTAAGAAAAAGAGAAAAACTGCTCCAGTTGAACAAGAGTCCTCCATCAGTTCAGGGAGTGAAGAACATGTTGTTTTCACTCCTGATGACCAAGAGGAAGTGGCTGCAGAGAAGACCCCTACTGCTCAAGAGACTACTGAGATCCAGGGGGAGCTGCCTCCAGCTAGCCCCATCCACGGGGATCAAAGCCAGGGGGAGCATCCAGTTGTAGAAGCAGCATCTACACTGGACAGTGAGCAAGCCACCATCATCATCCAAGAGGTACTCACTGACCTAAAAACTTTAGAATATCTTATAGAAGATGCTGATTTGTCTGATGTTCCTCAGCAAACTCAGCTGCCTAGTCAAGAACCAGATGTTGTTATCAAAGACACATCTGCTGTTCCAGTAGTTGAAGAGCAAAGAATGTCTCCAGCTCAATCACCTCAAGAGTTCACCATGGAAGATCTATTTCTCAATCTAGATCAAGTTGATTTTGACATGGACAAAGAAGCTGCTGGAAGAGATACTGCTGCTGCTGAGGGGGAGCAAGTACAAGATCTGGAAGAGCCTATTAGGCCAGAAAATGAGAAGGCACCTGATGTGCAAACTGAAAAACCTCAAAGCCCTAAGGATAGGGTTGATATAGCCAGCACTTCTGCCTCTGAAGATGAGGAGAGTGCTAGGGCAAAGAAAAAGAAATTATATGTTTTTAAAAGGAGAAGTCAGAGTTACAAGAAAGCTCTGCAATCTATAGCCCCACAGCCTATAATTCAACAAGTCCCAACTGTTGATTATAGTGCCTTAATGATTGCCATGCAGATAAAACTTGATGAACAAAGAAAGGCTATAGAGGCTTATGTGGATGAAGGGCAGAAGACTTTACAATTTGATCTGGGCCAAGATATAAAATCTATAAGGTTTGAGATGAATCTCAACAAGAAGGAGATGTCAGACTGCTTCCACAAGGGTGGAAATGCAGTGGTGTATTTGGCAATACACCAAGAGAAGATCAAGGCACAGGTAGATGATATAGCAT
Source organism: Platanthera guangdongensis (assembly GCA_039583875.1). Lineage (NCBI taxonomy): Eukaryota > Viridiplantae > Streptophyta > Magnoliopsida > Asparagales > Orchidaceae > Platanthera > Platanthera guangdongensis. The sequence continues at coordinate 55,196,418 of CM077159.1, read as the reverse complement.
TGAAGCAAGGGTATATCCTGGAAAATCAGATAAGAATGAATGACAATTTGACTGCTTCACATAATGCTATAGTCACTGAGTTGAAGACCAAGGGTGCTGAACCTTCAACATCTGCTGCTGCTGCTAAAATAGAATTTGACAAAGCCTTTCAACAAGAAATTTCTGCTGTCAAGACTGCTATCCAAGCCTCCCAGAAGGTCATATCTGAACAACTTACAAAGCTTAAACCTTACTTTAAAGAAGGAATCAGATACTTGGATGCACAGATCAGATTTCAAAAGGATGATGTCAGAGATCACATGGCCAGAGAAGTCATAAAGGGGGAGAGAGTGTTAGTCAAGGCAAGTTCTGAGCATGCCAAATGGATATCAAATTCAATCAGGGCTACACTTGGATACCCTCCTCTGTGTGATGACCAAGAAGTTGCTGAATCAGGCATTAACCCTGCCTATTTTGGAGGTGAGCAACCAGAAGTCGCTCAGGTCATTTATCCACCTCCAGACTTTGAAATGATTCAAGCAGATGTGAGCACAATGTATAGCCCACTTGACGGCAAGGACAATGTCCATCTAGAAAAGGTTGTTCAACCTATATCTGAAGCTATGCAAGAGGCTCTACAGAAAGAGGAAGAGACAAGGTTGTCCAAGAAGAGGTTTAGGGAACAAGCAGAACAAAAGCCAGATTTTGAACAGTGGAGCCCTACCTCTAGGAATATAATTTTAACTGCCTGGAAAGCTGCCAAGGACAATACACATGACAGGAAGAAATGGTTCTCTGAAGTTGAATGGAGAAAACATGAAATAAGACAAGAGGCCATTGTTCAATTCAGAAGGAAGGCTAAGATGGGAAAGCTACCTCCTACTGCAGTGGAGCCTAGCAAGTACTTCCCCAAGCAATATCACTACTTTGAGAGGCAGAAGATCAAGGCAGAAGCACTCAAACAGAAAGATCTAAAAGGCAAGAAGCCTGCTGTTGCTGAAACTGCTGAAGCCACTGTCAAAGCTCAAGTCCAACCTGGCAAAGGCATAGTTATCAAAGAACCAGACTAGAAATAGATTAAGAAATTACTTGAAGATTATTTTGTAATCTTTTAAATGTAAAACATTTTTGTAAACCATTGGAGGTGTATTAGAAAAATGTTAGAACAATATATGATAAATATATTTCATGATTGTTCTGTGAATGTGTCTATTTCTTATTCTGAAATGATGAATGTGTATACATGTGTGAATTATTACATGTTTATGTTTACCCTGCTGTAAATAATCTGCTTTACATCATTTTGTAATCTTTAATTATGAATGGTGTATATCATTGACTAAGGGTTATGACTTCTCCAAATAGGGGGAGATTGTTGGGTACATTGGTCAAATGTACCTGATTTGAAGAAGCCTCACCCAACTCAATGATATACATCATAATGTATTTGATGTATGTTGAGTTTACTTGTGCAGGTTAAGAAATCACTGGACTGAACCAAAAAGTTTCTAAGTCTATGTGTCGACACCCAGAGGGAAAGTGTCGACACTTAAGAAGACTTGTGTCGACACCCAGACAAGCAGTGTCGACACTTGGAGTCATTGTGTCGACACCTGGATGCAGAGTCGACACCAGACAGAAAGTGTCGACACTTGGAGCTGTGTCGACACTCAGTGAAGAAAAGTGCAGACAGAATGTGTCGACACAAGGAGCTGTGTCGACACCCAGTGAAGCTGTGTCTACACCAGAAAGTGTCGACACTTGGAGTTGTGTCGACACTCAGCAAAAGTCTGCAGAGACTAAGTTAAAGTGTCGACACTCAGAACAATGTGTCGACACTCAACAAAAGAGTCAGCACTTGAAGAATGTGTCGACACCCAGCACAATGTGTCGACACACAACCAGAAGAGTCAACACATAAAGTAAGTGTCGACACCCAGCACAATGTGTCGACACTCAGCTAAAGACTCTACACTTGAAGAAAGTGTCGACACAAGGAGCTGTGTCGACACTTAGCAAACATCAGAAAGTTCAACAAAAATATTCTAAGTACAAGTGTCGACACTAAGGGAATGTGTCGACACTTAGCTGAAGTCTCAACAAGAAGAAGGTGTGTCAACACAAGGAGCTGTGTCGACACTCAGCAAGAATCAACATAGAAGACTATATGTCGACACCAAGAAGCAGTGTCGACACTTAACAGATACAACACAAGAAGTTGTGTCGACACAAAGGAGATGTGTCGACACTTAGAAGAATTCAGCAAAAGCTAGAAGAACAAGTACTTGTGTCAACACTCAATTTCAGTGTCGACACATGCAGAAGAATCTGTGTCGAGACATACAAGGAAATGTGTCGACACCTTGTAGACTTGTGTCGACACTTACACAACATGTGTCGACACTTGGGCTATAAGTGTCGACACTTAACGACAGAAAGTCTCGACACTTACAGACAGTTAGAGATTTTCAAGAAATTACTGGATGACTTGACAGCTGCCGTTCCAGCCAGTCTACAACACCTGTCAGAGATATCAGAAGTCAGTTATGGACCGGACTAGCCGGTTACCATGAAGAAGGCCTATAAATAGGCACCTACAGTTTACAGAAACTGTGGTCCAGATTATTGTTCAGGTGGATCAGATTATTGTTCAAAGGTTCAGTTTGTTGAAAAACAAATAATTAAAGTGGTACCAAGAGTATCAACACAAGAATATCTTGCAGTCCAAGTGCAGATCTAAGAAGTTGGAGAGAGAGGGCTCCTTCCAAGAAATCAGTCTCTAGAACTAGGCTGAGAAGAAGGATTCAGATTCAATTCTGGATCTTAAGTAGCAGAGGTCAAGGAACTACTGCAGGAGGATTCAGTCTTATTCAGTTCTACTCAAGAAGCTTTGAAGAAAGCTAAGTCAGGGTGAATCCAGCTGAGTTCTTCCAAGAACTCATCAAGAAACTCTCAACTCCCCTCTTTTATTTCTGAGTTGTAGAGTTATTATTTGTAATACATTTTAACTTGTAGGATCCTTTGGATCTGAGTGATTTGTAAGCCTGTATTTATAAAGGCTTAGGGTAGGGCTTGTTAGCCTGAGTGTAGGAGATAGAGATCTCTGAGTGTAGGCCTTGTTGGCTGAGTGTAGGCCTTGGTTGGCTGAGTGTAGGCCTTGATTGGCTGAGTGTAGGCTTTGGGATAAAGCTGAGTTGTAAGGCTTTGGGCCTGAGGTGTAGGAACCAATTTGGGTTTTGAGACAGTGGAGGAGTTTGGCTGAATCTAGTACACTACTAGATAGGCGAAGGGGGAAAGTGGATGTACCCATATCTTGGGGAACCACTATAAACCACTGTGTTGTGCTGTGATTGTGCTGTGTATGCTGTGAATACTTTGAGATTGCTGTGCAAAAGGTAAAAATCTGTGATAATAAACTGTTTGCTGCCAGTAAAATTAGAAAAGGATTAGGTCACCTATTCACCCCCCTCTAGGTGTTTAGGTACCATATCTTTCACATTGCTCAAAATCTGGTCTCTGTTCAGCTTGTTCCCTAAACCTCTTCTTTGACAATCTAGTCTCTTCTTCTTTTTGCAATGCCTCTTGCATGGCTTCAGATATAGGCTGAACAACCTTTTCAATAATAACATTGTCCTTGCCCCCAGGTGGGCTGTACATGGTCTGTACATCAGCATGCACCATTTCAAAATCTGGAGGAGGATATATGACTTGAGCTACTTCTGGTTGCTCACCTCCAAGATAGGCAGGGTTAATTCCAGATTCAGCAACATCATTGTCATCACACAGAGGAGGATATCCAAGAGTTGCTCTGATAGAATTTGATATCCACTTAGCATGGTCAGAGCTTGCCTTGACTAACACTCTCTCCCCCTTTATGACTTCTCTAGCCATGTGATCTCTGACATCATCCTTCTGAAATCTGATTTGATTATCCAAGTATCTGATTACATCTTTAAAGAAAGGTTTGAGCTTTTGAAGTTGTTCAGATATGGCCTTCTAGGATGCTTGGATAGCAGTCTTAACAGCAGAGAGTTCTTCTTGGAATACTTTATCAAATTCAGCTTTAACAGCAGCAGTAGAAGTAGAAGGTCTAGCAGCCTGGTTCTTTAATTCTGTGACAATAGCATTATGGGAAGCAGTAAGATTGTCATTCATCCTTAGCTGATTTTCAAGAATATACCCTTGCTTCAATGATATGTCATCTACTTGTGCTTTTATCTTTTCCTGGTGTGTAGCCAAGTACACTACTGCATTCCCCCCTTTGTGGAAGCAGTCTGTCATCTCCTTCTTGTTTAGGTTCATTTCAAACCTTATAGACTTGATGTCCTGGGCCAGATCAAACTGCAAAGATTTCTGCCCTTAATCCACATACTTCTCAATTGCTTTTCTATGTTCATCCAGTTTAATCTACATTGCCACCATTAAAGCACTATAATCAAAAGATGGTGGTTGCTGTACTATAGGCTGTGGTGCAATAGATTGTAGAGCCTTCTTATAACTTTGACTTCTTCTCTTAAATACATAAAGTTTCTTTTGCTTAGCCCTTGTAGCCTCCTCATCTTCAGATTCTGAGGAGCTGGCTATGTCAACCCTCTCCTTAGGGCTTGGAGGCCTCTCAGGTTGCACATCTGGAGCTTTCTCAGTTTCTTGCCTTATAGGCTCTTCCAGAATCTGCACTTGCTCCCCCTCAGTAGCAGTATTATCTCTTTTAGCAGCAGCCTTGTCCATGTCAAAATCTGCTTGATCCAGATTTAGAAATAAATCTTCCATGGTGTATTCTTGTGGAGACTGAGCAGGAGAAATTCTAGGTTCTTCAACCACTGAATCAGGAACCACTTCTAGTACAACAGATGTGTCTTCTATAACAGCATCTGGAACTTGACTATTCAGTTGAGTTTGCTGATGATCATCAGACAAATCAGTATCTTCCATAGAAAAATCTAAAGTGTTTAGTGTAGTGATTACCTCTAGTATGATGTTTGTTGCTTGTTCACTTTCCAGTGTAGTGGGTTCAGTTACAACTGGAAGCTCCCCCTGGCTTTGATCCTTCTGGATGGGGCTAGCTTGAGGTAGCTCCCCCTGGATCTCAGCAACCTCTTGAGGAGCAGGAGACTTCACTGCAGGCTCTTCCTCATGCTCATCTGGAGTGAAGACAACCTGTTCTTCACTATCAGAGCTGCTAGTGGACACTTGAGCCACTGGAGCTGTTTTCCTTTTCTTCTTTGGAGGAGTGTCTTTTTCAGCAACTATCTTCTCAGGGGTTGGCATCTCTTTAGTCAACACCCTGTCCCATCTTGAGAACAACCTCATGTCCATTTTTCTCATATGGTTTATTTTGCTTCCAGCAGCAGTACTCATTACTTCAGGTATTATACCAGCAAGATAAAGACTTAAAATCCTGCCCAGGTTGGGCTTCTTCAAGCTTTCTTTAATCTTCTCATAAACTACTATAGACCAGTCAGTTTTTAGAGTGAAGATTATCCTTGTCATTATTCCAAACATATAGGCAGACACTCTGCCATGCCCTCCTGGCTTGCTGAGTAAGACCTTACCAACAATTTCTGAAAGAAATTTTCCTTGATTGTTCATGCCTTTTCTGTTGAAAACTGAACCAATCTTTATTTTAGAATCAAGTCCACACCAGGTTAGAGCATCCCTGGTCTTTGATGCAGTAACTTCTGCTTCATCTTTAGTTCTTGGAAGCTGTAGAATCTTCCTCAGACTTTTTGGTGATACCTTGACCTTCTCACCATGAACCCTGGATTTGATTTTGAATCCAGTTTCGTCCATCTTGGCTCCATTGATGAATTCAAGTACCTCTTTCTTCCATATCTTAGTTGGTTCTGAAACTAGATATTCTAACCATGAATCGGCTACTAGGGTTATTACGTGCTTGATTTCTTGCGCGGCATCCTCAAAAGCGCCGCGCACCAGCTCATATCCTTCGTTGACGTTCTCCTCTAGCTTAGGCGCCATTAGGGTTTGTAGAATTTGTCTTGAGAGAAGAGAGGTGTCGACACTGGAGTTTGTCTCGAAACTTTGAAAGCGTGTCGACAAACAAAGACAAAACCCTATTTATACCTTTCTAATTTTGAAGATGAACAGGCGGGATATCTAACGTAAAATGTGTCGACACTGGCAATAAGTGTCGACACTGACTAATAATGTCTCGACACACATGTGTCGACATAAGTTTAGTCAACAGATTTTATGTGTCGACACTTGTTTATGTGTCGACACAACATAATTCGACACATAGTCGAGACTTTAGAAAATTCTGAGTAAAACTAAGTGTCGACACCACATTGGATGTGTCGACACCTACTTGACATGTGTCGACACTAATATTCTGAAGTGTCGACACCAACTTCCTAGATGTGGCGACACCTATTTCCTGAAGTGTCGACACCACTATTCTGTGTCGACATAGACTTGTCTATGTGTCGACACCTTTTTACTTAGCAATTTCAATTCTGTAAACTTACTCTAAGTTTATCATTCCTAGCTCAATTTTAAATCTATTGAACTTAGCTTCTTCTAGGGGCTTAGTAAACATATCAGCTATTTGATTATCAGTTTTAACATATACTAATAAAATATCTTCTCCTTCTACATGCTCCCTAAGAAAATGATATTTAATTTCAATATGTTTTGTTCTACTATGGGATACAGGATTATTAGCTATTGAAATAGCACTTGTAGAATCACAGAAGAGTGGAGTTCTACTTACCTGAAATCTATAGTCCTCTAGCTGATGTTGTATCCACAGAAGTTGAGCACAGCAACTTCCTGCAGCCACATACTCTGACTCTGCAGTGGAGATAGCCACACTTGTTTGCTTTTTGCTACTCCATGAAATTAGTCTCCCACCTAGGAATTGAAAGGTTCCAGTAGTGCTTTTTCTATCTTCTTTGCATCCTGCAAAGTCTGCATCTGAATAACCTGTTAGATCAAAATCCCCATTCCTAGGGTACCGGAGGCCTAGATAGGGAGTGCCCTTTAGATATCTCAATATTCTTTTGACTGCTCTCAAATGAGACTCTTTAGGGCAGGCTTGATACCTTGCAAAGACACATGTAGCATACATGATATCTGGTCTACTAGCAGTCAAGTATAATAGGGAGCCAACTATCCCTCTATACAAGGTTTCATCTACAGGTTTTCCTGCATCATCCTTGGTAAGAGACATACTTGACCCCATAGGAGTCTTCATGGTACTGGATGAATCCATACCATACTTCCTTATGAGTTCTAGGGTGAACTTGGACTGACATATGGATAAACCACTCTCAGTCTGTTTAACTTGGAGACACAAGAAAAACTTCAGCTCTCCCATACTACTCATCTCAAACTGACCTTGCATAGGTTTTGCAAACTTTTTGCAAAGACTGCTTTCAGTAGACCAAAATATAATGTCATCTACATATATTTGGAGTAGTATAACTTTGCCTCTAGATTCCCTAAGGAATAGAGTCTTATCTATTTTCCCCCTTGAGAACTTGTTCTCAATGAGGAAACTAGATAGGGTTTCATACCAAGCCCTAGGGGCTTGCTTTAACCCATATAAAGCTTTCCTAAGTCTATAGACATGATGAGGTAGAGTTGGATCAACAAAACCTGAAGGCTGTTCCACATAGACTTCCTCCTTAAGATTACCATTCAGGAATGCTGACTTGACATCCATTTGGTAAACTTTGAATCCTTGATAGGTTGCATAGGCCAAGAACATTCTTATGGCTTCCAGTCTGGCTACTGGAGCAAAGGTTTGATCAAAGTCAATACCTTCTTCTTGCTTATATCCTTTAGCAACCAATCTTGCTTTATTCTTAATGATGACCCCTTGTTCATCCATCTTATTCCTGTAGATCCACTTGGTTCCTATTATATTGTGGTCTTTAGGTTTAGGAACAAGTTCCCAGACCTTGCATCTCTTGAACTGATTAAGCTCTTCTTGCATTGCTTCAGTCCATTGTGGATCTAGTATTGCTTCTTCAAACTTCTTTGGTTCAACTTGAGACAGAAAACTGGAGTAGATTGCAGCATTCTGATTTCTGCTCCTAGTTTATACTCCTTGTCTTGGATCTCCAATAATCTGCTCTACTGGATGATCTCTAAGATGCCTATTGGCTGGAGGCATCCTAACTTCTGGTTGAACCTCTTCAGCATCTCCATCATGCTGTACTCCTTGAACTTCTTCAGCAATTGGTACATGTAGTTCTCCCCCAGGACAACTGCTACTGTCTTCTACTTGCTGTCTTGCAGCAGGTACTTCTTCTATAGTAAGCTTGTCCATCTTCTTTGTTAAACCTTTGGGGCTGCATACACTACTAGACAACTCATTGTTAATAAGTTTAGTCTCATCAAAAACTACATGCACAGATTCTTCTACAACTTGTGTAGACAAGTTGTAGACTCTATAAGCCTTACTGTTATTGCTGTACCCAACAAAAATTCCCTCTTGGGACTTGGCAGCAAACTTAGTCAAGTAATACTTTCCATTGTTAAGTATGAAGCATTTGCAACCAAAAATCCTGAAGTAGGATAGGTTTGGTTTCCTGCCTTTCATAACTTCATAGGGGGTCTTGTTGAGCCTTTTAGTGATGGTAGCCCTATTTATAACATGGCATGCAGTGTTAACTGCTTCAGCCCAGAAATATTCTAGTAGTGATGTATCACTTAATAGGGTCCTACCAGCCTCTATCAAAGTCCTATTCTTCCTTTCAGCAATGCCATTTTGCTGAGGTGTTCTAGGTGAAGAGAATTTTTGAAATATCCCAAAGTCTTCACATAGTTTTGTCATGCTATCAGACTGAAATTCAGTACCATGATCACTTCTAATCTTGACCACTGTACTATTTAGTTCATTCTGAATTTGCTTGACAAAGCTATAGAAGACACTAGGTGTTTCAGATTTCTGTCTTAAGAAGAACACCCAGGAAAACCTTGAGTAGTCATCTACAACTACAAAGGTATAGACCTTCCTACCTAAGCTGTAAACTGGCATTGGACCAAAGAGATCCATATGCAAGAGGTATAAATACCTCACAGCATCTTTGTTTTCTATGCTTCTAAAGGTGGATTTAGTCTGCTTTCCCTTTTGACAAGCTGAGCAAATACCATCTTTAACACACTTAACTTGAGGACCATTCCTCACTAACTCTTTGCTAAAGAGTTTGCTAATAGTCTTGTAGTTAATATGGGCAAGCCTCTTGTGCCATTTGACACAATGAGAGACTGTCTCATCAGCTACAAGACACACAGGAGAACCACTGTTCTCAACCATAATGTCTAAGCAGTAGACATTCCTTTTCCTATAACCTGTCAAAATGATCTCTTGATCACTTGACCTCTTGATATGACAACCATTTTTAACAAATGAGATGTCATACCCTACATCACTTAATTGGCTTATACTTATTAGGTTGTGTTTCAACCCTTTAACATAAGCCACTTGAGTAATGGTAACCAAGTTGCTAGAAATGTTACCAAATCCTTTGATGATTCCTTTTTCAGAACCACCAAAGGTTACTTTTGGACCATCTTTTATTGGAATGTAGTCCCTTAGTAATCCTCTAGTTCCAGTCATATGTCTGGAACATCCACTGTCCAAGTACCATGTTGGGGTATGGCCACTTGGACTCTCCTGCAAAACAGATTAATGAACCTTAGAACCCAAAGAATTCTTGGGTCCTTGGTACTTGTTAGTTTGCAACTTGACAAAACTACCTACTGGCTTTCCAACAGGTAATTTGCAACTCACTTTGGCACTAGCATTGTGCCAACAGTCCATTGCAAAATGGCCAACTTTGCCACAACACCAACATTCAAACTTATTGTACCTTTGCTTAGGTACTGTCTTTGCTGTCTTATCTACAGCAGACTTGTTGAATGTTGGGGCTTTGCCCTTGGACTTGGACTTGGACTGCTCAGTCCTTGCAGGTCTAGTAAAGCCCAGTCCAGCTTTACCCTTGTGATGAACAAATTCATCAATTATGGGTAACACTGACTTAGGTTTAGAAAACCTAGCAACAAGCTCTCTCTCCTTCTGAAGATTGATCTCCAGACTCTTGATTTGATCATTCTTAAAGGTGATAGTCCCCATCTGAATCACTATTATGTGTTTTAGCCTGGCTATCTCATTAAGCTTTTGATCAAATAAATTCTCAGAATCTGTTGCAGCAGCTTTGAGATCAGCAATTTCCTTTGCCTGACTTTTGGCTAGGGACTTGCTCTTCTTATAGGCTTGCAACAGCACTTTATATTCATCTATTAGCTGATGAATATCATCCTCAGACTCAGATACACTTTCATCACTTGATGAAGATGAATCTGATTCTGTACTGGCACAAGAAACTGAACTTAAAGTTGAACTTTGTACCTTACTGGGTCCTGGCTGCTCCAGGATTTTGTCATTCTCTGTCAAAGCCATTAGCCCTTGGCATTAACTGTCTTCTTGTTCATATATAGACTCCATAATCTGCATGAATTCTTCTTCTTCTTCAGCAAACAGCCCTATGTATGCCTCAGCATCAGACTCAGTTTCTGAAGAAGAGATATCTGATAGAGTCTTCTCCTTCTTGGCAACAAAAGACTTTTCTTTCTTTCCTTTAAAATGAGTCTTCTTCTTGTCACTAGACTCTTTTCTCTTTTCAGGACAATCTGCAACAACATGGTCTTGTCTATTGCAGCAATAACACACTATTTTTGAAACAGTTGCCTTGCTAGATTTAGTCCTCTTCCTGTCCTTCTTTGAAGACTTTTTGTTCTGATAGAAGTCTTCTTTTCCTTGTGAAGTAGAAGGCCTTGTCCTCCACTGTTTCTTCTTCAAGAATTTCTGAAAATGTCTAGTGAAGGCAGCAAAGTCTTCATCACTTTCACTGCTTTCAGATTTTGTGCTGACTGACTCATCTGACTCTGATTCACCAACCTTTGGAGGTGGAGTTGGTGACTTGTTCCTGTACTTTCTGGGGGCTTCTGTCTTGAAAGCTACAGTTCTTTCCTTGTGTTCATTTCTTGTTGATTTCTCCTCCTCTTTTCTCACTGTCAACTGCATTTCATAAGACAATAACTTGCCAAACAGTGTAGGTGGAGGAATTTCTCCCAACTTAGCCATTTCTCTAATGACACAAATCTTTGTGTCCCAATCTTTAGTTAGGGACCTTAGAAACTTGTCATTTAGTTCATAATTACTAAACTCTTTTCCATAAGACATGAGTTCATTCACTATCCTATAGAAATTCTTATAGCACTCAGTTATGCTATCACCCTTTCCTTGTCTAAAACTTTCATACTCCTGATTTAGCAAAGATTTTCTATCTTGCCTAACTTCTTCAGAACCCTCCATATACACAATAAGAGTGTTCCACATCTCTTTGGCTGTCTTACAGTGTATTAGATTCTGAAAAGTTGCATCATCTATGACACTCACTATAATGTTTTGTGCCCTTTTGTCCATGGTGGCTAGGACAATCTCATCCTTAGTCATTTCAGAGAAATCCTTTGGGGTTCTCTGATTTGCATCTAGAACTGATATCTTCATGGGCACATAGGGCCCTTCCTTTACTGTGATGTAAATCCTAGGGTATGAGGCTTCCATAAACAACCTTACCCTTTCCTTCCAAATCCCAAAGATCTCTTTCCTGCATATGGGTAATTTCATGGATCCCAATTCTTTGTGATTCTCAGAGGAACCCATGATTCTTGATTTTCTTGAATCTGTAATTCACTTAGACTGAATCTGCCAATCAGGATCTCCTCAGACAGTTAGTCCTTTTTGAGCAACCTGGCTCTGATACCACTTGAAAGATATAGTACCTAGACACCTAGAGAGGGGGTGAATAGGTGACCAAATTCTTTTTAAACTTTAATGGCAGCAATCAGTTATAACACAGAATCTATTCTACTTTTGCACAGCAAACACACAACATACACAGCAAAACACAGAACAGCAGACACAGAGTTTTATAGTGGTTCCCCAAGCTTTGGGTACATCCACTTTCCCCCTTTGCCTATCTAGCAGTGTGCTAGATTCGGCCAAACTTCACCACTGTCTCAGAACCCAAACTGGTTCCTACAACTCAGGCCCAAGGCCCTACAACTCAACTTTTCCACAAAGCCTACACTCAGCCACAAAGGCCTACACTCAGCCAACAAGGCCTACACTCAGCCACCAAGGCCTACACTTAGAGATTCCAATCTCCTACACTCAGGCTCTCAAGCCCTACCCTCAGCCTTTATAATTACAGGCTTACAAACACTCAGATCCAAAGGATCCTACAAGATAAAAATGATTATACAAATGATAACTCAGCAACTCAGAAACAAGAGAGGGGAGTTGTGAGTTTCTTGATGAGTTCTTGGAAGAACTCAGCTGGATTCAATCTGACTTAGCTTTCTTCAAAGCTTCTTGAAAGTAGAACTCAATTAGATTGACTCCTTCTGCAGTTGATCCCTGATCTCTGCTTCTTAAGATCCAGAGTATATCTGAACCCTTCTTGTCAGCCTAGTTCCAAATGCTGATTTCTTGGATGGAGCCCTCTCTCTCCAACTTCTTAGATCTGCACTTGGACAGCTAGATCTTCTTGATTTGATACTTTGAACAACTATGTGTACCACTTCATCAACTACTTCAACAACAGTTTCTGTAGACTGTATGAGCCTATTTATAGGCCTTCTTCATGGTAACCGGCTGGTCCGGTCCATAACTGAATTCTGACATCTCTGACAGGTGCTGTAGACCGGCTGGAACGGCAGCTGTCAAGTCATCCAGTCAGTTCTTGAAAGTTCTCTAACTGTCTTAAAGTGTCGAGACTTTCTGTCTTTAAGTGTCGACACTTATAGACCAAGTGTCGACACAAGTTGTGTAAGTGTCGACACAAGTCTACAAGGTGTCGACACAACTCCTTGTGTTGTAGATTCTATGTCTCGACACAGTTTCTTCTGCATGTATCGACACTGAAATTGAGTGTCGACACAAGTACTTGATCTTCTATCTTTTGCTGAATTCTTCTAAGTGTCGACACATCTACTTTGTGTCGACACACCTTCTTGTGTTGAATCTGTTAAGTGTCGACACTGCTTCTTGGTGTCGACACATAGTCTTCTATGTTGATACTTGCTGAGTGTCGACACAGCTCTTTGTGTCGACACTTGATTCTTCTGTTGAGACTTCAGCTGAGTGTCGACACATTCCCTTAGTGTCGACACTTGTACTTAGAATATTTTGTTGATCTTGCTGTTCTTTGCTAAGTGTCGACACAGCTCCTTGTGTCGACACTTTCTTCAAATGTTGAGTCTTCAGCTGAGTGTCGACACATTGTTCTTGGTGTCGACACTTACTTCAAGTGCTGACTCTTCTGTTGAGTGTCGACACATTGTTGTGGGTGTCGACACTTATACTTAGTCTCTGCTGACTTTTGCTGAGTGTCGACACAGCTCCAAGTGTCGACACTTTCTGGTGTAGACACAGTTCTTCTAGGTGTCGACACTGCTGTTAAGTGTCGACACTGCTTTACTGTACTTTCTTCATTGAGTGTCGACACAGCTCCTTGTGTCGACACTTTCTGTCTGGTGTCAACTCAACATCCCTGGTGTCGACACAATGACTCCAAGTGTCGACACTGCTTGCCTGGGTGTCGACACAAGCCTTCTTAAGTGTCGACACTTTCCCTCTGGGTGTCGACACATGGACTTAGAAATTTTTTGCTTCAGTCCTGCAAATACTTAACCTGCACAAGTAAACTCAACAACACATCAAATATATTTTGATGTATATCATTGAGTTGGGTGAGGCTTCTTCAAATCAGGTACATTTAACCAATGTACCCAACATAGGGTCTTATACCATGCTCTAGGAGCTTGCTTGAGACCATATAATGCTTTGTTCAATTTAAAAATATAATCAGGATGGGTTGGAGAGATAAAACCTATAGGTTATCTGACATAGACTTCTTCTTTGATATCTCCATTTAGAAATGTACTTTTTACATCCATCTGATATACCTTGAAACCGTTGTGTGCTGCATAAGCTAAGAAGATTCTGATGACTTCCAATCTTGCAACTGGTGCAAAAGTCTGATCATAATCTATGCCTTCTTCTTGAGAGTATCCTTGAGCAAATAACCTTGCCTTGTTCCTTACAATTACTCCTTGATCATCCAATTTGTTTCTGAACACCCACTTTATTCCAACAATGGAGTGATCCTTAGGCTTTGGTACTAGTTCCCAAACTTTGTTCCTTTCAAATTGATGCAACTCTTCTTGCATTGCAAAGATCCAGTGTGGATCTTGCTCTGCATCTTGAATGGATTGAGGTTTAATTTGAGATAGGAAGCTGGTGTGCAACAGGTTTTGGTTGACCTGATTTCTAGTTTGCACACTAGCTGAGATGTCTCCAATTACTTGGGAAATTGGATGGTCTCTTGATGTTACTAAATCAACAGGGGGTGTTGACTGTTCACCAACCTGTGTTGTTGTTTCCTCTAGTGGTACAACAAGTGGCTCTTCAAGTTGTTTCTCTTCAATATGTTGAATGCTTTCTTCATATTCACTGCTTTCCTCTTTTTGAGTAATCTGTAACCTGTTCAAATCTTCAGCAAGAGAATGTACCTGCAAAGGTTCTATGGTAGAAGTATTCTTCTCCTTGAAAAACATGTTAGATTCATCAAATGATATGTGAACAGATTCCACAATTTTAAGAGATGATTTATTATATACACTATAAGCCTTACTGATCATGGAGTATCCCAGAAACACTCCTTCATTAGCTTTAGCTTGAAAGTTTGCTAAATATCTCTTGTCATTATTGTGTATATAACAAATACAACCAAAAATTCTTAAATAATCAACTTTAGGTTTCTTCCATTTGAGTAATTCATAGGGAGTCTTGCCCTTTAGTTTATGTATTAAACTACTGTTCAGCACATAGTTGGAGGTGTTCACTGTCTCTGCCCAAAAATATAGAGGAATGTGAGCATCTGACAACAATGTAGTGGCAGATTCAATAAGGGTTCTATTTTTCCTTTCAGCTACCCCATTTTGTTGAGGAGTTCTAGGAGCTGAGAAAGTATGCCTGATCCCTTCACTCTGACAGAACTCTTACATAAGAAGAGAATCAAACTCTGTCCCATGATCACTTCTGATCCGGGCAATATGAGTATTGAACTCAATCTGTATACATTTGAGAAACTCTGTCAAACACTTAAAGTTATCAGACTTCTTCCTCAGAAAGAACACCCATGTGAATCTAGAGAAGTCATCTACAACTACTAAAGTGTAAGATTTCCCTCCTAAGCTTTGTACTGTAATGGGTCCAAAGATATCCTTGTGTAACAGATACAAAATCATAGGTGAATCACTCTTATTAAGTGACTTGAAACTATTTTTAGTTTGCTTGCCTAATTGACAAGCCCTGCAGAGTCCTTCCTTCTTGTAGGGGCCAGAAGGTAGTCCTCTAACAAAGTTGTCCTTGGATAGCCTAGCAATGGTTCTAAGGTTTAAATGTCCTAGTCTCTTATGCCATAAAACATTAGGTCTACAAACAGAATTAAACAGACAAATATCTACATTAGTTGAAAGAAAATCTACTAAATAGATGTTACCTTTCCTTTTACCTGTCAACACAGTTGTGTTGTCCTCTAACTTGATCTTGCATAAGGCTTTGCTGAAAGTCACCTGGTAGCCTTCATCACATAACTGACTGATACTGATCAAGTTGTGCTTCAGTCCTTCCACATAGGCTACCTTCTTGAATGTGACTGTCCCAATCTGGACTGCACCATATCCTTTAGTTTGTCCAAAGTTTGAATCACCAAACATGACATTGGGTCCAAGCTTGGCTTTAAAGGATGTGAGGTTATCCCTATTTCCTGTCATGTGCTTAGAACACCCACTATCCAAATACCATTGTTGGTTTAATGTTGGATAGGTCTTCACCTGCACATAAAATAATTCATTTGTTTTTGACCCAGTTTACCTTGGGCCTATGTTGATAACCTTTAAACTCAGAAATAAAAGACATGCCAGGTTGAGTCTTATAACCTTCAGGATGATATCTCCTTGGAGGTATTATCCATTCAGTATAATGGTTAAAGCTTTGGGATGAAGGACCCCTAGGATTGGATTTTGATTTACCCTTGAAGGAATTTCCAGAGCTCTGATCTCTGTTCGACGATCGTTTAGCTGTGTTCGACGATCTTGGGTCAGATCGTCGAGCTCCGTTCGACGGTTGACTGGGGCAGAGTTCAGGAATTAGAGATCATCGACCTGAGTTCGACGATTTTGCCTGAGATCGTCGATCTGCATTGGGCGATCGTCGAGCTCCGTTCGACAATTTCTGCTGGAACTTGGTTTTCTTAGGTAGATCAGAATTCTTCCTAGCTACCTCTACAACTCCCTTCCCTTTATCAGAAATAAACTTAATTGGGGTTGTTAGAACTATAGGTTGCCTGGATGAAGCACCTAAGCTCAGTGTACTATTGAATCTGGAGTTCACTGTGCTTATGATGTCCATCAGCTTGATACTTCTCCCATTAAGGGATTCTTCAAGCTTCTTGGCCTCTGATAGCTCACCTTTCAGTGAAGCTATCTGCTCCCTACAGCACTCCAACTCCTCAGAGAGTTTGAGGTTTTCTGACTTTAAGATACTATGTTCAGATAATTGATTTCTGAGAGAAATAATTTCCTTCTCAGATTTTAGTAAGTCTAAACATAATGCTTTAAACTTAGACTTAAAGTCCTCAGAATTGAAATCAAAAGAACTAATTACCTGGTCCTCTTCAAGTTGAGTCTCTGAGTCTGACTCTGACTCTTCTGCATCTGAATTGTGTTGAGAGGCATTGATTGCCATCATGCAGAACTCCTTCTCTTCATCATCATCTTCATCATCACTTGAGCTGGATGAAGCTTCTGACTCCTCTTTAGTCTCACTCCAAGATTCAGCAACAAATCCCTTCCTTGTGTGTTTGTTCTTACTGGAGGAGGGTTTGCCATTGCCATTCTTCTTTAAGTCCTTATCTCTTCTTCGTTCTTTCTTATCCTTTCTGTCCTTGTTTTTGTTCTCTAGATAGTCAGGTACAATGTGCCCTGGTTTCCTGCAACCAAAGCAAATAATTTCTTTATTATTTGATCTATCATACCTTGGCTTGTCATGCTCTTTGTATGATCTCTTTCTGAAGTCATTTCTAGCCATCTTGTAAAATCTTTTAGCCCGTAGACTAATCAGCTCATCATTGCCTGTGACCTTGTCTTCAGGCTGATCTTTAGTGGCTTTAAAAGCTATTGTCTTTTCCTTTCTTGTGGCTGATGAGGCAGCCTTCTGCTCTTCTTCTCTGTTTTTGATGAGCAGCTCATAAGATTTGAGCTTGCCCAAGAGAGCTTCTGTTGTAATCTCATTCAGACTTCTGGCATCCTTGATTTGCCAGATCCTTGAGTCCCAAGTGCTTGGGAAGCACATTAGGATTTTGTCATTAAGTTCAGTTAGTGAGATCTCTTTATCCAAAGTCTTGAGTTCATTGACTATTAGACTTAGTCTATTATACATATCTCCAACTGACTCAGCTTCTCCCTTCTTGAAGTTCTCATATTGGGATATGAGGTGGGATCTCCTGTCCTTTCTTTCATCAGCTGATCCTGAGACTATTTTAGAGAGCTTATCCCAGATTTCCTTTGCTGAATTACATTCAGCCAACTTTTGGAATATGTCATCAGACATGGTCTGGGCTAAGATATTCATAGCCTTTACATCTGCTACCTTCCACTTCTTGATATCTGCATCTGTTCCTGATGGAGATGGAACAGCATTTGTGCTTGTGCTCTCTGGAGGTCTTGGACAAACTATCAAAACAGAATTAAAAATGTCCTCGTCAATAGAATTCATATAGAGTCTAATCCTTGCTTTCCAAAGTGCAAACTTAGATAGATTGCACACTGGAGGTCTGGTGCTAGCATAATCTTTGTTTTGGGCCATGTTTTGTGAAGAACTAATCTAATAACAAAATAAAAAAAAAACAGATCTAATTAGGAATCTTTGGGTTCAGGTGTTAGCCTGTGCAACCACTGAGGTGTGGTATGTTTAACCAGCCTGGAAGATGTGGTATTTTTAACCAACCTAGAAGATGTGGTATTTTTAACCAACCTCCCTCTGATACCAATTGAAAGTGCAAGCTAGATCTGATATACTCTAGAGG
The DNA here is from genome assembly GCA_039583875.1 of Platanthera guangdongensis. Classification (NCBI taxonomy): domain Eukaryota; kingdom Viridiplantae; phylum Streptophyta; class Magnoliopsida; order Asparagales; family Orchidaceae; genus Platanthera; species Platanthera guangdongensis. The sequence goes on along the minus strand of CM077159.1, from coordinate 55,178,254 downwards.
GGGGTGAATAGAGTATGGTGCTTAAAATTTTTTTTTACAACAGTTGTTGTAATCTGAGTGAACAGGGAAGAAAATAGTAAATCTAATCACAGAAACTATCTAATCACAAAACAAGCACAACCAGAAACAAAAATAAAGACAAGCAACCAGAAGACACAAGGAGCTATAGTGGTTCCCCTAAACTTGGGTACATCCACTCTTCTACCACCCTAGGTAGGAATCCACTGTAGGATGAGTTGATCATGTGTCCTGGGCACCAATGAGCTTTTGATAAGGTGCTCAAAAACCAAACCAGATTTTTTGATCAGGTGTCTTGCCACCAATGAGCTTTTGATAAGGTGCTCAAAAACCAAGCACAAACTTTTGAAGGGAGTTGGAAAAACCCTTTACAGAGATGAGGATGAGAGAGTGATGGAAGTCTTCTCTTTCTCAAAGCATCTGAGAAGACTATGTGGATATTGATGTTGTCAAAGCTCCCCCTGAGATCTGTAGTTGTTCAGGAAATGAAGCTTTGCTGTAGGGTGATAGGCCTTCAGAAAATTGAACTCCAGCAATTGATGATTTCAGCAATAGCTGAAATGTGAGGTGTCTAGAGTCTTGAATGATGATGGCCTTGAACACTTGAATCAGAAGAGATCTGAAGATTTCAGATGGTTGATCTCTTTTAGTGATGGTGTTCTTGTATGAATGCTTTGAGACAGAGAATGTCTGCAGCTCTTTTTCTTTCTATTGTGTGATTGTTGTTGAGAGAAGAGTTGTTGTAGAGAATATTTTGTTGTTCATCTTCTTGTGCACTCTCTTCTTCTTTTTCTTGTTAGGAATTCAAAAAATCTTATCTTTAATTCCTTTTGTTCTGAATAGAAAATGATCCTCTGTCAAGAATAGCCGTTAGCCTGTCATTAAATGACTTCCTTAATTGCAATTGTCTTCTGGGGGAAAGTCCAATGAAACATTCCTTGATAATCCTTTGAAACTTGCTCCAGAATAAATGAAAACGGCTACAAGATCTTCTGAATTAATTGCTGACAATAACTCCTTAACTGTTCTGAATTTTGAATCTTGAAAATCATTTAACTCTTCAGAAAGACGTCAAACTGAGCTCCACTATCGTCGAACTGAGCTCAGCAATTTGCACTTAGACAGCAACAGAGATCGTCGATCAGAGCTCAACTATTGTCGAACTGAGCTCAGAGATAGAGAATCAATACTGGAGTCAAGATCGTCGGACTGAGCTCGAAGATCGTCGAATGGAGTTCGACGATTTGTTGAAGTTGAGCTCAGCGATCGTCGAATGGAGGTCGACGATCCGTAGAAGTTGAGCTAAACGATCATCGATTGGAGTTCGATGATTCGTCGTACTGAGCTCGACAAAATGACTTGGTCTCCAAACTGGAACACCTTGGTCTTGAGGGCAGCTTCCAAACCTAACTACTGACCCTTAGACTCAATTCTAATTGACCTTTAGATCTATACAATGAGGTCAAAAACAGGTTTCCTAAAGACATAGTGATCCTGACCCAAATTAGTAATAGGGTGTTCCAACAAGATTGATGAACTTCAATCCCCTACAACAGAAGTAGAGGTGCCACCGAAAAATTCTAGTCCCGGAGTCCGGGATAGACCGCACCGAGAAGCACTCACGGAAGAGCTTCATTGAGAATCAGACTCTCTCCAACCTCAGGTATGAGATGAAACTATAAATGGCAGCTATCGAGTTTGGTGGTAGTTGTCCGTGAACAACGCCATAGTGGTCGAAGATCGCAACAGCCTCCATCATGACCGGGAAGCGGAAGCTGCAGTCAAAATGGTCGATGGGGATGACGATTTGGTAGGCATTGGAGGTGTTGATTCTCTAATCCTGCAGTGGAAGCCACACGACTAGCAGGCTATCTTGCATGTGCTTCTACACAAAGTTATCTAGCTCGGCTTGGGTAAGCCGGCATTCCTTTTGATATGTTGAGTGAAATGCCGAAGCCGCATCGGTCCTCACATTGCTTGCCTTGTCAGACCTCATCGACTTGGACTTAGCCCACAACTTGTTTGTCTTGTGCAGAAACCTCCGGAATCATCTCTATTTATAGAAAACCAAAGAAGGTATAGTACTCAACGTCAAAGCGCGACTAAATATCAAGCCGCACGACCTCAACCTGTAGGAAATACAGATTAATGACACTATCAAGTCGGTGATTTGTTCGCCAGACCACACGACTATGTTCCCGCACTTAGAAGATTTTCATGGAAGAGCATGTGGAAAATCATACTTTCAAGCTGGCGATCTGTTCGCCAGACCCCGCGGCTAAGATCCTGTACTTGGATATTTCGGAGCAAAGCACATATATGGTGTTCATAAAATACAAACCGCATAAATCGCAAATAGTTCGCAGAATAATAAACATACAACAATTGTTCACAAGCGACCAAATTGTCCAGCATCCAGAAGAAAAATATATTACAACACAATGTTCAAATCATTCGCGCGGCTTATCTCTCTCAAGTCCCTCAGCCTTGCTTATCGCTTTCCCGTCCCTCTCGCCCTATTCGCGCGACCGGGTCACCGGTCTGTACAATCGTAGCGTAAACCTGGCTGACCAGATGGTGAAGTGAATGCAGAGACCGGTGAACCGGCATGACGTCGCGCTCTACTCTGGCAAAGGGAACTGTTTGAAGAGCCCGAGCTTCTAGCCCGCTAGAAGCTACGGCCTGCCCGACCGCCTCAACATCCGGTGGGTTTGAAGTCTCACCAGGAGCCGGGCGGCCTGTTACCGGCAACATCCCAGAAGCTGCTGGTGCAGACGCTGATCTCCGTCGGCCTCCGCTAACGGACCTTGGTCTTTTCCCTCAAGGCAGCGAATCTCTTCTCTCTCTCTCTCTCAAACCATCCGACCATCAACAACTGTGCTTCCATATCCTGTTTCTCAGCTCTCTCCTGCTCTAACGCGACCTGCATGTCTACTACCTTCCCCTCAGCGGCCTCCAGCGCGGACTGCAACCTTGTGGTCTCTTGCTCCAGCGCGGACTACAGCCTTGTGGTCCCTTGCTCCATCGTGGACTGCAGCCTTGTGGTCTCTTTCTCTAGCGCGGACTGCAACCTCGCGGTCTATTGCTCCAAGGTGGTCTGCAACTCTTGAATCCTTCTATCAGCGGCCTCCTGGGCAGCCCTCTATTCCTCCTCCTTAAACCGCAGGGCTTCAGCGTGCGCCCTCACAGCCGCCTGCAATTTGTCGACCTTCTTCTAGAACTCGGCCATCCTTTCGTTGCGGGCACTTGGCGGAGGCGGCGGCAGCATGTTCAAGAAGGATGTCAAGTCGCCCGACTTCATCGCGGCTTCTGGTTCACCTGCAGAAGATGCTGCAGCGAGGTGTAGCCGGATAATTACGACCTTTTTGCAAGGAAATCGGTAGGATAAGACCGCCGGTTTGATTTTTATCTCCTTCAGAGGCCGCGGTATGGTATCTAAACACTGGCCGCCTGAATCGCTTGTGATCTATCTGCCTTAGCTTTTCTTTCCATAGCCACTCGACTTCTTTAGCTCGACTTTTCAGTTGAGTCGTGGTCAGGAAAAAGCTGGCCGGCGGATTTAAAATTGTGTTCGCCCCCTACTTCCTTGACCGCGACTTGTAGAAGTTTACAGTTCTCATAACTTCCCCATGTTTACCTTGCAGAAGAGGAAGTGCGGTCTCCATCAGTTTCCCAGCAATTATCTTCTTCATCTCCTCCATCTTCTCTGAAAGTTTCAATTTTTCGGTTCCTTCAGAAACCGCGGAGGCCGACCCGCCAAGCTTCTCCCCAGTGACTTTGACATCGGGGCGGTCGACCTCTTCCGAAGCTGTAGGAGTCGTCAACAACTATTCCTGCTCCTGTAAAGTCTCCATGCCCCTGAGAATGTCACTAATCGTCTCGCTAGCCGCGGGTACATTCTCCGAATCGTTCGGTTTGGAATCTAGTGTGGACAGACTCTCGGGTACCTCTCTCACCCGAGGCCTATATTGAAGACTATCCGCTCCGGTATTTATGGAAACATTCCAGTTTCCAGCCTGCATCTTCCACATTTTCCTCTTCATCCTTTCTTCGAGAGTCTCGCTCCATTTCCTCTGTCGTTTCAAGGAGCCGACTACCATTTTTGTCTGCTTGATCTTTTCAGCGAAAGACCGTGAAGGATCAAGCGCATACCCAACTGCACCAAAAACCCGGACTGTTGGAAAGGGTGCTACTTAATTTCTTAAATAAGTAGAAGAGCGCCACGGGTCAAGTGAAGGAACGCCGGACCCAATAATCCCCCCCCCCCCGGCGTCCAACATAACCCGTGGCGCTCTTCTACTTATTTAAGAAATTAAGTAGCACCCTTTCCAAAAGTGCAGCTAGATCTGAAATACCCTAGAGGGGGGGGGGGGTGAATAGAGTATGGTGCTTAAAAACTTTTTACAACAGTTGTTGTAATCTGAGTGAACAGGGAAGCAAATATTAAATCTAATCACAGAAACTATCTAATCACAAAGTAACCAACAAAAGAAATTAATCACAGATCCTAACTAATCACAGATCAATCACATCTAGAAACAAAAATAAAGACAAGCAAGCCAGAAGACACAAGGAGCTAAAGCGGTTCCCCTAAACTTGGGTATATCCACTCTTCTACCACCCTAGGTAGGAATCCACTGCAGGATGAGTTGATCAGGTGTCCTGGGCACTAATGAGCTTTTGATAAGGTGCTCAAAAATCAAATCAGATTTTTTGATCAGGTGTCTTGCCACCAATGAGCTTTTGATAAGGTTCTCAAAAACCAAGCACAAACTTTTGAAGGGAGTTTGAAAAACCCTTTACAGAGATGGGGATGAGAGAGTGATGGAAGTCTTCTCTTTCTCAAAGCAGCTGAGAAGACTATGTGGATTTTGATGTTGTCAAAGCTCCCACTTAGTTCTTGAGATGTTCAGGAAATGAAGCTTTGCTGTAGGGTGATAGGCCTTCAGAAATTTGATCTCCAGCAATTGATGATTTCAGCAACAGCTGAAATGTTAGGTGTCTGGAGTCTTTGAATGATGTTGGCCTTGAACACTTGAATCAAAGGGGATATGAAGATTTCAGATTTGTTGATCTCCTTTGGTGTGGGTGTTCTAGTTGTTGTTAAGAAAGATGTTGTTCCAGAGAATGTTTTCTTCTTGTTCTTCTTGTTCTGCTTATCTGTGCTGTGTGTTAGAGAGATTCAAAAAACTTGTGTTTTATTTCCTGGTTCTGAATAGAAAATGATCCTCTGTCAAGAATAGCCGTTGGCCTGTCATTAATTGACTTCCTTAATTATAATTGACTTCTGGGGGAAAGTCCAAAGAAACATTCCTTGATAATCCCTTGAAACTTGGTCCAAAATAAATGAAAACGGCTAGAAAATCTTCTGAATTAATTGCTGAGAATAACTCCTTAACTGTTCTGAATTTGAATCTTGAAAATCCTTCAACTTTTCAGAAAAATGTCGAACTGAGCTCCACTATCGTCGAACTGAGCTCAGCGATTTGGACTTATACAACAATAGAGATCGTCGATCTGAGCTCAACTATCGTCGAACTGAGCTCAGAGATAGAGAATCAATACTGAGTCAAGATCGTCGAACTGAGCTCGAAGATCGTCGAATGGAGTTCGACGATTTGTTGAAGTTGAGCTCAGCGATCGTCGAATGGAGTTCGACGATCCGTCGAAGTTGAGCTAGACGATCGTCGATTGGAGTTCGACGATTCGTCATACTAAGCTCGACGATATGACTTAGTCTCCAAACTGAAAAACCTTGGTCTTGAGGGCAGCTTCCAAACCTAACTACTAACCCTTAGACTCAATTCTAATTGACCTTTAGATCTATACATGAGGTCAAAAACAGGTTTCCTAAAGACATAGTGATCCTGACCCAAATTAGTAATAGAGTGTTCCAACAATCTCCCCCTATTTGGGTTAGGATTACTATTTATAGAAATTTGCAGAAATTAAAGAATAGCATACAGAGCAACAATATAGAAATGCAGTAAGCAGGACATTGGAGAAGCACAGATATATTATCCCAGACAGAAATCAAAAATCAGAATAATTGTCACATTATATAATTATTCCTTCTCCTTGCTCTTTATAAGTTTGATTTCTCTATTAGGATTGAGAGCTTCCTTTTTGGATCTTCTGTCATCTGCTGCACCTAAAGAGGTTTGCTGTTTGGGCCTTGGTACCACAGCTTCAGGATGCAGCTCCATATATCTATCAGAATCAAAGAATTTGCTTGAGGCATATCTTTCCAGTTCTTTCTTTCTTTGTTCAGACAATATAGTAATGTTGGAAGAATCTCTGCCTTGCTCTTTAGCTTTCTTAATTTGATCCAGGGCAGCTAGCTCTTTCATCCTGGCAGTCCATGCAGTAGGGTTATTTTCTGGATCTTCAAAGGGCTCTAGAGGCTCATATCTGTTGGATGGATTATCTTGAGGAGCTCTGGATGAGACTACTTCCTTCAGCTTATAGGGAAAAGGACCTGAGGTTGTATCTGATGAAGCTTGTCCTTCCCTAGAGTAAGGATGTTGCCTTGAATAGCCTTTTGAGTAGACTTGGAATTCCCTTTGGCTTCCTCTATAGTTTCCTCTTCTTGATTGAGAACCTCTGGACTGGCTTCCCCTATAATAAGATCTTGCATGAGGCTGATAGGGGGTTTGGCTTTTAGCAGAAGGTTGAGGAGCTGAGCTTCCACCTACACCTGCATCAGGAGGAGGTGGTGGAGGAGGATTAGGGTGATGAAACTGAGAAGATCCTTTCTCATACTTCCTCTTCTTCTTCATGGCTTTAAGTTGGTTCTTGGAATACTGCATCCAATGCTCAGTAATGGGGCAGTCATGAAGAATGTAATAAGGAATATCATTAGTGTCCTTGACTTTAGCTGGAGGCACTCTTTTCATAGCTTTGCTCCTTGCCTTACTGCAGAATTCTTGACAGGTTGACAACCTCTAGACACTGAGGGATTGTGCGAGCAATCTACAGCATAGTGGCCCACTTTGCCACAATACCAGCACTCATAGATATTATATCTTCTTTTTTGTTTGGGACCAACATTTGGCTGTACTACTTCCTAAACAGTGGGGATATGTGCTGCTCTATACTTCAGCCTTCTTTCAGCAGCCATTTGACTATAGTACAATCTTTTAGCTGGCTGTGGTGGCCTTCTCTGAGAACCACCAGTTGCATGTCTCTTTTCAGTTGACATGCATCTGATAGCATCAGATAATTCCATTCCAGCACTGCTAGAAGACTCACCTTGAGTCACTACTTTTGCTAGAAGATTTATATTTTTAGCAGCAGCAATATCTTTAAGTTTTAGGGCTAGGGCACCAAAAGCAAATCGTCCAGGAAGGGGCATTTGGATTTCCTCATGGGAAGCGTTAAAGGATTTAACATGGCTATACCTTTGTAACGCCCAGAAACTCAAAAGTGCGATGGGAGGCCTTTTTAGCAAAATTTGGAATTTGGCAGGGGGCACACGGCCTGGGACACGGGTGTGTCGTGCTCGAGTCGACGATATGGTCGAGAGGAAGATGAATTTTGGAGTCGACGATCATCGAGCAGCAAACACGGCCTGAGACACGGGCATGTCACAGGACATGTCCTTCTCGTGTGGTTGGCTGAGTTGAGTTGGGTGAGAAACATGGCCTAGAGACCAAGCATGTTCGGGTATGACACGGGCATGTCAAATGGGACACGGGCGTGTCCAAGACCCGTGTGCTTCTCGGGGTGGTGTTGGTCCTGTGTCGATGGAGGAACACGCCCGGGAATACGGGCGTGTACTGGATGACACGGGAGTGTCAAGTCAAACACGGGCGTGTCGGGTGCCCGTGTGCATTTCGGGACGCGTCAGTTTCGACGACGAATGGGGAACACGACCCTGGATACAGGCATGTCACAGGTCGTGTTCGGCCCAGATTTTGGATTTCAATGGCGAATCGTGGCCGTTCGTTTCCTTATTTTGTGATCCGACGGCTCGGGTTATTAATGATGGGATATACCCGGGAATAAGGTTTCAAATTCCTCATTTCTTTCACTTAGTCTCTTTCTAGAAGTCTAGAGAGAGGGGAGAGCAAGGAAGAAGAAAGGAGGCTAGATCCAGTCACCGGCGGAGCTTCGAAGCTCCAAATCGCGAGCCGACTTCGGATCTACGGAGGCAAGGAGATTGCGTTGCTTTCCATCTGCATACATTTCCATGGCACCAAGGAAAAATGCTAGGGTAACGATTCTCATCCTAGGACATGTGAAGTCCTCTTTTTCTTTGCATAGGAAGCCCGCTCTCGTGAGTTTGCAGTGAGTTGAGGCGTTCCTTTGGGTAGACATGAATAATCCCCGTTGTGTACATGTAGATTCCGTAATTGAGAACGGATATAAGCATGATATGTGAAGCCTACCCGGACAAGTTGGTCTGGATCGGTGATGTTGCATTGCATGAATGGCCGGAGAAGACTCTGCGCGGATGTTTGTTTTTTGGGTTTTCTACGTGGTAGATTGCAACAGGGAGACTTAGGGATTAACTCCAAGGTGCACCCAGAAAACTGGGCAGATGCGTGATTCTGCCAACATGGTGGCCTGAGAGTCAACTTGAACATAACCGGGTTATATGAAGTGTGTGATGAAATGGGACTCGGGGAAGCTTGACCCGCGCAGATGGCTTAAGTTGACGTTGCGGTGTGAGCAAAGGGTTAGGCGGAACCGTACCCGATCTATGTGGTTCGGTTAGAGAAACCTAAAGTACGTGGTACTCGCCGCTGGCATAGATGGAGGGTCTTAGGCAGTGGACAGAAAACCAAATGCTCACGAGATATTGCCATCCTGGGGGCGGTTGTGAGTCAGCGGACTTTGACCGTGTTCACCGCGAATGTACCCTGAGAGCACGGGCTGTGAGGCCGTGTGTTCCCATGTCTGTGATGAAGTGTTTATTCACTATACTGCTTGGTTATGCTAACAAAGTGCAGGGAAAGAGCATCGCCACCCCGATTATTTGGGCGGGATCGTTATAATTTGGCCAGCATAGTTGACTGTTGCTTTTGTTTGCCACCGTTGCGGTGGATTGTTGCTTGCAGGTGCTGCGGAGCCGAGCGGTAAATAGCGGGCTAAAGCCCTAGTTGCTGAGCCGGCCCTCAAAGGCCAAATTTTGAGTGTTTACTTGTGTATTCATGTTTGACCGGCATGCGTGTCGTTGTATGGAAGACACATTTTACTTGAGTAAACAATTGTAAGGCCTTAAGGCCATTGTACTTGTGTATTGTACTTCATTCATATTGGGTTTTGTAGTGGACATTCATGCTTGTGGCTAGGTTCTTTATTTTTTCAACTTTTAATTATTGCTTCTACTAGAATGACTCTGTGTAGGATGTTGGTTATTAGTTGGATGGTATTCCATTGAGTAACCACCCGGTCTGTCTATGGTATATGGTGTCGGGCCTCGACCGGACCTAGTGCTATATGTTATTCGACGGATAGGGTGTGTTATAATTTGGTATCAGACTAATGGTTTCAGTCAGGCTTAAAATGAATTCGTGGACGAATTCTTTTTAAGGGGTGGTGAGCACATGTGTGTGCGTCATCGTTATAACATCAAAAGAACCCATGAATGTCCACTTAGGAAAGAAAATACACGTGTTTGAGGAACCTGCGTGTTTTTATAATTGCATTTTGCAATTTTGTTTGGTTGCTTAATGAGATTTTGTACAACTATAGGTGACCAGAAGCGGTGCAGGGCCGTCAGAACGTCCAGTTTCTGAGGCTAGTAGTACACCAAATGATGCTCCTGCAACACCTCCCTCGGCTGAAACCATACGATTGGTGGCTGAAGCAGTGTTTACCATGATCAATGCGCAGCCTGCAAGGCAAATGCATCAGCGTGCTCCTACGATGGAGCAGGTACAACTTCAAAGGGATGAACCGAGAAGAGTGGAGCAGGTAGTGGTGGAGCCTTTGGTGCCGAGAAGAGCAACCGAAAGGCAGCTCAAGCAAGTTATGAGCTTTAATACTCTTGTGTTCTCGGGGTTGGGAACCCCATCTCAAGCTGAAGACTGGCTATCCTGAGTGAAGAGAGTCCTGACACTACTGAAACGGAGGAGTGGCAGATGATCACTATAGCTTCATTCCTGTTGGACGGGGATGCGAGGTTGTGGTGGGAAGGTTTAGAGCTGCATCTCATGAGAGGAAGGCAACTTACGAACGTCTCGATGGAAGAGTTCTCGAGACTGTTCTTGACAAGGTACCTCCCTTCGGCGCAGAGGATAGCATTGGAGAATGAGTTCCTGAAACTGGTGCAAGGAGAGAGTAGTGTGGATGAGTATCTCCACGAGTTTACTCGGTTGGGTCTGTATGCTAACTCTACGTTCGTGGATGAGGAGCGTAAGACCAACCGTTTCTACGAAGGTTTGAGAGATGACTTGAGGCTACTGCTCTCGGGGCCGATGACGCATGGCTTCTTGACCCTGGTCAACACAGCCCGGTCTTTGGAGAAGGACTTGAAAAATGTGCAAGCAAAGAAAAGCTCTGGTGATAAGAGGACAGAGTTCAAAGTGTCGGCTAATGACAAGGTACCTTCCCTTCTTCTGGTTCTTCTGGGGCAACTACGGGTCGGACCCCAGGTGCATGTTTTACTTGTGGGAAGCCGGGGCACTTTTCCTGTGACTGCTGGAGCGGACGTCCCAAGTCCGAAAGGAAGCCAGGAGCAACATATGAAGAGAACGCCAAGGCGGTGGAGTCAACCGCATCTTATTATGCTCTGGCTCAACCGAGAGTTTATAATCTTGGCCAATCGGAGGCCATTAACCAAGCGGATGTGGTGACAGGTATGGTTTAAATTTATAGCAAGTCAATTTTTAAATACTTGTTATGCACATAGTACCTTACCACTGCTTGTTTAGGATTTGTTTTGATTTGTGAGAATCCGGCAAGAGCACTCTTTGATATGGGAGCTTCACACTCCTTTTTGTCTGAAGGTTTCATATCGCGCATCGGAGTACCTTCTTTGATGGCGAAGGACGAACTGGATGTGTTGTTGCCAAATGGGTGTTCGATGCGCGCGGATAGAATCTGTGGCGTTAAGATTCATATCGGGAGTCAAGAGTTCCATTTCCAAGCGTCATTACTACCACTGGCAGAGTTCGACGTAATATTTGGCATGGACTGGCTCTCGGAGCAGCAAACGTATATTGATTGCGGTCACAAGGAAGTAAAGTTGTGAACAGGTCTTGAGACGAATTTTACGGGCTTGAAAGGGTCGAGCAAGATTTGATGTCTGCTCTTCAGGTGGTGAAGGTGGTTCGTGCTGGAGCAGAGCTGTTCTTTACGCTAGTTGAGGTTGCAAAGCCGAAGCCTACATTGGATAGTATTTAAGTGGTAGCTGAGTACCCTGATGTGTTCCCTGCCAATCTTCCTGGAGCCTTGCCTCAATGGGAGATAGATTTCACGATTGAGCTAGTGCCAGGTGCTAAACCTGTGTCACGCTCTCCATATCGGCTAGCGGCTAAGGTAATGGGGAACTGAAGGTGCAACTTCAAGAATTGTTGGAGCAAGGTTATGTGCGTCCAAGTTCTTCGCCTTGGAGCGCACCGGTCCTCTTTGTTAGTAAGAAGGACGGAAGCTTGAGACTTTGTATTGATTATCGGGAGTTGAACAAGCTAACGGAGAAGAACAATTACCCGATCCAAAGGATTGATGATTTATTTGATCAGTTAGTAGGTCGACGGTGTACTCAAAGTTGGATCTCAAGTCTGGATATTATCAGCTGAGGATAAGGGAGAGTGATATCCCCAAAATAGCTTTTAGTACGAGATACGGGCATTACGAGTTTACGGTCATGCCGTTTAGGCTTACGAATGCGCCGTCGGTGTTCATGGATTTGATGAATAGGACTTCCAGGGAGTACCTAGACCACTTTGTGATCATCTTCATCGACGACATTTTCGTGTAATCACAAAGTGAGGATGATCACTTTAAGCATCTGTATTTGGTGCTGGAGATGCTGAGAAGGAATCAATTGTACGCCAAGTTCTCCAAATGCGAGTTTTGGTTGTCCTCAGTGGCGTTCCTTGGTCATATAGTAAGTGGAGAGGGCATTGAGGTGGATCCGACGAAGATTGTTGCGATACGAGAGTAGCCTGTGCTGTCTATGGTAGCGGAAGTCCGGAGTTTTCTGGGGCTTGCCGGCTATTACAGGAGCTTCGTGGAGTACCTCTCGCGGATAGCGTTACCCCTCACTACTTTGACGAGGAAGGAGCAGAAGTTTGTTTGGACGCCGGAGTGCGCACGAGCTTTTGAGGAGTTGAAGTGTCGGTTGACTACAGCGCCTGTGCTGAGTTCGCCGAGTCGGACCGAAGGCTTTGAAATCTATAGCGATGCTTCGGGTGGAGGCTTGGGTTGTGTGCTACTGCAACACGGAAGTGTGATAGCGTATGGCTCGAGACAGCTGAGAGTGCATGAGAGGAATTATTCGGTCCATGACTTGGAGTTAGCGGTCGTGATTTTTGCCTTGAAGCTGTGGAGGCACTACTTGTATGGAGTGAAGGTCGATATTTATACCGACCATAAGAGCCTGAAATACTTGTTGGATCAGAAAGATCTAAACATGCGACAGAGGAGATATATGGAGTTCCTGGGGGACTACACGTTCAAGATCCACTCTGTGCCTGGGAAGGGCAATGCGGTTGCAGACGCGTTGAGTTGTCGGTCCCCAGCTCAAGCCAATCGGCTGTCGGTCCATAATAAGCGGTTGGTTCGGGAGTTGGAGGCGTTGGAGATCTCTTGCGTAGACAAGCAGTTGAGTGTTGAAGCGCTATTGAACTGGACGGGAGTTCAGTATGACCTGGCTGATCGGATTCGACAGGCTTTGGATGTGGATAACAACATGAAGTAGCTCATGATAGAGGCTTTGAATGGGTCAAATTCCCAATATGAGGTTGTGTATGGATTGCTTTGGAAAGACGGTCGTCTGTGCGTCCCAAATGTGGGCACTTTGCGAGAGGAATTGTCGTACGAGGCGCTTCATACCAAGTACACGATTCACCCTCGGAGCACGAAGATGTACCGTGATATGAAGAAATTATTTTGGTGGCTAGGACTGAAGAAGGATGTGGCACTGTACGTGGCGAAGTGTCAGACATGCGCCTTAGTGAAGGAGGAGTGCCAAAAGCTGGGAGGATTCTTGAAGTCCTTGCCTATTCCGGAGTGGAAGTTTGATGACATTACTATGGACTTTGTGCAAGGGCTGCCAAGGTCGTAAAAGGGGAACGACGCCATTTGGGTGGTCGTAGATTGTCTAACGAAGGTGTCGCACTTCATTCCGCACAGGAAGGATGATCCGGTTGAGAAATTGGCAAAGCTGTATGTGGACAATATTGTGCGGCTTCACGGTGTAGCCTGCAGTATCGTGAGTGACCGAGATGGGCGGTTCACGTCCAATGATTGGAGGTTGGTGCAGCAGATGTTGGGAACAAAATTGAATTTTAGCACATCATTTCATCCATAGACGGATGGGCAGACCGAGAGGGTCAATAGGACGATGGAAGACATGCTTCGCATGTGCATCCTGGATTTCGGGAAGCAGTGGGAAGACCACCTATACTTGGTGGAGTTCGCGTACAACAATAGCTACCAGGCAAGCATTCAAATGGCGCCCTTCGAGGCCCTTTATGGTAGAAGATGCCGCACGCCCTTGTCTTTGTTGGAAACGGGCAAGTCAAAGTTATACCAGCGATAAGAGGTGGAAGATGCTACTGTTGGAGTTACCATGATGATCTGGAAGTGATCAAACATGTAATCTCACTGCCAACGCGATATGAGCCTGCAAGGTCGCACATAAGAGATGTGGAGAAGTTGGATAACTGACTGTGTTGGTAAAGGTTGCCAATCACCGACATGAATGGGGGTTGTGGGCAAAGTGTTGCCTTAAAGGATCGTCGGGTTGGGTAAATGTTGCCTTGGAGGGCTGTTAAGATTGTCGTCCAAGGTTCGATTGCATTCGTCGAGAATCGTCTTTCTGATTCCCGCCGATCGACGAGAATCATCTCTTTGATTCTCGCCGATCGACGAGAATCGTCGAGAATCAATATGTTGATTCTCGACGATCGACGACTTCGACATGTATCGTCGACCACGGCTCGACGGTCTACAAGATTCGACGTGTATCGTCAAGTTAAGCTCGACGATCGGCGAGAATCGTCGAGTATTGTACTCTGATTCTCGCCGATCCATGGTGATGCTCGCCGATCGATTCTCGCCGATTCTCGCCGATTCCCACCGATTGATACTCGCCGATTCTGAACCTCATTCTTGGGTGGTCTGCGGATAGCGATTTTCTTAGGTTTATTTATACCTTTGGTATAAATAGAACACTTAGGGTTTTCGGTAAAGTTCTCGCGATTTTCTCCTGTAGCAGATCGAAACCCGCGACGGAAGAGTTCCGTTCCGCGATCGTTCCGCCGATCCCGAATCCCGCCGTCGACGGAAGGGTTCCGCCGCTGCCGTGTTCGCTCCGTCGACCTCCTCTTCTCCGGCGACTGTCGCTGGTGCTGTTCTTCCTGGCGCGGACCTAGCAGTCCGTGGATTAGTAGAGGTGCGGCCTTCTCCTTCCCGATAATCCGTGCGACGGATAGATCGGCGTTCTCCCGCTCGTGTGGACTTCTGCAGAAACGTGGACATTATTCCACGTAGAACTCGCCGCTAGCAGGAACAAGAAATTTGGAGCATCTCCGTTGAGTTGTGACTCAACGCCACCAAGGTAATTTTTGCCTAGTTTTTGCTAACTTCTTGATTCAACGTTCATAGCCCGATCCACATCTCTTTGGGTTTTTCTTGATGTTTATTTTTTCGCTGCGTGCACAAGCGTTGTGCCATCCTCATAGAGAAACCAAACAGTGGTATCAGAGCGAGGTTTCGGCCATGATCGTTGCATTGGAAGTTTGTTATTCCAGTGCGTGTAAACCTAGGGATTTAGAAGTGTTCTAAATGTCTAGATTTAGTCTTGGTTCCCGCCAAGAACGTCTGGAATTGCGTGGGAATTTCTAAGTGTTAGAAATTGTTGTCTCCTTAGCAGTAACCATCCCTCGATTTTGTTTTGGATTTTGAATCCAACAAAGAGAGATGAGCTTGTCTACTGCTTTAAGTTGAGTTGTCTTCGCCTTTGTCCAATGCATGTAAATCTGAGGATTTGGACATTTCCGGATGTTCAGATTTAGCCCTTCCTTCTATCAATTGTTGATGGTGTTAGGATGTGCACATAAGGGATGCATGTGGTTTTAGTAGAATTGTTTTTCTTTGGATGTGCACATTGATCAAATGTTGATCATGGTTAATTGTTAACCTATAATTGAAAAATCCCTTCATCTAATATTAAGTGTTCGGATGCCTTCCGATGGATGACACTCTTCCTGCCTCGATCGATGAAGTGTGGGCTTGCCAAAGCAAGGTGCATTAATCTATCTTGGTAAGGGTGCGAGCGGATAATTGTGATATCCCACTGTCGACATCGGGTCATACTTAACTAGGTGACCTCAAAGGTTGAGTGCCTAGAGGCATTGGGTTGGCATGCACCATATGATGGATGCGAATAAGGAGTTATTCACCAACCATACAAGAATTGCATGGGGATGCAATTGGCAAGCGTTGCCTACCTAAATAACCGCATCGTGAGAGGAACGCCATAGCAGACTCATAGTGTTGGTGAAATATGGATCTTGTCCACTAAGAGAGTAGCTCGCATGAACTCTCCGAATTGTTAGTGAGGGCTATCATTTCGAATAAAATAGTGGGAGTATTTTAATTGAAGTCCAAATTAAAATAAATTGTATTTGAAATTTTGGTACTGATTTTATTCTGCATAAATTCTTGTAGAATTCCATGGCAAGTGTGTCACACTCCACGTTGTCTCTGAGAGCCATCCTTGAGAAGGATAAGCTCAGTGGGACAAATTACATGGACTGGTACAGGAATCTGAGAATTGTTCTCAGGCAAGAGCGAAAGCTCTATGTCTTGGAAGAAGAAGCCCCCGAGGTGCCGACCGGGAACTCTTCCCGTGCTGAGAAAGATACTTATAAGAAGTATACTGACGATGCTTTAGATGTCGAATGCCTTATGCTTGCCACTATGAACTCTGAGCTTCAGAAGCAACATGAGAACATGGGGTGCAAGGAGATTGACGAGCATCTCAAGAAAATGTTTCAAGGGCAGGCTCGTCAAGAGAGGTTCGACATCACTAAAGCGTTGTTTCAGTGCAAGATGGGAGTTCGAGACTCAGTAGGGACTCACGTACTCAAGATGATTGGGTATATAGAGAACCTTGAAAGGCTGGGTTTTCCTCTTGGTCAAGAGTTGGCCACGGATCTGATCCTGCAATCGTTGCCGGACAGTTATGAGCAGTTCGTCTTGAACTACAATATGAATGAGATAGACAAGACACTGCCCGAACTCCTAGGCATGTTGAGAACTGCCGAAATCAATATGAAGAAGGCCAAGCCTGCCAGCCCCATACTGATGGTGCATAAGGGCAAGGGCAAAGCCAAGGGCTCTAAGAAGACGAAGGTGGGACCTAAGTCATACCTTGAGCCCAAGTCTTCAGCACTGATGAAGAAGAAAAGCACGGTGAAGGAAGGGAAATGCCACCACTGTGGCAAGGCTGGTCATTGGAGGAGGAACTGTCCTTCGTACATTGAGGGTCTGCAGAAATTGAGGGGAGGTATGACTTCTGCTTCAAATGTTTACGTTATAGAGATAAACCTTTCTACTCCTTCATCTTGGGTATTGGATACCGGATGTGATTCTCACATTTGTACAAATGTGCAGGAACTGGGAAGGAGAAGATTGCTGAGTAAAGGGGAGGTGGACCTCCGCGTCGGCAATGGAGCAAGAATTGCTGCTGTAGCCGTAGGGGTTTATCGTCTTTCTTTGCCCAGTGGGCTTGTAATAGAACTTGATAATTGTTATTTCGTTCTGGCCATAACTAAAAACATTATATCTATTTCATGTTTGGACATGATTGGATTTTCTTTTATAATTAAGAACAATTGTTGTTCTATATTTAAGAATGATGTTTGTTATGTTGTAGCTCAATTGTTTAATGGTCTTTATGTTTTGAACTTGGACCATCTGATCTGTAATGTAGAAAACAATAAAAGACTAAGAACAAATGACTCAAACCCTACGTATCTCTGGCATTGTCGTTTGGGTCATATCAACAAGAAGCGCATATCCAAGCTCCATAGAGATGGACTTTTGGACTCATTTGATTATGAATCATTTGAGCGATGCGAGTCTTGTTTGTTAGGCAAGATGACTAAAGCTCCTTTCACTGGTTATACTGAGAGGGCTGAGGATCTCTTGGGTGTTGTACATAGTGATGTATGCGGACCCATGAGTTCCATGGCTAGAGGTGGGTATTTCTACTTTGTTATATTTACTGATGATTTCAGTAGATACGGATATGTGTATCTTATGAAGTGCAAATCCGAGACCTTTGAAAAGTTCAAAGAGTTCAAGAATGAAGTAGAAAACCAGTTGGGTAAAAGGGTTAAAGCACTCCGATCTGATCGATGTGGCGAATACCTGAGTCATGAGTTCCGTGATCATCTGAAAGAGTGTGGTATTGTATCACAGCTCACTCCACCTAGAACACCACAACATAATGGTGTGTATGAGAGGAGAAATCGTACTCTGTTAGACATGGTACGTTCGATGATGAGTCATGCAGACTTGCCTGTGTCCTTTTGGGGTTTTGCTTTAGAGACTGCTGCAATGACATTGAATCGCGCTCCAACTAAAACGGTTCTGAAGACACCATATGAGATATGGACTGGGAAGCGTCCTAGTATGTCGTTCATTAAAATTTGGGGCTGTGAGGCATACATGAGACGTCAAATGCCTGACAAGCTGGAACCCAAATCGGATAAATGTTATCTGATGGGATATCCTAAGGAAACGAAAGGGTATTACTTTTACTTACCGTCTGAGGGCAAAGTGTATGTCTCAAGGACTGGTGTCTTCTTGGAGAAAGAGTTCTTATCAAGAAAGACTGAAAAGGTAGAGCTTGAAGAAGTTCAAGAACCACATGTAGTGAATGAACCGGAATTGGATTCTGAGACAGGACTACAAGATGTTGTAGCTAGAGAACCTGCTCAGGGAACACAAGTCCTACGTAGATCTGGTAGACCGAGGGTTGAGCCTGAGAGATATGGATTTCTCGTGTCTCAAATAGGTAATATGTTGCTTATGGATCATGATGATGAGCCAGCAACCTACCAAGAGGCTATGAATGGACCGGACTCCGACAAATGGCTTGAGGCTATGAAATTCGAAATGGACTCCATGTATGCAAACCAAGTTTGGAACTTGGTGGAACCACCTGAAGGGGTATGACCCATAGGGTGCAAGTGGGTCTTCAAGAAGAAGACCGACATGGATGGGAATGTACAGACATTCAAAGGGCGACTGGTGGCTAAGGGTTTCAAGCAAATTCATGGTATTGACTATGATGAGACCTCTTCCCCTGTTGCCATGGTAAAGTCCATAAGGATATTGCTTGCTATTGCTGCGTATTATGACTACGAGATCTGGCAGATGGATGTCAAAACGGCTTTCCTTAATGGAAACCTCCTTGAGGAAGTGTACATGACACAACCTGAGGGTTTTGTATCCCCAGATGAAGCCACTAAAATATGCAAGCTGAATAAGTCCATTTATGGACTGAAACAGGCCTCTCGAAGTTGGAATCTTCGTTTTCATGAGAAAATCAAAGAGTTTGGTTTCATCAAGAATGAAGATGAGCCTTGTGTTTACAAGCGAATCAGTGGGAGCATTGTTGTCTTCCTGATATTGTATGTAGATGACATACTGTTGATTGGGAATGACATTCCTACCCTGAAAGTTGTTAAGAACAACCTAGGGAACTGCTTTTCAATGAAGGATTTTGGTGAAGCGACTTATATACTCGGTATTAATATCTATAGAGATAGATCGAAGAAGTTGCTGGGTTTGACCCAGAGTACGTACATCGAAAAGGTGTTGAAGCGGTTCAACATGCTTGAGTCCAAGAAAGGATTTTTGCCCATGTCTCATGGTGTGAATCTCTCTAAGGACCAGTGTCCAAAGTCTTGTGAAGATAAGGACCGCATGAAGTTGATTCCATATGCTTCGGCAATTGGATCAATCATGTACGCGATGTTATGTACTCGACCCGATGTCTCCTTTGCTTTGAGCTTGACTAGCAGGTATCAGTCAGACCCCGGTGAGTGTCACTGGATTGCAGTCAAGAATATCCTGAAGTACTTAAGAAGGACTAAGGATGTGTTCTTGGTGTATGGTGGAGAGGAAGAGCTCGTTGTAAGTGGTTACACAGATGCTAGCTTCCAAACTGATAGAGACGACTCCAAGTCTCAGTCAGGTTTTGTGTTTTGCCTGAATGGAGGAGCTGTGAGCTGGAAGAGTTCCAAGCAAGAGACAGTTGCTGATTCTACAACAGAGGCCGAGTATATCGCAGCAGCTAATGCGGCGAAGGAGGCTGTATGGATTAGGAAATTCATCGGCGAGCTTGATGTAGTTCCTAGCATTGTTGGTCCCGTAGTTCTCTACTGTGATAACAATGGTGCAATTGCACAATCTAAGGAACCTAGATCCCATCAGCGCTCCAAGCACATACTCCGGCGGTTTCATCTTATTCGTGAGATTGTCGAACGAGGAGATGTAAACATTTGCAGAGTGCCGACTGAGGAGAATATTGCGGATCCGCTGACAAAGCCTCTCGCGCAGAGAAAGTATGATGGTCATACTAGATCGATGGGTATACGATACCTAAATGATCAACTCTAGCGAGAATCTTGTGGATTGCATGTATATCTTGTATTTTGTTGGCTGTTCGTTCATATGATGAACTGTGTACATAATTTTTCTCTTATAATTAATGGCAAGTTCTTTTATTATGTCTTTTTCTATATGATAGTTAAATGTTAACATAATAGATACCCTTAGAATGTTCGCTTCCATGGGACATCAAGTACGTGACTTGAATGTGAGAGCCCATGATTTATTTGAAGCTTCATTCTTAAAGGTCCCTGGTCGAGTATCATCATAGAAGCTAAGGGTGATGATGGTACATGAAGACTAGCACGTGTGTTGATTGATGACCGGTTCTCACAGATCATGATATTGTGATATCAAGTCATCACGTGGGTACTTGTTAGTGAACAAGTTGTACTGGACAGACCCAACCTGAGACTACTCTGTGGATTGTTATCCAATCGTGTCACGAGTAGGTCTCAATTGACAATGGTGTTGTGATCCTTTGACCTGAAGTCACAGCATTCATCAAGTGAGGAAGAGCGTGCTTTGATGCCATCTAAAGTCTTCCTTGAGAAAGGTTGATGATAAGGGTGGTTGTTGGGCATGTTACGAATCATTTGGGTGTTTGTGTGTGAGCAGATATGGGATTTGTCCTCCTGTATGACAGGAGTTGCATCCATGGGCCCCTTGATGGAACTGGACTGAGAAATGCATGGCCATGCTTGGTTGAGTCAATATGTGATATTGGACTCACCATTCTCTGGAAGTCCGTCCTGGATCAAGAAACTTGGATTGAGCTATTACGAGGGTGACACGGTCCATGCCTCTAGTTCTTTCCGGATGTAAGGGACAAAGGGACAAAGATAACGCTGTTACATTGGTCATAAAGGCTTATGAGTTATAAACTCTTATTGCTTGGGGAGCAATGATGCATTGCTAGATGCCACTCATTGTTTGTGAGGTTTTTGCTTTGATACTTTCGAGATTAAGTGGGAGTCTGTTGGAGTTACCATGATGATCTGGAAGTGATCAAACATGTAATCTCACTGCCAACGCGATATGAGCCTGCAGGGTCGCACATAAGAGATGTGGAGAAGTTGGATAACTGACTGTGTTGGTAAAGGTTGCCAATCACCGACCTGAATGGGGGTTGTGGGCAAAGTGTTGCCTTAAAGGATCGTCGGGTTGGGTAAATGTTGCCTTGGAGGGCTGGTAAGATTGTCGTCCGAGGGTCGATTTCATTCGTCGAGAATCGTCTTTCTGATTCCCGCCGATCGACGAGAATCATCTCTTTGATTCTCGTCGATCGACGAGAATCGTCGAGAATCAATATGTTGATTCTCGACGATCGACGACTTCGACATGTATCGTCGACCGCGGCTCGACGGTCTACAAGATTCGACGTGTATCGTCAAGTGAAGCTCGACGATCGGCGAGAATCGTCGAGTATTGTACTCTGATTCTCGCCGATCCATGGTGATGCTCGCCGATCGATTCTCGCCGATTCTCGCCGATTCCCACCGATTGATACTCGCCGATTCTGAACCTCATTCTTGGGTGGTCTGCGGATAGCGATTTTCTTAGATTTATTTATACCTTTGGTATAAATAGAACACTTAGGGTTTTCGGTAAAGATCTCGCGATTTTCTCCTGTAGCAGATCGAAACCCGCGACGGAAGAGTTCCGTTCCGCGATCGTTCCGCCGATCCCGAATCCCGCCGCCGACGGAAGGGTTCCACCGCCGCCGTGTTCGCTCTGTCGACCTCCTCTTCTCCGGCGACTGTCGCTGGTGCTGTTCTTCCTGGCGTGGACCTAGCAGTCCGTGGATTAGCATAGGTGCGGTCTTCTCCTTCCCGATAATCCGTGCGACGGATAGATCAGCGTTCTCCCGCTCGTGTGGACTTCTGCAGAAACGTGGACATTATTCCACGTAGAACTCGCCGCTAGCAGGAAGAAGAAATTTGGAGCATCTCCGTTGAGTTGTGACTCAACGCCACCGAGGTAATTTTTGCCTAATTTTTGCTAACTTCTTGATTCAACGTTCATAGCCCGATCCACATCTCTTTGGGTTTTTCTTGATGTTTATTTTTCCGCTGCGTGCACAAGCATTGTGCCATCCTCATAGAGAAACCCAACAGCTACTTCGTTGGTGCGAACCATTTGGGAAATGTTGCTAACCGCTCAAGACTGCCAGGCTAAGTACTATAATGCCAAGCACAGGAACGTGGAGTTCGCCGTTAGCAACTGGGTGTACTTGAAGATCAAGCCGTTCAAGGGTGTCTCGCGGGTGCGGCGCTTGAAGAAGCTAAGCCCGAGGTACCTTGGAACGTTTGAGGTTCTGGAGCGGATTGGCGAAGCAGCGCATCAGTTGAAGCTATCAGTGAAGCTTAGTGGTCTACACGATGTATTCCATATATCGGTGCTACGGAATGCGGTGCAAGAGCCTTCGCACGTGATCACGGTAGATCAAGTGCCGGTGGATAATGGGTTGACGACGAAGGTCAAGCCTATACACATTGAGTACTCGAAAGTCAAGCGACTACGAAACAAAGAGATCAGGATGGTCAAGGTCTGTTGGGACAATTGCGGTCGGGATGAGCTCTCGTAGGAGCGAGAGCAGACATGCTTGAGGTGTACCTAGAGTTATTCCACTCAGGTACCGTTTAAGTTTTGTGTTTATCTTTCCTTTATGTAATTTTGGGGGCGAAATTCTTTTAAGAGGGGGAGAGTTGTAACGCCCTGAAACTCAAAAGAGCGACGGGAGGCATTTTGAGCCAAGTTTGGAATTTGGCAGGGCGCACACGGCCTGGGACACGGGCGTGTCCTGGGGCATGTCATGCTCGAGTCCATGATCTAGTCGAGAGGTCGACGAATTTTGGAGTCGACGATCGTCGAGCAGAAACACGGCCTGAGACACAGGCATGTCCCAGACCGTGCCCTAATCGGGTGGTTGGCCGAGTTGAGTTGGGTGCGAAACATGGTCTGGAGCCCAGGCGTGTTCGGGTATGACACAGGCGTGTCAAATGGGACACAGGCATGTCCAAGACCCGTGTGCTTCTCGGGTTGGTGTTGGTCCTATGTCAATGGAGGAACACGCCCGGGAACACGGGCGTGTACTGGATGACACGGGCGTGTCAGGTCAAACACGGGGGTGTCGGGTGCCCATGTGCATTTCGTGACGCGTCGGTTTTGACGGCGAATGGGTAACACGGCCCTGGACACGGGCGTGTCACAGGCCGTGTTTGGCCCCGATTTTGGATTTCAATGGCGAAACGTGGACGTTCGTTTCCTTATTTTGGGATCCGGCGACTGGGGGTTATTCCTGCTGGGATATACCCGGGAATAGGGTTTCAAATCCCTCATTTCTTTCACTTAGTCTCTTTCTAAAGTCTAGAGAGAGGGGAGAGAAAGGAAGAATAAAGGAGTCTAGATCCGGTCACCGGTGGAGCTTCGGAGCTCCAAATCGAGAGACGACTTCGGATCTACAGAGGTAAGGCGATTGTGGTGCTTTCCATCCGCATACATTTCCATGGCACCAAGGAAAAATGCTAGGGTAATGATTCTTATCCTAGGAGATGTGAAGTCCTCTTTTCCTTTGCATAGGAAGCCCGCTCTCGCGAGTTTACAGTGAGTTGAGGCGTTCCTTCGGGTAGACATGAATAGTCCCCGTTGTGTACATGTAGAGTCCGTAATCGAGAACGGATATATGCAGGATATGTGAAGTCTACCCAGAAAAGTTGGTCTGGATCGGTGATATTGCATTGCATGAATGGTCGGAGAAGACTCCGCACGAATGTTTGTTTTTCGGGTTTTCTACGTGGTAGATTGCAATAGGGAGCCTTTGGGATTAACTTCAAGGTGCACCTGGAAAACTGGGCAGATGCGTGATTCTGCAAACAAGGTTGCCTGAGAGCCAACCTAAACATAACCGGGTTATGTGAAGTGTATGATGAAACGGGACTCGGGGAAGCTTGACCAGCGCAGACGGCTTAAGTTGACGTTGCGGTGTGAGCAACGGGTTAGGCGGAACCGTACCCGATATATGTAGTTCGGTTAGAGAGACCTAAAGTACGTGGTACTCGCCGTTGGCATAGATGAGGGTCTTAGGCAGTGGCCAAAAAGACCAAATGCTCACGAGTTATTGTCGTCCAGGGGGCGGTGGTGATTCAGCAGACTTTGACCTTGTTCACCGAGAATGTGCCCTGAGAGTACAGGGTGTGAGGCCATGTGTGCCCATGCCTGTGATGAAGTGTTTATTCACTATAGTGCTTGGTTATGCTAACAAAGTGCGGGGAAAGAGCATTACCGCCCTAATTATGGGGGTGGGATCATTATAATTTGGTCAGCATAGCTGACCGTTGCTTTTGTTTGCCACCGTTGTGGTGGATTGTTGCTTGCATGTGCTGCGAAGCCGAGCTGTAAATAGCGGGCTAAATCCCTAGTTGCTGAGCCGGCCCACGGAGGCCAAATTTTGAGTGTTTACTTGTTTATTCATGTGTGACCGGTCTGCGTGCCGTGGTATGGAAGACACATTTTACTTGAGTAAACAATTGTAAGGCCTTAAGGCTATTGTAGTTGTGTATTGTACTTCATTCCTATTGGATTTTGTAGTGGACATTCATGCTTGTGGCTGGGTTCTTTATTTTTGCAACTTTTAATAATTGCTTCCGCTAGAATGACTTTATGAAGGACGTTGGTTATTAGTTGGATGATATTCCATTGAGTAACAACCCGGTCTATCTGTGGTATATGGCGTCGAACCCCGACCGGATCTACTGCTATATGTTATGCGACGGATAGGGGGTGTTATAAACTTCCACCATGGATGGGGCCACATTGGTCCATACTAGTGGATCTGCCGTTCTCCCATTGACCATAACAGCTTTCATGATCATACCTGTTGGAAGGAAACAACACTCTCTGAAAAGGAATTTGAGGCAGAGAGGCTAGAGGCACAACTGTTGCCTTCCCTTTTCCCTTTTCTTTTGGATTGGAAGGTCTACCAGGTCCCTTAAATCCCAATCCTTTCTTACCAGCTTGGGTAATGTGGGTATCAATTAAGGGCAACATAGTGTTTGGCTTAGAAAATTTGCTCACCAACAATTTCTCATTGAAGAGATCATTTTCAAGTTTCTGGATAAGTTTCTCATTTAAGACTCTAACCACAGACTCACTGTCAATATTCTCCTTGAGCCGGGCTGCTTGAGCATCCATGTCAGTGAGGGCATTTTCTTGGTCTTCACACTTGTTTTTAAGACTTAGAAGCTCTTTTGCGTGTCTCTTGGCATATAGCTTTCATTTCTTGAATGCCTCAAGAAGTTCTCCATACTTGGCAATTATGGAGTTCACATCATCCTCAAAGTCTGAATCCCCTTCATCTCTTGATGATTGAGGTTCAGAGTCTGAGCCAGCCTCATGACTAGAAATAAAAGAGTGTGGTTTTCCATGTACCTAAGTCTGACCAGGCTGATCCTAGCTGCTTTCTTCATCTGTCATTGCCATTAGTCCATGGCACTGAGCATCCCCTTCTTCATCTTTATCCACCTCTAATTCACTATCTGAGTGTGATAGAGGGGCCCTAATCCTATTCTAGCAGTATGGAATTCTTCAGGTTCCTCTTCAGCAACATAAATAAGCCCAATGTAGGCTTCATCTTCTTCACTGTCTGACTCAGAGAAAGAGTCAGAATAGATCTTCTACTTCTTGGCCACAAGGGACTTCTCCTTCTTCTTTCCTTTATGATGCTTCTTCACTCTTTCTTCTTTTCTCTTCACTGGGCAGTCAACAATTACATGCCCAGGTTTGCTGTAGCAAAAACAAATAAAGTTAGAGGAAGATTGTTTATTAGAGTTAGTATCATCCCTATCCTCCTTAGAGGATTTCCTTCTGTACTGAGAGGAGGAAGATGGCCTTCTGTTCTTCCAATTCCCCTTGTTCATGAATTTCTAAAACTGCCTGGAGAAGGCAGCAAGGTCCTCATCAGATGTATGGCTGTCATATGAGCTGGACCTGGAGCTCTCAGATTTTGACACAGCGGTAATCCTTACTGGAGAGATCTTCCTTTTGCTCCTGGTTGAAGCATCAGCTTTGAATACCACAGATATCTCCTTGCTCTTTGACTTGCTGCTCTTCTCTTCTTCTTCCTTCCTTGCAGCAAGCTGCCTCTTATAGGACAGTAGCTTTCCAAACAAGGTTGGAAGTGGTGTGTCTGCTAGCTTGCCCATCTCCCTAATGGCACAGATCTTTGTGTCTCAATCCTTTGTGAGGGACCTGAGAAATTTGTCATTCAACTCATAGGTGTTGAAGACCCTTCCAAATGTTCTCAGTTCATTGATAGTTCTAAAGAATCTCTCAAAACTTTCAGTAATGCCCTCAGACTTTCCTTGTCTGAAGGCCTCATACTCCTAGTTGAGCATGGATTTTCTTTCATCCCTCACCTCTTCTGAGCCCTCCATGAACACCACTAGGGTGTCCCACATCTCCTTGGAGATCTTGTAGTGCACTATATTCGGAAAAGTAGAATCATCTACTGCACTGGCAATAATATTTTGAGCTCTCTTATCCATGGAGGCAAGGAGGAGCATATGCTTGTTCATTTCTTCATATGATTTAGGAGTATGGATGTTGGCATCCAGAACTAAAATCTTCATGGGGATGAGTCCCTCTTGGACTATGATGTAGATCCAAGGGTCAACAGCTTCCATGAACAACCAGATCCTTTTCTTCTAGAGCCCAAACCCTTCCTTTTTGCAGATTGGCAACTTCATGGCTCCCAATTCCTTGTAGTTTACAATAGACCCCATTCTTTATCTTATAGCTAACATTGGAGGTATACTCATATTATTAAATCCTTTTTGAGGAACCTCCCTCTGATACCACTTGAAAGTTATTTAACTTTAGGTTAGCTAATCACCTAGAGGGAGGGGGGGGGGGGCAGGTCAATAGGTCTTTGAGCTTTTAATAAATCTTTTGTTGTTTTTAAGTTGTCCTATCTAGGGCTTGTCCTTAAATCTTGCAATCACAAAGAAATACAAGCACACACAGCAAACACCAGAATTTATAATGGTTCCCTAATTGGGTACAACCACTTTCCCTCTCCACCTATCCAACTTATTTGTTGGACTCGGCACAAACTCCTTCACTTATGCTCCTCAGAGCTTACACCTCAGGCCCTCAGCCTTACACACAGATTCTTCTCAGAATCCAACTCAGAACCACAAGGGTTCCTACCTTAGAACTCTGCAGAACTCCTACAGCTCAATGATCCACTAATCACCTACCTCAGCCTTATTTCTAAGGCCTACACTCAGGCTATTTAGACCTACAACTTTAGGCACATGGCACTACGCTCATATTGCTGCAGCAGTCCTACAACTCAGTACCCTTTTAGGAACCTACAGCTCAGCCTCCTCTAAGGACTACAATCTCAGTGATAATCTTGTCACCTACAGCTCAGTGACTCTTCAGTCACCTACCTCAGGCACAAGGCCGTACACTCAGGCTGGCATGATAACCCTACCTCAAATCCACACTTGGATCCTACCTCAGAGTGCAGCACTATCTTACCTCAGGCACTTAAGCCCTACAGCTCAGATCCTCACTTGTATCCTACCTCAGTGCCACAACAGTGCACCTACCTCAGTGACAAATTTACCACCTACTTCAGGCATAAAGTACCCTACACTCAGATTCAGGAAACCTGAATCCTACACGAAATAAAGCAGTAAGTTGAAGAAAAAAAATAACTGACTCAGAGAAATAACGCTGAGTCAACTTTGCTAGACTGAGCAGATTTCAGTGCAGCTTACTTGTTGTAGAAGGAATCAGCCTTCTTCTACAACTATCGCTTTTTTACAGCTGTACAGATGAGCAACTTCCACCTTGTTGATGACATGAATCAGCTAAAACTGTTTTGTTGAGAACAAACTTGCTGAGCTTTGAAGTGCTTCAGCTATCCTTCTTTTGCCTTCAGGATTTCTTTGTTGGATTTTAGCTTTCAAGCTTGACGGGAAGAAAAATGTCTAGCCACCTCTATCAATTTCTCTTTCTATTCCCTTGATTCATTAACACTAATCCCCTTTCTGTTTCCCCTTTTATATTTGTTGATTTGAATCAATGACACCATAGTATGTGGGTCAACCAAGGATTGGTGTGCACCAACTCCATCAGAAATGGACAAAACAACTTTCAGCGCTGTAGCAGCTTTCCCGCAACGGCTTCCTACAATTTTGACTTTGATGACGTCAGTAGTGGTCATCAAAATCTAAACTTACAAAATATTCAAGAATCCCATCAAGCGTGAGTGATGTTGAGACACTCAACGCCATCAGCCTTGGCTCTCAGTTCTTCTGGACTTAGAAATTTTCCTGGCTTTTTCTCAGCGGTTTTGTCTTAGTGGTTTCTCATTATTAGCTGTGACAACCCTTTGTCTCAACGCTTTCTTCTTATCTGCTATCTCAGCGGTTTTTGCACTTAACTGTCTCTGCGATTTTGTCTGAGTAGTTTTTCATTATCAGCTGAGGCAAGCCTTTGTTTCAGTGCTTTCTGCTTATCTGCTGTCTCAGCTATTTTTGCACTTAATGTCTCAACTGTTTTACTCCTAATAGTCTCAGCGCTTCCTTCTTCATTAAAAGCATTGAGTGAACCTACTTCACTCAATACTTCTGGACTTAAAAAAATCCTGGTAGTTTTGTCTCAGCTATTTACCTCTAAACTGTCTCAGCGCTTCTTGATTTATTAGAAGCGTTGAGTGAATCTGCTTCACTCAACACTTCTGGACTTAGAAATTCCCAGCCAATTTTGTGTCTACTGTCTCAGCCATCTCAACTCTATATTCTCAGTTGTCTCAGCAGTCTCAATGGTATCTTGTTAGCTGTCTTCAGTTATCTCAACGCTATCTTCCTAGCTGTCTCAGCTGTCTCAACTCCTTCTTCTCAACGGTCTCATCGCTTTTGCCTTAGACAGATTTTCTGGCTTTAGCTTGACAAGCTTTGAGCTGTGCTCGACGAACTTGATCTTCTGAGCGGTCTCAGCACTTTTTGCCTTAGTCAATTTTTATCCTGCTTTATCTTGACAAGCATTGCGCTAAGCTCGAGGAACTATAACCTGAGCTCGACGAACTTCGAGCTGAGTTAGACTAATTTTGAATCCTGAGTTATTAAGCTTAACCCCGGGAATGCTGAGTTAAGCTCGACAATCAGCGAGATGAGTTCGACGAACTCTAAGTTGAGTTCGATAAAATTTGAGTTTACTGCCCAACTCATTTTTCTTCACTTGTCCAATCATGGACTAACTACATGCAAGAACTAAAGCACACATCAAATACATTTTGTGTGTATGTCATTGACCCGTTTGACTTCTTACAAATCTGGGATATTGGGATCAATAGACCCAACAAGAACCAACTTTATGCTAAGTTCTCGAAGTGCGATTTTTGGTCAGAGAAAGTGGCGTTTTTTGTGCCATGTGATTAGTGGTAATGGGGTGGCGGTGGATCCAGTGAAAGTTGGGGCCATCAAGGATTGGCTAACTTTTAGCTCCGTGGCGGAAGTCAGGAAATTCCTTGGACTAGCTGGGTGTTATAGAAGATTTGTGGAAACATTTTCACAGATATCTCTGCCCCTCACTACTCTGACTTGTAAGCACAAGAATTTTGTGTAGACTCAGGAGTGCAATCAAGCGTTTGATACCCTAGAGGAAAGGTTGATGTCGGCTCCAATCATAAGTCTTCCTAAAGGGACTGAAGGATTTCAGATTTTCAGCAATGCGTCAGGCTTCGGTTTGGGTAACGTGTTAGTGCAGCATGGCAATGTGATAGCCTTTGGGTCTAGACAGTTGAAATCTCATGAGAGGATTTACCCCATCCATGACTTGGAGCTGGCGGCAGTAATTTTTGCGTTAAAGTTGTGGCAATACTATGTGCATGGTGCGAAGGTGGATATCTTCATGGACCACAGAATCCTGAAGTATCTTTTAGATCAAAAAGGCTTGAACATGCGGCAACGCAAGTGGGTCGAGTTTCTTGGGGACTACGATGTGGTGATTCAGTATACGCCAGGCAAGGCCAACGTGGTGGTCGATGCCTTGAGTAGGAAATATTCTGGACAAGGTAATTGGATTGAAGCTCACGATGATTGGTTATTTAGGGACTTTGAGTCCCCTGACATCAATTATGTAGTAAGAGGCAAGTATAGCATTGGCTTAGTTGAACAGGATAAAGTTGTAGAACAACTAATCTGATTGTATCCAGTAAGCGACAGGTGTGGATGTAGAGTTTCGGCCATTTATGATGGAAGATCAAAAAGGCGATAGTAATACCTGAGAGATGGTTGGTGGGATCTTAAAGAAATATGGAAGGGTATATATGTCGTAGTTCAGTAAGCTCCGTGAGGAGTAAATGTGTGAGGACCATTTCACGAAGTACTCCATTCACCCACACAGTAGAAAGATGTACTTGGATATGAAGAAATTCTTATGGTGGCCAGGATTGAAGCGTGATGTAGCTTTGTATGTGAGTCGGTGCCAAACTTGTGGCTTAGTGAAGGGTGAGTGTCAGAAGCTGGGCGGGTTCCTGATGCCTCTTCCTATCCCTAAGTGTAAATTTGACGACATCTCCATGGAATTTATGA
Source organism: Platanthera guangdongensis (assembly GCA_039583875.1). NCBI lineage: Eukaryota > Viridiplantae > Streptophyta > Magnoliopsida > Asparagales > Orchidaceae > Platanthera > Platanthera guangdongensis. The sequence continues at coordinate 55,147,826 of CM077159.1, read as the reverse complement.
ACGGATTACCTCAGTCACAGTAGGATAATGATGCGATTTGGTTGATCGTGCGTGGACCGCTTGACCAAAGTGGCTCACTTCATCCCGAATTGGAAGGAGGACAGCGTGGAGAAGCTGGTAGAATTGTGCGTTCGTAATATTGTTGTTGTCCTACATATCGACGATCCTTCCCAAGGTAGCCAGCTTACTAGTAGCGTCCTACTCCATGTTCTCCCTAAAGGTCGCGAACAGTTAGTGTGGGCAGACAGACCTCTATGTCCGCTCAGGCCACGTGGCTAGGGCGGTCTCCCTGGTCTGAGCGCCCAAGTCAGGCAGCAGCCGCTTGTTCTGTAGGGGCTACGGACTGCTTCCTCTGTCCGCCCCTGCAGGACGCACGGGTTGTTCATTTAACCGCATCATGATTTTCTCCATGCCAACAGGTAGACTACCCAGGGAACTGTAGTGGACTCGAATTCCTATACACCGAGACTGCCATGTAGCCTCATTGTGTTCACCGGCCTCGCTAGGCAACCTACCTCTAGGTCGTTCAATGTCAGGCGACCTGCCCCCAGGTCACCTAACAACGATAACCCTTCAGGTCATTCAACCCTAGGTGACCTGCCTCCAGGTTGCTCAATAGTGAGAGAAAAGGTCGCCCACTAGGGGGCGACAACCTCCAGGCCTCCAAGTAGGGGCGGCAAGCCTGATCAGCAGGCAGACTTCAGCAAAGTTCGGGGCCTACTTCCTCATTATGCCAGGTCACTGAGTCAGTCAACTCAACTGCCAATAGTTCGCGGACTCTGTCAGTCCGCCCAAGGATCGTGGATCAGCTCCATCAATCAATAAACATCTTGCGGACTCATCCTCAGTTCGCCAGATCGTCAACTCGCCAAGAAACGCCTACAGTAGTGGCGGACTCGTCTCGTCCGCCGTAGGTTGGGCAGAATCTCCCATTCCGCCATCGAGCCCTCTAGATTTCCACTAGCAAACTTCCCTACAGCAAGAGGCGGCCTCGCTGCGCAGCCCCCTAATCAGCCTTCCACCCGCTTCTTCCCAGCAGCGGTCGGACAACTTCTCAGCCTGCATATTATGGTTCGGGCTCCCTCAACACAAAAGAGGCAGACTCGTCCTAGTCCGCCAAGAATCAGCATCAACTCTAGAAGCAAGTCCCTGATCGGGCGGCCTGGTGCGGACTCGGAGGACTCCAAACTCTACTCGCACAAATCATTGCCTCACCAGGGGTAACGTTACCAAAAGCCATTTCCTTCTCGGGCCTATAAATAGCCCCTCATACCTCTCATTCGTGAGGACACAGACACGAGTACAGCCCCGGGCAAGGTCAAGCATCAGACCTTGCGGACTCTATCTTCCAGTCCGCGTGACCTCTCCTCTCTTCTTTGTCGACCTCTCTCCTAAGGCCGCGAGGCCTCCTCTGACAATTTCTTTCCTTAGCCACTAGCTTCCGCTTATGTACCCTTTATTTGCTTTCCATGTAAAGATGTAACTCAAGCTGTAATAAATGATATTAATCAAAGGAAATCCTATCACAAGAGTGTCATTTAAGCTGCGGCGGGCGAAGTCTGCTGTTGCCGCTGCTAGCGGCCCCCCCTCTTCTTCCCAACACCCTTCTCTAGGCATCAACCTGCAAACTCAACCATCAACGTAACCGTCTGATCGACAGTTCCTGATCAACCTTCCTGACCATCTCCACACTCAGAGGAACAACCTCCTTTCCTCTCCTCTATCACCGCATCCCTTGATCAAGCGTTTGCTCCACTCTCGAGCACTAAGAAGCTTAACCTCTCAGTTATCCCCACAATCAACCTCTTCACCTCATCATCCTTGCTTGTGAGACTGAACACACCCATTAGCTGTTTGTGCATACGACAACCTTCTTCCCCTCTCCGTTTCCACGCATCAATAGTTAACAAGAGACCTTCAGATCCGAACAGACGCTGAAAACTAGTTAGCCATGTCAGATCATCAATCAGCTGAGAACTTTGCTCTAAGTCCTAGTGTAGACACACATTAGGAAGCCTTAGAGCAATCACGCCGTGAAACTGCCCAATAGTTCCAAGCAATCAACCGTACTCTAGCTACAATCACGTAGCTATTAGAGATGTAATCAACAGCGGCGCATGTTCCTCCAGTCAATCCAACACCAACATTGGAAAATCAGCAAGCTTATTCTCTGGTCTATCCTCCTCCTTACACACCAACCTTTTTGCAAGGGCATGCAGCCCCATTGCGGCCTCAAGATGATGAGTTTGTAGCTCGTCAAAACTTATTCCGGAAAGCTGCTCGGGGAAGCCCAGCAAGATTTCTGAACTTTCAGGGAAGTCATCCTTACTCATCAGCTTCTGTCTTTGCTCTTATAGTAACTTTTCCCTTCTATCCACCTGCTTCTTTTGCAGCTACAACTTATGCTCCCTTCTATCCTTGTGTTGTAGGAGAATAGGAAGAGCCGTCATCATTTTCAGATAATGTTCGTCACGAACCAACTCCAGCTAATTTCAGAGAGCTGTGGTTACAAATTTACACTGGAGAGACTGATCCAATAAAGCATTTTCAAGCTTTTCAATCAGTTGTAGCTCTCAAGAGTCTCTCAGATGCTACTAAGTGCAAGCTCCTTGTCACAACCTTTGATGGACAAGTGAGGGATTGGTTCTATGGTCTGCGCCCTCAGTCCATCACCTCCTTTGCTGATTTGCGAAGGGAGTTCTTGCTCAGGTTTTCTACTTTAACAAAGACAAAGCGCGGTCCAGAATCCCTGTTTGAGATGAGGCAACGAGAGAATGTGACTTGGTCTCAGTTTGTAGATTGATTTCAGCGAGAAATTTTGGACAGCGAGATCATTGATCAAGAAATGTATCGGGTGGCTCTAATACATGGTCTTCGTGAAGGGCCACTCAAGTTTGAAGCTAATGTCCGAGCACCGAGAACATATCAAGAGTTGATTGCCTTAGCCAACTCATACATTCGAAACAAAAAGAGCAACTAAGCTTCGTCTCTAGGCTTATAGCAGAGAAAGATCATCCTTCTCACAAGAAACCTCCGAGGTCTCCTCGGAAAGACTTTCCATCCTACTAAAGGAAGGGAAAGAGATTTCAGCGTCATCGACACTCCTTCCCGTATGATGATCGTACCCAAGATCAATTGCTACTACTACTAGCTCCATCTTCACAAACAGCCTCGGTTCATCAGCAGCAAAATGTTGACTTGCAAGAATCTGAACTAGATGAGGCCACACAAGAGGTAAGCCAAGCCATGAAGGATAGGTCTAACAACAAAAGGCCATATCGACCAGCCAATCAAAGGTCTAAAGACTCGGATCCGTATTTCAAATTCCATAAAGAGCCAGGGCATTTAACTGAAAACTGCCGAGCACTTTGTCAACTAGTGGAAAGGATGCTAAGGTAGGGGAAGATGCGTGACTTGCTCCCCAAGGGTGATCACCCTGATCCATCAACCTTAAAGAGAAAAGAGGTTGTGGACACTCCTTGTTGCTCAAGAGGAGTTAGCCAAATCAACGAATACCCTCACCTCGTTATTGACAATACCTTTGATGCCAATGACGAGGGCAAGTTTGGAAGACTATTCTGAGCTGAAGAAGAACAACGTTAAGTCATCAAGGCTCCTCACAACCATAACTGGTTACTCTTACTTTACTTTCATGTTTCAAGCATTTTCTTTCCCAAACATTTCTAAGTGTTTTTTCTTGCATTTCAATAAAGTTTATTTCAGAGATCCCATACTGACACATTTCCATTTTGGAGTGCTTCCACCTATATTTTCTCTTTACCAAAGAGATCATTGAACCATCGAGATATCACCGAGTCTTGCTATGGGCCCCCGTGAGATTGGACACCGGCGTAAGACCACGATGACCACATATCGCGGGGAGTGTTCCCATATGTGTAGTGGGGGCTGTTCAACTCTCAAATGGTGGAATACGGGACTTCGGATCCTAGCCAATATCTAACACATAGTGTGCATCAAGGGTGGCCCCATATGCTAGCTCTGCTGTGTTTTGTGAAGGATACATTACAGTTACGATGATCTTTTCCTGAGAAGCAATGGCGATCAAGTGTAGCCTTGTCTCTTTGATCATGTCATGATTGTAATGGTCGAATACTCTATGGTACTCTCAATCCGTGCTTTCGAGGGGCCCATGACTCCGCTGATCTTTGTCACAGGCGAGCAATGCTATAGACCACTTGGCGCAACTGGCATGACCAATTAGCGATGTTGTAACCAGAGGTATGAGGGCAGTGTATCTAACGATCCTTCAAAGGATTTCCCGTGCTTTTCTCTTTTGTACCCTTCTAAAGGATGCACGGCCAGCTCGCTCTAAGTAGGACTATGCTAATGATGACCTTTCTCAGGCTAGCAATGCATAAGGCCCACAGCTAATCTCCTGTGGTAGCATCCAGTCTTTCTTGGTCATCTCCAAGTATAGAGCTCTTTTTATCAACTGCCTCTTTCACAGGTTAATAGGTTAAATTTGACCTATCAAAAGGTTTTGCAACATTCACTTTTGCTTATACTCATCTTATATGTATTGCTTGCTCAAAGCTCTATCAGATGATAGTTTACAAGATCTCTATTACTCTTATTGGATACTAATGACACTAATCATTGATCAAAGTATTTGATTCTCTCTGATTAACAAGCCTTGTTATTAGAGTCTAATTAAGATGGTTTCTTCTTATTGATCTGGACTTCATATTCAATATAAGATCACTATCGCAGCTTGGTCTTTATTCGATTATCAACAGAATCCATCTGATATTTTTTCTACTATCCGATCATGTCTATCTTATCATATCAACAGATAGCACTTGCAAGTTCCCTCCAGGTATAGGCAGCTTAGGTTTTCTATCATATCTGCTTCTACCGCCTTAAAACAAGCTCCCCGAGCATGGTATGAGACGTTGTCTTGCTTTCTTCTTGAGAACAAGTTCACAATAGGAAAGATAGACAAGATATTATTTCTTATGGAAGTGAAAGGAAAGATTCTGCTAGTGCAAATTTATGTCAATGGTATTATTTTTGACTCCACAGAAGACAACCTTTGCAATAAGTTTTCTAAACTTATGCAAGGGACGTTTGAAATGAGCAGTATGGGTGTGTTGAAGTATTTTTTAGGACTTCAGGTTAAGAAATCTCAAGATGGAATATTCATCTCTCAGACAAAGTTCACCAATAAGCTTCTTAAGAAATTCGGAATGGAGAGCGCATCCTCTATGAGGACTCCAATGGGTTCAACTGTGTCTCTAGACAAGGATGAGAAAGGGAAACCTTTTGATGAAACCAAGTACAGAAGCATAATTACATCCTTGCTCTACCTGACTGTCAGTAGACAAGATATAGTGTTTTCAATATGTGTCTGTACTAAATATCAGGAGAACATTAAGGAATCTCATTATGTCGCTCCAAAGCGGATTTTAAGATACCATAAGGGTACACCAAATTTGGCTTATGGTACCCAAGAAATAATGATTTCGAGTGATGCGCGCGAAGCCCGGCTCTTATTTTATCTAGGGAGCATGGCGGGTCCGGATTTCTCACGGTGAATTATAGGCAAGTGCACCTATCGCAAGTAATACAGGATATTCAGGGGGAATATCGAGATCGTAAATTTCCCGGGAATGGGTTGATTATCCCTACTGCTCTGAAAGAATTATTATTTTTCTGAAATATTTAAGTTGTCGATTTTAACTAAGAAAAGTTGGAAATATATTAAGAACAAAGTCAATGAAGAAATAACACTCGTTATCGAATTACGTTAGGACTAAAATAGATTTGAATAATTAGAGATCTTAGGTTTCAATTCAATTAAAGTGGAAACTTGGACGTGGAGGTTCCAAAAGAATGAGCTCAACTGTCTCTAGGAATATCGCTCACCTGAACATTAAGACTATTCCACTAGGCTCTCATCCGACGAAGGATTCCTCCTAATGCCCGCATTACGATAAGAACTCCTCTATTGGGGGAACCCAATCCGGTAGAATTACATGCCTCCTGTCTCGATGGTTAGTGCAAAAGTCTCTTTATCAAGGGTGATCAGTCCATACGTACGACCTCTCGGCTAGCTAGCATATGTATAAGAAAAATAGAGCTCACACATTGACATGCGGTTCTACACGTCGTTAACCCGGGGTAAACCTTAAGTTTTTAATTAAATAGAAAAACAAGACCTTTAGTTATTTAAAAACATTTTATATCCCAATACTCTTCGATATCGAGGGCTAAAAGCGATTAGCCACTCATCGAAATGGGGATGGCGTATGAGTTTGATTTGGCGTGACTTCTAAACTATATGTTGAAGGGTTACGAAAAAATAAGAAAAAAAAGTAAGATAACCTAATATTAGAAATAGAAAAGCTACTAAAAGAATTAAGAACACACACACTCAACCCAACACATAATAAAGAAAAAAGCTAAGATACAAAAAAGGAAAACTGCATAATTGAAATTACAAGTCCCACTCAAATGAGTAGGCGGGACATTAAAGCAGAAAATTGCAAGTTCTACTCAAATGAGTAGGCGGGAAATGAGAGCTGAAAATTGCAAGTCCTACTCAAACGAGTAGGCGGGAAATTAAAGCGAGTCCTACTCAAACGAGTAGGAGATAATAGATGCACACACGGACACACTCTACATAAATGAAAACACACATACTCTACCAAAATAAATACTCACACACTCTATATAAATAAATACTCACACACTCTACATAAATGAAAACACACACACACACTCTACATAAATGATTACACACACACTCTACATAAATAAATATTCACACACTCTACATAAATAAATACTCACACACTCTACATAATTAAATACTCACACACTCCGCATAAATAAAAACACACACACACACTTTGCATAAATAAAAACACAAACACTCTACATAAATGAAAACACACTAACACTTTGCATAAATGAAAACACACTCACACTTTGCATAAATGAAAACACACACACTCTACATAAATGAAAACACACACACACACACACACACTCTACATAAATGAAAACACACTCGCACTTTGAAGGAAAGCATGAAAAAAAGCTAACTCTAATACACACACACACACTTGCATAAATAGTGAAAAGTAATTGATTGAAAAATTTAAACGTTTACATTTTTACCGTTAGAATTTGATGGAAATGCATAAAAAGTAGAAATAAAAATTGTTTAAGCAAAAGAGTTTTCAAATTAATGCGAGAAAAACAAGTGCTTGGATAATTGAAATAACACAAAATACATTCTTATAAATTTGTAAAAGGGTTTAAAAAGTGGAAGAAAGTTAAAAAGAAGCAAAAGTTTTATAATATAAAAAAGGGAAAATCTAAGTTAAAGAGTATTGAAAACCTGCTTTGAAATCATTTTACAAGTTTATAAGGATGAATATAAAAGCATAGTAATCCTAAATCTGAACCAACCTAAGAAACAAGATAAGAAAAAAGGTTATAACAATGACTAGTAATTTTGAAAAATTCTAAAGTAAAGCAAAGCGATTTTTCATTTTAAAGCATAAATTCCACAAACCTAACTCATTCACGTACACACCCATACAAAAATGAAAAAATAAAGATAGATATGATTGATGAACGGGAGGAATTCAAAGACATTCCAGAACAATGTAAGGATGAAAAAACTACCAATTTTATTAAGAAAGAAGTTGATTACAAAAGCAAAAAACAAACACAAAAAGGAGGGGGATAATATTCTAACATAGCACTAAGACAAGCTCCTAACAGCAGCCCCTAACACCAAAATGATCCAAAATTTTGAACCCACATACCTTACAGCAAGGTCCTATTTATAGCAAAAAAAATCAGATTACACCCCCAATGTCATGGCCATGTAGGGGGGGGGGCGTGTCAGCAATGTTTGTCAAGTGAAGCCGAGCATTCAATTCCTGTTGACTTTGGGGCGGTCAACATGGAGTCACGCCCGTGACTCTGCTGACACGGGCGTGTAGCATGGGCGTGTACGGAATGTACATCTAGGGGAATGCGTCGCGTCATTTCATCGCCGGCAACATCTTGTCTCGCATAGGTGGAGAGGTCATGCCCGTGTCGCATCTTGATACAGGCCTGTCGGTCGGTACAACGATCTTCGAGCGCAAATCATCGAGCTGTGACACGAGGCGTGGTCACCGCTGTGTAATATTGGACATGGGCTTGTAGGGGGGCGTGACTTGATTTTTCTTCAAATGTGGCTGAATTATGGTGAAATTGAAGTTACACGCCCATGTCACGGGCGCGACCGGAAGTACACGGGCGTGTACTTGTCAAATTTTGACTTTTCCTAAAAAATTTCAGAAAAATAAAACAAACTTGAGTTAGAAATTATATAATTAAAAAGGAGTATTTTATTTAACAAAATTAACTAAAAATAACGAAAATAAATGAAAATGACTTAATTAATGTACATAAAAATACATATATTTACAACTTATCAAATACCCCCTAACTTAAGCTTTTGTTATTCTAGAGAAAAAGTTGGAGATGTACTTATAAGGAATTAAAAGAAATCCTAAATTTAGCTAACGCTTGAATTAATTAAAAGAGAGATCAAAGTAATTATCTGGGGTATAAGAGTTAAGTCCTTAATCATGAAATTGATTTAAATAGAGGAAAAGTTTTGGCCAAAAAGAGTTTTTGAAGTAGGCAAATTGCAAGCAAAAATTGTAATTGTTAGCTAACAAACATAGATTGTAATTATAGGAACTTTAGCTTAAAAATTTAAAGGAAATAATGCAATTTAAAAATTATTTTCTCAAAAATATTTTTTATTAAGTCTACAATCATTGAAAATTTCTAAGGGGATTGTTTGGGTTTATGAAGAGGGCTTTAGAGGAGGTGGGTTATATATTATTTTTTTCTCAAACATAGAATACAAATGTTTTTGAATATTGATGTTTAGGAAAACGAAATCTTATTTTCCATAACATGCAATAGTAATTTTTGTACAACTTCATATAACCCAATGTATATGTGTAGGAGTAATGAATTTTATCCTCTTACTCCGTAACATATAATCTTTTCAAATATTAGATGCCTATGTTTACAGATAGAAATCTTATTCCCATTGACATAGGTTTTTTTAAGGACAGAATATGGGGAGATGGGTTTTTACAAAAATAAAACTAGATTTTAATAAAAAACCATTTGAGAACAACCTTTATAAATTGAACGTTCCTGTGTTTCTAAAAAGCTTGAAGTAGAAATAATTGAAGTCTACAGTAATTTTTCTAACATAATACACATGCCTCTATATTAGATAAATTAGAAGTAGTGCCTAAAATAAGTCCCCTATCTTAAGAAGAAAGCATAAAAAAATTCCTTAAAACTTAACCCTAGATATTTAAATTTATCAATATCTAATTAATAAACGGATGTAAACAAAGAATTAATGAAATTCGCTTATAAATAAACTCGCAACAAAATTTTTGGAGAGTAAAAAGGGTTAAGAAAGGAATATTCGATTTATTTGTTTCATAAAATTTTGGGGATTCTTGGAATTTTCATCATTTTTTGTGTTTTTAATTTATTATCTTTTTTGGAATTTTTGTTTTTGTTTTGTTTTACTCTTTTTTTGAATTTTTGACTTATTATCTTTTTTTGTGTTTTGTGTTTAATTTTGTTATTATATACATACTAAAAAATTGATAAAATATATTTTTTAAAAATATTTTTCTTTTCTATTTTTTTTGTATTTTTTGGTTTTTATAAGCAAATATTTAGAAAATAAGGAAAGAGAGAAAAGTTATTTACAAAGAAGAGAAAGAAAGGAAGAGGGGAGAGAGAGAAAAAAACATTTACAAAAATATTTACAAAAGATATGTTCATAAAGTATTTACAAAATAAAACTAAATATTTTTTGGAATTTTTGTTTTATAATTTTTTTGGAATTTTTGTTTTATATATTTTTTTTGAAATTTCCTTTTTTTATGATAAAAAGAAAAAAACATTTTTGGAGTTTTCATTTTAAAATTTTTTTTGTTTTGTTTTTTTATATATTTTTTGTATATTTTTTATTTTTGGAGTGCAGAAAGTAGAAGTGCAGGAAATAAAACAAGAAAACACTCAATACATAAGTCCAACATTGTCCTCAATGTTGCAACGTAAGTATGCAGAACAAAAATAAAATGCAATATTTACAAAGAAAATAAAGAGAGGGGGGGGGGGGTTGAGGCTTCCCTGAAACGAGGTCTGGGTGGCCCAGTTTATGAACCATGCATTATTAAAAATAACAAAGAAAAAGTAAAGAAATAGCGCAAAAGATAAACCTGGGGTGCCTCCTAGGAGCACTTTGTTTATAGTTGTGTAGCTTGACTATTCTGGCATTTTATATGTCGAGGAGGTTTATGGATTTGATATTACCGCCCACAGGATCGCCTGCTATATATAATTTTAAGCGATGATCGTTCACTTTAAACGAGCCTTTTTCCAGGTGGGAGACGAGTACGGTCCCATATGGCCGTACCTCTTCAACTTTGAAGGGGCCGGACCATTGTGATTTTAGTTTACCGGGAAAAAGTCTAAGTCGTGAATTATATAGAAGGACAAGATCGCCCGAAGAAAAAGTTTTTTGTGTCTTGATTTTTCGGTCATGGTAAAACTTAGAATGCTCCTTATAGAACTTATTGCTCTCGTAAGCGTTTGCACGCCATTCATCGAGCTCATTTAGTTGCAGTTTTCTATTTTGAGCGGCTAAGTTAGTGTCAAGGTTTAAGAGTTTTAAAGCCCAAAGAGCGCGATGTTCTAATTCTACGGGGAGATGACATGCTTTGTCGTAGACTAATCAACACGGTGTATAACCAATTACGGTTTTGTATGCTGTACGATATGCCCACAACGCATCGTCGAGTTTGATGGACCAATCTTTCCTATTAAGTGAAACATTTTTCTCTAATATATGCTTAATCTCCCGATTTACTACCTCAACTTGGCCACTAGTTTGCGGGTGGTAGGGGTGGCAAGTTTGTACGCGACGCCGTATTTAGCTAACGTCTTAGCCATCTGGGTGTTGCAGAAATACGTTGCCCTATCGCTTACAATAGCGCGAGGTGTGCTGAAGCGAGAAAATAGTTTTTTAAGAAAAGTAACAACGACTCATGCATCGTTGGTGGGGAGAGCTTGCGCTTCCGCCCACCTCGATACATAGTCGACCACCACTAAAATATAATTATTTTTAAAAGACGGAGGTAGGGGGCCAACGAAATCGATGCCCCATAAATCGAAGACTTTGTATTGTAAAAACAAATTTTGGGGCATCTCATCGCGACGAGAGATGTTACCCGACCGCTGGCAGCTATCGTAGGAGCGCACAAAATTTTGAGCATATTTGAATAGAGTGGGCAAAAAGAAGCCCGCCTCCAGCGCCTTCCACGCGGTCCGGTTAGCTTGATAATGCCCACCAGCCGGACCCTCATGACAGTGCCTAAGTATTTGCGTGCACTCCACACCCGCGACGCATCTTCGAACCGCTTGGTCCGCGAAGATATGAAAAAGAAAAGTGTCCTCCCAACAGAAATATTTCGAGTCAGAAAAGAATTTCTTCTTTTGATGTCTCGAAAAGTCTTTTGGGAGCACCAGCGTAACTAAATAGTTCGCAAAATCTACGAACCAAGGCGGGGAAGATGAACTAATATTTATGGCGAGGAGGCATTCTTCGGGGAATCTATCGTTTATGTCATATTCGACAAGCGCTTCCGCACCAGGATTTTCTAAGCGGGAGAGGTGATCGGCGGCTAACTTTTCCGCACCCTTCTTATCCCGGATCTCCAAATCAAATTATTGCAGGTGGAGGATCCATCGAAGAAGGCGGGGTTTGGAGTCCGTTTGTGCTAACAAATATTTTAAGGCGGAGTGGTCGGTAAATACGATAACTTTAGATAGAATTATATACGAGCGAAACTTATCAAATGCAAAAATGACGACTAAAAGTTCCTTTTCCGTTGTCGTGTAATTTCCTTGTGCGGAAGTGAGCGTTTTGCTAGCGTAATAAATAGGATGAAAATATTTATTTATACGTTGGCCAAGAACGGCACGTACGGCAATATCACTAGCATCGCACATAATCTCGAACGAAGGGTTCAATCGGGCGCCACTAAAATGGGTGAATTGATAAGTTTTTGTTTTATAAAATTAAGCAGACTTGCATTTGCTACTAAAAACAAAATTTTATTCCTTTTCCAAGAGGCGAGTAAGAGGCTTTCTTATTTTTCAAAAATCTTGAATGAAACGTCTATAAAAGCCCGCGTGACCTAAGAAACTCCTAATAGATTTAACGTTAGAAGGCGGGGGAAGTTTTTTGATAATTTCAACTTTGGCCTTATCGACCTCCATCCCCTTAAATGAAATCTTATGGCCGAGAACAAAACCTTCTCGAACCATAAATTTACATTTTCCCTATTTAAAACAAGATGTGTGTCCTCGCATCGCTGAGGGACACGATCTAAATTACGACGACAAGACGGGAAAGAGAATCCAAAAACAGAGAAGTCATCCATAAAGACTTCCATAATGTCTCCTACAAGCTCGCCAAAAATCGCCAGCATACATCTTTGGAATGTAGTTGGCGCATTGCAGAGGCCAAATGACATTCTTTGGTATGCTAAGGTGTCGAACGGCCAGGTAAAAGTTGTTTTCTCTTGGTCATTGGGGGAAATGGGGATATGGAAAAACCCCGATAAGCCATCAAGAAAACAAAAATATGGATGACCGGATAAACGCTCCAGAATTTTGTCTAAGAACGGTAGTGGGAAATTGTCCTTACGGGTGGCATCATTTAGTTTTCTATAATCGATTCACACCCTCCAACCCGTAATAGTACGAGTTGGGATGAGTTCATTTTGCTCATTTTCCACTATGGTAAGACCGCCCTTTTTGGTCATGACATGAACGAGACTAACCCATGTACTATCCGATATAGGATAAATAATCTCCGCATCTAATAATTTAATAATTTCGGCCTTAACGGCGTCTTTCATGTTTGGGTTAAGTCATTGCTGTGGGTGAAGGAAAATCTTATGAGTGCAGAAAGAAGGGTTAATCCCTTTTAGGCGAGAAATTTTCCACGCAATTGCATGTCGATGTTTAAGTAAAACTTCCAATAAATCGAAAGTCTCCGAATCGCTCAAATGCGAAGAAATGATAACGGGAGGGTATCATCTTTTACCAAAAGGCGTATTTGATTGATTCGGGAGGCGTTTAAGTTCAAGGCAGGTCGGTTCTTCTAACGAGGTTTTAATTTTAATGTTCTTCGATCCAAATGGTTTGAAGGACAAATTTGTAAAGTTATCCTTTTGCAGTTAAAATTCTCGAGCGCAAAAGTGTCATCGTTTAAAAAAGTAGACTTGAAAAAACGGGAAGAACAATCTCCGAGATAGGTTTCTAAATTATAACAAAAGTCATCGCTCGATGACTAGTCTCCTATGGAGAGATTAATAGAGAAAGTAACTTCATCATTTCCTACCCGAAGGAGGAGACGACCATTACTTACATCTATTAATGCGCGGGAGGTGGCGAGAAAAGGGAGACCGAGTATAATTGGTACATCAGTGTCCTCCTCGATGTCTAAGATGATGAAGTCTACCGTAAAGATAAACTTATCAACTCAGAAAGAATGTCCTCCACTACCCCGACGGGAAACTTAACCGAGCGATCCGCTAGTTGGATATGCATTTTAGTAGTGGCTGGATTGCCAAAACCTATTTTTTGAAAGAGCAAGAATGATATCAAATTAATGCTCGCGCCTAAATCTGCAAGCTCGTATTTTACTAATATATTGCCAAAAGGCACAGGATGGAGAACCGTCCTGGGTCATTTCTTTTAAGGGGCAATTTATTATTAAGAGCCACTGAGCAGTCTGCGCTCAAAGATATATGCGAAATATTTTCTAATTTTTTTATTAGAAAGAAGTTCTTTTAAATATTTCACATACTTAGACATCTGCGAGATCGCCTCGCAGAAGGGAACATTAATATGAATTTTTTTTATAATAAAATAAATTTTTCGTACTGCGCATCCTTACGCTCACAATCTAGCTTATGTGTATACGGGAAGGGCGTTTTAATAATTTTTTCGTTTAAAATTTGTAAAGGCGGAGTATTCGAAGAAGGGGGAAGAGTGGTCGGAGGTGAAATATGTACCTGCAGATAGATCTATTTTGGATTGATCACCTCCTTTCCGCTACGGAGGGTTATAGCGTTGATATTCTCCAACATATTGGGCTCCGTATTTCCCAGAAGTGCCCCGAGCGTGCGCTCGGACAACATTCGCGCCAGTTGTCCAACCTGGAGTTCTATGTTTTTTAGCTATCCGGTGATGTTCCGGATATTTGATTCGCTGGAAGCTATGTATTTAGAAAAATTTTCCTCCATCAGGGAGGGTTTTGGAAGAGGGGGAGGTGGCAGAAATCCGGGCACAAAAGAATTGGGAGGGCGCCGTTCATTGTTCGCGTTGCTCCATGAGAAGTTGGGATGGTTCCCCTAACACGGATTATAGTTATTACTATAAGGGTTATTATTGGGGTTGAAAGAAGGTCACCCAGAATTTCCCACATAGTCGACGAAATCATTGACTACACTGACATTAGGGGGAATCGCCCAAGGAGGAATGGAGGAGGAAGCAGACATCTCCTCCACCTGCTTTGTCAGCCTTTCAACTTGAAGGGCTAAGTGGGCAGTGGCATCCACTTCGACGAGGCTGGCCGCCTGCTTGGGACGTCCCCGCGGGTCGTTCCACTGGTAGGCATTCATAGCCATATCTAAAATAAGAGCTTGGGCAGGCTCGAGGGTCTTATTATTCAAGGTACCCCCGACAGACGTGTCAATCATTTGACTCGCACGATATTTAAGCCCATTGTAGAAGATTTGGGCCTGCAACCACGCAGGAAGCGCGTAGTGCGGACACCTGCGAAGGAATTCTTTAAACTGCTCCCAAGTCTCTAATAAAGATTCAGAATCATCCTGCACAAACGAAGAAATGTACGCCCGCAACTTTGCTATTTTGGCGAGCGGAAAATACTTTGTTAAGAACCGTTCCGCAAGCTCAGCCCAGGTGGTGATACATCATTGTGGGAGGGAATTCAACCACGCCTTAGCTTTATATCTTAAGGAAAATGGAAAAGGGCATAAATGAATGGTGTCATCAGTGACGCCATTAATCTTAAAGGTATCGCAGATTTCCAAAAAAAACTAGTTAAATGAATGTTTGGGTCCTCATCCGGCAGTCCATCGAACTGCACAATATTTTGGATCATTTGGATAATGCTCGATTTTATTTCAAATATATTGTTTGCCACCATCAGGCAAACAATACTGGACCCAGTATCGTCAAAATTCGGCCAGGCGTATTACGATATTATACGCTCAACGGCCGCGTTCGGATTAGGGTCGGCCATAGCAAAGGCAGAGGGTTCTCCGAGGGATTCTTTGGGATCCAAAGAGAGATTTCGACATTGAGATCGAATACGCACAAGTGAGCATTAGATCTCAGGATCAAAATCCAAATGTTCTGACTCCGAAGGTTGTCCACGGGTCATACACCCTAAAATAAAAACGAAATAATTAACTTTTTTTGGATTTTTAAGAAGGGTTTTTAATTCTTTTTAGATTTTAGAAAATAGGTAAAAGTAATAGACTTCGGATTTCAAAATAACAACTCGAAGAGTTCTCCGACAATGGCGCCAAAAACTTGATGAGCGTGAAGCCCGACTCTTATTTTATTTGGGGAGCACGGCGGGTCCGGATTTCACCCGGTAAATGATAGGCAAGTGCACATATCACAAGTAATACAAGATATTCAGGGGAATATCGAGATCGTAAATTTCCGTGGAACGGGTTGATTATACCTACTGCTCCGAAAGAACTATTATTTTATCAAAATATTTAAGTTGTCAATTTTAACTAATAAAAAGCTGGAAATAGATTAAGAACAAGGTCAATGAAGAAATAACACTCATTATCGAATTACGTTAGGACTAAAATAGATTTGAATAATTAGAGATCTTAGGTTTCAATTCAATTAAAGCTGAAACTTGGCTGTGGAGGTTTCAAAAGAATGAGCTCACCTGTCTCTAGGAATATCGCTCACCTGAACATTAGCACTATTCGACTGGGCTCTCATCCGATTAATGATTCTTCTTAATGCCTGCATTACGCTAAGAACCCTGCTATTGGGGGGGGGACCCAATCCGGTATAATTACGGGCCTCCTCTCTCTAGGGTTAGTGTGAAACTCTCTTTACCCAGGGGTGATCAGTCCATACTCATGGCCTCTCGGCTAGCTAGCGTATGGATAACGAAAATTGAGCCCACACATCAATATGTGGTTCTACGCGTCGTTTAACCGGGGTTAACCTTAATTTTTTAATTAAATAGAAAAACAAGACCTTTAGTTATTTAAAAACATTTTATATTCCAATGCTCTTCAATACCGAGGGCTAAAAGCGACTAGCCAGTCATCGGAATGGGGTTGACTTATGATTTTGGTTAGGCGTGAGTTTTAAACTATTCGCTGAAGGGTTACAAAAAAAATAAGAAAAAAATAAGATAACCTAATATTAGAAATAAAAAAGCTACTAAAAAATTTAAGAACACACGCACTCAACCAAACGTATAATAAAGAAAAAAACCTAAGTTACAAAAAAGGAAAATTGCATAATTGAAATGACAAGTCCTACTCAAACGAGTAGGCGGGAAATTAAAGCGGAAAATTGCAAGTCCTACTCAAACGAGTAGGCGGGAAATGAAAGCTAAAAATTGCAAGTCCTACTCAAACGAGTAGGCAGGAAATTAAAGCGAGTCCTTCTCAAACGAGTAGGAGAAAATAGAAGCACACACACAAACACTCTTTATAAATGAAAACACATACACTCTACATTAATAAATACTCACACACTCTACATAAATAAATACTCACACACTTTACATAAATGAAAACATAAACACTCTACATAAATGAAAACACACATACACACACTCTAAATAAGTAAATACTCACACACTCTACGTAAAAAAAATACTCACACACTCTACATAAATAAAAACACACACACACACACACACACACACACTTTGCATAAATAAAAGCACACACACTCTACATAAATGAAAACACACTCACACTTTGCATAAATGAAAACACACTCACACTTTGCATAAATGAAAACACACACACTCTACATAAATGAAAACACACACAATCAACATAAATGAAAACACACTCACACTTTTAAGGAAAGCATGAAAAAAAGCTAACTCTCTCTCACACACACACTAGCATAAATAGTGAAAAATAAGTGATTGAAAAATTAAAATGTTTACATTTTTACCGTTAGAATTTGATGGAAATGCATAAAAAGTAGAAATAAAAATTGTTTGAGCAAAAGAGTTTTCAAATTAATGCAAGAAAAGCAAGTGATTAAAAAAATTGAAATAACACATAATTCGTTATTAAAAATTTGTAAAAGGGTTTAAAAATTGGAAGAAAGTTAAAAAGAAGCAAAAGTTGTACAATCTAAAAAAGGGAATATCTAAGTTAAAGAGTTTTGAAAACCACCTTTGAAATCATTTTACAAGTTTATAAGGATGAATATAAAAGCATAATAATGCTAAATCAAAATCAACCTAAGACGTAAGATAAGAAAAAAGGCTATAACAACGACTAGTAATTTTGAGAAAATCTAAAGTAAAGAAAAGCGATTTTTCATTTTAAAGCATAAATTCCACAAACCTAACTCATACACGCACATACCCATACAAAAATGAAAAAATAAAGATAGATAAGATTGATGAAAGGGAGGTATTCAGAGACATTCCAGAACAATGCAATGATAAAAAAACTACCACTTTTATTAAGAAAGAAGTTGATTACAAATGCAAAAACAAACACAAAAAGGATGGGGGAGAATATCCTTACATAGCACTAAGACAAGCTCCTAGCAGCAGCCCATAACACCGAAATGGTTCAAAATTTCGAATCCACACACCTTACAGCAAGTTCCTATTTATGTCCAAAAAATCAGATTACACGCCCAATGTCACAGGCATGTAGGGGGGCATGTCAGCCATGTTGGTGAAGTGAAGCCAAGCATTCAATGCCTATTGACTTTGGGGCGGTCCACGTGGAAGTCACGCCGGTGACCCTGCTGACACATGCGTGTAGCATGGGCGTGTCCGGAAGGTATATTTGGGGGAAGGCGTCGTGTCATTTCAACATCGTCGACGTCTTATCTCGGACAGGTGGAGAGGTCACGCCCGTGTCGCATCTTGACACGAGCATGTTGGTCGGTTCGACGATCGTCGAGCGCAAATCATCGAGCTGTGACATGGGGCATGGTCACGGTTGTGTAACATTGGAAACGGGCGTGTAGAGGGGCGTTACTTGATGTTTCTTCGAATGCGGTTGAATTCTGGTGGAATTGAAGTAACACGGACAGGTCACGGGCGTGACCGGAAGTACACGGGCGTGTACTTGGCAAATTTTGACTTTTCCTGAAAAATTTAAGAAAAGTAAAATAAACTTTAGTTAGAAATTATATAATTAAAAAGGAGTATTTTATTGAACAAAGTTAACTAAAAATAACAAAAATAAATGAAAACGACTTAACTAATGTACATAAAAATACGTATATTTACAACTTATCATCGAGTTTATTGGTTTTTCAGATGCTGATTTTTCAAGAAGCAGGGATGATAGGAAAAGCACTTCCGTGACGTGCCAATTCCTTGGAAGACGGCTTATCTCATGGAGCAATGAGAAGCAGAATTATGAAGCAACATCTACGACCGAGTTAGAGTATATCTCTGCGGGTAGTTGTTGCGCACTGCTTCTATAGGTCAGAAATCAACTTGAAGATTATAATTTCAAGTTCCGAGAAATTTCGATGTATTGCGACTCATCCAGCGCAATAGCAATCGCAAACAATCCAGTCTCCCACAGCCGGACAAAGCACATCGAGGTGCGCTATCACTTCATCCTGGAGCATGTGGAGAACATGGACATACTCTCAGCTATGTCCTGACGGACAAACAACATGCAGATATTTTCACAAAGTCATTGTATGAGGCCAAGTTTTCATTCTTCAAAACGGAAGTAGGCATGCTAAAGATGGACTCGTGAAGAAGGCTAAGCAAGCAGGAATTCACTCGGGAACTAATTCAGGACGGCAGAAGACTTTTCTAAGGAAAACTCGGTGAATATCAGTCAAGAATCTCACTGATTCGTCGTATATCATGGATACTCGTCGAATCAACATCTACATCCGGTGAATCTCACCGAATTTAACCAGCAAGGAAATTTTCTTTCTTACTATATTAGATCTGAAGAACCGTTGACAAATAAGGTACGCGCCTTCCAAGTCAATTTGAAAATCTTATATATATGTATATATATATATATATATATATATATATATATATATATATATTTATATATTTATTTATATATATATAAATGCGGGCAGCCGCAAAGTCTATTTCGCCAAGATTACCGAAATCAGAAAACTGACCTTTCTGCTCCCGCGCGTCAGTCATCGCACTAGTTGAAAATTTCCGCTGAGTGGTTTCTTCTTCTCCCTCGGCTAGGGTTATCAAATCCTTCCAAGCCCTAGGTGTTGATGCGCGAGGAGAGAGAGACGAGCAGCACCAGCTAACGGTTCGAGCACGGGGGAATGGAAGGGAAAAGTGGCGACTATAAGCAGCTATCTACTAGTGGATGAGAAAGAAAGCAGAGCCGTGAACCACTACAACACTAGACTTCTCCCGTCGCGGCCTAAATTCCTCTCTTACGACGAGCTTTAATTTGATTACAAATAAGTTGATTACAAGTAGAGGAAAGGAAAAGTACAGCAACACAGCATGCTGGAGACCGCAAAGCCTGAGATTTGAGTCTGCAGCCTTTAACAAGTAGGCTCTAGGGCTCGAGTCCGTGCTTTGGGTGAGCAATCCCCCTTATTTATAGGCTCAGGGGCCTACCCAAATAGGCAGGGATAAAATAACCGACTTCCCGGGGTACAGAAGAACCAGGCAGTGGTGACGGGAAGCAAAAAGAAAAGACACGCCAGTCCGTGTAATAGGGCGGACTGGGCTTGCGGGCTGGAGCTTCTGTCTGTTCTGCAAGGAGCAATCCTGGCTGGAGGGCCGCGACCTTAGCGGACTGATGCTTGAGTCCTCCTGAAGAGGAAACAGAGAAATCTAGGTAACTGATCCCCTGACGCAGGACGACCTGGGAGGACTGGAATCTAAGTGTGCCACCGGAGCTGGATCTTATTGAACATGCTGAGGATTGATGATATGGGCGGACTAGATAATAGAGTCCGCCGCTTAAACAGCATGTGACCTTGGAATCTTGTTGTACTTGTTGCGGACTTTGGGGTTAACACAATCCCCCCATATTTTTAAGTTTCTGGTGTAAACCCCAAAGTCCGCAACATGTACACCAATGTTCCAAGGTCACATGCTTCTTAAGCGGCGGACTTGATTCTCCAGTCCGCCCAGATCGTCAAGCTTCGACATGTTCAACAAGATCCAGCTCTGGCGGCAGACTCACATTCCAGTCCTCCCAGGTCATCCTATGTCAGGGGATCAGCTACCTGGATTGCCATGTTTCCTGTTCAAGAACACTCAAGTATCAGTCCACACAGGTCGTGGCCCTCCAGCAAGGATCGCGCCTTGCAGCAACAGACAAAAACTCCAGCCCACGAGCTGAGTACACCCGTCTTGTGCGGACTGGCATGTCTTTTCTTTTTGCATACCGTCACCGCTGCCCGGTTCTCCTATACCCCGGGCAGCCGGTTATTTTAGCCCTGCCCGTTTGGGCAGTCCCTCGAACTTATAAATAGGTGGGAGTGGTTCACCCAAAGCATGCTGACTAGAGCCCTTGAGCATACTTGTTAAAGGCTGTGGACTCGAATCTCAGGCTTTGCGGTCTCCAGATTGCTCTGTTCCTGCACTTTTCCTTTCCTCTACTTGTAATCAACTCATTTGCTATCAAAGGAAAGCATGTCACAAGAGAGGTGTTTAGGCCGCGACGGGCGAAGTCTACTGTTATCGTGATTCACGGATCTACTTTCTTTCTCATCCTCTAGTAGATAGCTGCCTGCAGTCAACTTTTTTCCCTTCCATTCCATCGTGCTCGAACCGTTAGCTGGTGGTGCTCGTCTCTCTCTCCTCGCGCATCAACAGTTACACGCGACCTTCATAGCTCAAGCAGTTTTTTGAAATCAGCGGACAGAATGTCAGACTGCCGAACTCTCCATTCGAACTGCTCCAGTACATCAGAGGACTCGATGTGGGAAGCAATCGAACAGTCTCGTTGGTAGGCTGAACGATCTCCCAGGGAGATCGACCAGCTCCTAGATACCATCAGTCATTCTTTGATTTCACTAACTCAGAGGCTTGCATCCCAGGCTGCAGCAGATATCGTGGACACCTAAGTCCACCAGACTCCAACTCCCCGAACTCCTCTTCGGCAGTCTCCAGCGGTTACGCCGTATCCACAGCCTCGCCATCCAGCTCATAACGCAGCTCCTCTGTGGCCTCAAGAAGATCAATTCGCCTCTCTGATGGATATCTTCAGGGAGGCAGCCAGGGGTACTCCTTCTCGCCAGCTCAACTTCGCAAACTGCCTGTACGCACAGCCCGCAGACGCTCCTGCTCTAGTATGACCTTCCTATCCTGCTGAATATGAAGCACCCTCTCCCTTCGTTGATCAAATCCGATGGGAGTCAGCACCAAATAACTTCAGAGAACCTCATCTTCCTCTCTATAAAGGGGAGACTGTTCCTGTTGCCCATCTGTAGTCGTTTGAAGGGGCAGTTGCATTGAGATGCCTCTCCGATGCCATAAAATGTAAACTCTTAGTTACCACCCTCGACAGATAGGAAAGAGAGTGGTTCTATGAGCTGCCTCCAAGCATAATTTCTTCTTTCGTCGAGTTCCACAACGAGCTCCAGCTGAGGTTTGGTACCTCAAAGAAGAGAAAGATGGTCCAGCTGCTCTCTTTGATATCAGGCAAAGAGACAACAAGTCGGTTGCTCGATTCATTGATCGCTTTTAGAAGGAGATCCAGGGGGTGAGGAATGTGAACCCCGACTATTACAAAGTTTCCTTAATCTATGGCCTCCGAGAAGGCCCTTTGAATTTCAAGGAAACAACTAAAGCGCCAACAACTTATCAGGAGTTGATTGCTCTGGTCAATCGCTTCATTGAAGGCGAAAATACCAATCCGACCAACATTTCATCCCTTACAGCTAAGGCTGAAGGAAGGGATGCTTCTAGTTATTCCTATGCTGATCATCATCACAACAAGCCTCCTCGCCCCGACTATCAGCCTCCCGCTCCAAGGGGGCGAAACTTGCGCCACAAGAAAGAATTCATTGGTCATCAACAGTTTTATGACCAGAGACTACTGTTGGCCGCCACTCCCGCCTTACCTTCACAAGATCTTCCTATTCTTTGAGATGCTCTGCCTACTCCAAGGCAGCATGACAGCAATTCCGTGGAGGAGTTTGCAGATTTGGGCCTTAGCATTGATGAGGTCGTCCAGATTCTACAAAGGAGTCCTGATGAAAAGAAGCAAGGACCTTCGAGAGAGTGGAAGCCAAGGAACCATAATCTATACGGCAAGTTCCATAAAGAGAAAGGTCACATGACCGAGGATTGCAAAACACTTCGTCAACTGGTAGAAAGATTGCTTGCTGAGGGCAAAATGAAGGACCTGGTCAAGAAAGACGCTTCATCAAAGCCGTCTACCTCGAAAGGCAAGGAGGTGGCTGAAGCCCATTAGGAATGTGACGAAGTTGAGGATGTTGGCCGTCTGGGTACTATCAACATTCAAAGTGATTGCATTGACACAGATGATGAAGGAGCCTTGGGGAGGCTCTTATACATTCATGGTGGAGCAGGGACCGAATCAACTCGTAAATCTTCAATCGCAAGGGTCTCTCGAGCAATTATCGCCTCTTCCTCTTCTTCTACTCTATCAAGGGGAAGTGTCACTTTCAGCCAAGATGACCTTCCCCAAACTGCCAAACCATTCAACGATGTTGTAGTGATCAAGGCAGCCATCGAAGACTACACCGTGGATAGAATTCTAATCAATACAGGCAGTTTCGTCAGCCTCCTGTTCAAGTCAACGTTTGAGGCCCTGAAGAGCGGAAATCCTATTCTTTCCACCGAAGGGACATCCTATGGTTTTTCTGGAGAAAGGAAAGAGGATGAGGGAAGTGTTACACTTTCGGTGAGGCTCGCAGGAGTAACTAAACTGAACAAGTTCATATTGGTTGATGCTCCAAGCAGCTACTATGCGATATTCGAGAGGTCTCTACACAACAAGTATCAAGCGATGGTCTCAACATACAACCTTTTAATAAAGTTTAATATTGATGGCCAGAAAAATAGTGTCAGGACTGACCTAAAGAAAGCTCGGGAATGCTATATTCACAAAGTCAACATGACTGAAATCTGTCCTCTCAGTTTACCAGCTGTAGTACCAAAAATATCTTCCCGATCAGAAGTAGCTTGTAATAGAGAAGGAGCTCACCTGGAACCTGCCCAGGTTACTCAAGGAGTCCCCATTGCTGAGGGGGAGGAGAGGAAGCTCTCCATCAACTCGGAGCTACCAGAAGATCAAAAGGCCGAGTTGATCTCATGCCTGCTAGAGAACCTGGATGTCTTCGCTTGGTCAGCGGAGGACATGCCAGCCATTGATCTAGATATCGCCTGCCACCATCTCAATATTGATGCAAGCTTCAAGCATGTGCAACAAAAGGAGAGAGATGTGGCGACCAAGCTTGTTGATCCAATCAGAGAGGAGGTCTCAAAAATCCTCAAGGCAAAGTTTATCTGTGAAATTCAATATCCCTCTTTGATATATAATGTTGTAATGGTTAAAAAATCTGGAGGGAAACGACGAATGTGTGTAGATTTCATGCAATTAAATAAAGCATGCCCTAAAGATTGTTACCCCTTACCTCAGATAGATTATTTAGTTGATTCCGCGGTTGGGTATTCCTTTATGACTTTCTTAGATACATTCTCTGGTTGTAACGCCCCGAAACTCAAAAGAGGGACGGGAGGCGTTTTGGGCCAAATCTGGTATTTGGCAGGGGGCACACGGCCTGGGACACGGGCGTGTCCCAGGGCGTGTCAGGCTCGAGTCGATTATTTGGCCGTGAGGTCGAATTTTTGCTCGACGATGTGTTGAGACAGGGAACACGGCCTGAGACACAGGCGTGTCTCAGTGCGTGTCGAGCCCGTGTCGACGATCGGCCCGGGGAGTCGACATTTTCGCTCGACGATGTGTCGAGACAGGGAACACGACCTAAGACACGACCGTGTCCAAGGCCGTGTCGGATGGTCGACGAACTTTGCTCGACGAAGTTTCGAGATAGTGAACACGGCCTGGAGCCCAGACATGTTCGGGTTTGACACGGGCGTGTCAAATTGGACACGGGCGTGTCCAAGACTCGTGTGAGTCTCAGGTTATTTTCGGGGCTGTGTCGATGGGGGTACACGACCAACCACACGACCGTGTCAGTTGTAATACGGGCGTGCCAGGTCGAACACGGGTGTGTCAGATGCCCGTGTATTTTTCGAGATGCGTCAATGTTGACGGCGAATGAGGGACACGGCCCTGGACACGGGCGTGTTGCAGGTCGTGTTTGGCCCAGGTTTTACTTTTCTGCTACGAATCGTAGCCATTCATTTCCTTATTTTGGGATCCGACGTTTGGGGGTTGTTCCTACTGGGATATATCCAGGATTGGGCCTTTGAAACCTTCATTTCACTTAAGTGGTTCTCTTTCTAAGTCAAGAGAGAGGGGAGAACGGAGGAGGAAGAAGAAGCCTAGATCCGGTCACCGGCGGAGCTTCGGAGATCCAAATCGCGAACTGGCTTCGGATCTACGGAGGCAAAGAGAGTGCAGTGATTTTCATCTGCTTACATTTCCATGGCGCCAAGGAAGAACGCTAGGGTAACGATCCTCTACTTGAGTATGTGAAGATCTCCTCCATTTGCATAAGAAGCCCGTTCTCACGAGTTTGCGGTGAGTTTGAGGCATTCCTTCGGGTAGATATGTAAAGTCCCCATTGTTTAGAGTCCGTATTCGAGAATGGACATAGGCATGATGTGTGAAGCCTACGCAGACAAGTTGGTCTTGATCGGTGATGTTGCATTGCATAAATGGCCGGAGAAGACTCCGTGCGAATGTGTGTTTTTTGGGTTTTCTACGTGGTAGATTCCAACAGGGGGCCTTGAGGATTAACCCCAAGGTACACCTGGAAAACTGGGCAGATGCGTGATTCTGCCAACATGGTGGCCTGGGAGCCAACTTGAACGTAACCGAGTTATGTAAAGTGTGTGACGGAAACGGGACTCGAGAGAAGTTTGACCCGCGCATATGTTTTAAATTAACGTTGCGGTGTGAGCAACGGGTTAGGCGGAACCATACCCGTTCTATGTCGTTTGGGGTGAGTCGTTGGCATAGATGAGGGTCTTCGGCGATCTAAGGCTTAAATTGATGTGACCCATGCTGGGAAGACAAAATGCTCATTGTTTGGCCGTCAAAGTGGCGGTGGTGAGACCGAGGTGTCAATGGCTTAAATTGACGTGACATTAACTGGTTCACCGAGAATGTGCCCTGAGTGCAAGGGGCGTGTGGCAGTGCGTGCCAATGCCTGTGATGCATTGTATAGATATATACTGCTTGGTTATGCTAATAAACTGTAGGGAAGGAGCATTGCCGCCCCAAATTGAGGGCGTGATCGTTATAATTTGGTCAGCATTGCTGACGGTTGCTTTTGTTTGCCACCGTGCGGTGGTTTTTTGCTTGGAGGTGCTGCTGGACCAAGCGGTCAATAGCGGGCTAAAGCCCAAGTTGCTGTGCCGGCCCTCGAAGGCCTAAATTTTGGATGTTTTCTTTATTCATGTATGGCCGACCTACGTGCCGAAGTTTGGAAAACATTTAATATGAGCAAACTGCTGTAAGGCCTTAAGGCCTATACTTGTGTATTTGTACTTCATTCCTTTGGGTTTATTTAGTGTACATTCATGCAATTGTTGCTGGGTTCTTTTAATTACAACTTTTAAAACTGCTTCCACTAGAATGGCTTTGTGTAGGACGTTGGAATGGTTGGATGGTTTCCATTGAGTAACCACCCGGTCTGTCTGTGGTATATGGCGTCGGGCCCCGGCCGGACCTACTGCTATATGCTATGCGACAGATAGGGGGTGTTACAATTTGGTATCAGACTACTGTTTCGGTAGGGCTTAAAATGAATTCGTGGGCGAATTCTTTTAAGTGGTGGTGAGCACATGTGTGTGCGTCATCGTTATAACAACAAAAGAACCCATGAATGTCCACTTAGGAATGAAAAGACACGTGTTTGAGGAACTTGCGTGTTATTATAATTTCTGTTTGCAATTTTGTTTGGTCGCTTAACGGTGTTTTGTGCCACGATAGGTGACCAGAAGAGATGTCGGGCCGTCAGAACGTCGAGTTTCTGAGGCTAGTAGTGCACCAAATTGAAAGATATGGTACCTAAACACCTAGAGGGGGAGGGGTGAATAGGTGACCTAATCCTTTTTACACTTTAATGGCAGCAAACAGTTCTATCACAAAATCTACTTTACTTTTGCACAGCAATAACACAGCATACACAGTCACAGCACAATCACAGCACAGCATACACAAGGTTTTATAGTGGTTCCCCAATCTTTGGGTACATATACTTTCCCCCTTCGCCTATCTAGCAGTGTACTAGATTCGGCCAAACTCCTCCACTGTCTCAGAACCCAAATTGGTTCCTACACCTCAGGCCCAAAGCCTTACAACTCAGCTTTATCCCAAAGCCTACACTCAGCCAATCAAGGCCTACACTCAGCCAACCAAGGCCTACACTCAGCCAACCAAGGCCTACACTCAGAGATCTCAATCTCCTACTCTCAGGCTCTCAAGCCCTACCCTCAGCCTTTATAAATATAGGCTTACAATTCACTCAGATCCAAAGGATCCT
The DNA here is from genome assembly GCA_039583875.1 of Platanthera guangdongensis. NCBI lineage: Eukaryota > Viridiplantae > Streptophyta > Magnoliopsida > Asparagales > Orchidaceae > Platanthera > Platanthera guangdongensis. Next base: position 55,120,799 of record CM077159.1, on the reverse strand, counting down.
ACAAGTTAAAAATGTATTACAAATATTAACCCAACAACTCAGAAACAAAAGAGGGGAGTTGAGAGTTTCTTGATTAGTTCTTGGAAGAACTCAGCTGGATTCAATCTGACTTAGCTTTCTTCAAAGCTTCTTGAGTAGAACTGAATAAGACTGAATCCTCTTGCAGTAGTAACTTGACCTCTGCCACTTAAGATCCAGAATGAATCTGAATCCTTCTTCTCAGCCTAGTTCCAATGGCTGATTTCTTGGATGGAGCCCTCTCTCTCCAACTTCTTAGATCTGCACTTGGACTGCAAGATCTTCTTGATTTGATACTCTGTGTACCACTTTGATGACTTGTTCTTCAACAATGTGATTCACTTGTTAATCATCAACAACAGTTTCTGTAGACTGTATGTGCCTATTTATAGGCCTTCTTCATGGTAACCGGCTGATCCGGTTCATAACTGTCTTCTAACATCTCTGACAGGTGCTGTAGACCGGCTGGAACGACAGCTATGATGTCATCCAGTCATTTCTTGAAAATCTCTAACTGTCTGAAAGTGTCGAGACTTTCTGTCTTTAAGTGTCGACACTTATAGACAAGTGTCGACACATGCTGTGTAAGTGTCGACACAAGTCTACAAGGTGTCGACACAACTCCTTGTATATCTCGACACAGATTCTTCTTCAGGTGTCGACACTGAAATTGAGTGTCGACACAAGTACTTGATCTTCTAGCTTTTGCTGAATTCTTCTAAGTGTCGACACATCACCTTTGTGTCGACACAACTTCTTGTGTTGAATCTGTCAAGTGTCGACACTACTTCTTGTTGTAGACACATAGTCTTCTATGTTGATACTTGCTGAGTGTCGACACAGCTCCTTGTGTCGACACACCTTCTTCTTGTTGAGACTTCAGATGAGTGCCGACACATTCCCTTAGTGTCGACACTTGTACTTAGAATAATTTTGTTGATCTTTCTGATCTTTGCTAAGTGTCGACACAGCTCCTTGTGTCGACACTTTCTTCAAGTGTAGAGTCTTCAGCTAAGTGTCGACACATTGTGCTGGGTGTCGACACTTACTTCATGTGTTGACTCTTCTGGTTGTGTGTCGACACATTGTGCTGGGTGTCGACACATACTTCAAGTGCTGACTCTTCTGTTGAGTGTCTACACATTGCTCTGAGTGTAGACACTTTAACTTAGTCTCTGCAGACTTTTGTTGAGTGTCGACACAGCTCCAAGTGTCGACACTTTCTAGTGTAGACACAGCTTTACTGAGTGTCGACACAGCTACTTGTGTCGACACTTTCTGTCTGCACTTTTCTTCACTGAGTGTCGACACAGCTCCAAGTGTCGACACTTTCTATCTGGTGTCAACTCTGCATCCCAGGTGTCGACACAATGACTCCAAGTGTCGACACTGCTTGTCTGGGTGTCGACACAAGTCTACTTAAGTGTCGACACTTTCCCTCTGGGTGTCAACACATGGACTTAGAAACTTTTTGCTTCAGTCCAGTGATTACTTAACCTGCACAAGTAAACTCAACATACATCAAATACATTATGATGTATATCATTGAGTTGGGTGAGGCTTCTTCAAATCAGGTACATTTGACCAATGTACCCAACAATCTCCCCCTATTTGGAGAAGTCATAACCCTTAGTCAATGATATACACCATCCATAATTAAAAATTACACAATGATGTAAAGCAGATTATATTCAGCAGGGTAAACATAAACATGTAATAATTCACACATGTATACACATTCATCATTTCAGAACAAACAAGAAATAGATACATTCACAGAATAATCATGAAATATATTTATCATATATTGTTCTAACATTTTTCTTATACATTTTTAGTAGTTTACAAAAATGTGTTACATTTAAAAGATCACAAAATAATCTTCAAGTAAAATCTTAATCTATTTCTGGTCTGGTTCCTTGATAACTATGCCTTTGTCAGGTTGGACTTGAGCTTTGACAGGGGCTTCAGCAGTTTCAGCAATAGCAGGCTTCTTACCTTTTAGATCTTTCTTTTTGAGTTCTTCTGTCTTGATCTTCTGCCTCTCAAAGTAGTGATATGGCTTAGGGAAGTACTTGCTAGGCTCCACTGCAGTAGGAGGTAGCTTTCCCATCTTAGACTTCCTTCTATACTGAACTATTGCTTCCTGCCTGATCTCATGCTTTCTCCATTCAGCTTCAGAAAACCATTTATTTCTGTCATGAGTATTGTCTTTGGCAGCTTTCCAGGCAGTTAAAATTATATTCCTAGAGGTAGGGCTCCACTGTTCAAAATCTGGCCTTTGTTCTGCTTGTTCCCTAAACCTCTTTTTGGACAACCTTGTCTCTTCTTCCTTCTGTAATGCCTCTTGCATGGCTTTAGTAATAGGTTGAACAACCTTTTCAATATGGATATTGTCCTTGCCCTCAGGTGGGCTATACATGGTGCTCACATCTGCTTGAATCATTTCAAAGTCTGGAGGTGGATAAATGAGTTGAGCTACTTCTGGTGGCTCACCTCCAAAATAAGCAGGATTTAGTCCAGATTCAGCAACCTCATTATCATCACACAGAGGAGGATATCCAAGTGTAGCTCTGATGGAATTTGATATCCATTTAGCATGTTCAGAACTTGCCTTGACTAGTACTCTCTCCCCCTTTATGACTTCTCTAGCCATGTGATCTCTGACATCATCCTTTTGGAATCTGATTTGGCTATCCAAGTATCTGATTCACTCTTTAAAGAATGGTTTCAGCTTTTGAAGTTGTTCAGAGATAGCTTTCTGGGAGGCTTGGATTGCAGTCTTCACAGCAGAAATTTCCTCTTGAAAGGCTTTGTCAAAGTCAGCTTTAGCAGCAGCAGTTGATGTAGAAGGTTCAGCAGCCTTGGTCTTCAACTCAGTGACTATAGCATTATGGGAGGCAGTCAAATTGTCATTCATTCTTAATTGATTCTCAAGAACATATCCTTGTTTCAAAGCTATATCATCCACCTGTGCCTTGATCTTCTCTTGGTGTGTTGCCAAATACACCACTGCATTTCCACCTTTGTGGAAGCAATCAGTCATTTCCTTTTTGTTAAGGTTCATTTCAAACCTTATAGACTTTATATCTTGGGCAAGATCAAACTGTAATGATCTGTGCCCTGCATCAACATAAGCCTCAATGGCTTTTCTTTGTTCATCCATTTTAATCTGCATTGCAATCATTAATGCACTATAATCAACAGTTGGAGCTTGTTGAACTATAGGCTGTGGAGCTATAGATTGCAGAGCTTTCTTATAATTATGACTTCTTCTTTTAAAGACATACAATTTATTCTTCTTTGCCCTAGCACTCTCCTCATCTTCAGAGGCAGAAGTGTTGGCTATGTCAACCCTATCCTTAGGGCTTTGAGGCTTGTCAGCTTGCACATCTTGTGCCTTCTCAGTTTCTTGCCTTATAGGCGCTTCCAGAACTTGCATTTGCTCCCCCTCAGCAGCAGCATTCTCTCCTTCAGCAGCATCAATTTCCTTGTCAAAATCTGCTTGATCTAGGTTTAGAAATAAATCTTCCATGGTGTATTCAGGGGGTGAAGAAGCTGGAGAAGTTCTTGGTTCTTTAACCACAGAATCAGGAATAACTGAAACAGCAGATGTGTCTTTGATAACAACAACTGGTTCTTGACTATGTAGCTGAGTTTGTTGTGGAACATCAGACAAATCAGCATCTTCTATAAGATATTCTAAAGTATTTAGGTCAGTGATTACCTCTTGGATGATGATGGTGGCTTGCTCACTGTCCAGTGTAGATGGCTCTTCTATAACTGGTGGCTCCCCCTGGCTTTGATCCCTGTGGATGGGGCTAGCTTGTGGTAGCTCCCCCTGGATCTCAGCAATCTCTTGAGCAGCAGGGGTCTTCTCTGCAGGCACCTCCTCATGATCATCAGGAGTGAAAACAACTTGTTCTTCACTCCCTGAACTGCTGGAGCACTCCTGTGCCACAGGAGCTGTTTTCCTTTTCTTCTTGAGAGGAGTATCTTTCTCAGTAATTGTCTTCTCTCGGGTTGGTAAGTCCTTGGACAACACCCTGTCCCATCTTGAAAAGATCCTTAGATCCATTTTCCTCATGTGATTTATCTTGCTGCCTACAGCAGTATTCATTACCTCTGGTATGGTACCAGCTAGGTAGAGACTAATGATCCTTCCCAGATTGGGCTTCTTCAAGCTCTCCTTGATCTTCTCATAAACCACCATAGACCAATCTGTTTTCAGAGTGAAGATTATCCTTGTCATGATGCCAAACATATGGGCAGACACTCTGTCATGCCCTCCAGGCTTGCTGAGTAAGACTTTTCCCACAATCTCAGACATGAACTTTCCTTGATTATTCATGCCTTTCCTGTTGAATACAGATCCTATCTTCATCTTAGGATCAAGACCACACCAGGTTAAAGCTTCCCTGTTCTTGGATGCTGTAATTTCTTCTTCATCTTGAATTTTTGGTAGCTGAAGCACCTTCCTCAGACTCTTAGGTGAAACCTTGACCTTAGTTCCATGAACTCTGGATTTGATTCTGAATCCAGATTCATCTACTGCAACTCCATTAAGGAATTCAAGTACTTCCTTCTTCCAAATCTTTGTAGGTTCTGACACTAGATATTCTAGTCCTGAATCGGCGACTAGGGTTACAACCGCCTTGATTTCTGCATCTGCATCGTTGAACGCGCCGCGCACAAGCTCATAACCCTCGTTAACGTTCTCCTCAAGCTTAGGAGCCATTAGGGTTGTAGAATTTGTCTTTAGAAAAGAGAGGTGTCGACACAGTAGTTTTGGTCTCGAAACTTTGAAAGCGTGTCGACAAACAAAGACAGAACCCTATTTATACCTGTCTAATTTTGAAGATGAACAGGCGGGACAACTAACTTAAGATATGTCGACACTGGCTATAAGTGTCGACACTGACTTATAATGTCTTGACACACATGTGTCGACACAAGTTTAGTCAACAGATTTTATGTGTCGACACTTGATTATGTGTCGACACAACATAACTCGACACATTGTCGAGACTTTACTTAGAAAATTCTGAGTAAAACATAAGTGTCGACACCATATTGGATGTGTCGACACCTACTTGTCATGTGTCGACATTAACATTCTGAAGTGTCGACACCAACATCCTTGATGTGTCGACACCTTTTTCCTGAAGTGTCGACACCACTATTCTGTGTCGACATAGACTTGTCTATGTGTCGACACCTTTTTACTTAGCCAATTTTAATTCTGTAAACTTATTCTAAGTTTATCATTCCTAGTTCAATTTTGAATCTATTGAACTTAGCTGCTTCTAGGGGCTTAGTAAACATATCAGCTATCTGATTATCTGTATTAACATATTCAAGTAAAATATCTTCTCTTTCTACATGCTCCCTAAGAAAATGATATTTAATTTCAATATGTTTAGTTCTACTATGAGATACAGGGTTATTAGCTATTGAAATAGCACTTGTAGAATCACAGAAAAGTGGAGTTCTACTTACCTGAAATCCATAGTCCTCTAGCTGATGTTGTATCCACAGAAGTTGAGCACAACAACTTCCTACAACCACATATTCTGGCTCAGCTGTGGAGATAGCCACACTGGTTTGCTTCTTGCTACTCCATGAAATTAGTCTCCCACCTAGGAATTGACAGGTTCCAGTTGTGCTTTTTCTATCCTCTTTGCATCCTGCAAAGTCTGCATCTGAATAACCTGTTAGATCAAAATCTCCATTCCTAGGGTACCAGAGGCCTAGATAGGGAGTGCCCTTTAGATATCTCAATATTCTTTTGACTGCTGTCAAATGAGACTCTTTAGGGCAGGCTTGATACCTGGCACAAACACATGTAGCATACATGATGTCAGGTCTACTAGCAGTCAAGTATAATAGGGAGCCAACTATCCCTCTATACAAGGTTTCATCTACAGGTTTCCCTGCATCATCCTTGCTAAGAGACATACTTGACCCCATAGGAGTCTTCATGGTACTAGATGAATCCATACCATACTTCCTTATGAGTTCTAGGGTGAACTTGGACTGACATATGGATAAACCACTTTCAGTCTGTTTAACTTGGAGACCCAAGAAAAACTTCAGCTCTCCCATACTACTCATCTCAAACTGACCTTGCATAAGTTTTGCAAACTTTTTGCAAAGGCTGCTTTCTGTAGACCCAAATATAATGTCATCTACATATATTTGGACTAGTATTACTTTGCCTCTAGATTCCCTAAGGAATAGAGTCTTATCTATTTTCCCCCTTGAGAACTTGTTCTCAATGAGGAAACTAGATAGGGTTTCATACCAAGCCCTAGGGGCTTGATTTAACCCATATAAAGCTTTCCTAAGTCTATAGACATGATGAGGTAGAGTTGGATCAACAAAACCTGAAGGCTGCTCCACATAGACTTCTTCTTTAAGATTACCATTTAGGAATGTTGACTTGACATCCATTTGGTATACCTTGAATCCTTGATAGGTTGCATAGGCCAAGAACATCCTTATGGCTTCCAGTTTGGCTACTGGAGCAAAAGTTTGATCAAAGTCAATACCTTCTTCTTGCTTATATCCTTTAGCAACCAGTCTAGCCTTATTCTTAATGATGACCCCTTATTCATCCATCTTATTCCTGTAGATCCACTTAGTTCCTATTACATTGTGGTCTTTAGGTTTAGGAACCAATTCGCAGACCTTGCACCTCTTGAACTGATTAAGCTCTTCTTACATTGCTTCAGTCCATTGTGGATCTTGTATTTCTTCTTCAAACTTCTTAGGTTCAACTTGTGACAGAAAGCTGGAGTAGATTGCTGTATTCATGTTTCTACTTCTGGTTTGAACTCCTTGTCTTGGATCTTCAATAATCAGCTCTACTGGATGATCTCTAAGATGCCTGTGGGCTGGTGGCATCCTAACTTCTGGTTAAACCACTTCAGCATCTGCATCATGCTGTATTCCTTGTATTTCTTCAGCAATTGGCACATGTAGTTCTCCCCCTGGACAACAGCTACTATCTTCTACTTGCTGTCTTGCAGCAGGCACTTCTTCTATAGTAAGCTTGTCCAGTTTCTTTGTCAAACCTGAGGGGCTGCACACACTGCTAGACAACTCATTATTAATAAGTTTAGTCTCATCAAAAACTACATGCACTGATTCTTCTACAACTTGTGTAGTCAAGTTGTAGACTCTATAAGCCTTACTATTATTGCTGTACCCAACAAAAATTCCCTCTTGGGACTTGGCAGCAAACTTAGTTAAGTAAGACTTCCCATTGTTAAGTATGAAGCATTTACAACCAAAGATCCTAAAATAGGATAGGTTTGGTTTCCTGCCTTTCACAACTTCATAGGGGGTCTTGTTTAGCCCTTTAGTGATGGTGGCCCTATTTATAACATGGCATGCAGTGTTAACTGCTTCAGCCCAGAAATACTCTGGCAGTGATGTATCACTTAATAGGGTCCTACCAGCCTCTATCAAGGTTCTATTCTTCCTCTCAGCAATGCCATTTTGCTGAGGTGTTCTAGGTGAAGAGAATTCTTGAAATATCCCAAAGTCTTCACACAGTTTTGTCATGCTATCAGATTGAAATTCAGTACCATGGTCACTTTTAATTTTGACCACTGTACTATTTAGTTCATTCTGAATTTGCTTGACAAAGCTATAGAAGACACTAGGTGTTTCAGATTTCTGTCTTAAAAAGAACACCCAGGAAAACCTTGAGTAGTCATCTACAACTACAAGGGTATAGACCTTCCTACCTAAGCTGTGAACTGGCATTGGACCAAAGAGATCCATATGCAAGAGGTATAAACACGTCACATCATCTTTGTTTTCTATGCTTCTAAAGGTGGATTTAGTCTGCTTGCCCTTTTGACAAGCTGAGCAAATACCATCTTTAACACACTTAACTTGAGGACCATTCCTCACTAACTCTTTGCTAAAGAGTTTGCTAATAGTCTTGTAGTTAAGATGGGCAAGCCTCTTGTGCCATTTGACACAATGAGAGACTGTCTCATCAGCTACAAGATAAACTGGAGAACCATTGTTCTCAACCATAATGTCTAGGCAGTAGACATTCCTCTTCCTATAACCTGTCAAAATGATCTCTTGATCACTTGACCTCTTGATATGACAACCATTTTTAACAAATGAGATGTCATACCCTACATCACTTAATTGACTTATACTTATTAGGTTGTGTTTCAACCCTTTAACATAAGCCACTTGAGTAATGGTAACTAAGTATGTAGAAATATTACCAAATCCTTTGATGATTCCTTTTTCAGAACCACCAAAGGTTACTTTTGGACCATCTTTTACTGGAATGTAGTCCTTTAGTAATCTTCTAGTTCCAGTCATATGTCTGGAACATCCACTGTCCAAGTACCATGTTGGGGTATGGCCACTTGGACTTCCCTGCAAAACAGATTAATGAACCTTAGAACCCAAAGAATTCTTGGGTCCTTGGTACTTGTTAGTCTGCAATCTGACAAAGCTACCCACTGGTTTTCCAACAGGTAGTTTGGTACTCACTTTGGCACTAGCATTGTGCCAACAGTCCACTGCAAAATGGCCAACTTTGCCACAACACCAACATTCAAACTTATTGTACCTTTGCTTAGGTACAGCCTTGGCTGTCTTGTCTACAGCAGCCTTGTTGAATGTTGGGGCTTTGCCCTTGGACTTAGACTTGGACTGCTCAGTCCCTATAGGTCTAATAAAGCCTAGTCCAGCCTTGCCTTTATGATGAACAAAATCATCAATTAAAGGTACCACTGACTTAGGTTTAGAAAACCTAGCAACAAGCTCTCTCTCTTTCTGAAGATTGATCTCCAGACTCTTGATTTGATCATTTTTAAATGATATAGTACCCATTTGAATCACTGTTATGTGCTTCAACCTGGCTATCTCATTCAGTTTTTGATCAAAACACTTCTCAAAATCTGTTGCTGGAGCTTTAAGAATAGCAATTTCCTTTGCCTGACTTTTGGCTAGGGTCTTGCTTTTCTTGTAAGCCTGCAACAACACCTTATATACATCTATAAGCTGATGAATATCACCCTCAGACTCAGATACACTTTCATCACTTGATGAAGAAGAATCTGAATCTGAACTAGAACAAGAAACTGAATTTAAACTTGAACTTTGTACCTGACTGGGTCCTGGCTGCTCCAGGATTTTGGCACTCTCTGTCAAAGCCATTACCCCTTGGCCTTGACTGTCTTCTTGTTCATAAATAGACTCCATGATCTGCATGAATTCTTCCTCTTCTTCTTTAGCAAACAGCCCTATGTAGGCTTCAGCCTCAGACTCAGTTTCTGAAGAAGAGATATCTGATAGAGTCTTCTCCTTCTTGGCAACAAAAGACTTTTCTTTCTTTCCTTTGAAGTGAGTCTTTTTCCTGTCACCAGATTCCTTTCTCTTCTCTGGACAATCTACAATAACATGGCCCTATCTATTGCAGCAATAGCACACTATCTTACATCCAGTTGCCTTGCTTGACTTTGTCCTCTTCCTGTCTTTCTTTGAAGGCTTTTTCTCCTGATAAAAGACTTCCTTTCCCTTAGAAGAAGAAGGTCTTGACCTCCACTGTTTCTTCTTCAAGAATTTCTGAAAGTGTCTAGTGAAGGCAGCAAAGTCTTCATCACTTTCACTGCTCTCAGTCTTTGTGCTGACTGACTCATCTGATTCTGATTCAACTACCTCTGGAGGTGGAGTTGATGACTTATTCCTGCACTTTCTGGGAACTTCTGTCTTGAAAGCAATAGTTCTTTCCTTGTGCTCAGTCCTTGTTGATTTCTCCTCCTCCTTCCTCACTGTCAATTGCATTTCATATGACAACAACTTGCCAAACAGTGTAGGTGGAGGAATTTCCCCCAACTTATCCATTTCTCTTATGGCACAGATCTTGGTGTCCCAATCTTTGGTTAGGGACCTTAGGAACTTATCATTTAGTTCATAGTTACTGAACTCTCTTCCATAAGACATGAGTTCATTAACTATTCTGTAGAACTTCTTGTAGCACTCAGTTATGCTATCACCTTTACCTTGTCTAAAACTCTCATACTCCTGATTTAGCAAGGAATTTCTATCTTGTCTAACTTCTTCACATCCTTCCATATACACTATAAGAGTGTCCCACATCTCTTTAGCTGTCTTGCAGTGTATAAGATTCTGAAAAGTTGCATCATCAATGGCACTTACTATTATGTTCTGTGCCCTCTTGTCCATTGTGGCTAGGACAATCTCATCCTTAGTCATCTCAGAGAAATCCTTTGGAGTTCTCTGATTTGCATCCAAAACTGAAATCTTCATGGGCACATAAGGCCCTTTCTTTACTGTGATGTAGATTCTAGGGTCTGAGGCCTCCATAAACAGCCTTACCCTTTCCTTCCAGATCCCAAAAATTTCCTTTCTGCATATTGGTAATTTCATGGAACCCAATTCCTTATGATTCTCAGAAGAACCCATGTTTCTTGATTTTCTTGAATTTCTTGAATCTGTGTATTGCCTTACACTGAATCTGCCAAACAGGATCTCCTCAGTCTGTTAGTCCTTTTTGAGCAACCTCGCTTTGATACCACTTGAAAGATATGGTACCTAAATACCTAGGGGGGGGGGTGAATAGGTGACCTAATCCTTTTTACACTTTAATGGCAGCAAACAGTTCTATCACAAAATCTACTTTACTTTTGCACAGCAATAACACAGCATACACAGTCACAGCACAATCACAGCACAGCATACACAAGGTTTTATAGTGGTTCCCCAATCTTTGGGTACATCCACTTTCCCCCTTCGCCTATCTAGCAGCGTACTAGATTCGACCAAACTCCTCCACTGTCTCAGAACCCAAATTGGTTTCTACACCTCAGGCCCAAAGCCTTACAACTCAGCTTTATCCCAAAGCCTATACTCAGCCAATCAAGGCCTACACTCAGCCAACCAAGGCCTACACTCAGCCAATCAAGGCCTACACTCAGAGATCTCAATCTCCTACTCTCAGGCTCTCAAGCCCTACCCTCAGCCTTTATAAATATAGGCTTACAATTCACTCAGATCCAAAGGATCCTACAAGTTTAAAATGTATTACAAATATTAACCCAACAACTCAGAAACAAAAGAGGGGAGTTGAGAGTTTCTTGATGAGTTCTTGGAAGAACTCAGCTGGATTCAATCTGACTTAGCTTTCTTCAAAGCTTCTTGAGTAGAACTGAATAAGAATGAATCCTCCTGCAGTAGTTCCTTGACCTCTGCCACTTAAGATCCAGAATGAATCTGAATCCTTCTTCTCAGCCTAGTTCCAATGGCTGATTTCTTAGATGGAGCCCTCTCTCTCCAACTTCTTAGATCTGCACTTGGACTGCAAGATCTTCTTGATTTGATACTCCGTGTACCACTTTGATGACTTGTTCTTCAACAATGTGATTCACTTGTTAATCATCAACAACAGTTTCTGTAGACTGTATGTGCCTATTTATAGGCCTTCTTCATGGTAACCGGCTGATCCGGTTCATAACTGTCTTCTGACATCTTTGACAGGTGCTGTAGACTGGCTGAAATGGCAGCTGTCATGTCATCCATTCATTTCTTGAAAATCTCTAACTGTCTGAAAGTGTCGAGACTTTCTGTCTTTAAGTGTCGACACTTATAGACCAAGTGTCGACACATGCTGTGTAAGTGTCGACACAAGTCTACAAGGTGTCGACACAACTCCTTATATATCTCGACACAGATTCTTCTTCAGGTGTCGACACTGAAATTGAGTGTCGACACAAGTACTTGATCTTTTAGCTTTTGCTGAATTCTTCTAAGTGTCGACACATCACCTTTGTGTCGACACAACTTCTTGTGTTGAATCTGTCAAGTGTCGACACTACTTCTTGTTGTCGACACATAGTCTTCTATGTTGATACTTGCTGAGTGTCGACACAGCTCCTTGCTTCGACACACCTTCTTCTTGTTGAGACTTCAGCTGAGTGTCGGCACATTCCCTTAGTGTCGACACTTGTACTTAGAATAATTTTGTTGATCTTTCTGATCTTTGCTAAGTGTCGACACAACTCCTTGTGTCGACACTTTCTTCAAGTGTAGAGTCTTCAGCTAAGTGTCGACACATTGTGCTGGGTGTCGACACTTACTTCATGTGTTGACTCTTCTGGTTGTGTGTCGACACATTGTGCTGGGTGTCGACACATACTTCAATTGCTGACTCTTCTATTGAGTGTCGACACATTGCTCTGAGTGTCGACACTTTAACTTACTCTCTGCAGACTTTTGTTGAGTGTCGACACAGCTCCAAGTGTCGACACTTTCTGGTGTAGACACAGCTTTACTGAGTGTCGACACAGCTCCTTGTGTCGACACTTTCTGTCTGCACTTTTCTTCACTGAGTGTCGACACAGCTCCAAGTGTCGACACTTTCTGTCTGGTGTCGACTCTGCATCCCAGGTGTCGACACAATGACTCCAAGTGTCGACACTGCTTGTCTGGGTGTCGACACAAGTCTACTTAAGTGTCGACACTTTCCCTCTGGGTGTCGACACATGGACTTAGAAACTTTTTGCTTCAGTCCAGTGATTACTTAACCTGCACAAGTAAACTCAACATACATCAAATACATTATGATGTATATCATTGAGTTGGGTGAGGCTTCTTCAAATCAGGTACATTTGACCAATGTACCCAACACAAATGATGCTCCTGCAACACCTCCATTGGTTAAGACCATACAATTGGTGGTCGAAGCAGTGTTTTCCATGATTAATGCGCAGCCTGCAAGGCAAATACAGTAGCCCGCTCCAGCGATGGAGCAGGTACCTCTTCCAGAGGTTGAGCCGAGAATAGTGGAGCAGGTAGTAGTGGAGCCGTTGGTGATGATGGGCCCGCGAACAGACTCTTACTGTGGTTGGTTCGGTGAGTCGATCGTCGCGGGCTTGCTCGGGTGGGCAAGTGCACCTATCACAAGTAGTACTCGATATTCGGGGGAATACCGAGGTCGTATTGTTCTCGGGGTCGCGTTGACTTTTCTTACTCCTCCGGGAGGACTATTATTTTACTGAAAGTAAGGTGGATTTTTTTACTTAATAAAAGACGGAAAAGCAAAGGAGCGAAAAAACGATTTAGAAAATATTCGATGAAGGGTTAACGCTCGACATCGAATCGGATTAAGACTAAAACAATTTTTAATAATTATAGGACTTAGTTTTCAAATTAATAATAAGGCAACTTGGCTGTGGAGGTTCCACAAATGTGAGCTCACCTAGCTATAGAGATATCGCTCACCTAAACGTTAAGACTATTCGACCGAACGTTAGTCCGACGAAGGATTCCTCTTAACGCCCACTTTACGCTAAGAACCCCGCTATTGGGTGGGGAACCCAATCCGGTAGAATTACGCTTGTCCTCTCTCGAGGGTATGCACGCAACTCTATTTACCCAGGGGTGATCGGTCCATATGCACGGCCTCTCGGCTAGCTAGCATATGGACTACGGAAATAGGGCCCACACATCGATATGTGGTCCTACGCATCGTAAACCCGGGGTAAACCTTAAGTCCTTAAATTAAAATGAAAATAAAGAGCTTCAATTATTAGAAATCATTTTAAATGTCCCAATGCTCTTCGATGCCGAGGCTAATAGCGATTAGCCACACATCGGTATGGGGACGGCTTATAATTTAGTGAGGCGCAAGTTCGAAATTAAACACTAAACGATTATAAGAAGGGGACACAAGAAAAATAACAAACATTTAGAAAGCTAAAAAGTTAGCTAAAACAAGAACTCACGCACACTCCAAATTATAAATTAAACAGGAACTAAGTTACACATGAAAGAAATTTGCATAATTAAAAATTTGCGAGTCCCACTCAAACGAGTGGGGGCGGTAAATAAAAGCTGAAAATTGCAAGTCCTACTCAAACGAGTAGGACTGAAATGAAAGCGAGTCCTACTCAAATGAGTAGGAGAAAATAAATGCGATTACAGGGCTATAAAGATATGTCCATTTAACTCAAGTGAGTAGGCGGAAAAATAAAGAAAGAAAATTGCAAGGCCTACTCGAACGAGTAGGCGGGAAATAAAGGTCCGGCCATTAAACTCAAGTGAGTAGGCGGAAAAATAAAGAAAAAAAATTACAAGTCCTACTCGAACCAGTAGGACTGAAAATGAAAACGATGCGCCATTTAACTCTTAACGAGTAGGCGGAAATAAATGCACACGAACACACACACTCCATATGAATTTTAGGAAAGCAATAAAGCTAACATCTACACTCACACACTCTACATAATTTGAACAAAGCATTAAAAATTATACACCTACACTCACACACTCTACATAATTTGAACAAAGCATTAAAAATTATACTCATACACTCACACACACAACATGAAAATTAAGAAGAACAAAAGAAAATTTATGCTCATACACTCACACACACTAATTGAAAGCAAAATGAAAGTTACCTAAAAATTAAAACTTTTACTTTTTCATACTTAGGTTTTGTCAAAAACAAATAAAAAGAGGAAATTACAATTTTAGAAGACAAAAGTTTTTCAAAACATATTAAAAATTAAAGTTTTTAGAAAATTAAAATTACAAGATTTTCATTCTTATGTTTTTGTGAAAGTGAAAAAAAGTGAAAAAGAAGATGAAAAGAACAAAAAGAGGTTTTACAATCCTACAAAATAAACTAAGAAAAGAAAATAAAGTTCATTTTCAAATCTCTTTTACAAATTCATAAGTATGAAATAATAAATAAAAGAAACATTAAAGAAGAACATGTTGAAGATGAGATAACCATATCATACATTCATGGAAATGAAATCTACTACAAAACCTATCATGAAGACAAACTAAAAACATGTAAAGTAAATAAGTTACACTCATACACACACACACACACCTTTCATAAGAGGAGGAACAAAGATGAAACCAAGGATAAAAAGGGGAAGAAGTAAGCCATCCAAATGAATTTTCATACTATATAGAGAGAGAAAATCTAACATTTTTATTAAAATTATCAAGCTATTACAAATCTAAAAGATAAAGCAAAACAAAACATGAAATAAAGAAGGGAGAAATCTCCTTACATAGCACTAGTATCCACGGATTAAGCCCACAAAAAGACACTAAAATGGCCCAAAAATCTGAACCCTTGGACCTTACAGAACTGGGCAATTTATAGGCAAAAAATTCTAAGTACACGCCCTAGGTCACGGGCGTGTAGGGGGGCGTGACAGTACTATTCATGAAGGCGGCCGGCGATTGGACAGGAAAGTTGACTTCGGGCTGAGTTCGCGGCAGTCACGCCCCAGGTCACGGGCGTGACTCTGGGCGTGTCGGGGAGGTAGAACCGGGCGCGGGTTGCGCCGAAAGTCTTCGGCAGCATCTTGTCGGGCTAGCTGGAAAGGTCACGCCCCAGGTCACGGGCGTGACGCTGGGCGTGTCAGTTGGTGTCGACACTCGACGAATGTCGAGCGGAAAGTGTCGAGTCGAAATCGTCGAGCGGAAATTGAGTCACGCCCAAGGTCACGGGCGTGACGCTGGGCGTGACTGTTGGTGTCGACACTCGACGATCGTCAAGATGAATTCGTCGAGTGGAGTGAACACGGGCTTGGGTCACGCCCCGTGTCGGGTGACACGGGCGTGGAGCCAGGCGTGTCAAGCTTGTACTTTAGAAATCATCCGATTTCACGGGAAATGCAATGTCACGGCCCGGCCACGGGCGTGACCAAAGTGTCACGGGCGTGTACTACCCAATTTTGGCAGATTTGGAAATTTTTCTGCAAAATAAAATAAAACAAGTTAGTAATAAATTTACAAGAATAGGAGCATTTTATTAAACAAAAATAAGTAAAAATGCCAAAAATAAATGAAAATGACTAAATTAATGTGCACAAAAATACGTATATTTACAATTCATCAGGTGCCAAGGAGGGCAACCGAGAGATAACTCAAACATGTCATGAGCTTTAATCCTCCGGTATTCTCGGGGTTGGGAACCCCATCTCAAGCTGAAGACTAGCTCTCCCATGTGAAGAGAGTCTTGACTGCGACGGAGACGGAGGAGTGGCAGATGACCACTATAGTTACGTTCCTGTTGGATGGAGATGTCAGACTATGGTGGGAGGGTTTGGAGCTGCATCTTTTGAGAGGAAGGCAACTTACAAACATCTCGATGGAGGAGTTCTCGAGACTGTTCTTGGCTAGGTACCTCCCTTCAGCGCAGAGGATTGCGTTGGAGAAAGTGTTCCTAAAGTTGGTTCAAGGAGATAGTAGCGTGGATGAATAACTCCAGGAGTTTACTCGATTGAGTCGGTATGCTAGCTCCACCATCGTGGATGAGTAGTGCAAGACGAATCGATTCTATGAAGGGTTGAGAGAGGAATTGAGGCTACTAATGTCGGGGCCTATGACGCGGGGATTCTTGACCCTGGTCAACACAGACCGGTCCTTGGAGAAGGACATGAAGAATGTTCAAGCGAAGAAGAGCATTGGTGATAAGAAGTCTGGGTTCAAAGTGCCGACAACGTCAAAGTCCGGCTATCAAAGATTCTTGTTGGGTACATTGGTCAAATGTACCTGATTTGAAGAAGCCTCACCCAACTCAATGATATACATCATAATGTATTTGATGTATGTTTGAGTTACTTGTGCAGGTTAAGAAAGTACTGGACTGAAGCAAAAAGTTTCTAAGTCCATGTGTCGACACCCAGAGGGAAAGTGTCGACACTTAAGAAGACTTGTGTCGACATCCAGACAAGCAGTGTCGACACTTGGAGTCATTGTGTCGAAACCTGGGATGCAGAGTCGACACCAGACAGATAGTGTCGACACTTGGAGCTGTGTCGACACTCAGTGAAGAAAAGTGCAGACAGAATGTGTCGACATAAGGAGCTGTGTCGACACCCAGTGAAGCTGTGTCTACAGCAGAAAGTGTCGACACTTGGAGCTGTGTCGACACTCAGCAAAAGTCTGCAGAGTCTAAGTACAAGTGTCGACACTCAACACAATGTGTCGACACTATGCAGAAGAGTCAGCACTTGAAGTAAGTGTCGACACCCAGCACAATGTGTCGACACTCAACAGAAGAGTCAACATTTGAAGTATGTGTCGACACCCAGAACAATGTGTCGACACACAGCTGAAGACTCAACACTTGAAGAAAGTGTCGACACAAGGAGCTGTGTCGACACTTAGCATAAAACAGAATTATTTCCAAAATATTCTAAGTACAAGTGTCGACACTAAAGGAATGTGTCGACACTCAGCTGAAGTCTCAACAGAAGAATCAAGTGTCGACACAAGGAGCTATGTCGACACTCAGCAAGATTCAACATAGAAGACTATGTGTCGACACCAAGATGCAGTGTCGACACTTGACAGATTCAACACAAGAAGATGTGTCGACACAAAGGAGATGTGTCGACACATAGAAGAATTCAGCAAAAGCTAGAAGAACAGGTACTTGTGTCGACACTCAATTTCAGTGTCGACACATGTAGAAGAATCTGTGTCGAGACATACAAGGAGTTGTGTCGACACCTTGTAGACTTGTGTCGACACTTACACTACATGTGTCGACACTTGGACTATAAGTGTCGAGACTTAAAGACAGAAAGTCTCGACACAATCAGACAGTTAGAGATTTTCAAGAAATGACTGGATGATTTGACAGATGCCGTTCCAGCCGGTCTACAGCACCTGTCAGAGATATCAGAAGTCAGTTATGGACCGGACCAGCCGGTTACCATGAAGAAGGCCTATAAATAGACACCTACAGTTTACAGAAACTGTGGTTGAAAGTTGTTCAGAGTTGTTGAAGTTGTTGATCAAATTATTGTTGAAGTTATTATTAAAGTGGTACAAAGAGTATCAACACAAGAAGATCTAGCAGTTCAAGTGCAGATCTAAGAAGTTGGAGAGAGAGGGCTCCATCCAAGAAATCAGCCTCTACAACTAGGCTGAGAAGAAGGATTCAGATTCAATTCTGGATCTTAAGTGGCAGAGGTCAAGGAACAACTGCAGAGGATTCAGTCTTATTCAGTTCTACTTAAGAAGCTTTGAAGAAAGCTAAGTCAGGGTGAATCCAGCTGAGTTCTTCCAAGAACTCATCAAGAATCTCTCAACTCCCCTCCTTTAATTCTGAGTTGTAGAGTTATTATTTGTAATACATTTTAACTTGTAGGATCCTTTGGATCTGAGTGAATTGTAAGCCTATATTTAAAAAGGCTGAGGGTAGGGCTTGTGAGCCTGAGTGTAGGAGATTGAGATCTCTGAGTGTAGGCCTTGTTGGCTGAGTGTAGGCCTTGGTTGGCTGAGTGTAGGACTTGATTGGCTGAGTGTATGCTTTGGGATAAAGCTGAGTTGTAAGGCTTTGGGCCTGAGGTAGGAACCAATTTGGGTTCTGAGACAGTGGAGAAGTTTGGCTGAATCTAGTACACTGCTAGATAGGCGAAGGGGGAAAGTGGATGTACCCATATCTTGGGGAACCACTATAAAACACTGTGTGCTGTGCTGTGATTGTGCTGTGGATTAGCTGTGTATGTTTTGTTATTGCTGTTTGCTGTGCAAAAGTAGTTTGAAATCTGTGATATAACTGTTTGGCTGCCAACAAAGTTAGAAAAGGATTAGGTCACATATTCACCCCCCCTCTAGGTGTTTAGGTACCATATCTTTCAAGTGGTATCAGAGCCAGGTTCCTCAAAACAAGGACTAACAGTCCGAGGAGATCCTGTTTGGCAGATTCAGTGTTGGCAAAACACAGATTCAAGAAATTCAAGAAAATCAAGAAACATGAGTTCCTATGAGAATCACAAGGAATTGGGTTCCATGAAATTACCCATATGCAGAAAGGAGATCTTTGGGATCTGGAAAGAAAGGGTAAGGCTATTTATGGAAGCCTCTGACCCTAGAATCTACATCACAGTTAAGGAAGGGCCTTATGTGCCAATGAAGATTTCAGTATTGGATGCAAATCAGAGAACTCCAAAGGATTTCTCTGAGATGACTAAGGATGAAATTGTCCTGGCCACCATGGACAAGAGGGCACAGAACATAATAGTGAGTGCCATTGATGATGCAACATTTCAGAACTTAATTCACTGTGAAACAGCAAAAGAGATGTGGGATACTCTCATTGTCTATATGGAAGGTTCTGAAGAAGTTAGGCAAGATAGGAAGTCCTTGCTAAATCAGAAGTATGAAAGCTTTAGGCAAGGAAAGGGTGATAGCATCACTGAGTGCTATAAGAAATTTTACAGAATAGTTAATGAACTCATGTCTTATGGAAGAGAGTTCAGTAACTATGAACTAAATGACAAGTTCCTAAGGTCCCTAACCAAAGATTGGGACACCAAGATCTGTGTCATAAGAGAAATGACTAAGTTGGGGGAAATTCCTCCTCCCACACTGTTTGGCAAGCTATTGTTTTATGAAATGCAGTTAACAGTGAGAAAAGAGGAGGAGAAATAACAAAGGACTGAGCACAAAGAAAGAACTGTTGCTTTCAAGACAGAAGTTCCCAAAAAGTGCAGGAATAAGTCTTTAACTCCACCTCCAGAGGTAGTTGAATCAGAGTCTGATGAGTCTGTCAGCACAAAGTCTAAGAGCAATGAAAGTGATGAAGACTTTGCTGCTTTCACTAGACACTTTCAGAAGTTTTTGAAAAAGAAACAGTGGAGGTCAAGGCCTTCTACATCACAAGGAGAGGAAGACTCTTATCAGAAAAAGAGGTCTTCAAAGAATGACAAGAAAAGGACAAAATCAAGCAAGGCAACTGGTTCAAAGATTGTTTGCTATTGCTGCAATAGACAGGGTCATGTTATTGCAGATTGTCCAGAGAGGAGAAAGGAATCTGGTGACAGGAAAAAGACTCACTTCAAAGGGAAGAAAGAAAAGTCTTTTGTTGCTAAAAAGGAGAAGACTCTATCAGATATCTCTTCTTCAAAAACTGAGTCTGAGGCTGAAGCCTACATAGGGCTGTTTGCTGAAGAAGAAGAGGAAGAATTCATGCAGATCTTGGAGTCAATTTATGAACAAGAAGACAGTCATTGCCAAGGGCTAATGGCTTTGACAGAAAGTGCCAAAATCCTGGAGCAGCCAGGACCCAGTCAGGTACAAAGTTCAAGTTTAAATTCAGTTTCTTGTTCTAGTTCAAAATCAGATTCATCTTCATCAAGTGATGAAAGTGTATCTGAGTCTGAGGATGATATTCATCAACTTATAGATGAATATAAGGTGATGTTGAAAGCTTACAAGAAAAGCAAATCCCTAGCCAAAAGTCAGGCAAAGGAAATTGCTGAACTTAAAGCTTCTGCAACAGATTTTGAGAAGCAATTTGATCAAAAACTGAATGAGATAGCCAGGCTGAAACACATAACAGGGATTCAGATGGGAACTATCACTTTTAAGAATGATCAAATTAAGTGTCTGGAGAAAAATCTTCATAAGGAGAAGGACTTGGTTGCTAGGTTTTCTAAACCTAAGTCAGTGTTACCCATAATTGATGAATTTGTTCATCACAAGGGTAAAGCTGGACTGGGCTTTATTAGACCTGCAGGTACTGAGCAGTCCAAGTATAATTCCAAGGGCAAAGCCCCAACATTCAACAAGCCTGCTGTAGTCAAGACAGCCAAGGCTGTACCTAAGCAAAGGTACAATAAGTTTGAATACTGGTGTTGTGGCAAAGTTGGCCATTTTGCAGTAGACTGTTGGCACAATGTGAGTGCCAAAGTGAGTTCCAAACTACCTGTTGGAAAGCCAGTAGGTAGGTTTGTCAAATTGCAAACTAACAATCACCAAGGACCCAAGAATACTTTGGGTTCTAAGGTTCATTAATTTGTTTTGCAGGTGAGTCCAAGTGGCCATACCCCTACATGGTACTTGGACAGTGGATGTTCCAGGCATATGACTGGAACTAGGGGACTACTGAAGGACTACATTCCAATCAAAAATGGTCCTAAAGTGACCTTTGGTGGTTCTGAAAAAGGAATCATCAAAGGGTTTGGTAACATTTCTTCAAACTTAGTTACCATTATTCAAGTGGCTTATGTTAAAGGGTTGAAACACAACCTAATAAGTATAAGTCAATTAAGTGATGTAGGGTATGACATCTCATTTGTTAAAAATGGTTGTCATATCAAGAGGTCAAGTGATCAAGAGATCATGTTGACTGGTTATAGGAAGAGGAATGTCTACTGCCTAGACATTATGATTGAGAACAATGATTCTCCAGTTTGTCTTGTAGCTGATGAGACAGTCTCTCATTGTGTCAAATGGCACAAGAGGCTAGCCCATCTTAACTACAAGACAATTAGTAAACTCTTTAGTAAAGAGTTAGTGAGGAATGGTCCTCAAGTTAAGTGTGTTAAAGATGGCATTTGCTCAGCTTGTCAAAAGGGCAAGCAGACTAAATCCACCTTTAGAAGCATAGATAACAAAGATGCTGTGAGGTGTCTTTACCTCTTGCATATGGATCTCTTTGGTCCAATGCCTGTTCACAGCTTAGGTAGGAAGGTCTATACCTTTGTAGTTGTAGATGACTACTCAAGGTTTTCCTGGGTGTTCTTTTTAAGACAGAAATCTGAAACACCTAGTGTCTTCTACAGCTTTGTCAAGCAAATTCAGAATGAACTAAATAGTACTGTGGTCAAGATTAGAAGTGACCATGGTACTGAGTTTCAGTCTGAAAGCATGACAAAACTATGTGAAGAATTTGGGATATTTCAAGAATTCTCTTCACCTAGAACACCTCAGCAAAATGGCATTGCTGAGAGGAAGAATAGGATCTTGATAGAGGCTGGTAGAACTCTATTAAGTGATACATCACTGCCAGAGTATTTCTGGGCTGAAGCAGTTAACACTGCATGCCATGTTATAAATAGGGCTACCATCACTAAAGGGCTTAACAAGACCCCCTATGAAGTAGTGAAAGGCAGGAAACCAAACCTATCCTATTTTAGGATGTTTGGTTGTAAATGCTTCATACTTAACAATGGGAAGACTTACTTAACTAAGTTTGCTGCCAAGTACCAAGAAGGAATTTTTGTTGGGTACAGCAATAATAGTAAGGCTTATAGAGTCTACAACTTGACTACACAAGTTGTAGAAGAATCAGTGCACGTAGTTTTTGATGAGACTAAACTTATTAATAATGAGTTGTCTAGCAATGTATGCAGCCCCACAGGTTTGACAAAGAAAATGGACAAGCTTACTATAGAAGAAGTGCCTGCTGCAAGACAGCAAGGAGAGGAGAGTAGTTGTTGTCCAGGGGGAGAACTACATGTGCCAGTTGTTGAAGAAATACAAGGTGTACAGCATGAAGCAGATGCTGAAGAGGTTCAACCAGAAGTTAGGATGCCTCCAGCCCATAGGCATCTTAGAGATCATCCAGTAGAGCAGATTATTGGAGATCCAAGACAAGGAGTTCAAACCAGGAGCAGATACATGAATGCAGCAATCTACTCCAGCTTTTTGTCTCAAGTTGAACCTAAAAGATTTGAAGAAGCAATACAAGATCCACAATGGACTGAAGCAATGCAAGAAGAGCTTAATCAGTTCAAGAGGTGCAAGGTTTGGGAACTGGTTCCTAAACCTAAAGACCACAATGTAATAGGAGTTAAGTGGATCTACAGGAATAAGATGGATGAACAAGGGGTCATCATTAAGAATAAAGCTAAACTGGTTGCTAAAGAATATAGGTAAGAAGAAGGTATTGACTTTGATCAAACCTTTGCTCCAGTAGCCAGACTGGAAGCCATAAGGATGTTCTTGGCCTATGCAACCTATCAAGGATTCAAGGTATACCAAATGGATGTCAAGTCAGCATTCCTAAATGGTAATTTGAAAGAAGAAGTCTATGTGGAGCAGCCGTCAGGTTTTGTTGATCCAACTCTACCTCATCATGTCTATAGACTTAGGAAAGCTTTGTATGGGTTAAAGCAAGCTCCTAGAGCTTGGTATGAAACCCTATCTAGTTTCCTCATTGAGAACAAGTTTTCAAGGGGGAAAATAGATAAGACTCTATTCCTTAGGGAATCTAGAGGCAAAGTCATACTTGTCCAAATATATGTAGATGACATTATATTTGGGTCTACTGAAAGCAGCCTTTGCAAAAAGTTTGCAAAACTTATGCAAGGTCAGTTTGAGATGAGTAGTATGGGAGAGCTGAAGTTTTTCTTGGGTCTCCAAGTTAAATAGACTGAGAGTGGTTTGTCCATTTGTCAGTCAAAGTTCACCCTATAACTCATAAGGAAGTATGGTATGGATTCATCCAGTACCATGAAGACTCCTATGGGGTCAAGTATGTCTCTTAGCAAGGATGATGCAGGGAAACCTGTAGATGAAACCTTGTATAGAGGGATAGTTGGCTCCCTATTATACTTGACTGCTAGTAGACAAGACATCATGTATGCTACATGTGTTTGTGCAAGGTATCAAGCCTGCCCTAAAGAGTCTCATTTGACTGCAGTCAAAAGAATATTGAGATATCTAAAGGGCACTCACTATCTAGGCCTCTGGTACCCTAGGAATGGAGATTTTGATCTAACAGGTTATTCAGATGCAGACTTCGCAGGATGCAAAGAGGATAGAAAGAGCACTACTGGAACCTGTCAATTCCTAGGTGGGAGACTAATTTCATGGAGTAGTAAGAAGCAAACCAGTGTGGCTATCTCCACAGCTGAGTTAGAGTATGTGGCTGCAGGAAGTTGTTGTGCTCAACTTCTGTGGATTCAACATCAACTAGAGGACTATGGATTTCAGGTAAGTAGAACTCCACTTTCTGTGATTCTACAAGTGCTATTTCAATAGCTAATAACCCTGTATCCCATAGTAGGACAAAACATATTGAAATTAAATATCACTTTCTTAGAGAGCATGTAGAAAGAGAAGATATTTTATTAGAATATGTTAAAACAGATGAACAAGTAGCTGATATGTTTACTAAGCCACTAGAAGAAGCTAAGTTCAATAGATTCAAAATTGAACTAGGAATGATAAACTTAGAGTAAGTTTACAGATTTGAAAATGACTAAGTAAAAAGGTGTCGACACATAGTCAAGTCTATGTCGACACAGAATAGTGGTGTCGACACTTCAGGAAAAAGGTGTCGACACATCTAGGAATGTGGTGTCGACACTTCAGAATGTTAGTGTCGCCACATGACAAGTAGGTGTCGACACATCCAATATGGTGTCGACACTTAGTATTTACTCAGAATTTTCTAAGTAAAGTCTCGACAATGTGTCGAGATCTGTTGTGTCGACACATAACCAAGTGTCGACACATAAACTCTGTTGACTAAACTTGTGTCGACATATATGTGTCGAGACATTATTGTTAAAATTCAACAACCCGTAGACGCCCCCTTGGATACCCTGTTGAAAACTCAACAAACCGAAGGAGAATACGCCCACTTAGAATGTTGAAAGTTTTCCCGGATCGTGGAGTTAGCAGGGGTTATCTCAACAAAGCAGTAATAACCAGCAACACATGCAGCACAAGCTTCTTTATTGATCAAGAGCAAACTTCTTTACAAGGCGAGACATACATGGCGAGACATGCTTCACCAAAACCCATCACCGGGAGAGCAGAGACAGTTACAAAGACAAGAACAAAAACAAGCCGCGCGGACTCAATCAACAAGCCGCCGACCTACTGCTGTGGAGTCCGCTCAGTCCGCCAGGTCGCCAGACCGTAACCCAAGCCGCGCGGACTCACCCTTGTTCCAATGCTTAGCTCTTCACCGCCGATCTGGACGCCGCCAGACCGCACAAGCTGCGTCACCGAAAGGAACAGTCCGCCTGAAGCAGGCGACTTCCTGAACCCCGAACCAAGTCGCCAAAGAGAAGACCGCCTGGTCGCTATCCGCGACCTGCTGTTTACCGCCTGTTGCTTAACCGCATAGTCCGCACTGTCCCTGACCGCAATCAGAGCCAAGTCCTGGCTTTCCAGCGCTATCCGCACAACCTGCACAGCACAACCGGGTCAACTCTCTATCCGCGCGGACACAAAGTCCAGACCGCAGCAACTTACGCGAGCTCAAATACTGTTCACTTACTTCGATCTAGGTTCCTTTTTCCTATTGTGACATGGGTCCTATTTATAGGCACGACGATGAGTATGGTCACCGCCCTAGCCGATAGGATCACCGCCACAACCCGCAGCTAGAACAAGTGTGTCCGCTCAGCCCGCGGACACACCTTCCAGTTCGCCGCTCCTGTACAGATAGCCAGTCCGCCCCAGCTTCTCCAAGGCCGGACTCCAATATCCAGCCCGCCTTGCCGCCAGAGACTAAGCCAGGACCACCACAGCCGGACTCCACAACAGCCGTGTCCGCCATTCTGCGGACAAGGCATCAGCCCGCAAAACCCGAGGCCGCAGCCTCGCCATCAAGGCACCTGCCGGACTAAGCGGACACCCGGCTTCCGTCCGCATATCCCAAGTCCATTACCTTATTGCCAAGGCACCTCCGGACTTAGCGGACACGCCAATCCAGTCCGCTAACAGCAGACTCCAGTCCGCAACTCCTGAGTCCATAACCTCATCACAAGGCTAAACCGGACTCAGCGGACTCCGGCTCCAGTCCGCACGCTCCTGCACAAGCAATTCTCCAGTCCGCATTTCCCAAGCTAGCAAACAAGGCAAAGCACTTCTACTACGCTTGGCGGACTGAGAAACAAGCCCGCGCTCCACTGCGCGATCTCCCTGGACTGAGCCATCCTGGACTTGGTTCAATTTCCACCAAGTCCAGTCCGCTGGCCATAAGGGCCAGTCCTCACTTACTGGCGGACACTGGATCTAGCCCGCCATACCGGGCGACCTCCAGTTCCTGTCCGCGCTGACCGGCGATCTCCGCGGCTTCCACTTGCCGCTTCACTAGAGCAAGACCAAGGCATCTGCCAAACCGGTCTGCCGAGCTCCAGTTCTTCAGTCCGCTTCTTGCCGGACTCCGCGGATAACATTCCTATCCGCCCGGTTACTTCCTGGGAGTCAACCGCCTGCTGAGCAAACACTGGCCTGTCAGACCGCCGCTGCTGTCCACGCAGTCCGCGCGAACAGACCGCCCAGGCCGCCACAGAGCAAACCGCCTGCAACATCCCTGCCGACCTAGCAGTCCGCCAACCCAGTCCGCGTAGTCCGCGCGGATAGGTTTCCCAAGCCTTCCATTCACCCACTTTCACTTCACAGAATTCAACACTCCCCCTTGAAGTGAGAAGTGGTGAATAACTCCAGCAGCTCCCGTAACCTTGCACCTGGTCCTTCTGATAGCATCTACGAAGAGATGTCCAAGACATAGTCCTCGCCCCGCATATCATGGACCATGAGGGAGCCCTCCAGCATCTCCTAAAAAGATCCATGCTTCCCTCTGCCTTCTTCAGCTTCAACCTCCACTCATGCATCACAGGAGTATCACCAACTTCGTTGGACACTGAAGTCCAAGCCTCGTTGCCTCTGAGAGAAGTCACCTCTTCAGACTTGGTGTCAACCACCTCCTTGATTATAGTGGGATCATCACAGCCAGAAGTCCCTTGCTCGACCTGAGGGCTAACAAGGAAATACGGGACCAAGTCCGCCGTATTCCCTTCACAATATCGAGCTGGTGGCTTACTGATCCTCTTCGATATCCGAAGAACCTGATCATGGCTAACCACCTCCGCTGCTTTTGAACCAGCTCCGTTCCCGGGCAAACCCGGAACAATGCTCCCTTTGCTCCCTGAACAAGACGCCTCCTTACTGGAACCAAGAGCACCTGGAGCAACGCTCCCCCTGCTACCTGAACCAGAAGACTCCCCTCTTGAACAAGAACTGCCTGGAACATCGCTCCCCTTGCTTCCTGAACCGGAAGCCTCCGCCTTCGAGCCAGAAGATCCTGGAGCATCGCTCCCCCATCTTCCCAACTCTGACGCCTTTGCCCCGGAGCTAGAACAACCTGGAGCACCTGGTGACTCAGGCAACTCCACTTCCTTAGCAGCAGCCTCCTTCAGCCCACCATCTGACCTGCTTATCTCTAGCTCCACATAAGAGCTACCCCAATACGACGTCAACTCATCGAAAACAATGTCTCTCGACACTATGAGTTTCTTCGTCGCAGGATCCATACACCTCCATCTTCTTCTCTACTCATCATACCCAACAAAGACTAGCTTTGTCTTGAGAGCACCCGGAGAGTGTAAATAGCAGGTAGATCCAAACACCCGAAGGTGCTTCACTGAGGGATTCACTCCGAACATCAGCTCATAAGGAGTCTTCATTATGATCGGACTAAGAGGCATCCGGTTGATGACATGAGCAGCACAGGCTATTCCCTCCGCCCAAAGAGCCTTCGGAACGCCTTTACTCTGAAGCCAACACTTGCAGGTCTCCGTTAACCAACGGATCATCCGAGCTGCAATACTACCCTATTGTGAAGTATGTCCACAAGAAAGCTGCATCCGGATCCCTTGCTTCCTGCAAAAGCGTGAGAACTCGGTTGAGGCAAACTCACCACCGAAACTTGTCCTCAACACCTTGATCCTCCGGCCAAGCTGGCCTTCGACAAGCTTCTTGAACTCCACAAACAAGCGTACCATGTTGGACTTCTTCTTCATAAAGTATACCCAAGTATACCCAGAATAGTCATCAACCAATATTAGCATGAACCTGCTGCCTCCAAGACTGGCTGTGACGGTCGGTCCCACCAGAGCACAATGGACAACCGCCAATGGTGCATTACTCCTGGATTGTGCTTTGTCGACCATGAAGCGATAGGCTCCACTTTCCTGACATCCCGCACACCCCCGACCATCGCCATAGGATGACAATCTAGGCAAGCCTCTTACGAGTCTTCTTTCCGCCATTGCTTTCAGCTTGTCCATCCCTACATGCCCCAGTCTTTCATGCCAGATAGCAGCACTATCACTGGCATTTCTCCGATCAACTCCAGAACTAGTTGAAATCCCAACTACGTTCTTCTCCTTCCTCCCTACATGAGCTACGTTCGCCGAGAGCAAGACAACCTTGCACTCCTTCCGAAGATGACCTTACTGCTTGCATTGATAGCACCGTGGTCCTCCCTTCCTCTTCCTATCACACCTAGGAGAACAACTCCTTTCTTCCTGATATGAAGTAGATGGACCACTTTCCGCAGCAACCTTCACCTCCTTCCTGAACAACCCAACAAGGGAAGTCCAAACCTCCGCAGCTGACCGACATCCACTGATGTGGTCCAAGAGCTCCGATGAGATCACCTGCTTGAGAATAGACTCCGCTTTCACATTTGCCTCCTTCCAAGCTCTCATCGCCTCAGCATTGCCAGCAGTATCCTCTTGTCTTCCTGCTCCGCATACAACCTCCCAAAGGTCCTCGCTAAGAAGAATGCTCTTCATACAGGACTTCCACCGTTCACAGTTCGCCTCTGTAAGAAGATCAATACCAAGACAGCTTGCATCCTCCACTGCCATGGTTCTACCACTGGTTTCCTCTACAGACGAGCAACTACTTCCATTGAGCACTCCTTGCCCACTCCAACAACCTCGCTTTGATACCATGTTAAAATTCAACAACCCGCAGACGCCCCCTTGGATACCCTGTTGAAAACTCAACAAACCGAAGGAGAATACGCCCACTTATAATGTTGAAAGTTTTCCCGGATCGTGGAGTTAGCAGAGGTTATCTCAACAAAGCAGTAATAACCAGCAACACATGCAGCACAAGCTTCTTTATTGATCAAGAGCAAACTTCTTTACAAGGCGAGACATACATGGCGAGACATGCTTCACCAAAACCCAACACCGGGAGAGCAGAGACAGTTACAAAGACAAGAACAAAAACAAGCCGCGCGGACTCAATCAACAAGCCGCCGACCTACTGCTGTGGAGTCCGCTCAGTCCGTCAGGTCGCCAGACCGCAACCCAAGCCGCGCGGACTCACCCTTGTTCCAATGCTTAGCTCTTCACCACCGATCTGGACGCCGCCAGACCGCACAAGCTGCGTCACCGAAAGGAACAGTCCGCCTGAAGCAGGCGACTTCCTGAACCCCGAACCAAGTCGCCAAAGAGAAGACCGCCTGGTCGCTATCCGCGACATGCTGTTTACCGCCTGTTGCTTAACCGCAGAGTCCGCACTGTCCCTGACCGCAATCAGAGCTAAGTCCTAGCTTTCCAGCGCTATCCGCACAACCTGCACAGCAAAACCGGGTCAACTCTCTATCCGCGCGGACACAAAGTCCAGACCGCAGCAACTTACGCGAGCTCAAATACTGTTCACTTACTTCGGTCTAGGTTCCTTTTTCCTGATGTGACATGGGTCCTATTTATAGGCACGACGATGAGTATGGTCACCGCCCTAGCCGATAGGATCACCGCCACAACCCGCAGCTAGAACAAGTGTGTCCGCTCAGCCCGCGGACACACCTTCCAGTTCGCCGCTCCTGTGCAGATAGCCAGTCCGCCCCAGCTTCGCCAAGGCCGGACTCCAATATCCAGCCCGCCTTGCCGCCAGAGACCAAGCCAGGACCACCACAGCCGGACTCCACAACAGCCGTGTCCGCCATTCTGCGGACAAGGCATCAGCCCGCAAAACCCGAGCCCGCAGCCTCGCCATCAAGGTACCTGCCGGACTCAGCGGACACCCGGCTTCCGTCTGCATATCCCAAGTCCATTACCTTATTGCCAAGGCACCTCCGGACTTAGCGAACACGCCAATCCAGTCCGCTAACAGCAGACTCCAGTTCGCAACTCCTGAGTCCATAACCTCGTCACAAGGCTAAACCGGACTCAGCGGACTCCGGCTCCAGTCCGCACGCTCCTGCACAAGCAATTCTCCAGTCCGCATTTCCCAAGCTAGCAAACAAGGCAAAGCACTTCTATTACGCTTGGCGGACTGAGAAACAAGCCCGCGCTCCACTGCGCGATCTCCCTGGACTGAGCCATCCTGGACTTGGTTCAATTTCCACCAAGTCCAGTCCGCTGGCCACAAGGGCCAGTCCGCACTTACTGGCGGACACTGGATCTAGCCCGCCATACCGGGCGACCTCCAGTTCCTGTCCGCGCTGACCGGCGATCTCCGCGGCTTCCACTTGCCGCTTCACTAGAGCAAGACCAAGGCATCTGCCAAACCGGTCTGCCGAGCTCCAGTTCTTCAGTCCGCTTCTTGCCGGACTCCGCGGATAACATTCCTATCCGCCCGGTTACTTCCTGGGAGTCAACCGCCTGCTGAGCAAACACTGGCCTGTCAGACCGCCGCTGCTGTCCGCGCAGTCCGCGCGAACAGACTGCCCAGGCCGCCACAGAGCAAACCGTCTGCAACATCCCTGCCGACCTAGCAGTCCGCCAACCCAGTCCGCATAGTCCGCGCGGATAGGTTTCCCAAGCCTTCCATTCACCCACTTTCACTTCACAGAATTCAACAATTATAAGTCAGTGTCGACACTTATTGCCAGTGTCGACACATCCTAAGTTAGCTATCCCGCCTGTTCATCTTCAAAATCAGAAAGGTCTAAATAGGGTTCTGTCTTTGTTTGTCAACACGCTTTCAAAGTTTCGAGACCAAAACTACTGTGTCGACACCTCTCTTTTCTAAAGACAAATTCTACAAACCCTAATGGCACCTAAGCTTGAGGAGAACGTTAACGAGGGCTATGAGCTAGTGCGCGGCGCGTTCGATGAAGCTGATCAAGAAATCAAGTCGGTGGTAACCCTAGTCGCTAATTCTGGACTAGAATACTTGGTTTCAGAACCAACAAAGATTTGGGAAAAGGAAGTTCTTGAATTCCTTAATGGAGCTGCTGTAGATGAATCTGGATACAGAATCAAATCCAGAGTTCATGGATCTAAGGTCAAGATTTCACCAAAAAGTCCGAGGAAGGTACTCCAGCTACCTAAAACACAAGATGAAGAAGAAGTAACTGCATCCAAGACCAGGGAAGCACTTACCTGGTGTGGACTTGATCCTAAGATGAAGATAGGATCTGTATTAAACAGGAAAGACATGAATAACCAAGGAAAGTTCAAGTCTGAGATTATAGGAAAAGTCTTACTCATTAAGACTGGAGGGCATGACAGAGTGTCTGCCTACATGTTTGAAATCATGACAAGAATAATCTTCACTCTGAAAATAGATTGGTCTCAAGTGGTGTATGAGAAAATCAAGGAGAGTCTGAAGAAGCCCAACCTGGGCAGAATACTTAGTCTCTACCTAGCTGGTACCATACCAGAGGTAATGAATACAGCTATAGGAAGTAAGATAAACCACATGAGGAAGATGGATCTAAGGATCTTTTCCAGATGGGACAGGGTATTGTCCAAGGAAATTCCAACTCCAGAGAATCCAGTTACTAAGAAAGATTCTCCTCCAAGTAAGAAAAGGAAGACAACTCCTGTGGCACAGGAGTCCTCCAGCAGTTCAGGGAGTGAAGAACAAGTTATTTTCACTCCTGATGTCCAAGAGGAAGTGGCTGCAGAGAAGACTCCTGCTACTGAAGATATTGCTGAGATCCAGGGGGAGCTACCACCAGCTAGCCAAATCCACAGGGATCAAAGCCAGGGGGAGCTTCTAGGTGTAGAAGAACCCTCTACACTGGAGAGTGAACAAGCCACTAACATCATACAAGAGGTACTCATTGAACTAAATACATTGAATTTTTCTATAATAGATTCTGATTTGTCTGATGTACATCAGCAAACTCAGCTAGACAGTCAAGTTCCAGATGTTGTTTTAGAAGACACATCTGATGTAGTTCAAGATGATACTTCTCAAGTGGTTGAAGAACCAAGAACTTCTCCTGCACAGTCTCCACCTGAATATACAATGGAAGATTTGTTTCTAAATCTAGATCAAGAAGATTTTGATATGGACAAGGATACTGCTGCTGAAGATAAGAGTGCTGCTGCTGAGGGGGAGCAAATGACAGTTCTGGAAGAGCCTTTAAGGCCAGAAAGTGAGAAAGCACCTGATGTGCAAGCTGACAAACCTCCAAGCCCTAAGGAAAGGGTTGAAATAGCCAGCACTTCAGAATCTGAAGAAGATGAGGCTGCAAAGGCTAAGAAGAAGAAACTCTATGTCTTCAAGAGGAGAAGTCAGAGGTATAAGAAAGCCTTGCAATCTATAGCCCCACAGCCTATAGTTCAACAAGCTCCAACTGTTGACTATAGTGTTTTACTGATTGCACTGCAGATAAAAATGGATGAACAAAGGAAAGTCATTGAGGCTTATGTTGATGCAGGGCACAGATCATTACAGTTTGATCTTGCCCAAGATATAAAATCTATAAGGTTTGAGATGAATCTCAACAAGAAAGAGATGACAGACTGCTTCCACAAGGGTGGCAATGCAGTGGTGTATCTGGCTACACACCAAGAGAAGATAAAAGTACCAGTAGATGATATAGCATTGAAGCAAGGATATGTGCTGGAAAACCAACTCAGAATGAATGACAATCTCACACAATCTCACAATGCTATAGTCACTGAATTGAAGAATAAGCCTGCTGAACCTTCTACATCTGCTGCTGCAGTTAAGGCTGACTTTGATAAAGTATTTCAAGCTGAGATTACTGCTGTCAAGACTGCAATTCAAGATTCCCAGAAGGCCATCTCTGAACAGCTCACTAAGCTCAAACCTTACTTTAAAGATGGAATCAGGTACTTGGATAGTCAAATCAGATTCCAGAAGGATGATGTAAGAGATCATGTTGCCCAAGAAGTCATAAAGGGGGAGAGAGTTTTAGTCAAAGCTAGCTCTGACCATGCAAAATGGATATCTAATTCCATCAGAGCTACACTGGGCTATCCTCCACTCTGTGATGATGAGAATGTTGCTAAATCTGGGATTCAAAGTGCATATCTTGGAGGTGAGCAACCAGAGGTAGCTCAGGTCATATATCCTCCACCAGATTTTGACATGGTGCAAGCTGATATTCACCAGATGTATAGCCCAACTGCAGGGAAGTCAAATGTTGTTCTAGAAAAGGTTGTTCAACCTATTTCTGCAGCTATGCAAGAGGCATTAGAGAAAGAAGAAGAGGCAAGGTTGTCAAAGAAGAGGTTTAGGGAACAAGCAGAACAAAAACCAGATTTTGAAAAGTGGAGCCCTACCTCTAGGAATATAATTTTAACTGCCTGGAAAGCTGCCAAGGACAATGCTCATGAAAGGAACAAGTGGTTCTCTGAAGCAGAATGGAGGAAACATGAAATAAGACAGGAGGTCAATGTTCAATATAGAAGAAAGGCAAAGATGGGAAAGCAACCTCCTACTGCAGTGGAGCCTAGCAAGTACTTTCCTAAGCCATACCACTATTTTGAGAGGCAGAAAATCAAAGCAGAAGAGCTGAAGAAGAAGGACTTAAAAGGCAAGAAGCCTGCTGATGCTGCAACTGCTGAAGCCACTGTCAAAGCTCAAGTCCAATCTGGCAAAGGCATTGTTATCAAAGAACCAGACCAGAAATAGATTAGGAATTGACTTGAAGATTGTTGTAATCTTTTGAATGAAAAACATTTTTGTAAACCATTGAAGATGTATTAGAAAAATGTTAGAATAATATATGATAAATATATTTCATGATTGTTCTGAGAATATGTCTATTTCTTGTTTGTTCTGCAATGATGAATGTGTATACATGTGTGAATTTCTACATGTTTATGTTTACCCTGCTGAATGTAATCTGTTGTACATCATTTTGTAATCTTTAATTATGAATGGTGTATATCATTGACTAAGGGTTATGACTTCTCCAAATAGGGGGAGATTGTTGGGTACATTGGTCAAATGTACCTGATTTGAAGAAGCCTCACCCAACTCAATGATATACATCATAATGTATTTGATGTATGTTTGAGTTACTTGTGCAGGTTAAGAAAGTACTGGACTGAAGCAAAAAGTTTCTAAGTCCATGTGTCGACACCTAGAGGGAAAGTGTTGACACTTAAGAAGACTTGTGTCGACATCCAGACAAGCAGTGTCGACACTTGGAGTCATTGTGTCGACACCTGGGATGCAGAGTCGACACCAGACAGATAGTGTTGACACTTGGAGCTGTGTCGACACTCAGTGAAGAAAAGTGCAGACAGAAAGTGTCGACACAAGGAGCTGTGTCGACACCCAGTGAATCTTTGTCTACACCAGAAAGTGTCGACACTTGGAGCTGTGTCGACACTCAGCAAAAGTCTGCAGAGTCTAAGTACAAGTGTCGACACTCAACACAATGTGTCGACACTATGCAGAAGAGTCAACACTTGAAGTAAGTGTCGACACCCAGCACAATGTGTCGACACTCAACAGAATAGTCAACATTTGAAGTATGTGTCGACACCCAGAACAATGTGTCGACACACAGCTGAAGACTCAACACTTGAAGAAAGTGTCGACACAAGGAGCTGTGTCGACACTTAGCAAAGAACAGAATTATTTCCAAAATATTCTAAGTACAAGTGTCGACACTAAAGGAATGTGTCGACACTCAGCTGAAGTCTCAACAGAAGAATCAAGTGTCGACACAAGGAGCTGTGTCGACACTCAGCAAGATTCAACATAGAAGACTATGTGTCGACACCAAGATGTAGTGTCGACACTTGACAGATTCAACGCAAGAAGATGTGTCGACACAAAGGAGATGTGTCGACACATAGAAGAATTCAGCAAAAGCTAGAAGAACAAGTACTTGTGTCGACACTCAATTTCAGTGTCGACACATGCAGAAGAATCTGTGTCGAGACATATAAGGAGTTGTGTCGACACCTTGTAGACTTGTGTCGACACTTACACTACATGTGTCGACACTTGGACTATAAGTGTCGAGACTTAAAGACAGAAAGTCTCGACACTATCAGACAGTTAGAGATTTTCAAGAAATGACTGGATGATTTGACAGATGTCGTTCCAGCCGGTCTACAGCACCTGTCAGAGATATCAGAAGTGAGTTATGGACCGGACCAGCCGGTTACCATGAAGAAGGCCTATAAATAGGCACCTACAGTTTACAGAAACTGTGGTTGAAAGTTGTTTAGAGTTGTTGAAGTTGTTGATCAGATTATTGTTGAAGTAATTATTAAAGTGGTACAAAGAGTATCAACACAAGAAGATCTAGCAGTTCAAGTGCAGATCTAAGAAGTTGGAGAGAGAGGGCTCCATCCAAGAAATCATCCTCTAGAACTAGGCTGAGAAGAAGGATTCAGATTCAATTCTGGATCTTAAGTGGCAGAGGTCAAGGAACAACTGCAGAGTATTCAGTCTTATTCAGTTCTACTCAAGAAGCTTTGAAGAAAGCTAAGTCAGGGTGAATCCAGCTGAGTTCTTCCAAGAACTCATCAAGAATCTCTCAACTCCCCTCCTTTAATTCTGAGTTGTAGAGTTATTATTTGTAATACATTTTAACTTGTAGGATCCTTTGGATCTGAGTGAATTGTAAGCCTATATTTATAAAGGCTGAGGGTAGGGCTTGTGAGCCTGAGTGTAGGAGATTGAGATCTCTGAGTGTAGGCCTTGTTGGCTGAGTGTAGGCCTTGGTTGGCTAAGTGTAGGCCTTGATTGGCTGAGTGTAGGCTTTGGGATAAAGCTGAGTTGTAATGCTTTGGGCCTGAGGTAGGAACCAATTTGGGTTCTGAGACAGTGGAGAAGTTTGGCCGAATCTAGTACACTGCTAGATAGGCGAAGGGGGAAAGTGGATGTACCCATATCTTGGGGAACCACTATAAAACACTGTGTGCTGTGCTGTGATTGTGATGTGGATTAGTTGTGTATGTTTTGTTATTGCTGTTTGCTGTGCAAAAGTAGTTAGAAATCTGTGATATAACTGTTTGGCTGCCAACAAAGTTAGAAAAGGATTAGGTCACCTATTCACCCCCCCCCCCTCTAGGTGTTTAGGTACCATATCTTTCAATTCTTTAAGAAGGCTAGGACTTCGGGTCCAGCTCCTTCTTTCGGTGCTTCTGGGGCGACTACGGGTCGGATCCCGGGTGCATGCTTTACTTGTGGGAAGCCGGGGCACTTTGCCCGTGACTGTTGGAGCGGACGTCCCAAGTTCGAGAGAAAGCCGGGAGCAACTTATGAAGAGAAGGGCAAGGCGGTGGAGTCAACCGCGTCCCATTATGCTCCGACTCAACCAAGGGTTTATAATCTTGGCTAACAGGAGGCCATCAAACAGGCGGATGTGGTGACAGGTAAAATTTAAATTTATAGCAAGTTAATCTTTTAAATACTTATTATGTGCTTGTTACCTTACCACTACTTGTTTAGGATTTGTTTTGATTTGTGAGTATCCGGCAAGAGCACTCTTTAAAATAGGAGCTTCACACTCCTTGTCCGAAGGATTCATATCACGCATCGGATTACATTCTTCGATGGCGAAGGACAAGTTGGATGTTTTGTTACCGAATGGGTGTTCGATGCACGCGGATAAAGTCTGCGGTGTTAAGATTCGAATTGGGAATCAAGAGTTCGATCTGCAAGCATCGTTACTACTGTTGGTGGAGTTCGACGTTATATTTGGCATGGACTGGCTCTCAGAGCAGCAAATCCTATATTGATTGCGGTCGCAAAGAAGTTAAGTTGGGAACAAGTCGTGAGACGACTTTTACGGGCTTGAAAGGGTCGTGCAAGACGTTGATGTCTGATCTTTAGGTGGTAAAGGCGGTTCATGCTGGTGCAGAGCTGTTCTTTACACTAGTGGAGGTTGCAAAGCCAAAGCCTATGTTGGATAGTATTTCAGTGGTAGCTGAGTACCCTGATGTGTTCCTCGCCGATCTTCCTGGAGCCCCGCCTCAACGGGAGATAGATTTCACTATTGAGCTAGTGCCAGGTGCGAAGCCTGTGTCACGATCTCCGTATCGGCTAGAGCCTAAGGAAATAGCGGAGCTGAAGGTGCAACTTCAAGAGTTGTTGGAGCAAGGGTATGTGCGTCCAAGTTCTTCGCCTTGGAGTGCACCGGTCCTCTTTGTTAAGAAGAAGGACGGGAGCTTGAGACTCTGTATTGATTATCGGGAGTTGAACAAGCTAACGGAAAAGAACAAGTACCCGATCCCCCGGATTGATGATCTATTTGATCAGTTAGTCGGGTCGATGGTGTACTCAAAGTTGGACCTCAAGTCCAGGTACTATCAGCTGCGAATAAGGGAGAGTGATATCCCGAAGACAGCATTCAGTATGAGATACGGGCATTACGAGTTTACGGTCATGCCGTTTGGGCTAACGAATGCGCCGTTAGAGTTCATGGATTTGATGAACATGACCTTCAGGGAGTACTTGGACCATTTTGTTATCATCTTCATCGACGACATTTTGGTGTACTCGCAGAGTGAGGAAGATCACTTCAGGCATCTTCA
This sequence comes from Platanthera guangdongensis, assembly GCA_039583875.1. NCBI lineage: Eukaryota > Viridiplantae > Streptophyta > Magnoliopsida > Asparagales > Orchidaceae > Platanthera > Platanthera guangdongensis. Next base: position 55,083,486 of record CM077159.1, on the reverse strand, counting down.
TTTGGTTTTGTAGACACTAAGGAGGAATCAATTATATGCCAAGTTCTCGAAGTTCGAGTTTTTGTTGTCCTCAGTGGTGTTCCTCGGTCATATAGTGAGTGGGGAAGGTATTTCAGTGGATCTAGCGAAGATTGTTGCAATACGAGAGTGGCCTGAGCTTTCTACAGTAGCGGAAGTCCGGAGCTTTCTGGGGCTTGCCGGCTATTATAGGCGCTTCGTAGAGAACTTCCCGCGGATAGCGTTACCTCACTACTTTGACGAGGAAGGAGCAGAAGTTCGTTTGGATGCCGGAGTGCGCGCGAGCTTTTGAGGAGTTGAAATGTCGGGTTACCACGGCACCTGTGTTGAGTTCGCCGAGTGGGACCGAAGGTTATGAGATTTATAGCAATGATTCTGGCAGTGGTTTGGGTTGTGTGCTATTACAGCATGGAAGCATTATAGCATATAGCTCGAGAAAGCTGAAGGTGCACGAGAGGAACTATCCGGTCCATGACTTGGAGTTAGCGACCGTGATTTTTGCCTTGAAGCTGTGGAGGCATTATTTTTGAAAGAAATTATACCTAATCACCTAGAGGGGGGGTGAATAGGTGACCTTATCTTTTTAAACTTTTAGGCAGATTATATCACAGAATTATAAATATTTCTTCACAGCAATTCAGCACAGCAATCACAGAATCACACACACACAGAGTACACACAGTTTTATAGTGGTTCCCCAAGGTTTGGGTACATCCACTTTCCCCCTTCGCCTATCTAGTAGTGTACTAGATTCGGCCAAACTCCTCCACAATTCCTCTGATCCTCAGATCTTACACTCAGAACCCCAACCAGGTTCCTACAGCTCAGAGTAATCCCACTCCTATAACTCAGGCTCAACAGCCCTACCACTCAGTCTTCACAAAGACCTACACTCAGCCACAAGGCCTACACTCAGAGAAATGAATCTCCTACACTCAGGCACACAGGCCCTACCACCCAGCCTTTATAATTTCAGGCTTACAACTCAGATCCCTAAGGATCCTACAAGAAATTAAAAATAAAATGTATATAACCTCAACTCAGAATAAGAGAGAAGAGTTGATAGGTTTCTTGATGAGTTCTTGAAAGAACTCTGCTGAGATCAACCTCCCTTGGCTTCCTTCAAAGCTTCTTGAATGTAGAACACAGTAGGGTTGATACTCTATGCAGCTAATCTTCAATCACTACAACTTAAGATTCAGATCTTGATCTGAAACCTTCTTCACAGCCTGGTTCAACTGCTGTCTTCTTGGAAGGAGCTCTCTCTCTCCAACTACTTAGATCTTCACTTGAATTGAATCTTCAATGAATTACTTGATCACTTTGGTGATTTCCAACAACTGATTATCTGTTGAATGTATAAACCTTTATATAGACTTTCTTCATGGTGACCGGCTGATCCGGTTTCTAACGACTTTCTGACATCTCTGACAGTTGCATTAGACTGGCTGGAATGACAGCTGTCATGTCATCCAGTCACTTCTTGAAATATCTGTAACTGTCTAAAAGTGTCGAGACTGTCTGTCTTTAAGTGTCGACACTTATAGACTATGTGTCGGCACAAGTAGACTAAGTGTCGACACTAGCCTTCATGTTGTCGACACAACTCCTTGTGTTGTAGAATTTACTTCTCGACACTGCTTCTTCAACATGTATTGACACTGATATTGTGTATCGACACAACTCCTTGTTCTTCAGTACTTAGTTGATTTCTTATAAGTGTCGACATAACTCCTTTGTGTCGACACATCTTCTTGTGTTGAACTTGTTCAGTGTCGACACATCTTCTTGGTGTCGACACATGCCTTCTGTGTTGATACTTACTGAGTGTCGACACAGCTCCTTGTGTCGACACATTCTTCTTGTGTTGAGTCTTCTGCTGAGTGTCGACACATTTTTTTATTATGTCAACACTTGTACTTAGACTCTGTTGAAGTTTGCTGAGTTTCGACACAGCCTCCAAGTGTCGACACTTCCTGATGTCGACAAAGTTCCTCTGGGTGTCGACACTGCTTCTAAGTGTCGACACTGCTTCTCTGGACATTTCTTCATTGAGTGTCGACACAGCCTTTATGTGTCGACACTTTCCTTCTGGTGTCGACTCTGCATCCCTAGTGTCGACATAATTACTCCAAGTGTCGACACTGCTTCTCTGGGTGTCGACACAAGTCTTCTTAAGTGTCGACACTTTTCTTCTGGGTGTCGACACATGGAATGAGAAACTTTTCAGCTGTCCCTGCAAATACTTAACCTGCATAACTAAACTCAAAACACATCAAATACATTTTGATGTATATCATTGAGTAGGGTGAGGCTTCTTCAAATCAGGTACATTTATTCCAATGTACCCAACAATCTCCCCCTATTTGGAGAAGTCATAACCCTTAGTCAATGATATACACCATACATAACAAATTCATAGTATGATGTAAAACAATGTTAAATGACAGGGTAAGTACATAAACATGTATAAGCAAAACATGTATACACAAAAATTACAGAACATTAATGTAATAGATTTAACATATATCACATTGTTCTAACAACTTCAACATATTTATTATTCAAAAGTTTACAGAGAGTTTAAGATCAAATGATTGCAACTGTAAACTAAAGATAAATTCTATCCTATTGCTGCTCAGGCTCCTTGATCACTATGCCCTTTCCAGATTGTATCTTTGCTTGGATTGGGGCTTCAGCATCTTCAGCAGTAGCAGACTTTTTTCCTTTTAGATCCTTCTTTTTCTGCTCTTCAGTCTTGATCTTTTGTCTTTCAAAGTAATGATATGACTTTGGAAAGTACTTGCTAGGCTCCTGGGCAGTAGGAGGTAGCTTTCACATCTTAGCCTTTCTTCTATATTGCACAATTGCCTCTTACCTGGTCTCATGCTTCCTCCACTCCAGTTCAGAAAACCACTTGTTTCTATATTGGATATTGTCCTTTACAGCTTTCCAAGCAGTCAAAATGATATTCCTGGAGGTGGGGCTCCACTGTTCAAAATCAGGCCTGAGTTCAGCTTGCTCCCTGAATCTCTTCTTAGACAATTGGGCTTCTTGTTCTTTCTGCAAAGCCTCTTGTTCTTTCAGTATAGCCTCAGATACTGGCTGAACCACTTTCTCTATGATGACCTTCTGAATTCCCTCAGGAGGGCTATACATTGATTGTATGTCTTGATATACCATATCAAAGTCTGGTGGAGGGTATATTAATTGAGCCACTTCAGCTTGATCCCCTCCAAGATAAGCAGGATTAATCCCAGACTCTGCCACATTGTCATCATCACATAATGGAGGATATCCAAGGCTGGCTCTGATGGAATTGGAAATCCACTTTGCATGATCAGAGCTGGCTTTGACTAACACCCTCTCCCCCTTTATGACTTCTCTTTCAATGTGATCTCTTAGATCATCTTTCTGGAATCTTATTTGGACATTCAGATAGTTTACTCCATCCTTGTAGAAGGGTTTCAACCTTTGGAGTTTTTCAGTGATTAACTTCTGGGAATCCTGAAGTGCAGTAGTAACAGCAGTTAGGCTCTCTTGCAATGCTTTGTCAAATTCTTCTTTGGCAGTGGTCAGGGTTGCATTCTGGGCAGTTGCTATATTCTTTAGTTCAGTTACAATAGCATTGTGGGAAGCTGTCAAATTATCATTCATCCTTATCTGATTCTCCAGAACATAGTCTTGCTTCACTTCAATTTCATCCACTTGGGCTTTGATCTTCTCCTGATGAGTTGCAAGATAGACTACTGCATTTCCTCTTTTATGGAAGCAGTCAGTCATCTCTTTCTTGTTCAGATTCATTTCAAATCTGATTGACTTGATATCTTGGGCCAGATCAAATTGCAGATACGTATGCCCTTCATCCATATAAGATTGCAAAGCCTGTCTTTGCTCATCCATCTTAATCTGCAATGCAACCATCAGAGAACTGAAATCAGTAGATGGTGCTGGCTGTGGTGCAGGCTGTGGTGCTATTGTTTGTAAAGCTTTCTTATATGTCTGGCTTCTCCTCTTGAAAACTTGAAATTTTCTCTTCTTGGCTCTTGCAGCCTCTTTATCTTCAGAAGCAGATGTGCTTGCAATATCAACCCTGTCCTTAGGACTTGGAGGTAACTCCTTCTTAGTCCTTGGTGGTAGCTCAGCTTCCTTTTGCTTCTCAGTCTCTTTTCCTGCAGTTTCCTTTATATTCTCCACTTGCTCCCCCTCAATAATTACCTTCTCCCCCTCAGCAGCAGCTTTCTCCACTTCAATGCCAGTTTGAAGAAGGTCAGGGAATAGTTCTTCCAAAGTAAATTCCTGTTGAGGATGAGGTGGAGATTCTCTTATCTCATCAACCACTTTATTAGCAACAGATGTGTCCTCCATGACAACATCTTGGGGTTGGCTAAGAATAGGAGGTTGTTGATTAACATCAGACAATCTGTCAGTCATATCTTCATTTTTAATAGAGAAATCTAATTGGTTGATTTCAGTTATTACCTCAAGTATGGTCTGAGTAACTCCTTCTCAGTCCTTTGTAGCCCTTCAGCATCTTTTGGTACCTCAGTCTCTTTGCCTGCAGTTTCTTCTATATACTCCACTTGCTCCCCCTCAATGATTACTTTCTCCCCCTCAACAGCAGCACTTTCTTTCTCAAAGTCAGTTTGGAGAAGGTTAGGGAACAGTTCTTCCAATGTAAACTCTTGTTGAGGATGGGGTGGAGATTCTCTTATCTCATCAACCACTTGATTCGCAACAGATGTGTCCTCCATGACAACATCTTGGGGTTGGCTATGTGTCTGTTTTTGCTGATTAACATTAGGTAATGAATCAGACAAAACATCATCCTCAATAGGGAAATCTAATTCATTAATTGCAGTTATTACCTCAAGTATTGTGTGGGTAGCTTGTTCACTCTCTAGTGGAGTTGGCTCATCCACCAGTAGAGGTTCCCCCTGGACTGATTCCAGGTGTACTGGGCTAGCTTGTGGTAGCTCCCCCTGCCTTGGGGCATCTTCTTGTCCTTCTGGAGATTGGCCAGCATGTCTAGTTTCTTCTTCATCAGGAGTGAACACTACATGCTCTTCAGAGCTGCTTGATGATTCTTGAGCCACAGGGGATGTCTTCTTCTTCCTTTTCTGGGGTGTTACCTTCTCAGGAGTTGGCATTTCCTTGGTTAACACTCTATCCCACCTAGAGAAGATCCTTAAATCCATTCTACTCATGTGGTTAATCTTAGTTCCAGCTGCTTGACTCATGACCTCTGGTATACTACCAGCCAGGTAAAGACTTAGAATCCTAACCAAATTGGGCTTCTTCATACTCTCCTTTATCTTTTCAAACACAACTGCAGACCAATCAGTTTCCAGTTTGAAGATAATTCTTGTCATGAGACTAAACATATGAGCGGATACTCTGTCATGCCCTCCAGGCTTGCACAGTATTACTTTTCCAACTATTTCAGATAAGAATTTTCCTTGGCTGTTCATTCCTTTTCTGTTGAATACTGATCCAATTTTCATGTTTGAGTCCAAACCACACCATGTTAGTGCTTCTCTAGTCTTGGATGCAGAAACATCATCTTCTTCTTTTGTCCTTGGTAACTGAAGTATCCTTCTCAGACTTTTAGGTGAGACCTTCACCTTTGCCCCATGAACTCTTGACTTAATTTTGAGGCCTGAGTCATCTAATGTTGCTCCATTCAGAAACTCCAGGACCTCCTTCTTCCAAATCTTGATCGGCTCTGAAACCAGAAACTCTAACCCAGTCTCTGCGATTAGGGTTATCACGCATTTGATATCAGGTTCCGCGTCATCAAATGCGTGCCGCACGAGTTCATAACCTTCATTCACATTCTCTTCTAGCTTGGGCACCATTAGGGTTTGAAGAAATTTGAATGTAGAGAAGAGAGGTGTCAACACACAAGTTTGGTCTCGAAACTTTGGGGAGCGTGTCGATAGACAATGGCGAAAACCTTTTTATACCTTTCTATAATCGAAGATGAAAGGGCGCGTCAAAATACTCAAATTGTGTCGACACTGTTGATAAGTGTCGACACAGACTTATAATGTCTCGACAACCATGTGTCGACACAAGTATAGTCGACAGAACATATGTGTCGACACTTGTTTATATATCGACATTGCTTTGCTCGACACTTAGTCGAGACTTTACTTGTCTAATTCTGTGTAAATCTTAAGTGTCGACACCACCTTGGATGTGTCGACACCTACACTGCATGTGTCGACACTAATTATCTGAAGTGTCGACACCAACTTCCTAGATGTGTCGACACCTTTTCTCTGAAGTGTCGACACCACTTCTATGTGTCGACACAGACAACTCTGTGTGTCGACACCTTTTTACTTAGCCATTTTTGTAAACTTATTCTAAGTTTATCATACCTAATTCAATTTTGACATATTGAATTTGGTTTCATCTAAGGTCTTAGTGTACATGTCAGCTAGCTGGTTATCTGTATTAACATACTCTAGGGAAATATCTCCTTTTTCCACATGTTCTCTTAGAAAATGGTATTTTATTTCTATATGCTTAGTCCTACTATGTGAGACAGGATTGTTTGCAATAGAAATGGAACTAGTAGAATCACAAAATAGAGGTGTTCTACTTACTTGTATACCATAGTCTTCTAGCTGATGTTGTATCCATAGAAGTTGAGTACAGCAACTTCCTGCAGCAACATACTCTGATTCTGCTGTGGAGATAGCCACACTTGTTTGCTTCTTGCTACTCCATGATATCAGTCTTCCACCTAGGAATTGATAGGTACCAGTTGTACTTTTCCTATCTTCCTTGCAGCCTGCAAAATCTGCATCTGAATAACCTGTCAGTTCAAAGTCTCCATTCCTAGGGTACCAAAGGCCTAGATAAGGAGTGCCCTTAAGATATCTCAGTATTCTTTTGACTGCTGTCAAATGAGATTCTTTAGGGCAAGCTTGGTACCTAGCACAGACACATGTAGCATACATGATATCTGGTCTACTTGCAGTCAAATACAATAGGGAGCCAACTATCCCTCTATACAAAGTCTCATCTACATGTTTCCCTGCATCATCTTTGCTAAGAGACATACTTGATCCCATAGGAGTTTTCATGGTACTGCATGATTCCATACCATACTTATTAATTCTAGGGTGAAATTAGACTGGCATATGGATAAACCATTCTCAGTCTGTCTAACTTGGAGACCCAAGAAGAACTTAAGTTCCCCCATACTGCTCATTTCAAATTGTCCTTGCATAAGTTTTGCAAACTTTCTGCAAAGACTATTTTCAGTAGACCCAAATATGATGTCATCTACATATATTTGGACTAGTATGATCTTGCCTCTGGATTCCCTAAGGAATAGAGTCTTGTCTATTTTCCCCCTTGTGAATTTATTCTCAATGAGGAAACTAGACAGGGTTTCATACCAAGCCCTAGGGGCTTGTTTTAACCCATACAAAGCCTTCCTAAGTCTATAGACATAATTAGGTTTAGTAGAATCAACAAAACCTGATGGTTGTTCCACATAGACTTCTTCCTTCAGATTGTCATTCAAAAAGGCTGACTTAACATCCATTTAGTATACTTTAAACCCTTGATAGGTTGCATAGGCCAATAACATCCTTATTGCCTCCAGTCTGGCTACTGGAGCAAAGGTTTGATCAAAGTCAATACCTTCTTCCTGCCTATATCCCTTAGCAACCAGTCTAGCTTTGTTCTTTATAATAACTCCATGTTCATCCATCTTGTTCCTGAAGATCCACTTATTCCCAATTATGTTGTGGTCTTTTGGTTTAGGAACAAGCTCCCAGACTTTGCATCTCTTGAACTGATTCAGCTCCTCTTGCATTGCCTCAATCTAATGAGGGTCTAGGATGGCTTCTTCAAATTTCTTTGGCTCAACTTGGGATAGAAAACTGGAGTAGAGTACTGAACTTAGATTTCTGCTCCTTGTTTGTACCCCTTATTTTAGATCACCAATAATTTGATCTGCTGGATGATCTCTTAGATGCCTAGTAGCTGGAGGCAGCCTCGCTTCATGTTGAACTCCTTCAGCTTCTTTAACTTGCTGCACCCCTTGGTCTTCTTCTACATCAGGTGCATCTAGTACTCCCCCTGGACAGCAGCCACTATCATCTACATGCTGACTTGCAGTAGATCCTTCTTCAATAGTGAGCTTGTCCATCTTCTTAGTCACACATGTGGAGCTGCAAATTCTTCTAGACAATTCATTATTAATAAGTCTAGCTTCATCAAATACTACATGTACTGACTCTTCTACAACTTGAGTAGTCAAGTTGTAGACTCTATAAACCTTACTATTATTGTTGTACCCAACAAAGATCCCCTCTTGGGATTTGGCAGCAAACTTGGTTAAGTAAGACTTACCATTGTTAAGTATATAACATTTACAACCAAAGATCCTGAAATAGGATAGGTTTGGTTTTCTGCCTTTCACAATCTCATAGGGGGTCTTGTTGTGACTTTTGGTGATAGTAGCCCTATTAATTACATGGCAAGCAGTGTTTACTGCCTCAGCCCAGAAATATTCTGGGAGAAATGTGTCACTTAATAGGGTTCTACCAGCCTCTATCAAGGTTCTATTTTTCCTTTCAGCAATGCCATTTTACTGAGGTGTTCTTGGTGAAGAAAATTTCTGAAATATCCCAAATTCTTCACATAGCTTTGTCATACTGTCAGACTGGAATTCAGTACCATGGTGACTTCTTATTTTGACCACTGTACTGTCTAACTCATTCTGAATTTGTTTGACAAAACTATAGAAGATACTAGGTATTTCAGATTTCTGTCTAAGGAAGAACACCCAGGAAAACCTTGAGTAGTCATCTACAACTACAAATGTGTAGACCTTCCTACCTAGGCTGTGAACTGGCATAGGACCAAAGAGATCCATATTCAAGAGGTATAAGCACCTCACAGCATCTTTGTTTTCAATGCTATTAAAGGTGGATCTAGTCTGCTTGCCCTTTTGACAAGCTGAGCATATCCCATCTTTAATACACTTAACCTGAGGACCATTTCTCACTAACTCTTTACTATAGAGTTGGCCAATTGTCTTGTAGTTGAGATGAGCTAGCCTCTTGTGCCATTTGACACAATGAGAGACTTTCTCATCAGCTACAAGACACACTGGAGAAACATTGTTTTCACACATAATGTCTAGGCAATAGACATTTCTCTTTCTGTAACCAATCAGAATGATCTCTTGATCATTTGATCTCCTGATATGACAACCATCTTTGACAAATGAGATGTCATATCCTAAATCACTCAGCTGACTTATACTAATAAGGTTATGTTTCAAACATTTAACATAAGCCACTTGAGTAATTGTTATAAGGTTGCTAGAAATGTTACCAAAACCTTTGATGATTCCTTTTTCAGAACCACCAAAGGTGACTTTAGGACCATCCTTGATTTGTGTGTAGTCCTTTAGCAATCCCCTAGTTCCAGTCATGTGCCTGGAACATCCACTGTCCAAGTACCATATTGGGGCATGGCCACTTGGACTCACCTGCAAAACAAATTAGTTAACCTTAGAACCCAAAGAATTCTTGGGTCCTTGGTGTTGGTTAGTTTGCCTCTTAACAAAAATACCTGTAGCTTTTCTAGCAGGTAGATTGCTACTCACTTTGGCACTTGAATTGTGCCAACAGTCCATGGCAAAGTGGCCCGCCTTGCCACAACACCAGCACTCAAATCTATTGTACATTTGCTTAGGTACAACCCTAGCTGTTTTATCTACAGCAGGCTTGTTGAGTGCTGGGGCTTTGCCCTTAGACTTGGACTTTACAGTCCTAGCAGGTTGTGTAAACCCTAATCTAGTTTTACCCTTTTGATGTACAAATTCATTTATCAAAGGTAAAATAGATTTTGGTTTAGAAAACCTTGCAACTATATCTCTCTACTTCTGAAGACTAATCTACAGATTTCTTATTTGATCATTCTTGAATGTTATAGTCCTCATCTGAATAACAGTTATGTTCTTCTGCCTGGCTATTTCATTTAGTTTTTGATCAATCAACTTATCAAAATCTGTTGCAGCTACTTTGAGATTAGCAATCTCCTTAGCCTGACACTTGGTCAAGGATTTGCTCTTCTTCAAAGCTTGCAACACTTCTCTATATTCATCAATCAATTGATGAATATCTCCTTCAAATTCAGAACCACTCTCATCACTTGATGATGATGTATCTGAATTTGATCCAGTACTAGAAATTGAAATAATAGAAAACTTTTGTACCTTACTAGGTCCAGGCTGCTCCTGGATTTTGTCACCTTCAGATAAGGCCATCATTCCCTGGCACTGATTGTCCTCTTGCTCATATATAGAATTAAATAACTGGATGAACTCCTCTTCCTCTTCTTCAGCAAACAGTCCAATGTAAGTTTCAGCTTCTGAATCAGTTTCTGAAGAAGACATATCTGACAGACTTTTGTCCTTCTTTGCAACAAAGGACCTTTCCTTTTTCCCTTTGATTTGAGTCTTCTTCTTATCAGTTGACTCTTTCCTCTTCTCAGGACAATCAGCAACAACATGTTCTTGTTTGTTACAACAATAACAAACTATCTTTGAAGATGTAGTTCTACTTGACTTGGGCTTTCTTCTGTCATTATTTGATGACTTCTGTGAAGTGGATGGCTTAGACCTCCACTGTTTCTTCTTTAGGAACTTCTGAAAATGTCTTGCGAAAGCTGCAAAGTCCTCATCACTCTCACTGCTTTCAGAATTCCTGCTTTCTGATTCATCTGACCCAGTCTCAGCCACTTTTGGAGGTGGAGATGGAGACTTACTTTTATATTTCTTGGTGGCTTTTGTCTTGAATGCCACTGCACTTTCTTTATGCTCAAATCTGATAGTCTTCTCCTCCTCTTTCCTAACCATTAGCTGCATTTCATAGGATAACAGCTTTCCAAACAATGTTGGAGGAGGAATGTCTGCTAATTTGGCCATTTCCCTTATGTCACAAATCTTGGTGTCCCAGTCCTTTGTTAGGGACCTCAAGAACTTATCATTCAGCTCATAATTGCTGAATTCTCTTCCATAGGACATTAACTCATTAACTATCCTATAGAATTTCTTGTAGCACTCAGTTATGCTATCAGACCTTCCTTGTCTGAAGCTCTCATACTCTTGGTTTAACAAAGACTTTCTGTCCTGTCTAACTTCTTCTGAACCCTCCATGTACACTATCAGAGTATCCCACATCTCCTTTGATGTTTTACAGTGTATCAAGTTCTGAAATGTAGAATCATCTATTGCACTTACTATAATATTCTGGGCCCTTTTGTCCATGGTGGCCAGAATAATCTCATCCTTGGTCATTTCAGAAAAGTCTTTTGGAGTTCTCTGATTTGCATCCAACACAGATACCTTCATTGGCACATATGGCCCTTCTTTAACTGTGATATAGATTCTAGGGTCAGAGGCTTCCATAAATAGTCTAACCCTTTCTTTCCAGATGCCAAAAATCTCCTTTCTACAGATTGGCAACTTCATGGATCCAAGTTCTTTATGATTCTCTTTTGAACCCATTTTCTTGATTTTCTTGATTCTGCACTTGATTACACTGAATCTGCCAATAGGATCCTTTACTCAGACAGTTATGTCCTTTTTGAGTAACCTCCATCTGATACCACTTGAAAGAAATTGTACCTAATCACCTAGAGGGGGGGGGGGTGAATAGGTGACCTTATCTTTTTAAACTTTTAGGCAGATTATATCACAGAATTATAAATACTTCTTCACAGCAATTCAGCATAGCAATCACAGAATCACACACACACAGAGTACACACAGTTTTATAGTGGTTCCCCAAGGTTTAAGTACATCCACTTTCCCCCTTCGCCTATCTAGTAGTGTACTAGATTCGGCCAAACTCCTCCACAATTCCTCTGATCCTCAGATCTTACACTCAGAACCCCAACCAGGTTCCTACAGCTCAGAGTGATCCCACTCCTACAACTCAGGCTCAACATCCCTACCACTCAGTCTTCACAAAGACCTACACTCATCCACAAGGCCTACACTTAGAGAAATGAATCTCCAACACTCAGGCACACATGCCCTACCACTCAGCCTTTATAATTTCAGGCTTACAACTCAGATCCCTAAGGATCCTACAAGAAATTAAAAATATAATGTATATAACCTCAACTCCGAATAAGAGAGAAGAGTTGATAGGTTTCTTGATGAGTTCTTGAAATAACTCTGCTGAGATCAACCTCCCTTGGCTTCCTTCAAAGCTTCTTGAATGTAGAACACAGTAGGGTTGATACTCTATGCAGCTGATCTTCAATCACTGCAACTTAAGATTCAGATCTTGATCTCAAACCTTCTTCACAGCCTGGTTCAACTGCTGTCTTCTTGGAAGGAGCTCTCTCACTCCAACTACTTAGATCTTCACTTGAATTGAATCTTCAATGAATTACTTTATCACTTTGGTGATTTCCAACAACTGATTATCTGTTGAATGTATAAGCCTTTATATAGACTTTCTTCATGGTGACTGGCTGATCCGGTTTCTAACGACTTTCTGACATCTCTGACAGTTGCATTAGACTGGCTGGAATGGCAGCTGTCATGTCATCCAGTCACTTCTGGAAATATTTGTAACTGTCTGAAAGTGTCGAGACAGTCTGTCTTTAAGTGTCGACACTTATAGACTAAGTGTCGACACAAGTAGACTAAGTGTCAACACTAGCCTTCATGGTGTCGACACAACTCCTTGTGTTGTAGAATTTACTTCTCAACACTGCTTCTTCAACATGTGTTGACACTGATATTGTGTGTCGACACAACTCCTTGTTCTTCAGTACTTAGTTGATTTCTTGTAAGTGTCTACACAACTCCTTTGTGTCGACACATCTTCTTATGTTGAACTTGTTCAGTGTCGACACATGCCTTCTGTGTTGATACTTGCTGAGTGTCGACACAGCTCCTTATGTCGACACATTCTTCTTGTGTTGAGACTTTGGCTGAGTGTCGACACATCTCCTTTGTGTCGACACTTGTACTTAGAATTTGTTGAACTTTGCTGAGTGTCGACACAGCCTCCTAGTGTCGACACTTTCTTCAAGTGTTGAGTCTTCTGCTGAGTGTCGACATATTCTTTATTATGTCGACACTTGTACTTAGACTCTGTTGAAGTTTGTTGAGTGTCAACACAGCCTCCAAATGTCGACACTTCCTGATGTCGACAAAGTTCCTCTGGGTGTCGACACTGATTCTAAGTGTCGACACTGCTTCTCTGGACATTTCTTCATTTAGTGTCGACACAGCCTTTATGTGTCAACACTTTCCTTCTAGTGTCGACTCTGCATCCCTGGTGTCGACACAATTACTCCAAGTGTCGACACTGCTTCTCTGGGTGTCGACACAAGTCTTCTTAAGTGTCGACACTTTGCTTCTGGGTGTCGACACATGGACTTAGAAACTTTTCAGCTGTCCCTGCAAATACTTAACCTGCACAACTAAACTCAAAACACATCAAATACATTTTGATGTATATCATTGAGTAGGGTGAGGCTTCTTCAAATCAGGTACATTTATTCCAATGTACCCAACAATTTTTACGGTGTGAAGATTGATATCTACACCGATCATAAGAGCCTGAAGTATTTGATTGATCAGAAAGATCTGAACATGCGGCAGCGTAGATGGATGGAGTTCCTGGGGACTATACATTTAAGATCCACTACGTTCCTAGTAAAGGCAATACAGTTGCGGACGCGTTGAGTCGCCGGGCCCCAGCTCAAGCCAATTGGATGTCGGTCCATGACGAGCGGTTGGTTTGGGAGTTAGAGGCGTTGGAGATCTTTTGCGTTGATAAGCAATCAAGTGCTGAAGTAGTATTGAATTGGACTGAAGTCCAATATGACCCGGCTGATCGGATTCGGCAGGCGTTTGATATGGATGTCCACATGAAGTAACTCATGATAGAGGCTCTGGATGGGTCAATTTCCCAATTCATTGTGGAGGACGGATTACGTTGGAAAGACGGTCATCTGTGCGTCCCGAGCGTGGGCAATTTACGGGTGGAATTGTTGTACGAGGTGCATCATACCAAGTACTCAATCCACCCAGGGAGCACGAAGATGTACCGCGATGTTAAGAAATTGTTCTGGTGGGCAGGACTAAAAAAGGTTGTGGCGCTGTACGTGGAGAAGTGCCAAACTTGCGCCTTGGTGAAGGCGGAATGCCAAAAGCCGGGAGTATTCTTGAAATCCTTGCCTATTCCGGAGTGGAAGTTCGATGACATTACTATGGACTTTGTGCACGGGTTGCCAAGGTCACAAAAGGGGAACGACGACATTTGGGTGGTCATAGATCGTTTAACGAAGGTGTCGCATTTCATTCCGCATAGGAAGGATGATCCGGTTGAAAGAAATTGTACCTAATCACCTAGAGGGGGGGGGGGGTGGGTGAATAGGTGACTTAATCTTTCTTAAACTTTTAGGCAGATTATATCACAGATTTCACAGAACTATAAACAACATACATAGTATCAATCACATACACAGAGTACACACAGTTTTATAGTGGTTCCCAGAGGTTTGGGTACATCCACTTTCCCCCTTCGCCTATCTAGTAGTGTACTAGATTCATCCAAACTCCTCCACTATACCTCAGATCCTTAGATCTTACACTCAGAACCCCAACCAGGTTCCTACAGCTCAAAGTGATCACACTCCTACAACTCAGGCTCAACAACCCTACCACTCAGTCTTCACAAAGACCTACACTCAGCCACAAGGCCTACACTCAGAGAAATGAATCTCCTACACTCAGGCACACAAGCCCTACCACTCAGCCTTTATAATTTCAGGCTTACAACTCAGATCCCTAAGGATCCTATAAGAAATTAAAATTACAATGTATATAACCTCAACTCAGAATAAGAGAGAAGAGTTGACAGGTTTCTTGATGAGTTCTTGAAAGAACTCTGCTGAGATTAACCTCCCTTGGCTTCCTACAAAGCTTCTTGAATGTAGAACACAGTAGGGTTGATACTCTATGCAGCTGATCTTCAATCACTGCTAACTTAAGAATCAGATCTCAATCTGAAACTTGTCTTCACAGCCTGGTTCAACAGCTGTCTTCTTGGAAGGAGCTCTCTCTCTCCAACTTCTTAGATCTTCACTTGAATTGATTCTTCAATGAATTGCTTGATCACTTTCTCAATCATCTTCTTTTGTTGACAGAATAAGCCTATATATAGGCCTTCTTCATGGTGACCGGCTGATCCGGTTCCTAACAGCTTTCTGATAGCTCTGACAGTTGCAGTAGACTGACTTTAATGGCAGCTGTCAAGTCATCCAGTCACTTCTTGTATTTTCTATAACTGTCTGAAAGTGTCGAGACAGTCAGTCTTTAAGTGTCGACACTTATAGACTAAGTGTCGATACAAGTAGACTAAGTGTCGACACTAGCCTTCATGGTGTCGACACAACTCCTTGTGTTGTAGAATTTACTTCTCGACACTGCTTCTTCAACATGTGTCGACACTGATCCTGTGTGTCGACACAAGTCCTTCTTAGTTGATTTCTTGTAAGTGTCGACACAACTCCTTTGTGTCGACACAACTCCTTTGTGTTGAACTTGTTCAGTGTCGACACATCTTCTTGGTGTCGACACATGCCTTCTGTGTTGATACTTGCTGAGTGTCGACACTTCTCCTTGTGTCGACACATTCTTCTTTTGTTGAGACTTTTGCTGAGTGTCGACACTGATCCTTTGTGTCGACACTTGTACTTAGAATTTGTTGAACTTTGCTGAGTGTCGACACAGCCTCCAAGTGTCGACACTTTCTTCATGTGTTGAGTCTTCTGCTGTGTGTCGACACATTCTTTATTATGTAGACACTTGTACTTAAACTCTGTTGAATTTGCTGAGTGTCGACACTTTCTTCTAGTGTCGACACTTTGTGATGTCGACAAAGTTCCTCTGGGTGTCGACACTGCTTCTAAGTGTCGACACAGCTTCTCTGTACATTTCTTCATTGAGTGTCGACACAGCCTGTATGTGTCGACACTTTCCTTCTTGTGTCGACTCTGCATTCCTGGTGTCGACACAATTACTCCAAGTGTCGACACTGCTTCTCTGGGTGTCGACACAAGTCTTCTTAAGTGTCGACACTTTTCTTTTGGGTGTCGACACATGAACTTAGAAACTTTTCAGCTTTCCCTGCAAATACTTAACCTGCACAACTGATGCTTAAGATCACGGCAGTGAACCGGTCGCACAAGTAATATAAAATGGGGGTTTTACCAAGTATCGATCTCATAAGGAACACAGTAAGGTGAAGTTAATTTCGAGGAGGACTTGAGATTGAAGTCCTTAGGTCGGAGCTAAGGGGGGTTTGGATTGTTGCGATAAAAAGAAAGTAAAAATCTAACAACTACTCCTATGCAACGCCGCTATGCGATGCTTCGCCAGGCGGGATGGAAGACTAGTCGGGCCGCTATGCACCGAATCACTAGGCGGATGGACGAGAAGGCTAGCGGATGAGGTGGTTAGAACGGCGGAATGAGGGTCGTGAGCACCTCTTCGCAACGCACGCCACTAGCAATTGCTAGTGCGGCAAGAACGGATGGTGGTGGATGGATATATATATATGGCACAACACAAACAACTAAAGCGTAAACAAACACAGAATCACATAGACATGAATCTAGTAAAGTTTACATCTAAAGTGCAATAACATCAATATAAATACAGTTTTAACACACATATACAACAATAAAGCAAGTACAAGTCAAGAGATCGACCGAATCCGAAGTCTTGCTGAGGATTCACGGTTGGAATCGTCGGGTTGTCATTCCGCGTCCAAGCTCGGTCCTCAACTGCTTCCGGGGTAGAGAAGGGTTGTCACCACCTTCCAATGACCCATCTTCTTCGTCTCACGATAGCGGACGAAGTTTGCTAGCTTTCCTTTGCTTGATGGCTATGGCGTCAAAACTCTACTTGAAGCTCACGGATGAAGGAGGAGGCCGAGAGGAAGCTCCGGCTTGGATTTGGCGGTGAAAGCTTGCCCGGAGCACCTCCCTAGGGTGGAAGATGAAGGGGAACGGCGGAGAAGGCGGAAAACGGCGGAGGAAATGGGCGATCTGCGGATCCTTTTGATTAGGGCGAGACCTGCACTATTTATACAAAAGCAGAAATGAACAATGCACACGATCACGGGCGCACGACCAGTGGTCGTGCGCGCTATGTCCTATGCTCGTGCGTACTGGCAGGGAATATCAGGAAGAAGAACTGGGATAATGCGCACGAGTAGTGGCGCACGACCAGTGGTCGTGCGCACTAAGTCCAATGATCGTGCGATTACCCAGACAGGACTCTAGAAAAGAGGAATCAATGCACACGATCAGTGGAGCACGACCGGTGGTCGTGCGCAATATGTCCAGTGGTCGTGCGCTTACCCCAGGCTGATTCTAGAAAACGTAGAGTAGTGCGCACGATCGGGGGAGCACGACCAGTGGTCATGCGCATTGAATCCCATGATCGTGCGCAGTATTCCTGTTTCACAACCATCCCGGAACACGCACACGACCCCTGTACCGAAAGGAAAAACCAATCACTAATCTGTGTAGACATTCCAGACAATAACAAAAGGGAGTACAAACTATAAAAATAACAAAATACACAACCACGGGCAAGAATGTGCACTTCCTATGGAGATATAGATTAGATGAAATAGGAACGATAAATAACTAAAAGTGAAGTGCAACCTCGTGAAAACTAGCCCAGATGAGTCCGAAAATAGGTATAAAACATGGACTCATCACACCCCCAGACTTAACTGTTTGCGCGTCCCGAGCAAACAAAATCTAAGCAGATAGGGGAAAATACTAGTTAACAAAGAAATTGCGATACGAAGTACCATGCGAAGTCGCATGCTCGCACTCGTAAAAATATAATAGAAGAAATTTCTAAGTATACAAAATAGTTTATACTTTTCACAATGCGTATCAAAATTTTATTATTACTCAAAAATAGAATCACGGTGAATCATCCGGTCACGCGTAGGGAGAAAGTAAACTAATCGCTAGGCGAGCATTGCAAAAGATCGGGGCTCGGGATAACCTCCAAAGGAATCCACCAATGTCGGTGACCATATGCTTGTCCTTTCGCATTCTCTCCACGACACTGGTTTGTTTCACACACGAATCAGTAGGACTAGAGGTGAAGAGATGGGGCTTGGGTTTCGGTGAGGTAAACAATGATAAATAAGAATGGCTATGCACCTAACCCAAAGGAGCTATCAAAGAAAGAATCCATCAGCTAACCAAAATAAATGCGGGTGCACCACACCCCCAAACTTAACTTTTAACAAATGGGTGTGTGCACCGCCTACTCCAAATATAATCACATTTCCATAAAGATTTTCAATTTAAACTATTTCTTTTCACTTCTTTTTTTTTCTTTACAAATATTTTTCTCTTTTTTTTCTTCATTTTATTTGCACAATTCAGCAGATATAAACTTGGGAGCACTTCCACATTTTCATAAATAATAACACCACATCACATCCCAACATGAAAATATAAAACACTAAACTCGACTTGGGTGTGCGACTTGGATAGGCTACGGGGCTTTGGTGAATGAAGGTGGAGCTGAATCAAAAGAAGGGTAGACACAACGGGGCTAGCGAGGACAAGACGTTAGGAATTGTACAAAGCTCAACCGGGCCAAAATGATGGCCTACATCATGCTTACGCTTGACTAACCATGCACCTATGCTTCGAGAGTAGCTTGGGGCAAGTTCTTAGCCAATGAGAAAGACTATCCCTCCTCCCGACTCGAGCAATACGAACTTAACGACCGTCTACACACATCCCTAAGCTACCGTCGGATTCACACCGGATTCACCAACTTTTGAGTAGAATAAAAAGTCTTTACGCAAATAGAAAGATATAAAACTATAAGCATACAGAAAAATTAAATCTACTCGAATTTCTACACGAGACGAGAGCAGTTGACTAGAAACACAACAAGGCCAACATTTTACTCCGTCTCACAATCCTATGCCAGCACCATAATTTTCCCAAATCTAACGAAGAAATGAGTTTAACTCGCAGCACGCAAAAAGATAAGCACGCGCTCAAGTGGGTGCAGTGGTGTGTGATGCAATGTACTAAGCAAAATAAAACAATAAAAGCTTCTAGTATGCACATGAGATGTGCACGTGCAAAAGGTAACAAAACTAGCTCTCCCCCAGACTTAAACTAAGCAATAAAGAAGATGATAGAGAAATTAAAATCATAAAGAGCTAAGGGAAGAGGTTACCCAATGCTCAGCTAGTGAGCATACCAGAAGAGGCGTGGAAACTGAAGCAGGCCCGCCATACGAAGAATCAGAACCCTGCCAATGCAATTTTCCAAGAATACCTGCAGGGGTGAGCTCCGCAAAAACAAAACAAAAATATACAAACTACAAAGAAATACTAAAACAAAATAGACATGAAGAAGAAAATGCAGAAAAATGAAAGATAAGTACTGGGGTTATTGTCATCCCAGCACGACTTATTAAATTCTAAATAGTTCTAGCTTATAGGTGAAAGATATAGTACCTAAACACCTAGAGGGGGGGGGGGTGAATAGGTGACCTAATCCTTTTTTAAACTTTAATGGCAGCAAACAGTTATATCACAGAATTTATCTTACTTTTGCACAGCAATCACACAGCATACACAACAAATCACAATCACAGCACAACAGACACAGAGTTTTATAGTGGTTTCCCAAGCTTTGGGTACATCCACTTTCCCCCTTCGCCTATCTAGCAGTGTACTAGATTCGGCCAAACTTCACCACTGTCTCCGAACCCAAACTGGTTCCTACACCTCAGGCCCAAGGCCCACAACTCAGCTTTTCCCAAAGCCTACACTCAGCTACAAAGGCCTACACTCAGCCAACAAGGCCTACACTCAGCCAACAAGGCCTACACTCAGAGATTTCAATCTCCTACACTCAGGCTCTCAAGCCCTACCCTCAGCCTTTATAATTTCTGGCTTACAATCACTCAGATCTAAAGGATCCTACAAGATAAAAATGAATTTACAATTGTTAACTCTACAACTCAGAAACAAGAAAGGGGAGTTGAGGGTTTCTTGATGAGTTCTTGAAAGAACTCAGCTGGATTCAATCTGACTTAGCTTTCTTCAAAGCTTCTTGAAAGTAGAACTCAATTAGATTGTCTCCTTTTGCAGTTGATCCTTGACCTCTGCTTCTTAAGATCCAGAATAAATCTGAATCCTTCTTCTCAGCCTAGTTCCAATGGCTGATTTCTTGGATGGAGCCCTCTCTCTCCAACTTCTTAGATCTGCACTTGGACTGCAAGATCTTCTTGTCTTGATACTTGATCAATAACTCTGTGAACCACTTGTTGAATTACTTCAATTACTTGAACAACAATCTGAACAACAGTTTCTATAAACTGTATGAGCCTATTTATAGGCCTTCTTCATGGTAACCGGCTGGTCCGGTCCATAACTGAATTCTGACATCTCTGACAGGTGCTGTAGACCGGCTGGAACGGCAGCTGTCAAGTCATCCAGTCAGTTCTTGAAAATCTCTAACTGTCTGATAGTGTCGAGACTTTCTGTCTTTAAGTGTCGACACTTATAGACCAAGTGTCGACACAAGTTGTGTAAGTGTCGACACAAGTCTACAAGGTGTCGACACAACTCCTTGTGTTGTAGACACTATGTCTCGACATAGTTTCTTCTGCATGTGTCGACACTGAAATTGAGTGTCGACACAAGTACTTGATCTTCTATCTTTTGCTGAATTCTTCTAAGTGTCGACACATCTCCTTTGTGTCGACACAACTTCTTGTGTTGAATCTGTTAAGTGTCGACACTGCTTCTTGGTGTCGACACATAGTCTTCTATGTTGATACTTGCTGAGTGTCGACACAGCTCCTTGTGTCGACACTTGATTCTTTTGTTGAGACTTTAGCTGAGTGTCGACACATTCCCTTAGTGTCGACAATTGTACTTAGAATATTTTGTTGATCTTGCTGTTCTTTGCTAAGTGTCGACACAGCTCCATGTGTCGACACTTTCTTCAAGTGTTGAGTCTACTGTTGAGTGTCGACACATTGTTCCGAGTGTCGACACTTACTTCAAGTGTTGACTCTTCTGTTGAGTGTCGATACATTGTTCTGAGTGTCGACACTTATACTTAGTCTCTGCTGACTTTTGCTGAGTGTCGACACAGCTCCAAGTGTCGACACTTTCTGGTGTAGACACAATTCTTCTAGGTGTCGATACTGTTGTTAAGTGTCGACACTGCTTTACTGTACTTTTCTTCACTAAGTGTCGACACAGCTCCTTGTGTCGACACTTTCTGTCTGGTGTCGACTCTGCATCCCAGGTGTCGACACAATGACTCCAAGTGTCGACACTGCTTGTCTGGGTGTCGACACAAGCTTTCTTAAGTGTCGACACTTTCCCTCTGGGTGTCGACACATGGACTTAGAAATTTTTGCTTCAGTCCTGCAAATACTTAACCTGCACATGTAACTCAAAATTCATCAAATACATTTTGATGTATATCATTGAGTTGGGTGAGGCTTCTTCAAATCAGGTACATTTAAACCAATGTACCCAACAATATCCCCCTATTTGGAGAAGTCATAACCCTTAGTCAATGATATACACCATTCATAATTAAAATTACAAAATGATGTAAAGCAGGATAATATACAGCAGGGTAAACATAACATGTAAACAAGAAAGTACATCACATGTATAAAACTAACATGCATATACAGATAGATTACATCACAGAACAATTATGAAATAAATTTAACACAACAAATTTATCACACAAAACATTGTTCCAATACTTTGTCATATTCTTTGTCAAAAGTTTACAGCATGAGTTATATCAAAAGAATACATGGTAAACTTAAGAAATGTTCAAAGCTATTTCTGTTCTGGCTCCTTAATCACTATGCCTTTTCCAGCTTGTACTTTAGCTTGAACAGGAGCATCAGCAGTTTCAGCATCCGCAGGCTTCTTGCCTTTCAGATCTTTCTTCTTAAGCTCTTCAGCTTTGATCTTCTGTCTTTCAAAATAATGATATGGCTTTGGAAAGTACTTGCTAGGCTCTAGAGCAGTAGGAGGTAGCTTTCCCATCTTGTCCTTCCTGCTGTATTGGACAATTGCCTCTTATCTTGATTCATGTTTCCTCCATTCAGCTTCAGAGAACCTCTTGTTCCTGTCATGAATGTTGTCTTTGGCAGCTTTCCAGGCAGTTAAAATGATATTCCTTGAGGTAGGGCTCCACTGCTCAAAGTCTGGCCTTTGTTCAGCTTGTTCCCTAAACCTCTTCTTAGACAATCTTGTCTCTTCTTCTTTTTGTAGAGCTTCTTCTTCTTTCTGAAGAGCTGCTTGCATAGCTTCAGATATAGGCTGAACGACTTTCTCCAGAATGACATTAGACTTCCCTTCAGTTGGGTTATACATGTGATGAATATCAGCTTGCACCATTTCAAAATCTGGTGGAGGATAGATCACTTGAGCTACTTCTGGTTGCTCACCTCCAAGATATGCAGGCTGAATTCCAGATTCAGCAACATTGTCATCATCACAAAGTGGAGGATAGCCCAGTGTAGCTCTGATGGAATTAGATATCCATTTGGCATGATCAGAGCTAGCTTTGACTAAAACTCTCTCCCCCTTTATGACTTCTCTGGCCATATGATCTCTGACATCATCCTTCTGGAATCTGATTTGATTATCCAAGTATCTGACTCCATCTTTAAAGAAAGGTTTGAGCTTTTTAAGTTGTTCAGATATGGCCTTCTGGGAGTCTTGAATAGCAGTCTTAACAGCCCTGATTTCTTCTTGAAATACCTTGTCAAATTCAGCTTTAACAACAACAGAAGAGGTAGAAGGTCCAGCAGCCTAGTTCTTTAATTCTGTGACAATAGCATTATGTGAAGCAGTCAAATTGTCATTCATCCTTAGTTGATTTTCAAGAACATATCCTTGCTTCAATGCTATGTCATCTACTTGAGCTTTGATCTTTTCCTGGTGTGTTGGCAAGTACACCACTGCATTTCCACCCTTGTGGAAACATTCAGTCATCTCCTTCTTGTTAAGGTTCATTTCAAACCTTATAGACTTGATATCTTGGGCCAGATCAAATTATAAGGATTTCTGCCCTTCATCTACATACTTCTCTATGGTCTGCCTTTGCTCATCCAACTTGATTTGCATTGCCACCATCAGTGCACTATAATCAAAAGCTGGGGCTGATTGAATGATAGGCTGTGGTGCAATAGATTGTAGGGCCTTCTTATAACTTTGACTTCTTCTCTTGAAGACATAAAGTTTCTTCTTCTTAGCCCTGGCAATCTCCTCATCCTCAGAGGCAGATGTGCTGGCAATATCCACCCTCTCCTTAGGGCTTGAAGGCTTCTCAGTTTGCACATTTTGTGCCTTCTCAGTTTCGTTCCTCACAGGCTCTTCCAGAATTTCGATCTGCTCCCCCTCAACAGCAGCATTCTCTCTTTCAGCAGCAGGTATTTCTTGTCCAAAGTCTTCTTGATCTAGATTTAAAAACAGATCTTCCATAGTGTACTCTTGTGGTGAAGGAGCTGGAGAAATTCTTTGCTCTTCAACCACTGGATCAGGAACAACTTCTAGTACAACAGATGTCTCTTTTATAACAGCATCTGGAACTTGACTATCCAGCTGAGTTTGCTGATTAACATCAGACAAATCAGCATCTTCTATAAGTAAATCTAAAGTGTTTAGTTCAGTGATTACCTCTAGTATGGTGTTGGTGGGTTGTTCACTTTCCAGTGTAGTGGGTTTAGTTACAACTGGAAGCTCCCCCTGGCTTTGATCCTTATGGATGGGGCTAGCTTGAGGTAGCTCCCCCTGGATCTCAGCAACCTCTTGAGGAGCAGGAGTCTTTATAGCAGGCTCTTCCTCATGCTTATCTGGAGTGAAGACAACCTGTTCTTCACTATCAGAACTGCTAGTGGACTCTTGAGCCACTGGAGCGGTCTTCCTTTTCTTCTTTGGAGGAATATCTTTCTCAGAAACAATCTTTTCAGGGGTTGGCAGCTCCTTAGTCAACACCCTATCCCATCTTGAGAACAACCTCATGTCCATTTTTCTCATATGGTTTATTTTGCTTCCAGCAGATTGTTGCATTACCTCTGGTATTGTTCCAGCAAGATAAAGACTTAAAATCCTGCCCAGGTTGGGCTTCTTCAAGCTTTCCTTAATCTTCTCAAACACTATAACTGACCAGTCAGTTCTTAAAGTGAAGATTATTCTTGTCATAATATTGAACATAGAGGCAGACACTCTGTCATGCCCTCCTGGCTTGCTGAGTAATACTTTATCAACTATCTCAGACATGAATTTGCCTTGATTGTTCATGCCTTTTCTGTTAAAAACAGAACCAATCTTCATTTTAGGATCAAGGCCACACCAGGTTAGAGCTTCCCTGGTCTTTGAAGCTGTAACCTCATCTTCTTCTTGAGATCTTTGTAGCTGGAGAATCTTCCTCAGACTTTTAGGGGATACCTTAACCTTAGCTCCATGAACTCTGGATTTGATTTTGTATCTAGATTCATCCACCTTGGCTCCATTGAGGAATTCGAGTACCTCTTTCTTCCATATCTTTGTGGGTTCAGAAACTAGATATTCTAACCCGGAATCAGCTACTAGGGTTACGACCGCCTGGATTTCTTGATCAGCATCAGTGAAAGCGCCGCGCACCAGCTCGTATCCTTCGTTGACATTCTCCTCTAGCTTAGGCGCCATAAGGGTTTGTAGAATTTGTCTTGAGAGAAGAGAGGTGTCGACACTGAAGTTTGGTCTCGAAACTTTGAAAGCGTGTCGACAAACAAAGATAAAACCCTATTTATACCTTTCTGATTTTGAAGATGAACAGGCGGGACAGCTAACTTAAAATGTGTCGACACTGGCAATAAGTGTCGACACTGACTTATAATGTCTCGACACAGATGTGTCGAAACAAGTTTAGTCAACAGATTTTATGTGTCGACACTTGTTTATGTGTCGACACAACATAACTCGACACATAGTCGAGACTTTACTTAGAAAATTCTGAGTAAAACTTAAGTGTCGACACCACTGTGAATGTGTCGACACCTACTTGACATGTGTCGACACTAACATTCTGAAGTGTCGATACCAACTTCCTAGATGTGTTGACACCTTTTTCCTGAAGTGTCGACACCACTATTCTGTGTCGACATAGACTTGTCTATGTGTCGACACCTTTTTACTTAGCCATTTTCAATACTGTAAACTTACTCTAAGTTTATCATTCCTAGTTCAATTTTAAATCTATTGAACTTAGCTTCTTCTAGGGGCTTAGTAAACATATCAGCTACTTGATTATCAGATTTAACATATTCTAATAAAATATCTTCTCTTTCTACATGCTCCCTAAGAAAATGATATTTAATTTCAATATGTTTGGTTCTACTATGGGATACAGGATTATTAGCTATTGAAATAGCACTTGTAGAATCATAGAAGAGTGGAGTTCTACTTACCTGAAATCCATAGTCCTCTAGCTGATGTTGTATCCACAGAAGTTGAGCACAGCAACTTCCTGCAGCCACATACTCTGACTCTGCAGTGGAGATAGCCACACTGGTTTGCTTTTTGCTACTCCATGAAATTAGTCTCCCACCTAGGAATTGACAGGTTCCAGTAGTGCTTTTTCTATCTTCTTTGCATCCTGCAAAGTCTGCATCTGAATAACCTGTTAGATCAAAATCCTCATTCCTAGGGTACTAGAGGCCTAGATAGGGAGTGCCCTTTAGATATCTCAATATTCTTTTGACTGCAGTCAAATGAGTCTCTTTAGGGCAGGCTTGATACCTTGCACAGACACATGTAGCATACATGATATCTGGTCTACTAGCAGTCAAGTATAATAGGGAGCCAACTATCCCTCTATACAAGGTTTCATCTACAGGTTTCCCTGCATCATCCTTGCTAAGAGACATACTTGACCCCATAGGAGTCTTCATGGTACTGGATGAATTCATACCATACTTCCTTATGAGTTCTAGGGTGAACTTGGACTGACATATGGATAAACCACTTTCAGTCTGTTTAACTTGGAGACCCAAGAAAAACTTCAGCTCTCCCATACTACTCATCTCAAATTGACCTTGCATCAGTTTTGCAAACTTTTTGCAAAGGCTGCTTTCAGTAGACCCAAATATAATGTCATCTACATATATTTGGACTAGTATAACTTTGCCTCTAGATTCCCTAAGGAATAGAGTCTTATCTATTTTTCCCCTTGAGAACTTGTTCTCAATGAGGAAACTAGATAGGGTTTCATACCAAGCCCTAGGGGCTTGCTTTAACCCATATAAAGCTTTCCTAAGTCTATAGACATGATGAGGTAGAGTTGGATCAACAAAACCTGAAGGCTGTTCCACATAGACTTCCTCTTTAAGATTACCATTCAGGAATGCTGACTTGACATCCATTTGGTAAACCTTGAATCCTTGAAAGGTTGCATAGGCCAAGAACATCCTTATGGCTTCCAGTCTGGCTACTGGAGCAAAGGTTTGATCAAAATCAGTACCTTCTTCTTGCCTATATCCTTTAGCAACCAATCTTGCTTTATTCTTAATAATGACCCCTTGTTCATCCATCTTATTCCTGTAGATCCACTTTGTTCCTATTATATTGTGGTCTTTAGGTCTAGGAACAAGTTCCCAGAACTTGCACCTCTTGAACTGATTAAGCTCTTATTGCATTGCTTCAGTCCATTGTGGATCTAGTATGGCTTCTTCAAACCTTTTTGGTTCAACTTGAGATAGAAAACTGGAGTAGATTGCCGCATTCATGTTTCTGCTCCTGGTTTGTACTCCTTGTCTTGGATCTCCAATAATCTGCTCTACTGGATGATCTCTTAGATGCCTGTTGGCTGGAGGCATCCCAACTTCTGGTTGAACCTCTTCAGCATCTTCATCATGCTGTATACCTTGAACTTCATCAGCAATTGGTACATGTAGTTCTCCCCCTTGACAATAGCCACTGTCTTCTACTTGCTGTCTTGCAGCAGGTACTTCTTCTATAGTAAGCTTGTCTATCTTCTTTGTTAAACCTATGGGGCTGCACACACTACTAGACAACTCATTGTTAATAAGTTTAGTCTCATCAAAAACTACATGTACAGATTCTTCTACAACTTTGCTAGTCAAGTTGTAGACTCTATAAGCCTTACTGTTATTGTTGTACCCAACAAAAATTCCCTCTTGGGACTTGACAGCAAACTTAGTCAAGTAAGACTTCCCATTGTTAAGTATGAAGCATTTGCAACCAAAAATCCTGAAGTAGGATAAGTTTGGTTTCCTGCCTTTCATAACTTCATAGGGGGTCTTGTTGAGCCTTTTAGTGATGGTAGCCCTATTTATAACATGGCATGCAGTGTTAACTGCTTCAGCCCAGAAATATTCTGGTAGTAATGTATCACTTAATAGGGTCCTACCAGCCTCTATCAAGGTCCTATTCTTCCTCTCAGCAATGCCATTTTGCTGAGGTGTTCTAGGTGAAGAGAATTCTTGAAATATCCCAAATTCTTCACATAGTTTTGTCATGCTATCAGACTGAAATTTAGTACCATGGTCACTTCTAATCTTGACCATTGTACTGTCTAGTTCATTCTGAATTTGCTTGACAAAGTTATGGAAGATACTAGGTGTTTCAGATTTCTGTCTTAAGAAGAACACCCAGGAAAACCTTGAGTAGTCATCTACAACTACAAAGGTATAAACCTTCCTACCTAAGCTGTGAACTGGCATTGGACCAAAGAGATCCATATGTAAGAGGTATAAACACCTCACAACATCTTTGTTTTCTATGCTTCTAAAGGTGGATTTAGACTGCTTGCCCTTTTGATAAGCTGAGCAAATACCATCTTTAACACACTTAACTTGAGGACCATTCCTCACTAACTCTTTGCTAAAGAGTTTGCTAATAGTCTTGTAGTTAAGATGAGCAAGCCTCTTGTGCCATTTGACACAATGAGAGACTGTCTCATCAGCTACAAGACACACTGGAGAACCATTGTTCTCAATCATAATGTCTAGGCAGTAGACATTCCTCTTCCTATAACCTATCAAAATGATCTCTTGATCACTTGACCTCTTGATATGACAACCATTTTTAACAAATGAGATGTCATACCCTACATCACTTAATTGACTTATACTTATTAGGTTGTGTTTCAACCCTTTAACATAAGCCACTTGAGTAATGGTAACCAAGTTGCTAGAAATGTTAACAAATGCTTTGATGATTCCTTTTTCAGAACCACCAAAGGTGACTTTTGGACCATCTTTTATTGGAATGTAGTCCCTTAGTAATCCTCTAGTTCCATTCATATGTCTGGAACATCCACTGTCCAAGTACCATGTGGGGGTATGGCCACTTGGACTCACCTGCAAAACAGATTAATGAACCTTAGAACCCAAAGTATTCTTGGGTCCTTGGTATCTGTTAGTTTGCAATCTGACAAAGCTACCTACTGGCTTTCCAACAGGTAGTTTGGTACTTACTTTGGCACTAGCATTGTGCCAACAGTCCATTGCAAAATGGTGAACTTTGCCACAGCACCAACATTCAAACTTATTGTACCTTTGCTTAGGTACTGTCTTTGCTGTCTTATATACAGCAGACTTGTTGAATGTTGGGGCTTTGCCCTTGGACTTGGGCTTGGACTGCTCAGTCCTTGCAGGTTTAATAAAACCCAGTCCAGCCTTGCCTTTATGATGAACAAATTCATCAATTAAAGGTAGCACTGATTTAGGTTTAGAAAACCTAGCAACAAGCTCTCTCTCTTTCTGAAGACTGATCTCCAGACTCTTGATTTGATCATTCTTAAAGGTGATAGTCCTCATCTGAATCACTGTTATGTGTTTCAGCCTGGCTATCTCATTAAGCTTTTGATCAAATTGCTTCTCAGAATCTGTTGCAGCAGCTTTAAGATCAGCAATTTCCTTTGCCTGACTTTTGGCTAGGGACTTGCTTTTCTTGTAAGCTTGCAACATCACTTTATATTCATCTATAAGCTGATGAATATCATGCTCAGACTCAGATACACTTCCATCACTTGATGAAGATGAATCTGATTCTGTACTAGAACAAGAAACTAAACTTAGAGTTGAACTTTGTACCTTACTGGGTCCTGGCTGCTCCAGGATTTTGTCACTCTCAGTCAATGCCATCAGTCCTTGGCACTGACAGACTTCTTGTTCATATATAGACTCCATAATCTGCATGAATTCTTCTTCTTCTTCTTCAGCAAACAGTCCTATGTATGCCTCAGCATCAGACTCAGTTTCTGAAGAAGAGATATCTGATAGAGTCTTCTCCTTCTTGGCAACAAAAGACTTCTCTTTCTTGCCTTTGAGATGAGTCTTCTTCCTGTCACTAGTCTCCTTTCTCTTTTCAGGACAATCTGCAATAACATGACCTTGTCTATTGCAGCAATAGCACACTATTTTTGATCCAGTTGCCTTGCTAGTCTTATTCCTCTTCCTGTCCTTCTTTGAGGCCTTTTTATTCTGATATAGGTCTTCTTTTCCCTGTGAAGTAGAAGGCCTTGACCTCCACTGTTTCTTCTTCAAGAATTTCTGAAAGTGTCTAGTGAAGGCATCAAAGTCTTCATCACTTTCACTACTTTCAGACTTTGTGCTGACTGACTCATCTGACTCTGATTCAGCAACCTTTGGAGGTGGAGTTGGTGACTTTCCTCTGTGCTTTCTGGGAGCTTCTGTCTTGAAAGCTACTGTTCTTTCCTTGTGTTCAGTTCTTGTTGATTTCTCCTCCTCTTTCCTCACTGTCAACTGCATCTCATATGACAACAATTTGCCAAACAGTGTAGGTGGAGGAATTTCTCCCAACTTAGTCATTTCTCTAATGTCACAAATCTTTGTGTCCCAATCTTTAGTTAGGGACCTTAGGAACTTGTCATTAAGTTCATAATTTCTGAACTCTCTTCCATAAGACATGAGTTCATTTACTATTCTGTAGAACTTCTTATAGCACTCAGTTATGCTATCACCTTTTCCTTGTCTAAAACTTTTGTTAAATTTTCTCAACGTGGTCAGCAAGATAGCCCAAACACCAAATTAATATCTTCGGAACTACCCAGTTCGCACGCTGAACCTGCGGAAAACCCAAGGACTAGAGGTTGCACCCAACAAAACAATGGAAGCACAAGAAGGTCTTATTAGGAATTCACTTCTTTACAATCCGAGGCATACATAGCGAGACATGATTTCGCTAGTATTACAGCTGTAAACAGAAAGAACCAAAAAACAAGCCGAGCGGACAGCACTCCAGTCCGCCGAGACCGCGAGGTCGCCGAGACCGCCGAGACCGCTGAGCTCGCCCAAGCTATGCTGCAATCCGCCGAATACCACGGAGTCCGCCGAGACCGCGAGGCCGCGTGGACAGACCGTTATTCGCCTCCTGCTGAACCCGAACTGAGGAACTCCCCTACCCGCCTGAAGCCGGCGGATAGGTTATTGAAGCTGGGAAAGTTGAAACAGAACTGAGGCGAAAAGATGAAAGGGGTGAGGGTCAAATCAGGTGAGCTGGCGGGAGAAGCCAAGGGCGGCAAAAGGTGGTATTGCTGGATTACCAAAAGTTGGCGGGAATGCTGGATTACCAAAAGAACCAAGTTTTAGGATTGTGGGGGTAGTTTTTTGAAAGCATTCTAGTTAAGAAATGTTACACCATCCTCCCTTTTAAGTTTGCTTATATAATAAAGATATATAGATGTATACATGCATGTGTATACATGCATGTGTATGTACATATATGTACATCTATATATATATATATATATATATATATATATATATATATATATATATATATATATATATATAATGTGCAAGGAGTCTGTACTGCACTTTGATTATATTTTTGGAAGCTCAATTTTGATTTAATGTGTGTTAACTATCATGTTTATCTTTGTTTATCATACCTTCAACACAAGCCTACAATTCAACCTAAGTAAATCCTATTGATTTATGTTTATGGATTGTACTAATATCGTGGCGAGAGTGTGAAAGGGCAAGTCTCTGGCCATCGTCATTGATGGATTTCTTTGGAGGGTATCTCAGTTCTCGATTTTGCGTAACATTGATCTTAGTAAACACATTACTCTCTCAATAAATACAATTTTTGGATTTACCAGTATTTCTTTTTGAAAGTACAAATAATAAGTAGAAACGTATTTTTAAAATTTATAAGCTAATTTGTATGCTGGGTAGTTTTTTTTGCTAAAATCTCTACGCGAATAGGCGTAAGACTTTGCATTTTACTGCTTAGATTCAAGATTTTTTTATTGTTTTGAATTTTGACTACTCCCTATAAGAGGTTGTTTGCTCAGAAATAGCAAACGGGTAAGTATGCGGGTATTTGATAAATTTTATTTTATCTTATTTTTGCAATAGTTTTTATTTAAAATTCATAGAATTATATTTATATTTTTTCAATTTGAGTACCTAATTGACTTCTTTCTGAAATTCAGGTAATTCTGGACTGCTAATATAAATTTGGAGCTCACTGGTGTGAACAGGGCAAAGTTTTGGAGCTTTTCTTGAAAATTAAGTATTACACGTCATGGTCACGGGCGTGACCAGGGGGCGTGACCTTAGTCACGGACCGTGTCCCGCCTCCGATGCCAGAAAGTTATTTCCACATCAGATTAATTTGACACGCCTTGGTCACCGGCGTGAACAGGGGGCATATCCGCTGTTCAGAATGAGTTATCACATTTGTTTAAAGTTACACACCGCTATCACGGGCGTGATAGGGAGGGTGTGCCATCCAGATCTCAGGCGTGCTTCAGAGTTATGAAAGTCAGTTTCCTTCGTCAACCGTTTCAACAGTCATGCCCTAGTCACGGACGTGACCCCAAGGCGTGGCCTCTTCAGTAATTGTCATCATATATCCAGATCGAGCCGTTTTCCCGACGTTTTCAGATTTGTTCGCTACATGCCCTGGTCACGAGAATGACCCGGGGGCGTGACCCATAATGAAATGACTTCTGGTGGTTTGGTTTCCTAGCATTTCCCGGGCTTTCAAGATGTCGGTTCCGTACATTTCACGCCCTGGTCACGGGCGTGACCAGGGGGCGTGACTCCCATGCAAATTTTCCTATAAATACCAGTCTTCTCCTTCAGCTGAGAAGGAAGATTTTGGTGGAGAAATTCTATAATTTGGTATTGTTTTTCGTTATTTTCTATTTAAAGTTCATAATTTAGCTTAGTTAATTTCATCACTTAGTTGTAGTTTAACTTTATATATAAAGAAATACGTTTAGGCCCAAATGAGGCTGGATTTCTCTCATTCCTCAAATACTGACTGTCGGATCAACGCCATTGAAAGAATGTTGTCCGTCCAATCTATTCTCCTAAGTTGTTGCTTCTTAAAGCCCACAACCATATTCGCCAAGTACAGCGTCTTTGCACGCTTCGCTATTGCGATCGCTGATGGCCCTTCCTCCGCTCACCTGATGCCTCCACGATGTCTATGCCCGAAGCCCTCCTGTCACTCTCCCCCTAATCTGAATCCTCCACCAAGCTCTCTTGAAGCCCTCGCCGTCTCTGACGACGGTGTCTTCACTGAATCCTTCGTCTTCGTCCTAGGGCACGCTAGCCGCATCGCATCTACTACAAAAAGGTATCAATCGCATCTTCATGAAGTCAGTCTATCTTCCATACTACCTCTTTTCATTGTTTTTATCACTTGAAATGTGCTTATGATATCGTGCTTTGAGCTCTCTGTCTCCCTCTAGCAAGTTAAACATCTCTCGATGCTTCTTTAGGTCGGCTATAAATGATTCTTCTCTTCGATGATGTTTGCATACAACGTTTATCTTTAGGTTTAACAAATATTATGATGAACCCCACCAACGAGTGTTGCGCACTCTCGCTCCTAAGCCTGCACTCGCCGCTCTAGAGCAAATAAGTGAGGGAAAGGACGTTCTCGGGCAAGGCCCTACATCATCTAGTTCGCGAAGCATGAACCTGTACTTCCGGAGCACCTCAGCTATGTGGTTCGCCAGCTTGGTAACAGTAGCGGGCTCGCCCTAGAAATTTCTAACCGCGGCGAGATAGGGAGGCGTCGAGTAATCCATTGCGCCATCCGGCTCGCTAGTGACCGAAGCGACGTGTGCACCTGGGATGGTATGCGAGAGTTCAGCACGAACTAATATTTCTGGTTAAAGAAAAGAACTTCAAACTTACCTCGAGAAGTCACTGCCTCCTTCCTCAGACAGTGTTAGGGCAACCACGGCATTCCACTGAAGGGGTTGTCGAGGGGGAGCATGGGAGACTTCCCCGATCCTGTTCGCGGCATACTCAGAGCAGCATCCGGCTTCTCGGAGGGCGTACGTCACCTTGAACTGTACTCACTGTCGTGACAGAGGCATTGGTGAATTCCCGAGCAAGGTCGTGAGTTGGTGCCTTCGGCGGCGGTGGCGTTGAGGTAATATCGACGAAGTTGGGGACTACGAAAAATATTATGGTTGGTCCGCAATATTTATAAGGCGCAAGTCGAGTAGACAAGAACACAAAAGCGGGTACGTACCAGCTATCGGTGAACGGGCGTCTGGATTCATTTGAGTGCTCGCGTCTGCCTTCTCGTTGTGGTCCCGGCCTCTTGTATCATCATCAACAACGTTATCGAGCTGCGAGGTTCCTTAATTACAAACGAGCAGGATTTGTCGAGACAAATTGAAATTGTTAAGAAGGGAACTCACACCTGGTTGGAAAGATCTAGGCCTAGACTGAACCCAGGCTGTTGTAGTTCGAGTGGGCCGCCACTTTCTCAGCAAGCCCGAGACTGATCCTCTTCCACACTCGAACTACAACCCGCATTAGTTCTTCTCCAGAGCCTCACCTGCTCAGCAGTACCGAAAGCAGCAGTAACTTCCTGTCTGTCGTCTCCACCGACAACTTCCCACAGCTCCTCGCCCAGAAGATAACTCTTCATGCACGACTTCCACTTCTTGTAGTTAGTCGGCGTTAGGAGTTCAATGCCCAGACCTCTTGCTAAGCTTCCTTCCATTGCAATCACCTGTTGGTACCGTTCAGCAGCTCCGAGCAACAACACAGGTTGAACACCACTCAATCCCTGAGTAACAACGCTGGTTGACCTCCGCTCAGCAACTGAACCTCCGCAACCTCAGAAACCTGCCTCTGATACCATGTTAAATTTTCTCAACGTGGTCAGCAAGATAGCCCAAACACCAAATTAATATCTTCGGAACTACCCAGTTCGCACGCTGAACCTGCGGAAAACCCAAGAACTAGAGGTTGCACCCAACAAAACAATGGAAGCACAAGAAGGTCTTATTATGCATTCACTTCTTTACAATCCGAGGCATACATAGCGAGACATGATTTCGCAAGTATTACAGCTGTAAACAGAAAGAACCAAAAAACAAGCCGAGCGGACAGCACTCCAGTCCGCCGAGACCGCGAGGTCGCCGA
The DNA here is from genome assembly GCA_039583875.1 of Platanthera guangdongensis. Taxonomy (NCBI): domain Eukaryota; kingdom Viridiplantae; phylum Streptophyta; class Magnoliopsida; order Asparagales; family Orchidaceae; genus Platanthera; species Platanthera guangdongensis. The sequence continues at coordinate 55,048,916 of CM077159.1, read as the reverse complement.
GACCGCCGAGACCGCTGAGCTCGCCCAAGCTATGCTGCAATCCGCCGAATACCACGGAGTCCGCCGAGACCGCGAGGCCGCGCGGACAGACCGTTATTCGCCTCCTGCTGAACCCGAACTGAGGAACTCCCCTACCCGCCTGAAGCCGGCGGACAGGTTATTGAAGCTGGGAAAGTTGAAACAGAACTGACAAGCCGCAGAGCGACCTCCTGCTGAGTCCGCAGAGACTGCACACTTCCAAGCACTGACCGAAGTCACAGCCAAACTCCTGGCTCCTTGAAGTTATCCGCGCGACCTGCACACAGCAAACCGTCAGCCTGAAACAATCCGCGCGGACTGGAAAACACAGACCGCAGCACTCGCCCAACCCAATTTACTGTTCACTCACGTTACTTAGGTTACTGTAGATGTGCCAGGGGGGTCCTATTTATAGGCCAGGTGAGGAGTGTGGTCACCGCCCATGAGATAGCGACACCGCCCCAGTCCGCGCAAACACAAACGACCGTCCGCTCAGTCTGCGAGGACTTAGCCAGTCACCAAGGGAAACCGCTAGGAGCAAGGCAACCATTGATGAACCCTCTTCAGTCCGCCCAAGCTAAGCGGACAAGGCACCAGCCCGCAAAGCTCCAACTGCTTCAGGACAGCACCCTCTTCAATGGCAGTCCGCACCAACCCGAGGCAGTCCGCAAGACTCACACCTCAATCCGCCACAAGTCCACGACCAAAGGCAAACAGCAACAGTCCGCCCGGTCACAGCGGACTTCGCGGATACGGCGGACACCATGAACTTGGCACAATGTGTGACCAAGTCCAAAACCATCAAGGGCCAGTCCGAGCATGGCGGACACAAAATCCCGTCCGCCAAACACCCTAGCGCAGACCGCAACCAGTCCGCGAGCTCCTCGCACTTGTCCAACACAGCAGTTTCCTCCCGGACTCCAAACACCAGTCCGCCAACCGGTCTCCACAGCAAGACCTGCTGTAACACCTGAGCTCGACAAGGCCTCAGCCAAGCTCAAGGCCTAGTCCGCAACAGCCCAAACCGCGGACACACCAGTCCGCAAGGCTTCCCGCGAACTCGAACCAACCCGCCAACAGCACAAGCTTGCACCCGCGACCACTGAGCAAAGCACCAGTCCGGAAGCCTCTCTATCCGCAGATACCAGGCCGCACCAAACCGCGGACTCCATGCTACAACCCGCTCAGAACACAGCCGGCTTCCACCAGACTTTTCACCAGGCCGCAACCCACAGTCCGCCCAGTCCGCCCAGTCCGCCAAAGCTGTCCGCTCAGGCCGCGCGGCCTGTCCCGTCACCCACTTCCACTTCACAAATTTCAACAACTTTCATACTCCTGATTTAGCAAGGATTTTCTATCTTGTCTAACTTCTTCAGAACCTTCCATATACACAATAAGAATGTCCCACATCTCTTTGGCTGTCTTACAGTGTATAAGATTCTGAAATGTTGCATCATCTATGGCACTCAATATAATGTTTTGTGCCCTCTTGTCCATGGTGGCAAGGACAATCTCATCCTTAGTCATTTCATATAAATCCTTTGGAGTTCTCTGATTTGAATCTATAACAAATATCTTCATGGGCACATAAGGCCCTTCCTTTACTGTGATGTATATCCTAGGGTCTGAGGCTTCCATAAACAGCCTTACCCTTTCCTTCCAGATCCCAAAGATTTCCTTTCTGCATATAGGTAATTTCATTGAACCCAATTCCTTGGGATTCTCAGAGGAACCCATGGTTCTTGATTTTCTTGAATCTGTAATTTACCTTAGACTGAATTTGCCAATCAGGATCTCCTCAAACTGTTAGTCCTTTTTGAGGAACCTGGCTCTGATACCACTTGAAATATATAGTACCTAAACACCTAGAGGGGGTGGGGGGTGAATAGGTGACCTAATCCTTTTTTAAACTTTAATGGCAGCAAACAGTTATATCATAGAATCTATCTTACTTTTGCACAGCAATCACACAGCATACACAGCAAATCACAATCACAGCACAACAGACACAGAGTTTTATAGTGGTTCCCCAAGCTTTGGGTACATCCACTTTCCCCCTTCGCCTATTTAGCAGTGTACTAGATTCGGCCAAACTTCACCACTGTCTCAGAACCCAAACTGGTTCCTACACCTCAGGCCCAAGGCCCTACAACTCAGCTTTTCCCAAAGCCTACACTCAGCCACAAAGGCCTACACTCAGCCAACAAGGCCTACACTCAGCCAACAAGGCCTACACTCAGAGATTTCAATCTCCTACACTCAGGCTCTCAAGCCCTACCCTCAGCCTTTATAATTTCAGGCTTACAATCACTCAGATCCAAAGGATCCTACAAGATAAAAATGAATTTACAATTGTTAACTCTACAACTCAGAAACAAGAGAGGGGAGTTGAGAGTTTCTTGATGAGTTCTTGGAAGAACTCAGCTGGATTCAATCTGACTTAGCTTTCTTCAAAGCTTCTTAAAAGTAGAACTCAATTAGATTGTCTCCTTCTGCAGTTGATCCTTGACCTCTGCTTCTTAAGATCCAGAATAAATCTGAATCATTCTTCTCAGCCTACTTCCAATGTCTGATTTCTTGGATGGAGCCCTCTCTCTCCAACTTCTTAGATCTGCACTTGGACTGCAAGATCTTCTTGTCTTGATACTTGATCAATAACTCTGTGAACCACTTGTTGAATTACTTCAATTACTTGAACAACAATCTGAACAACAGTTTCTGTAAACTGTATGAGCCTATTTATAGGCCTTCTTCATGGTAACCGGCTGGTCTGGTCCATAACTGAATTCTGACATCTCTGACAGGTGCTGTAGACCGGCTGGAATGGCAGCTGTCAAGTCATCCAGTCAGTTCTTGAAAATCTCTAACTGTCTGATAGTGTCGAGACTTTCTGTCTTTAAGTGTCGACACTTATAGACCAAGTGTCGACACAAGTTGTGTAAGTGTCAACACAAGTCTACAAGGTGTCGACACAACTCCTTGTGTTGTAGATACTATGTCTCGACACAGTTTCTTCTGCATGTGTCGACACTGAAATTGAGTGTCGACACAAGTACTTGATCTTCTATCTTTTGTTGAATTCTTCTAAGTGTCGACACATCTCCTTTGTGTCGACACAACTTCTTGTGTTGAATCTGTTAAGTGTCGACACTGCTTCTTGGTGTCGACACATAGTCTTCTATGTTGATACTTGCTGAGTGTCGACACAGCTCCTTGTGTCGACACTTGATTCTTCTGTTGAGACTTTAGCTGAGTGTCGACAAATTCCCTTAGTGTCGACACTTGTACTTAAAATATTTTGTTGATCTTGCTGTTCTTTGCTAAGTGTCGACACAGCTCCATGTGTCGACACTTTCTTCAAGTGTTGAGTCTACTGTTGAGTGTCGACACATTGTTCTGAGTGTCGACACTTACTTCAAGTGTTGACTCTTCTGTTGAGTGTCGACACATTATTCTGAGTGTCGACACTTATACTTAGTCTCTGCTGACTTTTGCTGAGTGTCAACACAGCTCCAAGTGTCGACACTTTCTGGTGTAGACACAATTCTTCTAGGTGTCGACACTGCTGTTAAGTGTCGACACTGCTTTACTGTACTTTTCTTCACTGAGTGTCGACACAGCTCCTTGTGTCGACACTTTCTGTCTAGTGTTGACTCTGCATCCCAGGTGTCGACACAATGACTCCAAGTGTCGACACTGCTTGTCTGGGTGTCGACACAAGCTTTCTTAAGTGTCGACACTTTCCCTCTGGGTGTCGACACATGGACTTAGAAATTTTTGCTTCAGTCCTGCAAATACTTAACCTGCACATGTAACTCAAAATTCATCAAATACATTTTGATGTATATCATTGAGTTGGGTGAGGCTTATTCAAATCAGGTACATTTAAACCAATGTACCCAACAATAGGCCTATGAAATAAAAAATGCACAGGTAACTGTTCCAATATCCGTTTCGGTAACGGGTATCGATACGGTGATAGAGCAGTTACCCCTCTACCTAAATAGTAATACCTGCCCAACACAGGTAGAGGAAATAAGAAATAAGAAGAGGAGGAGCACTGGTCCTCGCTCATCTTATCACAAAAGAAATCCTTGCCTAGCAAGGTATCGTCTACAGGGAGTCTGCAGGAGGAGAAAGCGATGAATGGAGCTTACTCAACAGAGGAGGAATCAACCTCCTCGCAAAAGAGGATGCTATCATCCATAACTCGAGCTGAAAGCTCCAAGTCCTCCTGAAGAACCTGCGAAGACTCAATCCGCACAGGCTCAGATACAAAAATTGGATCAAGAAATAAATGAGATGAATAACTAAAAGAATCAGAAATAGGGGGAGTGGTCCCGGTCTCACTCCCAGCAGGATCCCGACATAGATCATCGACGGTGTCATATGAGTCATGGCGAGGGGAATCCACGAGCTCAAGGTCCTCGGTGGTGGTTTGGACCTCCTCATCCATCAAGGAAGTGGAAACTTCCTCAACAAAGAGGATATCCTGCTCAACACACCTCGATGCATCCACATGTTCCAAGACGTAATACTGTCCATTAATGAAAATAATATCCTCGTCAAACATGGGCACATCCTCAGGCTCAGAATCACACTCCGGCCGAACATCATCAACCGACTCACTAAAAATAGGGATAGATAATTCTTGCAAAGAAGGCAGAGGAACAATAGCATCAGAGAAAATATGTTCAGGTTCCTCCGGGGGTGAATCAACAAGAGGGGAAGAGGGCATGGGGAGAGACGGTGCCACAATGTCGTCACACCGATCAGCAGAAAGTCTGATGGGCATATTCGCAGCAGTCCCCCATAGACAAGGTGGTGCTGCAAATATATCATCAGAATCAGAAGGGGCAGCCGATTGAGAGGTGGATGGAATGAATCGGATACCCGGTTCATCCTCCTCCTCCAACTGGCGCTGAAATTCTGCACAATATTTCAACACGTGGTCGGTGCTATGACAACACAAACATCGTTTTCCATTACTCCTCGGTACAGGTGGGACCGGAGAGGAATAAGAAAAGATGAAAGCGTATAAGAGGAGTGACCATAAGACCTGGGTTGAGTGTATGAAGTACCATAAGAAGACGGTGCTCCATACACAGAACCGCGAGAATTATGCTCCCATTATGCTTCAGTGGGGCACTCATCACTACCATGCCTATAATCCCCACACCATCGGCAACAGATATTCATATAAGAATACATGGTGCAACAAGAATAATTCACCAACAGAAAGGTTCTAAGCAACAATTAGCTACACACCACAAATAAAAGAATAGGAAAACCTGCTACAGAAAAATTAAAACTAGAATAGGAACAAATAAAAACAAACACAAATGCTAAAAACTAAAACAAAGAAGAAAGTGATATGAACAAATGAAAAAGGGCTTCTATCTCTTATCTTCCTCTACAAAAACTCACACGACTGTGTTCCCCTGCAACGGCGCCAAAAACTTGATGCTTAAGATCACGGCAGTGAACCGGTCGCACAAGTAATATAAAATGGGGGTTTTCCCAAGTATCGATCTCATAAGGAACACATTAAGGTGGAGTTAATTTCGAGGAGGACTTGAGATTTAAGTCCTCAGGTCGGAGCTAACTAAGGGGGGTTTGGATTGTTGTGATAAAAAGAAAGTAAAAATCTAACAACTACTCCTATGCAACGCCGCTATGCGATGCTTCCCCAAGCGGGATGGAAGACTAGTCGGGCCGCTATGCACCGAGTCACTAGGCGGATGGACGAGAAGGCTAGCGGATGAGGTGGTTAGAACGGCGGAATGAGGGTCGTGAGCACCTCTTCGCAATGCACGCCACTAGCAATTGCTAGTGCGGCAAGAACGGATGGTTGTGGATGGATATATATATGGCGCAACTCAAGAAACTAAAGCGAAAACAAACACAGAATCACATAGACATGAATCTAGTAAAGTTTACATCTAAAGTGCAACAACATCAATATAAATACAGTTTTAACACACATATACAACAATAAAGCAAGTACAAGTCAAGAGATCGACCGAATCCGATGTCTTGCTGAGGATTCACGGTTGGAATCGTCGGGTTGTCATTCCGCGTCCAAGCTCGGTCCTCAACTGCTTCCGGGGTAGAGAAGGGCTATCACCACCTTCCAATGGCCCGTCTTCTTCATCTCACGATAGCGGACGAAGTTTGCTAGCTTTCCTTTGCTTGATGGCTATGACGTCAAAACTCTACTTGAAGCTCACGGATGAAGGAGGAGGCCGAGAGGAAGCTCCGGCTTGGATTTGGCGGTGAAAGCTTGCCCAGAGCACCTCCCTAGGGTGGAAGATGAAGGGAAACGGCGGAGAAGGCGGAAAACGGCGGAGGAAATGGGCGATCTACGGATCCTTTTGATTAGGGCGAGACCTGCACTATTTATACAAAAGCAGAAATGAACAATGCGCACGATCACAGGCGCACGACCAGTGGTCGTGCGCGCTATGTCCTATGCTCGTGCGCACTGGCAAGGAATATCAGGAAGAAGAACTGGGATAATGCGCACGAGTAGTGGCGCACGACCAGTGGTCGTGCGCACTAAGTCCAATGATCGTGCGATTACCTAGACAGGACTCCAGAAAAGAGGAATCAATGCACACGATCAGTGGCGCACGACCGGTGGTCGTGCGCAATATGTCAAGTGGTCGTGCGCTTACCCCAGGCTGATTCTAGAAAACATAGAGTTGTTAAATTTTCTCAACGTGGTCAGCAAGATAGCCCAAACACCAAATTAATATCTTCGGAACTACCCAGTTCGCACGCTGAACCTGCGGAAAACCCAAGGACTAGAGGTTGCACCCAACAAAACAATGGAAGCACAAGAAGGTCTTATTATGCATTCACTTCTTTACAATCCGAGGCATACATAGCGAGACATGATTTCGCTAGTATTACAGCTGTAAACAGAAAGAACCAAAAAACAAGCCGGGCGGACAGCACTCCAGTCCGCCGAGACCGCGAGGTCGCCGAGACCGCCGAGACCGCTGAGCTCGCCCAAGCTATGCTGCAATCCGCCGAATACCACGGAGTCCGCCGAGACCGCGAGGCCGCGCGGACAGACCGTTATTCGCCTCCTGCTGAACCCGAACTGAGGAACTCCCCTACCCGCCTGAAGCCGGCGGACAGGTTATTGAAGCTGGGAAAGTTGAAACAGAACTGACAAGCCGCAGAGTGACCTCCTGCTGAGTCCGCAGAGACCGCACACTTCCAAGCACTGACCGAAGTCAAAGCCAAACTCCTGGCTCCTTGAAGTTATCTGCGCGACCTGCACACAGCAAACCGTCAGCCTGAAACAATCCGCACGGACTGGAAAACGCAGACCGCAGCACTCGCCCAACCCAATTTACTGTTCACTCACGTTACTCAGGTTACTGTAGATGTGCCAGGGGGGTCCTATTTATAGGCCAGGTGAGGAGTGTGGTCACCTCCCAAGAGATAGCGACACCACCCCAGTCCGCACGAATACAAACCACCGTCCGCTCAGTCCGCGAGGACTTAGCCGGTCACCAAGGAAAACCGCCAGGAGCAAGGCAACCATTGACGAACCCTCTCCAGTCCGCCCAAGCTAAGCGGACAAGGCACCAGCCCGCAAAGCTCCAACTGCTTCAGGACAGCAAACCCTCTTCAATGGCTGTCCGCACCAACCCGAGGCAGTCCGCAAGACTCACACCTCAATCCGCCACAAGTCCACGACCAAAGGCAAACAGCAACAGTCCGCCCGGTCACAACGGACTTGGCGGATACGGCGGACACCATGAACTTGGCACAATGTGTGACCAAGTCCAAAACCATCAAGGGCCAGTGCGAGCATGGCGGACACAAAGTCCCGTCCGCCAAACACCCTAGCACAGACCGCAACCAGTCCGCGAGCTCCTCGCACTTGTCCAACACAGCAGCTTCCTCCCGAACTCCAAACACCAGTCCGCCAACCGGTCTCCACAGCAAGACCTGTTGTAACACCTGAGCTCGACAAGGCCTCAGCCAAGCTCAAGGCCCAGTCCGCAACAGCCCAAACCGCGGACACACCAGTCCGCAAGGCTTCCCGCGAACTCGAACCAATCCGCCAATAGCACAAGCTTGCACCCGCGACCACTGAGCAAAGCACCAGTCCGCAAGCCTCTCTATCCGCAGATACCAGGCCGCACCAAACCGCGGACTCCATGCAACAACCCGCTCAAAACACAGCCGGCTTTACACCAGACTTTTCACCAGGCCGCAAACTGCAGTCCGCCCAGTCCGCCCAGTCCGCCAAGGCTGTCCGCACAGGCCGCGCGGCCTGTCCCGTCACCCACTTCCACTTCACAAATTTCAACACTCCCCCTTGAAGTGAGAAGTGGTGACCAAGCCCAGCAAGCTGCGCAAGCGTTCAAAGGGCCCCTTCGACAGCGGTTTCGTGAAGATGTCAGCAAGATTATCTTCACTCCGAACATGCCCGACCAGCAGAGACCCCTCCAACACCTTCTCCCTGATGAAGTGGTCATCAATCTCTATATGCTTGGTCCTGGCGTGACACACTGGATTGTTTACCAGTTTGAGAGGACTCTCATTGTCACCCCGGAGTAAAGTAGGCCCTTGCACTTCTTCAGACCATCAATCTCTTCCTTCATGGCACCTTCCCACTCCTTCACTCCAGTGGCCTCGTTGAAGCTTGCAGGCTCTCGCTCATCCAGAGGACCTGCAAAGAAGCAGGAGACAAAGCTCACTGCATTCCCATCACAGTACCGAGCCGGTGGCTTAACCACCCTCTTCGATCTCCGAAGACACGGCTCCTTGCTCATGGCTTCCGTTGCTTCTTCAGGCTCCACTCCTACCTGGGGCAAGCATTGAGCAGTGCTCCCCCTGCTTCCTGAGCCAGAAGGCTCAGCCTCGGAGTTCGAAGCAACAGGAGCTGCTGGTGAAACAGCAAGCTCCTCTTCCAAGCCTTCAGCAGCCTCCACCGGTGCTTCCTCAACCTTGCTACTTCCGGTAGGCTCCACCAAGCCACCTCCATATGACGTCAGCTCGTCAAAGACAACGTCTCTTGACACCATGAACTTCTTCGTCACAGGGTCCATGCACTTCCATCCCTTCTTCCGCTCATCATAGCCCACAAAGACAAGTTTCCTTGCCTTCGCATCCAGCTTTGTCCGTGAAGCATCCGGGACATGCACGTAGCAAGTTGAGCCGAACACCCGAAGGTGTCCAACACTCGGCTTCTCCTTCAGCAACAGCTCAATAGGAGTCTTCATGTTGATAGGGCTGAGTGGCATCCGGTTGATAACATATGCAGCACAAGACATTCCCTCCGCCCAAAAGGACCTTGGGATATCTTTCGCATGCAGCCAGCATTTGCAGGTTTCCGTCAAATGACGGATCTTCCGCTCCGCTACCCCATTTTGTTGTGGAGTGTGAGCACATGTAAGCTCCCGTTGGATCCCGTGCTTCCTGCAGAAGTTAGAAAACTCGGAAGAGACAAACTCCCCCCCGTTATCAGTTCTAAACTTCTTAATCCGCAAGCCAAGCCGGCCTTCTACCAACTCATTGAACTCCACGAACAAATGGAAGGCTTCCGACTTCTCCTTTAAGAAGAACACCCAAGTATACCTTGAGTAGTCATCAACCAAAACAAGCATGTATTTGCTTCCACCAAGGCTGGCTGTAACAGTCGGTCCCATCAGGTCGCCATGAATACACTCCAATGGTTTCTTGCTCCTTGTTTGAGAATTATCAAACGGAAGGCGATGTGCCTTACCGTATTGACAGCCCGCACAAACATGCCCATCACCAAAGGAGGATAACTTCGGCAACCCCCTCACCAGACTTCTACTCGCCATTGCCTTTAGCTTGTCCATGCCAACATGGCCCAGCCTCTCATGCCAGATAGCCGCACTATCATTGGCTCTCATCCTATCAACATAGGCAATGGTGGAAAGAACAAACAAGTTCTTCACCCTCCTCCCAACATGAGCAACATCAGCCTTCACCGCTGATACGTTGCGAAGGAACCTCACGTCTGTTGGCCCAAACAGAACGTGATACCCAGCATCCACCGTGTTGGTCACCGAGAAGAGGTTCTTCTTCATGCCCGGCACGTGATACACACTCCTTAACGTGAGTGGCCCCTGATCACTACCCAAAGACACGACCCCCTCCTTCTCTACTGCATAAACAGTATTATCAGCAGTAATAATAGCTTCATTACCTGAGTAAGCCTGCATGGAGGTGAACTTCGACTTGTCTCCGGTGAGGTGATGACCACACCCGGAGTCGATGATCCACTCGCTGTTGAAGTCCTCAGCAGATAAGGCCCGGACACAAGTACCCGTCATGAAAGCTCCTCCCCATTCTGCTTCTTCACTTCGCGAGCAAGCTTCCTCCTTTCCCGCAGCATGCCCAGGCTGCAGTTTGACCTTGCAGTCCCGCTTGAAGTGCCCACGCTGATGACACCGGTAGCACTTCAGATTCTTCTTCCAGTCCTTAGGAGCATTGCTCCTCTCCGGCGGATACGAAGTTGAAGTCTCCTTTTCACCAGCGGCCTGCACCTTCTTCTTCTTCTTCCCTTCCCATCCCTTCTTCTTGCCTAAGAAGAGAGCCTCGCTGCCTTCCTGATTCAGATTCACTCCAGCCATCTGCCTTGCTAAGCTCTCCTGCGAGGCAAGCAGATTCTCCAGCTCCAGCAGAGACGGCTGAGTAGCCCACCCTTGAACAGATGTAACAAAGGCCACATACTCCTTCCGCAAGCCCCGGATAATGTGCCTCTTCATCTTTGCCTCAGAGATAGGCTCATCAGGATCCAGTGCCGACAGCTCAGCACACAAGCTCTTCATCTTTAAGAAGTACTTGGAGATGGAAAGGTCTCCCTGAGTTGCCCTGGCCAACTCATTCTCCAGGAACTGAAGTCGCGCCACATTCTTCCTATTGAACAACTCATCAATGGTTGTCCAAATATCAGCAGCCGACTCACATCCAATGATGTGATCAAACAGTTCCGGAGAGACAGCTCTCTTCAGAACGAACTCTGCCTTAGCATTAGTTCTTCTCCAGAGCCTCACCTGCTCAGCAGTACCGAAAGCAGCAGTAACTTCCTGTCTGTCGTCTCCACCGGCGACTTCCCACAGCTCCTCGCCTAGAAGATAACTCTTCATGCACGACTTCCACTTTTTATAGTTAGTCGGCGTTAAGAGTTCAATGCCCAGACCTCTTGCTAAGCTTCCTTCCATTGCAATCACCTGTTGGTACCCTTCAGCAGCTCCGAGCAACAACACAGGTTGAATACCACTCAATCACTGAGTAACAACGCTGGTTGACCCCCGCTCACGCAACTGAACCTCCGCAACCTCAGAAACCTCCCTCTGATACCATGTTAAATTTTCTCAACGTGGTCAGCAAGATAGCCCAAACACCAAATTAATATCTTCGGAACTACCCAGTTCGCACGCTGAACCTGCGGAAAACCCAAGGACTAGAGGTTGCACCCAACAAAACAATGGAAGCACAAGAAGGTCTTATTATGCATTCACTTCTTTACAATACGAGGCATACATAGCGAGACATGATTTCGCTAGTATTACAGCTGTAAACAGAATGAACCAAAAAACAAGCCGGGCGGACAGCACTCCAGTCCGCCGAGACCGCGAGGTCGCCGAGACCGCCGAGACCGCTGAGCTCGCCCAAGCTATGCTGCAATCCGCCGAATACCACGGAGTCCGCCGAGACCGCGAGGCCGCGCGGACAGACCGTTATTCGCCTCCTGCTGAACCCGAACTGAGGAACTCCCCTACCCGCCTGAAGCCGGCGGACAGGTTATTGAAGCTGGGAAAGTTGAAACAGAACTGACAAGCCGCAGAGCGACCTCCTGCTGAGTCCGCAGAGACCGCACACTTCCAAGCACTGACCGAAGTCAAAGCCAAACTCCTGGCTCCTTGAAGTTATCAGCGCGACCTGCACACAGCAAACCATCAGCCTGAAACAATCCGCACGGACTGGAAAACGCAGACCGCAGCACTCGCCCAACCCAATTTACTGTTCACTCACGTTACTCAGGTTACTGTAGATGTGCCAGGGGGGTCCTATTTATAGGCCAGGTGAGGAGTGTGGTCACCGCCCAAGAGATAGCGACACCACCCCAGTCCGCGCGAATACAAACCACCGTCCGCTCAGTCCGCGAGGACTTAGCCGGTCACCAAGGAAAACCGCCAGGAGCAAGGCAACCATTGACGAACCCTCTCCAGTCCGCCCAAGCTAAGCGGACAAGGCACCAGCCCGCAAAGCTCCAACTGCTTCAGGACAGCAAACCCTCTTCAATGGCTGTCCGCACCAACCCGAGGCAGTCCGCAAGACTCACACCTCAATCCGCCACAAGTCCACGACCAAAGGCAAACAGCAACAGTCCGCCCGGTCACAGAGGACTTGGAGGATACGGCGGACACCATGAACTTGGCACAATGTGTGACCAAGTCCAAAACCATCAAGGGCCAGTGCGAGCATGGCGGACACAAAGTCCCGTCCGCCAAACACCCTAGCACAGACCGCAACCAGTCCGCGAGCTCCTCGCACTTGTCCAACACAGCAGCTTCCTCCCGGACTCCAAACACCAGTCCGCCAACCGGTCTCCACAGCAAGACCTGCTGTAACACCTGAGCTCGACAAGGCCTCAGCCAAGCTCAAGGCCCAGTCCGCAACAGCCCAAACCGCGGACACACCAGTCCGAAGGCTTCCCGCGAACTCGAACCAATCCGCCAATAGCACAAGCTTGCACCCGCGACCACTGAGCAAAGCACCAGTCCGCAAGCCTCTCTATCCGCAGATACCAGGCCGCACCAAACCGCGGACTCCATGCAACAACCCGCTCAGAACACAGCCGGCTTTCCACCAGACTTTTCACCAGGCCGCAAACCGCAGTCCGCCCAGTCCGCCCAGTCTGCTAAGGCTGTCCGCACAGGCCGCGCGGCCTGTCCCGTCACCCACTTCCACTTCACAAATTTCAACAAGAGTAGTGCGCACGATCGGGGGTGCACGACCAGTGGTCGTGCGCATTGAATCCCATGATCGTGCACAGTATTCTTGTTTCACAACCATCCCGGAACACGCACACGACCCCTGTACCGAAAGGAAAAAACAATCACTAATCTGTGCAGACATTCCAGACAATAACAAAAGGGAGTACAAACTATAAAAATAACAAAATACACAACCATGGGCAAAAATGTGCACTTCCTATGGAAATAAAGATTAGATGAAATAAGAATGATAAAGAACTAAAAGTGAAGTGCAACCTCGTGAAAACTAGCCCAGATGAGTCCGAAAATAGGTATAAAACATGGACTCATCAACAACAAAACTCAAAACACATCAAATACATTTTGATGTATATCATTGAGTAGGGTGAGGCTTCTTCAAATTAGGTACATTTGTTCCAATGTACCCAACAATCTCCCCCTATTTGGAGAAGTCATAACCCTTAGTCAATGATATACACCATACATAACAAAATCACAGTATAATGTAAAACAGGATTATATAACAGTAAGTACATAAACATGTATAAACAAACATGTATACACAAATATCTCAGGACAATAATGTAATAAATTTAACACATATCACATAGTTCTAAGAACTTCAACATTTTCATTATTCAAAAGTTTACAGAAAGTTTTAATACAAATGATTACAACTGTAAACTAAATCAAAATTCTATCCTATTGCTGCTCAGGCTCCTTGTTCACAATGCCCTTTCCTGATTGTATCTTTGCTTGGACTGTGGCTTCAGCATCTTCAGCAGCAGCATGCTTCTTTCCTTTAAGATCATTCTTTTTCTGCTCTTCAGCCTTGATCTTTTGCCTTTCAAAGTAATGATAAGGCTTGGGAAAGTACTTGCTAGGCTCCTGGGCAGTAGGAGGTAGCTTTCCCATCTTAGCCTTTCTTCTATATTGCACAATTGCCTCTTGCCTACTCTCATGCTTCCTCCACTCCAGTTCAGAATACCACTTGATTCTATCCTGAATATTGTCCTTGACAGCCTTCCATGCAGTCAAGATAATATTCCTGGAAGTGGGGCTCCATTGTTCAAAGTCAGGCCTCAATTCAGCTTGCTCCCTGAATCTCTTCTTAGACAATTGGGCTTCTTGTTCTTTCTGTAAAGTCTCTTGTTCTTTCAGTATAGCCTCTAGCACTGGCTGAACTACTTTTTCTATGATGACCTTCTGATTTCCCTCAGGAGGGTTATACATTGATTGTATGTCTTGATGTACCATATCAAAGTCTGGTGGAGGATATATAACTTGGGCCACTTCAGCTTGCTCCCCTCCAAGATATGCAGGATTAATTCCAGACTCTGTAGCATTGTCATCATCACATAATGGAGGATATCCAAGGGTGGCTCTGATGGAATTTGAAATCCACTTTGCATGATCAGAGCTGGCTTTGACTAACACCCTCTCCCCCTTTATGACTTCTCATTCAATGTGATCCCCCAGATCATCTTTCTGAAATCTTATCTGATGATTCAGATAATTAACTCCATCCTTATAGAAGGGTTTGAACTTCTGAAGTTGTTCAGTTATTGCCTTCTTAGAGTCTTCAAGAACAGTCTTAAAAGCAGTGATGTGCTCTTGGAACTTCTTATCAAACACTTCTTGGGCAGTAGTCCTTGCTGTAGTTTGAGCAGCAGCCAGATTCTGCATCTCAGTGACTATCACATTGTGTGATTCAGTCAAATTGTCATTCATTCTTATCTGGTTTTCCAGGACATAGCCTTGCTTTACTGCCAGGTCGTCAATTTGTTTCTTGATATTTTCTTGATGAGTAGCTAGATAGACTACTGCATTTCCTCCCTTATGAAAGCAGTCAGTCATCTCTTTCTTGTTCAGATTCATTTCAAACCTGATTGACTTGATATCTTGGGTCAGATCAAACTGCAGAGATTTATTCCCTTCATCTACATACTTTTCTAGAGCTTTACTTTGCTCATCCAGCTTAATCTGCATAGCCACCATCAAAGACCTGTAATCTGTAGATGGGGCTGGCTGTAGTGCAGGCTGTGGTGCTATTGTTTGTAAAGCTTTCTTATATGTCTGGCTCCTCCTCTTGAAAACTTGAAATTTTCTCTTCTTGGCTCTTGCAGCCTCTTCATCTTCAGAAGCAGATGTGCTTGCAATATCAACCCTGTCCTTAGGACTTGGAGGTAACTCCTTCTCAGTCCTTGGTGGTTGCTCAGCTTCCTTTTGCTTCTTAGTCTCTTTGCCTACAGTTTCCTCTATATTGTCCACTTGCTCCCCCTCAATAATTACCTTCTCCCCCTCAGCAGCAGCTTTCTCCACTTCAATGCCAGTTTGAAGAAGGTCAGGGAATAGTTCTTCCAAAGTAAATTCCTGTTGAGGATGAGGTGGAGATTCTCTTATCTCATCAACCACTTTATTAGCAACAGATGTGTCCTCCATGACAACATCTTGGGGTTGGCTAAGAATAGGAGGTTGTTGATTAACATCAGACAATCTGTCAGTCATATCTTCATTTTCAATAGAGAAATCTAATTGGTTGATTTCAGTTATTACCTCAAGTATGGTCTGAGTAGCTTGTTCACTCTCTAGTTGATTTGGCTCATCCACCAGTAGAGGCTCCCCCTGGATGGAATCCTGGTCTATTGGGCTTGCTGTGAGTAGCTCCCCCTGCCTTGGTGCATCTTCTTGTCTAGTAGGTGACTGTCCAGCATTTCCAGTGTCTTCTTCATCAGGAGTGAACACTACCTGCTCTTCAGAGCTACTTGATGATTCTTGAGCCACAGGGGCTGTCTTCGTCTTCTTCTTCAAGGGTGTTTCCTTCTCAGGAGTTGGCATTTCCTTGGTCAAGACTCTATCCCACCTAGAGAAGATTCTCAAATCCATTCTCCTCATGTGGTTAATCTTAGTTCCAGCTGCTTGACTCATGACCTCTGGTATACTACCAGCCAGGTAAAGACTTAGAATCCTACCCAAATTGGGCTTCTTCATACTCTCTTTGATCTTATCAAACACCACTGCAGACCAATCAGTTTCTAGTTTGAAGATAATTCTTGTCATGAGACTAAACATATGAGCTGATACTCTGTCATGCCCTCCAGGCTTGCACAGTATTACTTTTCCAACTATTTCAGACAAGAATTTTCCTTGCATGTTCATTCCCTTTCTATTAAACACAGATCCAATTTTCATGTTGGAGTCCAAACCACACCATGTCAATGCTTCTCTAGTCTTAGAAGCAGAAACATCTTCTTCTTCCTTAGTTCTAGGTAGTTGTAGTACCTTTCTCAGACTCTTAGGTGAGACCTTCACCTTTGCCCCATGAACTCTTTACTTTATCTTGAGTCCTGATTCATCCATTGTTGCTCCATTTAGAAATTCCAGGACCTCCTTCTTCCAAATCTTGATCGGCTCTGAAACAAGAAATTCTAACCCAGTCTCTGCGATTAGGGTTATCACGCCTTTGATATCAGGTTCCGCGTCATCAAATGCGTGCCACACGAGTTCATAACCTTCATTCACATTCTCTTCTAGCTTGGGCGCCATTAGGGTTTGAAGAAATTTGAATGTAGAGAAGAGAGGTGTCGACACACAAGTTTGGTCTCGAAACTTTGGTGAGCGTGTCGGCAAACAATGGTGAAACCCTATTTATACCTTTCTAGAATCGAAGATGAAAGGGCGCGTCAAAATACTTAAATTGTGTCGACACTGTTGATAAGTGTCGACACAGACTTATAATGTCTCGACAACCATGTGTCGACACAAGTATAGTCGACAGAATATATGTGTCGACACTTGTTTATGTGTCGACACCGCTTAGCTCGACACTTAGTCGAGACTTTACTAGACTAATTCTGTGTAAAGCCTAAGTGTCGACACCACATTGGATGTGTCAACACCTACATTGCATGTGTCGACATTAATTCTCTTAAGTGTCGACAAAGACTGTCTAGATGTGTCGACACCATTTCTCTGAAATGTCGACACCACTTTTCTGTGTCGACACAGACAACTCTATGTGTTGACACCATTTTACTTAGCCAATTTTCGAAAACTTATTCTAAGTTTATCATACCTAATTCAATTTTGAACCTATTGAATTTGGTTTCATCTAAGTGCTTAGTATACATGTCAGATAGTTGATTATCTGTATTAATATACTCTAGGGAAATATCTCCTTTTTCCACATGTTCTCTTAGAAAATGGTATTTGATTTCTATATGCTTAGTCCTACTATGGGAGATAGGATTGTTTGCAATAGAAATAGGACTAGTAGAATCACAAAATAGAGGTGTCCTACTTACTTGTATACCATAGTCTTCTAGCTGATGTTGTATCCATAGAAGTTGAGCACAGCAACTTCCTGCAGCAACATATTCTGATTCTGCTGTGGAGATAGCTACACTTATTTGTTTCTTGCTACTCCATGATATCAGTCTTCTACCTAGAAATTGACATGTACCTGTTGTACTTTTCCTATCTTCTTTGCAGCCTGCAAAATCTACATCTGAATAACCTGTCAGTTCAAAGTCTCCATTCCTAGGGTACCAAAGGCCTAGATAAGGAGTGCCCTTAAGATATCTCAGAATTCTTTTGACTGCTGTCAAATGAGATTCTTTAGAGCAAGCTTGGTACCTAGCACAGACACATATAACATATATGATATCTGGTCTACTTGCAGTCAAATACAATAGGGAGCCAACTATCCCTCTATACAAAGTCTCATCTACAGGTTTCCCTGCATCATCTTTGCTAAGAGACATACTTGATCCCATAGGAGTTTTCATGGTACCGGATGATTCCATACCATACTTCCTTATTAATTCTAGGGTGAACTTAGACTGGTATATGGATAAACCATTCTCAGTCTGTCTAACTTGGAGACCCAAGAAGAACTTAAGTTCCCCCATACTGCTCATTTCAAATTGTCCTTGCATAAGTTTTGCAAACTTTCTGCAAAGACTATTTTCAGTAGACCCAAATATGATGTCATCTACATATATTTGGACTAGTATAATCTTGCCTCTGGATTCCCTAAGGAATAGAGTCTTGTCTATTTTTCCCCTTGTGAATTTATTCTCAATGAGGAAACTAGACAGGGTTTCATACCAAGCCTTCCTAAATCTATAAACATAATTAGGTTTAGTTGAATCAATAAAACCTGATGGCTGTTCCACATAGACCTCTTCCTTTAGATTTCCATTCAGAAAGGCTGACTTAACATCCATTTGGCATACTTTAAACGCTTGATAGGTTGCATAGGCCAAGAATATTCTTATTGCCTCCAGTCTGGCTACTGGAGCAAAGGTTTGATCAAAGTCAATACTTTCTTCCTGCCTATATCCCTTAGCAACCAGTCTTGCTTTGTTCTTGATAATCACTCCATGTTCATCCATCTTGTTCCTAAAGATCCACTTAGTTCCAATTATGTTGTTGTATTTTGGTTTAGGAACAAGCTCCCAGACTTTGCATCTTTTGAACTGATTCAGCTCCTCTTGCATTGCCTCAATCTAATGAGGGTCTAGGATGGCTTCTTCAAATTTCTTTGGCTCAACTTGGGATAAAAAACTGGAGTAGAGTACTGATCTCAGATTTCTGCTCCTTGTTTGTACCCCTTGACTTAGATCACCAATAATTTGATTGGCTGGATGATCTCTTAGCTGCCTAGTAGCTGGAGGAAACCTATCTTCAGGTTGAACTCCTTCAGCTTCTACAACTTGCTGCACTCCTTGGTATTCTTCTGTATCAGGTGTATTTAGTACTCCCCCTGGACAGCAGCCACTATCATCTACATGCTGACCTGCAGTAGATCCTTCTTCAATAGTAAGCTTGTCCATCTTCTTAGTCACACCTGTGGAACTGCAAATACTTCTAGATAATTTATTATTAATGATTCTAGCTTCATCAAATACTACATGTACTGACTCTTCTACAACTTGAGTAGTCAAGTTGTAGACCCTATAAGCCTTAATGTTGTTGCTGTACCCAACAAAGATCCCCTCTTGGGATTTTTCAGCAAACTTAGTTAAGTAAGACTTTCCATTGTTAAGTATATAACATTTACAACCAAAGATTCTGAAATAAGATAGATTTGGTTTTCTGCCTTTCACAATCTCATAGGGGGTCTTATTGTGTCTCTTGGTGATAGTAGCCCTATTAATTACATGGCATGCAGTGTTTACTGCCTCAGCCTAAAAATATTCTGGGAGAGATGTGTCACTTAATAGGGTTCTACCAGCCTCTATCAAGGTTCTATTTTTCCTTTCAGCAATGTCATTTTGCTGAGGTGTTCTTGGTGAAGAAAATTCCTAAAATATCCCAAATTCTTCATATAGCTTTGTCATACTATCAGACTGGAATTCAGTACCATGGTCACTTCTTATTTTGACCACTGTACTGTCTAACTCATTCTGAATTTGTTTGACAAAACTATAGAAGATACTAGGTGTTTCAGATTTCTGTCTAAGGAAGAACACCCAGGAAAACCTTGAGTAGTCATCTACAACTACAAATGTGTAGACCTTCCTACCTAGGCTGTGAACTGGCATAGGACCAAAAAGATCCATATGCAAGAGGTATAAGCACCTCACAGCATCTTTGTTTTCAATGCTATTAAAGGTGGATCTAGTCTGCTTGCCCTTTTGACAAGCTGAACATATCCCATCTTTAATACACTTAACCTGAGGACCATTCCTCACTAACTCTTTGCTATAGAGTTGGCCAATTGTCTTGTAGTTAAGATGGGCTAGCCTCTTATGCCATTTGACACAATGAGAGACTTTCTCATCAGCTACAAGACACACTGGAGAAATATTGTTCTCACACATAATGTCTAGGCAATAGACATTTCTCTTCCTATAACCAATCAGAATGATCTCTTGATCATTTGACCTCCTTATATGACAACCATCTTTGACAAATGAGATGTCATATCCTAAATCACTCAGCTGACTTATACTAATGAGGTTGTGTTTCAAACCTTTAACATAAGCCACTTGAGTAATTGTTATAAGGTTGCTAGAAATGTTACCAAAACCTTTGATGATTCCTTTTTCAGAACCACCAAAGGTGACTTTAGGACCATCCTTGATTGGTGTGTAGTTCTTTAGCAATCCCCTAGTTCCAGTCATGTGCCTGGAACATCCACTATCCAAGTACCATATTGGGGCATGGCCACTTAGACTCACCTACAAAACAAATTAGTTAACCTTAGAACCCAAAGAATTCTTGGGTCCTTGGTGCTGGTTAGTTTGCCTCTTAATAAAACTACCTGTAGCTTTTCTAGCAGGCAGATTGCTACTCACCTTGGCACTTGAATTGTGCCAACAGTCCATGGCAAAGTGACCAACCTTGCCACAACACCAGCACTCAAATCTATTATACCTTTTCTTAGGTACAACCCTGCTGTTTTATCTACAGCAGGCTTGTTGAGTATTGGGGCTTTGCCCTTAGACTTGGACTG
Source organism: Platanthera guangdongensis (assembly GCA_039583875.1). NCBI lineage: Eukaryota > Viridiplantae > Streptophyta > Magnoliopsida > Asparagales > Orchidaceae > Platanthera > Platanthera guangdongensis. The sequence goes on along the minus strand of CM077159.1, from coordinate 55,028,438 downwards.
AACAATCCTAGCAGGTTTTGTAAACCCTAATCCAGTTTTATCTTTTTGATGTACAAATTCATCTATCAAAGGTAGAACAGACTTTGGTTGAGAAAACCTTGCAACTATGTCTCTCTCATTCTGAAGACTAATCTCCAGATTTCTGATTTGATCATTCTTAAATGTTATAGTCCCCATCTGAATAACAGTTATGTTCTTCAGCCTGGCTATTTCATTTAGTTTCTGATCAATCATCTTATCAAAATCTGTTGCAGCCACTTTGAGATTAACAATCTCCTTAGCCTGACTCTTGGTCAAGGATTTGCTTTTCTTCAAAGCTTGCAACACTACTCTATATTCATCAATCAATTGATGAATATCTCCTTCAGATTCAGAAGCACTCTCATCACTTGATGATGATGTATCTGAATCTGACTCAGTACTAGAAATTGAATCAGCAGAACAATTTAGTACCTGACTAGGTCCAGGTTGCTCATGGATTTTGTCACCTTCAGATAAGGCCATAAGTTCCTGGCACTGATTGTCCTCATGCTCATATATAGAGTTCATTAACTGGATGAACTCCTCTTCCTCTTCTTCAACAAACAGTACAATGTAAGCTTCAGCTTCTGAATCAGTTTCTGAAGAAGACATATCTGTCAGGCTTTTGTCCTTCTTAGCAATAAAGGACCTTTCCTTCTTGCCCTTGATTTGAGTCCTCTTCTTATCTGTTGACTCTCTCCTCTTTTCTGGACAGTCAGCAACAACATGTCCCTATTTGTTACAACAATAACAGACTATCTTTGAAGATGTTGATTTACTTGTCTTGGGCTTTCTCCTGTCATACTTTGATGACTTCTGTGAAGTGGATGGCTTAGACCTCCACTGTTTCTTCTTAAGAACTTTCAGAAAATATCTTGTGAAAGCTGCAAAGTCCTTATCACTCTCACTGCTTTCAGAATTCCTGCTTTCTGATTCATCTAACTCAGTCCCAGTAACTTTTGGAGGAGGAGATGAAGACTTACTTTTATATTTCTTGGTGGCTTCTCTCTTGAATGCCACAACTCTTTCTTTATGCTCAGCTCTGGTAGTCTTCTCCTCTTCTTTCCTTACCATTAGCTGCATTTCATATGATAACAGCTTTCCAAACAATGTTGGAGGAGGAATATCTGCTAACTTGGCCATTTTCCTTATGGCACAAATCTTGGTATCCCAGTCTTTAGTTAGGGATCTCAAGAACTTATCATTCAGCTCATAATTGCTGAATTCTCTTCCATAGGACATTATCTCATTAACTATCCTATAGAATTTCTTGTAGCACTCAGTTATGATATCAGTCTTTAGTTATGTACACTGTCAGTGTGTCCCACATTTCCTTTGATGTTTTACAGTGTATCAAATTCTGTAATGTGGCATCATCTATTGCACTCACAATAATATTCTGAGCCCTCTTGTCCATAGTGGCCAGAATAATTTCATCTTTTGTCATCTCTGAAAAGTCTTTTTGAGTTCTCTAATTTGCATCCAACACAGATACTTTCATAGGCACATATGACCCTTCTTTGACTGTGATATAGATTCTAGGGTCAGAGGTTTCCATAAATAGCCTAACCCTTTCTTTCCAGATGCCAAAAATCTCCTTTCTACAGATTAGCAACTTCATGGATCCAAGTTCTTTGTGATTCTCTATCGAACCCATTTTCTTGATTTTCTTGATTCTGCACTTGATTATACTGAATCTGCCAACAAGATCTTTTACTGAGACTGTTATGTCCTTTTTGAGTAACCTCGCTTTGATACCACTTGAAAGAAATTGTACCTAATCACCTAGAGGGGGGGGGGGGTGAATAGGTGACTTAATCTTTTTTAAACTTTTAGGCAGATTATATCACAGATTTCACAGAACTATAAACAGCATACATAGTATCAATCACATACACAGAGTACACACAGTTTTATAGTGGTTCCCCAAGGTTTGGGTACATCCACTTTCCCCCTTCGCCTATCTAGTAGTGTACTCGATTCGGCCAAACTCCTCCACTATACCTCAGATCCTCAGATCTTACACTCAGAACCCCAACTAGGTTCCTACAGCTCAGAGTGATCCCACTCCTACAACTCAGGCTCAATAGCCCTACCACTCAGTCTTCACAAAGACCTACACTCAGCCACAAGGCCTACACTCAGAGAAATGAATCTCCTACACTCAGGCACACAGGCCCTACCACGCAGCCTTTATAATTTCAGGCTTACAACTCAGATCCCTAAGTATCCTACAAGAAATTAAAATTACAATGTATATAACCTCAACTCAGAATAAGAGAGAAGAGTTGACAGGCTTCTTGATGAGTTCTTGAAAGAACTCTGCTGAGATCAACCTCCCTTGGCTTCCTTCAAAGCTTCTTGAATGTAGAACACAGTAGGGTTGATACTCTATGCAGCTGATCTTCAATCACTGCTAACTTAAGAATCAGATCTCAATCTGAAACTTGTCTTCACAGCCTGGTTTAACAGCTCTCTTCTTGGAAGGAGCTCTCTCTCTCCAACTTCTTAGATCTTCACTTGAATTGATTCTTCAATGAATTGCTTGATCACTTTCTCAATCATCTTCTTCTATTGACAGAATAAGCCTATATATAGGCCTTCGTCTTGGTGACCGGCTGATCCGGTTACTAATAGCTTTCTGATAGCTCTGATAGTTGCAGTAGACTTGCTGGAATGGCAGCTGTCAAGTCATCCAGTCACTTCTTGAATTTTCTATACCTGTCTGAAAGTGTCGAGACAGTCAGTCTTTAAGTGTCGACACTTATAGACTAAGTGTCGACACAAGTAGACTAAGTGTTGACACTAGCCTTCATGGTGTCGACACAACTCCTTGTGTTGTAGAATTTACTTCTCGACACTGCTTCTTCAACATGTGTCGACACTGATCCTGTGTGTCGACACAAGTCCTTCTTAGTTGATTTCATGTAAGTGTCGACACAACTCCTTTGTGTCGACACAACTCCTTTGTGTTGAACTTGTTCAGTGTCGACACATGCCTTCTGTATTGATACTTGCTGAGTGTCGACACTTCTCCTTGTGTCGACACATTCTTCTTTTGTTGAGACTTTTGCTGAGTGTCGACACTGATCCTTTGTGTCGACACTTGTACTTTGAATTTGTTGAACTTTGCTAAGTGTCGACTCAGCCTCCAAGTGTCGACACTTTCTTCATGTGTTGAGTCTTCTGCTGTGTGTCGACACATTCTTCATTATGTCGACACTTGTACTTAAACTCTGTTGAATTTGCCGAGTGTCGACACTTTATTCTAGTGTCGACACTTTGTGATGTCGACAAAGTTCCTCTGGGTATCGACACTGCTTCTAAGTGTCGACACAGCTTCTCTGGACATTTTTCATTGAGTGTCGACACAGCCTGTATGTGTCGACACTTTCCTTCTGGTGTCGACTCTGCATTCCTAGTGTCGACACAATTACTCCAAGTGTCGACACTGCTTCTCTGGGTGTCGACACAAGTCTTCTTAAGTGTCGACACTTTTCTTCTGGGTGTCGACACATGGACTTAGAAACTTTTCAGCTTTCCCTGCAAATACTTAACCTGCACAACAAAACTCAAAACACATCAAATACATTTTGATGTATATCATTGAGTAGGGTGAGGCTTCTTCAAATCAGGTACATTTATTCCAATGTACCCAACACCGGTTGAGAAATTGGCAAAGTTGTATGTAGACAATATTGTGCGGCTTCATGGTGTGCCCCGCAGCATCATGAGTGACCGAGATGGGCGGTTCACGTCCAATGATTGGAGGCTTGTGCAGTAGATGTTGGAAAAAAGCTGAGTTTTAGCACAGCCTTTCATCCGCAAACGGATGGGCAGACCGAGAGGGTCAATAGGACAATGGAAGACATGATTTGCATGCGTGTCCTGGACTTTGGAAAGCAATGGGAAGATCACCTATACTTGGTAGAATTCGCTTACAACAATAGCTACCAGGCAAGTATTCAAATGGCGCCCTTCGAGGCCCTATATGGTAGAAGATGTCGAACGTCGTTGTCCTGGTTGGAAACGGGTGAGTCAAAGTTGTACAAGCGTCAAGAGGTGGAAGATGCTACTTCATTGGTGCGAACCATTCGGGAGAGGTTGCTAATCGCTCAGGACTGTCAGGCTAAGTACTATAATGCCATGCACATGAACGTGGAGTTCGCTGTGGGCGAATGGGTGTACTTCAAGATCAAGCCGTTCAAGGGTGTCTCGTGGGTGAGGCGATTGAAAAAGCTAAGCACGAGGTACCTTGGGCAGTTTGAGGTTCTGGAGCGGGTTGGCGAAGCAGCCTATCGTTTGAAGCTATCAGTGGAGCTTAGTGGTCTACATGATGTATTCCATATATCAGTGCTACGGAAGGCGGTGTAAGATCCTATGCAAGTGATCGCGGTCGATCAAGTGCCGGTTGATAGTGGGTTGACGACGAAGGTCAAGCCCGTACGTATTGAAGACTCAGAAGTCAAGCGGCTACGCAATAAAGAGATCAGGATGGTCAAGGTCCGTTGGGACAATTGCGGTCGAGAGGAGCTCTCTTGGGAGTGAGAGCAGACTATGCTTGAGGAGTACTCGGAGTTGTTTCACTCAGGTACCAATTAAGTTTTATGTTTCTTCCTTTATGTAATTTCGAGGACGAAAAATTTTTAAGAGGGGGAGAGTTGTAACGCCCCGAAACTCAAAAGAGCGACAGGAGGCGTTTTGGGCCAAATCTGGTATTTGGCAGGGGACACACGGCCTGGGACACGGGCATGTCCTAGGGCGTGTCAGGCTTGAGTCAACGATTTGGCCGCGAGGTTGACATTTTCGCTCGATGATGTGTTGAGACAGGGAACACGGCTTGAGACACGGACGTGTCTTAGGGCGTTTCGAGCCCGTGTCGACGATCGGCCCGGGGAGTCGACATTTTAGCTCGACGATATGTCGAGACAGGGAACACGGCCTAGGACACGGGTGTGTCCAAGGCCATGTTGGATGGTCGACGAACTTTGCTCGACGAAGTGTCGAGACAGTGAACACGGCCAGGAGCCCAGGCGTGTTTGGGTTTGACACGGGCGTGTCAAATTGGACACGGGCGTGTCCAAGACCCGTGTGAGTCTCGGGTTGTTTTCGAGGCTGTGTCGATGGGGGTACACGGCCAACCACCTGACCGTGTCAGTTGGAACACGGGCATGTCATGTCGAATACGGGCGTGTCGGATGCCCGTATATTTTTTGAGATGTGTCGATTTTGACGGCGAATGAGGGACGTGGCCCTGGACACGGGCGTGTCGCAGGCCGTGTTCGGCCCAGGTTTTACTTTTCTGCAACGAATCGTAGCTATTCGTTTCCTTATTTTGGGATCCGACGGTTGGGGGTTGTTCTGACTGAGATATACCCAGGATTGGGCCTTTGAAACCCTCATTTCACTTGAGTGGTTCTCTTTCTAAGTCAAGAGAGAGGGGAGAGCAAAGGAGGAAGAAGAAGCCTAGATCTGGTCACCGGCGGAGCTTCGGAGCTCCAAATCGCGAACCGACTTAGGATCTATGGAGGCAAAGAGAGTGCGGTGCTTTTCATCCGCTTACATTTAAATGGCTCCAAGGAAGAAAGCTAGGGTAACGATCCTCTACTTGAGCATGTGAAGCTCTCCTCATTTTGGATAGGAAGCCCGCTCTCGCGAGTTTGCGGTGAGTTTGAGGCGTTCCTTCGAGTAGATATGTAAAGTCCCCGTTGTTTAGAGTCCGTATTCGAGAACGGACATAGGCATGATGTGTGAAACCTACCCGGACAAGTTAGTCTGGATTAGTGATGTTGCATTGCATAAATGGCTGGAGAAGACTCCGTGCGAATGTGTGTTTTTTGAGTTTTCTACATGGTAGATTGCAACAGGGAGCCTTGGGGATTAACCCCAAGATGCACCCAGAAAACTGGGCAGATGCGTAATTCTGCCAACATGGTGGCCTGGGAGCCAACTTGAACATAACCGGGTTATGTAAAGTGTGTGAGGGAAACGGGACTCGAGAGAAGTTTGACCCGCGCATATGTTTTAAATTAACGTTGCAGTGTGAGCAACGAGTTAGGAGGAACCGTACCCATTCTATGTCGTTCGGGGTGAGCCATTGGCATAGATGAGGGTCTTCAGCCGTCTATGTCTTAAATTGACGTGACCCATGCCGAGAAGACAAAATGCTCATTGTTTGGCCGTCAAAGTGGCGGTGGTGAGACCGGGGTCTCTATGGCTTAAATTGACGTGACATTGACTGATCACCGAGAATGTTCCCTGAGTGCACGGGGCGTGTGGCCGTGCATGCCAACGCCTGTGATGCATTGTATAGATATATACTGCTTGGTTATGCTAATAAACTGCAGGGAAGGAGCATCGCCGCCCCAAATTGGGGGCGGGATCATTTTAATTTGGTCAGCATTGCTGACCGTTGCTTTTGTTTGCCACCGTACGGTGGTTTGTTGCTTGCAGGTGCTACTAGACCAAGCAGTCAATAGCGGGCTTAAGCCTAAGTTGCTGTGCCGGCCCTCGAAGGCCTAAATTTTGAATGTTTTCTTTATTCATGTATGGCTAGCCTGTGTGCCGAAGTTTGGAAAACATTTAATGTGAGCAAACTATTGTAAGGCCTTAATGCCTGTACTTATGTATTTGTACTTCATTCCTTTGGGTTTATTTAGTGGACATTCATGCTATGGTTGTTGGGTTCTTTTAATTACAACTTTTAAAACTGCTTCCGCTAGAATGGCTCTGTGTAGGACATTGGAATGGTTGGATGGTTTCCATTGAGTAACCACCCGGTCTGTCTGTGGTATATGGCGTCGGGCCCCGGCCGGACTTACTGATATATGCTATGCGACGGATATGTGGTGTTACACTGGTTACCATCAAATTAGAATGCATAAGCCCAATGTTCCGCATACGTCCTTCATCACAAATGATGTTGATATTGTTACCTCGTGATGCCTTTCAGGCTTAAGAAAGTTGGCGCAACTTACCAACACATGATGGATCATGTCTTTAGCGAACAAAAAGTGAAAAAACCTTGAGGTGTATGTTGATGATATTTTGATCAAGTGTAAATCCTTTTCATTGCACCTGCAAGATATAGCAGAGACGTTCTCTAATCTGCGAAAATATAAGATGAAACTTAATCCATCAAAGTGTACCTTTGGGGCGAGTAAGAGGAAATTCCTTGGTCATTTCCTTACTCCAGAAGGACTTGCCTCTAACCTTGATAAGGTTAAAGAAATTCTTGATATGGCACCTCTAGGCTCACCTAAAGAGGTTCAATAGCTAGGAGGAAGATTAGCAGGTCTCGGTAGATTCCTCTCTCGAGTTGGTGATAAGAGTGTTTCCTTCTTTAAGAGTCTTCGAGAAGCATCCAAGTTTGAATGGACAGATGAGTGCTCGGAAGCCTTTGAGCAATTAAAGAAATAGTTAACTTCAACACCTTTGCTACCATGCCCCCAGTCAAAGGAAATATTGTTCTTGTACTTAAGAGTTGGCCCGGAGGCAGTCAGCTCAGTTCTTGTGCGAGAAGAGAACAGGAGACAATATTCAGTTTACTATGTTAGCCGCATTCCCAAAGATGCAGAAATTAGATATCTAAATTTGGAGAGGCTGGCTTTGGCATTAGTAATGTCTTCTCGGAGACTCCGTCCATACTTCCAGGAGCATGCAGTTCAAGTTGTGACAGATCAACCTTTGAAAAGCATGTTGGAAAAGCCAGAACACTCAAGGAGATTGGCCAAATGGGCAATAGAGCCAAGTGAATTTGAGATCTCTTATGTGCCCCGAACAACCATCAAAGCTTAAGTACTAGCAGACTTCTTGGTTAATACAGCAGAGTCTAGCTCTGGTCAAGCAGAAAGATCTCCTTTGTCTTGGACCATCTACGTTGATGGGGCCTCAAGCAGATATTCCTCAGGAGCAGGAGTGGTTCTGATTAATCCTAATGGTATCAAGCTAGAGTAAGCAATAAAGTTCTTTTTTCCAGTTACCAACAATCAGGTAGAGTATGAGGCTTTGTTAGCAAGTTTGAAGCTTGCAAGAGAACTTAGTATTGAACATGTTCACATCAAGACTGATTCTCTGGTAATGGCGTGACAAGTCTTGGGCAACATTGAGACCAGAGAACCGATCTTAAAGAAATACCATACTCTCGTTAAGATTGAAATCGGCAAGTTTAAGAGTTTCACAATTGAGCACATTCCAAGATCTGAGAATGAAGAAGCCGATGTTCTTGCTAAGCATGGACTTTCATTAGTAGGAACAACTTCCGAACTCTTCCGCCCGGCAGTGGATGATGAAGAGTTGATGCAAATTGCTCAACGCTCCTCCTGGATGGATGCATTCATCCTTTATCTATCTATAGGAAACTTTCATCCGTCGATCAAGAATAAGAGAAAGTTCAAAGTAAAAGCAGCTTATTACTATTTGATATTAGGCGTGATATACAGAAAGATTTTCTTGTCAACAATGGCAAGATTGTTGGAACACCCTATTACTAATTTGGGTCAGGATCACTATGTCTCTAGGAACCTTTGCTTGACCTCCTGTATAGCTTAATAGGTCAATTAGAATTGAGTCTAAGGGGTAGAAGTCTAGGTTTGGAAGCTTCCCTGAAGACCAAGATTTTCTGTCTAGAGACCAAGTCTAATCGTCGAGCTCAGCACGACGATTCGTCGAACTCCGATCAACGATTGTCTAGCTCAACTTCGACAAATCGTCGAACTCCATTCGACGATCGCTGAGCTCAACTTCATAATATCGTCGAACTCCATTCGACGATCGGTGAGCTCAGGTCGACGATTTTGACTCTGCTTTGGATCTTTATCTCTGAGCTCAGTTCGACGATCTTTGAGCTCAGATCGACGATATTTGGCTGCTGTATTTTTTCCAGGTCGCTGAGCTCAGCTCGACGATAGCAGAGCTCAGTTCGACGATTACAGATAACTTCCAGGATATTTCTTAATTCAAATTCAAATCAGTTAGGAGTTATTCTGCAATTAATTCAGAGATTTCCTAGCCATTTTCATTCAATTCTGGACCAAGTTTCAAGGGATTTTTCAAGGAATATATCTGTGGACTTTCCTCCAGAAGAGATTATGCCATTAAGGATGCAATTATGCAGGCCAACGGCTATTCTTGACAGAGAATGTTACTCTATTCCATACCAAAGAATAAAGGACAGGATATTTTTTGAATCTCTCAATAGAACACACAATACAGAGAGAGAATACTGATTACAGAGACACATTCAAAATCTTCTGTCACAAAGAATTCTGAAGAACACTCATCCAAGGAGATCAAGTTTTCTCAAATCTTCAGATCTCTGTAGTTTTCAAAGTGTTCAAGGCCAACATATTTTCAGACTCCAGACACTCAACATTTCAGCTATTGCTGAAATCATCTATTGCTGGAGTTCAATCTTTGAAGGACTATCACCCTCAGCAAAGCTTTTCTTCCTGAAGATCTCAAGGATTCAGGGGGAGCTTTGACATCAATCCAAATAGTCTTCTCAGTTGTTTGAGAAAGAGAAGACTGCCATCACTCTCTCACCCCCACTCTGTAAAGGGTTTGTCAAACTCTCTTCAAAAGTTTGAACCTGGTTTTTGAGCACCTTGTCAAAAGCTCATTGGTGGCAAGACACCTGATCAAAAAATCTGCTTTGGTTTTTGAGCACCTTATCAAAAGCTCATTGGTGCCCAGGACACCTGACCAACTCATCCTGTAGTGGATTCCTACCTAGGGTGGTAGAAGAGTGGATGTACCCAAGTTTGGGGAACCACTATATTTCCTTGTGTCTTTTGGTTTTGCTTACTTTCATTTTTGTTTCTGGCCTTGATTTTTCTGTGCTTAGTTTTTGGTTAACTTAGTACTGTGATTAGATTTTTTATTGCTTCCCTGCTCACACATATTACAACAATAGTTGTAAAAGTTTTAAAGCACCATATACTCTATTCACCCCCCCTCTAGAGTATATCAGATCTAGTTGCACTTTCAATTGGTATCAGAGGCAGGTTGGTTAAACTTACCATACCTGATTGGTTGTACAGGCTAACACCTGAACCCAAAGATCCCAAACTAGATCTGTTCTTCTTTTGTAGTGTATTATTAGATTTTGTTTGCACAAATCATGGCCCAAAACAAAGATTATGCAAGCACCAGACCTCCCGTGTGCAGTCTATCCAAGTTTGCACTCTGGAATGCAAGGATCAGACTTTACATGAATTCTATTGACAAAGATATCTTTAACTCTGTTTTGACAGTATGTCCAAGACCCCCAGAGAATTCCAGTACAAATGTTGTTCCACCTCCATCAGGAACAGATGCTGATATCAAGAAGTGGAAGGTAGCTGATGCTAAGGCTATGAATATCCTAGCCCAGACAATATCAGATGACATATTTCAAAAGATAGCTGAATGTAATTCAGCCAAGAAAATTTGGGACAAGCTCTCAGAAATAGTCTCAGGCTCAGCTGATGAGAGAAAGGATAGAAGATCACATCTCATCTCTCAATATGAGAATTTTAAGAAGGGAGAGACTGAGTCAGTGGGGGATATGCACAACAGATTAAGTCTAATTGTCAGTGAACTCAGGACATTGGACAAAGGGATCTCTCTAACTGAACTTAATGACAAGATCCTAATGTGCTTCCCCAGCACTTGGGATTCAAGAATCTGGCCAATTAAGGATGCCAGAAGTCTAAATGAGATCACCACTGAAGCTTTGTTGGGTAAGCTCAAATCTTATGAGCTACTCATCAAGAATAGAGAGGAAGAACAGAAGGCTGCTTCACCAGCCACAAGAAAAGAGAAGATCATAGCATTCAAGGTAACTGAGGATCTGCCTGAAGATAAAGCTACAGGCAATGATGAAATACTCAGCTTGTTGGCCAAAAGATTCTACAAGATGACCAGAAAGGACTTCAGAAGAAGATCATACAAGGAACAGGACAAACCAAAGTATGACAAGTCCATTGGTAATAACAAAGACATTATTTGCTTTGGTTGCAGGAAACCAGGGCACATAGTTCCTGACTGTCCAGAGAACAAGAACAAGGACAGAAGGGATAGAAAAGAAAGAAGAAAGGAGAAAGACTCCAAAAGGAATGGAAATGGCAAACCTTCTTCAAGCAAAAATAAGCATACAAGAAAAGGGTTTGTTGCTGAATCCTGGAGTGAGACAGAAGAGGAGTCAGAAGCCTCATCCAGCTCCAGTGATGATGAGGATGATGCAGAAGAAAAGGAGTTCTACATGATGGCAATCAATGCCTCACAGCATAATTCAGAGGAAGAGGAGTCAGAGTCAGACTCAGAGACTCAACCTGAAGAAGATCAGGTAATTGGCTCTTTTGATTTTAGTTCAAAAGATTTTAAATCTGAATTTAAAGCACTGTGTTTAGACCTGCTAAAGTCTGAGAAAGAGATTATCTCTCTCAGAAATCAATTATCTGAATACAATACTCTAAAGTCAGAAAACCTCAAACTCTCTCAGGAGTTGAAGTGCTCTAGGGAACAGATAGCTTCACTGAAAAGTGAGCTCTCTGAGGCCAAGAAGCTTGAAGAATCCCTCAATGGGAGAAGCATCAAGCTGATGGACATCACAAGCACAGTGAACTCTAGATTTGATAGTACACTGGGCTTGGGTGCTTCATCTAGCCAACCTATAGTCCTAACAACTCCCATCAAATTCATTTCTGACAAAGGAAAGGGAGTTGTAGAGGTTGCTAGGAAAAATTCTGATCTGCCTCAGAAAACCAAGTCCCAGAAGCAATCGTCGAACGGAGATCGACGATCGCCGAATGAAGATCGACGATCGCCGAACGCAGCTCGACGATCTCAGGCACAATCGTCGAACGCAGATCGACGATATCAACCAAAGTCGTCGAACGCAGGTCGACGATCTCATATACCTGACCTCACCCATAGTCGACCGTCGAACGGAGCTCGACGATCTGACCCAAGATCGTCGAACGCAGGTCCAAGATCGTCGAACAGAGGTCAGAGCTCTGGAAAATTTTTCAAAGGCAAATCAAAATTGAATCATAAGGGTCCTACATCCCAAATCTTTAACCCTTATACTGAATGGATTATACCTCCAAGGAGATATCATCCTGAAGGATATAAGAGTCAACCTGGGATGTCTTTCAATTCAGAATTTAAAGGCTATCAACCTAGGCCCAAGGTAAACTGGGTCAAAAACAAATAAATTGTCTTATGTGCAGGTGAAGACCTATCCAACATCTAACAAGCAATGGTATTTGGATAGTGGGTGCTCTAAGCACATGACAGGGAACAAGGACAACCTCACATCCTTCAGAGCCAAACTTGGACCCAAAGTTATCTTTGGTGATTCAAACTTTGGACAGACTAAAGGATATGGTGCAGTCCAGATTGGTTCAGTAACTTTCAAGAAGGTAGCCTATGTGGAAGGACTGAAGCACAACCTAATCAGCATCAGTCAGCTGTGTGATGAAGGCTACCAGGTGACCTTCAGCAAAGCCTTATGCAAAATCAAGTCAGAGGACAACACAACTGTGTTGACAGGTAAAAGGAAAGGTAACATCTACCTAGTAGATTTTCTTTCAACTGATGTAGATATTTGCTTGTTTAACTCTGTCTGTAAACCAAATGTTTTATGGCATAAGAGATTAGGACACCTAAACCTTAGAACTATTGCTAGGCTATCCAAGGACAACCTTATTATAGGACTACCTTCTGGCCCCTACAAGAAGGAAGGACTCTGCAGGGCTTGTCAATTAGGCAAGCAAACTAAAAACAGCTTTAAGTCACTTAATAAGAGTGATTCACCTAGGATATTGTATCTGTTACACATGGATCTTTTTGGACCCATCACATTACAAAGCCTAGGAGGGAAATCCTATACTTTAGTAGTTGTAGATGACTTCTCTAGATTCACTTGGTTGTTCTTTCTAAGGAATAAGTCTGATAACTTTAAGTCTCTGACAGAGTTTCTCAAATGTATATAGATTGAGTTCAATACTCACATTGCCCTGATTAGAAGTGATCATGGGACAGAGTTTGATTCTCTTCTTATGCAAGAGTTCTGTCAGAGTGAAGGGATCAGACACACTTTCTCAGCTCCTAGAACTCCTCAACAAAATGGGGTAGCTGAAAGGAAAATTAGAACCCTTATTGAATCTGCCACTACATTGTTGTCATATGCTCATCTACCTCTATCCTTTTGGGCAGAGGCAGTGAACACCTCCAACTATGTGCTGAACAGAAGTCTGATACATAAACTAAAGGGAAAGACTCCCTATGAATTACTCAAAGGGAAGAAACCTAAAGTTGACTATTTTAGAGTCTTTGGTTGTATTTGCTACATTCACAATAATGACAAGAGATATTTAGCAAAATTTCAAGCCAAAGCTGATGAAGGAGTGTTTCTGGGATACTCCATGATCAGCAAGGCCTATAAGGTTTATAATAAATCATCGTTGAAAATTGAGGAATCTGTTCACATTTCATTTGATGAAACTAACGTGTCTTTCAAGGAGAAGAATTCTTCTACCATAGAACCTTTGCAGGAACATTCTCTAGTTGAAGATATGAACAAGTTACAGGTTGCTCAAGAGGATGAAAGCAGTGAAGATGAAGAAAATGCTCAATACATTGAAGCACAACCTGAAGAGCCAGTTGTTGTACCACAAGAGGAAATAACAACACAGGTTGGTGAACAATCAACACCCCCTGTTGATTTAGTAACATCAAGAGGCCATCCAATTTCCCAAATAATTGGAGAAATCTCAGCTGGTGTGCAAACCAGAAATCAGGTCAACCAAAACCTATTGCACACCTGCTTCCTATCTCAAATTGAACCTCAGTTTATTCAAGATGCAGTGCAAGATCCACACTGGATCATTGCAATGCAAGAGGAGTTGCATCAATTTGAGAGGAACAAAGTATGGGAACTAGTGCCAAAGCCTAAGGATCATTCCATTGTTGGAACAAAATGGGTATTCAGAAACAAACTTGATGATCAAGGAGTAATTATAAGGAACAAGACAAGGCTAGTTGCTCAGGGATACTCTCAAGAAGAAGGAATCGACTACGACCAGACCTTTGCACCAGTTGCAAGATTAGAAGCCATCAGGATATTTCTAGCTTATGCAACTCACAAAGGCTTCAAAGTATATCAGATGGATGTCAAAAGTGCTTTCTTAAATGGAGACATCAAAGAGGAAGTTTATGTCAGACAACCTCCAGGTTTTATCTCTCCAACTTATCCTGATTATGTTTTTAGATTAAATAAAGCATTATATGGTCTCAAGCAAGCTCCTAGAGCATGGTATGAGACTCTAGCATGCTTTCTCTTGGAAAATGGTTTTATAAGGGGTAGAGTAGACCAAACTCTTTTTATTAGAACCCATAAGTCCCATACCCTACTAGTACAAATTTATGTAGACGATATCATTTTTGGTTCTACTGACTCAAAATTGTGCAGAAGGTTTTCTAACCTGATGCATTCTAAATTTGAGATCAGTAGCATGGGTGAGCTATCCTTCTTCCTAGGATTGCAAGTCAAGCAACATGCTGAAGACATCTTTATTTCTCAAACCAAATATGCAAATGAATTGGTTAAGAAATTTGGTATGTCTGAGGCATCTTGTATGAAAACACCCATGTCTACCAATGCTGTATTGGATGCTGATGAACATGGGAAACCTGTTGATCAGACAACATATAGAGCAATGATTGGCTCTCTACTGTATCTTACAGCTAGTAGACCAGATATAATGTTTGCTACATGTATATGTGCTAGGTTCCAAGTAAGCCCTAGAGAGTCACACCTAACTTTAGTAAAGAGGATTCTCAGGTATGTTAAAAGTTCTCCAAATCTAGGTCTCTGGTATCCAAAAGATTCAGCATTTGAGTTAACTGGATTCTCTGATGCTGACTATGCTGGATGCAGAATTGACAGGAAAAGCGCCAGTGGAACTTGTCAATTCCTTGGTGACAGACTTGTCTCTTGGTTTTGTAAGAAACAAACATCTGTGTCAACTTCAACTGCTGAAGCTGAATATATGGCTGCAGGCAGTTGTTGTTCACAAATCTTGTGGATTCAAAACCAAGTCCTAGACTATGGTTACAACTTAGAGAAGTCTAAAATCTTTTGTGACAATACTAGTGCTATTTCCATAGCTCAAAATCCAGTCCTCCATAGTAGGACAAAACACATAGAGATTAGGCATCACTTCTTAAGGGATAATGTTGAAAAGAATAAAATTGAATTACATTATATCCCAACTGATTTACAAAGGGGAGATATTTTCACCAAGCCTTTGGATGAAAAGAAACACACCTTCTTCCTAAATCAGTTAGGAATGTTAGATGAAGGAAGTCTTAAATAATATCCAAGATTTTGAAAGCTCAAAATTTGACCAATACTAGGCAAACATTCTGATTTTTCTTAGTGTCTAGAATTTTTCTGATCTCTGAACTGCGCTCGACGATTTGCCCTAAGATCGTCGAACGGAGATCGATGATTTCCAAAAATCGTCGAACTGAGTTCAGCGCCTCTCAGATAGTATGAACTATCTTTTCCGGTCAACGATCGTCGAACAACGCTCGACGACTCTGTTCTCTGAACGATCGTCGAACGGAGCTCGACGCTCTCCAATATCGTCGAACGGAGATCGACGATGTTGAAGTCTCTTCAGATTCCTTAGAAGCCTCGATCGTCGAACTGAGTTCAACGATCTTTCCAATTCTGCGTCGAACCCTAATATAAAACTCATTTCTCGCCGTCGTTCTCATTTGCGCTTTCGATTTCTCTGCAAGAATCTTCTTTCCCTCCAAACAGTTCTACTCTTGGTCGTTTTGTTTGTTGAGTTTTTGCAGGTACAATGGCTATGTCAGTTGCTGTTCTTGCTGCCATGAAGTTCGATGCCGGTTTTGACATTGATATAGAATCCTTCAGCACGACTGATCAGATTTTTCAAGACATACTGGGTTTGTTCAAGGACCAGAATCTGACAACATTAATGACCACCAGGATCAAGTTGGCTTCTGATGAAATCAAGGAGTGGGTTTATACTGCTCATAATCAAGATAAGAGCACTATAGTTGGGTCAATAGCTGGAAATCAGGTACCCTTGACCCCAACCATTCTATCAGAAGTTTTTGGACTGAGAAATGGAGAAGATATTGCTGAACTATCTGGAGAGGAATATTCCGAACTGCTTGCCAGGATGGGTCATCCAGAGGGAAACCCTAGCAAGCTATTCAAAAGGAACCTGTCTGTTGAATACATGTTCATGGCAGATGTAGTGGGAAAAGTGCTCATGGCAAAGCACTCAGCACATGATACAATATCCAGACATCAGCTCTGTCTCATGGGAGCTCTGGTGGATAAGAAAAATCTGAACTGGGGAGAGGTTTTCTTTGACCTCATCAAAAAGAAAATAAACAAAAGTTTTGTTAATTTTGGAAGACTTATTGGAGTATTTCTGCAGCACAGGTGTCCAGCCTTGCTGGTCTCCTATGGAGTTCATATCAATGCCTCCAAGAGACTAACCTGTGCCCTCTTTGGCAAGTGGGACAGGCAAATAAGCAAGCCTAGCAGGCCCTCCTCCAGTGCTCCTTCAGGCACCAGGACTCAAAGAGTCACTCCTCCACAGGTCTTTGCCCCTGCAGATGACCTGGCTGCTGTTGCTGCTGCTTCTTCTCCTCCTTCTCCAATTCCATCCCTTCCCCTATCATCCACCATTCCAGCTCCCTCCACCATCACCATATCTAGCCCATCTCCAACATCAACTCCATCTCCAGTCCCTGTTCTTTCTACACCAGAAGAACATTTCCACCCTCTGTTCTCCTACCCTCCACCAGATATCTCCTCATCACCATCCATTTCATCCTTCACCCTACTGGATGATTCCTTTATGGATGATTCTCCATCCTCCCCTCCTGACTTACCTACCTCCTCCACTTCATTCCAAGATCTCCTCCACCACATCATAGACCAACCAACATTCACCCCATCCATATCCCTTCCCCTATCCTCCATATCCACCCTACCAACACCTGAGCCCTCCCTTCCACCATTCTCTAGCTCTCCCCTTCCAGAAACCTCAGCTGCTTCCATACCTTCTACCTCTTCTCCAGCTCCTGAGCAAGTAGACCTCTCAGCCCTAGCTGACAGGCTGTATGAGTTACTTGCCCCAGGCTAACTCTATTGTTGGAGACCTCCTTGGCTCCTCTACACCTGTCTGTGGCAGCCCTTTCTGCCAGGCTCTCTTCCCTCCTTCCTCAGGCAGCACCTACAGCAGTGTGCCTTGATCCAGATGTATCTGCATCTAGGCAGGGGGAGATGCCATATGAAGAGAATCTTCATGATGTTACTGCTGCTGTTTCTGTGACTGCTGCTCCTCCTCTTGCTGCTGCTGCTGTGCCTCCTACTGTAGTTCTTGCAATAGACCTCAGGTCTTTGCTATCTGTTTTTGATTCTGCCTACTTTAGCTGTCTGCCAGAGGTCCATGATGTCCAGCCTCCAGAAGACTTATCCAAGGCACTTGTGCCTTTTTCTGGCTGTGACCCCAGCATCCTCTCTTCCTTTGTAAAATCAGTCATTGCTGCTGCTGCTCCTGAAAATGTTATTACTGCTGATGCTGAAGTTCTTGCTATTTCTGCTGAACCATCTTCCAAGGACTTTCGTATGACAGAGGCCACTGAAGTTGAGCCTTCTGCAGACTTTGATGATGCTTCTGTGGTTGTTAGTGAATCTATTGCTGTTAGTGAAGTTTCTACTATTGTCAGTGAAGTTTCTGCTGTTGTTAGTA
This sequence comes from Platanthera guangdongensis, assembly GCA_039583875.1. Classification (NCBI taxonomy): domain Eukaryota; kingdom Viridiplantae; phylum Streptophyta; class Magnoliopsida; order Asparagales; family Orchidaceae; genus Platanthera; species Platanthera guangdongensis. The sequence goes on along the minus strand of CM077159.1, from coordinate 55,010,628 downwards.
AAGCTGTTGCTGCTGTTGTCACTGGTCCAGAGCCTGCTGCTGTTGTTGTTGCTTCTGCTTCACCTTCTCCATCTACTGCTGTCCCTGTTGTTACCATCTCAACACCTGCTGCTGTTGTTTCAATTTCTGCCTCATCTGCTGCTGTACAACTGAAGAAAGATCTTATGAAGAAAATAGATGCTCTATATGATGACCAGAGTTCTGAATCTGATGAATTTAAAACAGACTCTGATGACTCATCTGCTACCATTGCCAGGAAAAGGAAGGCAAGGAGCAAGGCTATGAAGAGGGTACCTCCTTCTAAAGTCAAAGATAACAATGATATCCCTTACTATATTCTACATGATTGCCCAATCTCTGAACACTGGATGCAATATTCTAAAAACTAGCTGAAAGCCATGAAGAAAAAGAGAAAATATGGGAAGGGTTCATCCCCATTCCAGAACTCTCATCCTCCTCCACCACCTCCTCCTGATGCAGGTGCAGGTGGAAGCTCTGCAAGTCAACCCCCAGCCAGAAGTCAGGCTCCCTATCAACCTCATGCCAGATCTTATCACAGGGAAAGCCAATCCAGGGGTTCACATTCTAGGAGAGGAGGATATAGAGGCAATCAGAGAGATATGCAAGTATATTCTAAAGGGTACTCCATGCAGCACCCATATTCTAGGGGAGGACATGGTTCTTCTGATACATCAACTGGTCCTTTCCCTTATAAGCTAAACGAGACTGTATCTGCCAGGCTTCCTCAAGACAATCCTTAGAACAGGTATGAGCCACCTGTACCTTTTGAGGACCCTGAAAATAATTCATCTGCTTGGACTGCCAGGATGAAGGAATTGGCTGCACTGGATTAGATTAAGAAGGCCAGAGAACAAGGAATAGATTCTTCCAACATTTCTATAATGTCTGAGCAAAGACAGAAAGAATTAGAGAAATATGCTTCCAGTAAATTCTTTGATGCTGAGAGATACATGAAATTACATCCTGCAGCTGTGGTTCCCAGGCCTACAAAGCAAACTTATTTGCGTGCAGCAGATGACACCAGGTCCAACAAAGAAGCCCTCAATCCAAACAGAGAAATTAAACTTGTCAAAGACAAAGAGAAGAAATGACATTGTAAGGTGACAGTTTCTGTGAATTCTGATTGCTATCTGGATGATATATATATCTCTGTGATTCTGCTTTGTCTAGCTATTGTTTTTATGTTCTTCTGATTGTATGTTGTTTTTTTTAAAGCCTGTAAATAGTAATCCTAACCCAAATAGGGGGAGATTGTTGGAACACCCTATTACTAATTTGGGTCAGGATCACTATGTCTCTAGGAACCTTTGCTTGACCTCCTGTATAGCTTAATAGGTCAATTAGAATTGAGTCTAAGGGGTAGAAGTCTAGGTTTGGAAGCTTCCCTGAAGACCAAGATTTTCTGTCTAGAGACCAAGTCTAATCATCGAACTCCGATCGACGATCGTCTAGCTCAACTTCGACAAATCGTCGAACTCTATTCGACGATCGCTGAGCTCAACTTCATAATATCGTCGAACTCCATTCGACGATCGGTGAGCTCAGGTCGACGATTTTGACTCTGCTTTGGATCTTTATCTCTGAGCTCAGTTCGACAATCTTTGAGCTCAGATCGACGATATTTGGCTGCTGTATTTTTTCCAGGTCGCTGAGCTCAGCTCGACGATAGCAGAGCTAAGTTCGACGATTACAGATAACTTCCAGGATATTTCTTAATTCAAATTCAAATCAGTTAGGAGTTATTCTGCAATTAATTCAGAGATTTCCTAGCCATTTTCATTCAATTCTGGACCAAGTTTCAAGGGATTTTTCAAGGAATATATCTGTGGACTTTCCTCCAAAAGAGATTATGCCATTAAGGATGCAATTAATGCAGGCCAACGGCTATTCTTGACAGAGAATGTTACTCTATTCCATACCAGAGAATAAAGGGCAGGATATTTTTTGAATCTCTCAATAGAACACACAATACAGAGAGAGAATACTGATTACAGAGACACATTCAAAATCTTCTGTCACAAAGAATTATGAAGAACACTCATCCAAGGAGATCAAGTTTTCTCAAATCTTCAGATCTCTGTAGTTTTCAAAGTGTTCAAGGCCAACATATTTTCAGACTCCAGACACTCAACATTTCAGCTATTGCTGAAATCATCTATTGTTGGAGTTCAATCTTTGAAGGCCTATCACCCTCAGCAAAGCTTTTCTTCCTGAAGATCTCAAGGATTCAGGGGGAGCTTTGACATCAATCCACATAATCTTCTCAGTTGTTTGAGAAAGAGAAGACTGTCATCACTCTCTCACCCCCACTTTGTAAAGGGTTTCTCAAACTCCCTTCAAAAGTTTTAACCTGGTTTTTGAGCACCTTGTCAAAAGCTCATTGGTGGCAAGACACCTGATCAAAAAATCTACTTTGGTTTTTGAGCACCTTATCAAAAGCTCATTGGTGCCCAGGACACCTGATCAACTCATCCTGTAGTGGATTCCTACCTAGGGTGGTAGAAGAGTGGATGTACCCAAGTTTGGGGAACCACTATATTTCCTTGTGTCTTCTGGTTTTGCTTACTTTCATTTTTGTTTCTGGCCTTGATTTTTCTGTGCTTAGTTTTTGGTTAACTTAGTACTGTGATTAGATTTTTTATTGCTTCCCTGCTCACACATATTACAACAATAGTTGTAAAAGTTTGTAAAAGTTTTAAAGCATCATATACTCTATTCACCCCCCCCCCCCTCTAGAGTATATCAGATCTAGTTGCACTTTCAAAGATGTTTCTCTGAAGAGGAAGCTCCTACCGTGCTTTATGAAGTTCATTCTGGTGAGTGCGAAAGCCACTCAGGCACAAGGACTCTAGAAAGTAGGATCCTCCGGCAAGGATACTTTTGGCCTACCATGAAGAAAGATTCTGAGGCTTATGCAAAGAGATGTGCTCAGTGCCAAAAGTGCTCTCCACTCAGACATCAATCAGCTCAGTTGTTCAGATCAATCACAACACCCTGGCCCTTTGCAGTATGGGGAATGGATCTCCTTGGTCCTTTTCCCATGGCAAGCGGGCAACGACGCTGCATCATAGTAATGATTGATTACATCAGCAAGTGGATCGAGGCCAAGGTATTGGCTAAAACAACAACTCAGGTTATAAAGAGCTTCATCTAGAGCGAGATAGTCTGCCGGCATGGTATTCCGATGGCTATTATCATAGACAACGGGTCACGGTTCAACAATAGTGAGATGGTTGATTTTTGCAAGCAGATCCGAACAGAGCTGCACTTTTCATCTGTCCATCATCCCGGAAGCAATGGCCAGGTTGAAGCAGCAAACAAGCAGATCCTCAGCTTGCTCAAAAAGAAAGTGCAAAATCTTAAAGGCAGTTGGGCTGATCAACTTCCTTCGGTCCTTTGGACCTTAAGAACAACACCATAATTAGCAACTATAGAGACTCCGTTCAAGCTTTCACATTGTTTAGAAGCTCTCATTCCAGTTGAGTTTGAAGTTCCATCTCCAAGAGTTCTGCTTGCTAGACAAGACTAGGAGGATTGGCTTGAGCTGAACAATGAAGAGACGAAAATCAGATTGGCATACATTGAGGAGATCAGAGACAAAACAACAATAAGGCAGAAAGAAGTGAAGAGAAGAATGACCCTATACTTTGATAAGAACTTGAGGATCAAACACTTTCAAGTGGGAGATATTGTTCTTAAAAAGATGATGCTACTGCAAGAGCTGACTCAGTGGGGATTCATAATCCAAATTGGGCTAGCCCATTCATTATCTAAGAAGCGCTAAAGAACGGGGCTAACCGCTTGCAAGCCTATGAAGAATATGATGTACCACACACATGGAGCGGGGATGATCTCAAACGGTTCTATTCCTAAACCTCCTCCATTCTTTTCCTTCTTATGTAAACTTTTCAAAAGTTATTATTGATTAAAGGCCCCTTACTGACACTTTTTCAAGTGATTTCTGTCTCCTGAACAACCACAATTGATAACTGACACTAGGAGACATCGTCGAGTTCAGCTGGGACCTCCCCTTGAACCGTTGTCATTAGTGTAACACCACGAAGACAACGTGTTGCAGGGAGATTTTGCACCTTGTAGTGGGATCTTGCAGGTTCTAGTGAGACATGCTACTAAATTTCAGATCAAGGCCAGTACCTAACCCTACCTCTACATTATGGAGGGATAGTGTGGGTGCTAGCTCTACCTTGCCTTATAAGGGATATCTTTACAACTTTGATGATCGCATGAGAAAATCAATGCTATATGCAACTGACCATAGATCATCTTAGCTTGTGACCCTCGAATACTCCTTGGTACACTCAAGCAGTGCTTGTAGGAGACCCACAGTCCTTCTGATCTCAGAGGAAAGCAATGGGCTCCGTGCACACCTGCCCGAATGATCAACTTGGACTGTACTCCAGGAAAGAGGGCAGTATACCATTCCCCTCTCATTGATTGAGGATTGAGTGTACAGATTTTGTGACCCTGTGAGGAAAGCAATGCCGCCCTGCCACACCTACCCACTTGGTCACACAAGTCTGTAGATCATTCTCATCTCACAGGAAAAATTCTGACAAGGTGCGGACTGTATAATGGTATCCGCTCAGTCCACCAATATTTTGAGGGTTGATCTTACAGCTTCTGTGACCCAGCGAGGAAAGCAATGGCCTCCGTGGCCACCTGCCCGCTTGGTCACCTAAGGTAGTATCCGCTCAGTCCGCCAATTTTCAGGGGGTTGATATTACAGCTTCTATGACCCTGCGTGGAAAGCAATGGGCTCCGTGCGCACTAGTCTGCTTGGTCACTTAAGTTGTGAATCATTTTTATTCGGCGTGGACTGTATATTTGTATACGCTCTGTCCGCCAATTTTCAGTGGGTTGATCTTACAGCTTCTGTGCCCATGCGAGGAAAGCAATGGGCTCTATGCGCACCAACCCGCTTGGTCACTTAAGTTGTGAATCATTTCTATTCAGCATGGACTGTATACTGGTATCCTCTTTGTCCGCCAATTTTCAGTGGGTTGATCTTATAGCTTCTATGAACCTGCGAGGAAAGCAATGGGCTCAATGCGCACCTGCCCTCTTGGTCACTTAAGTTGTGAATCATTTCTATTCGGCACGGACTGTATATTGGTATCTGCTCAATCCGCCAATTTTTAGTGGGTTGATCTTACAACTTTTGTGACCCTGCGAGGAAAGTAATGCCGCCCTGCCGCACCTGCCCACTTAGTCACCTAAGTTGTGAATCATTTCAATTTAGTCAAACTCAATTCTGGTAGTCACCACAGTCCACAGGGCTTGATCTATCAGGCCGCCAAGGATACTTGGGTGATGTGATTTACAGTTTTCGTGACCCTATGAGCAAAGCAATGGGCCCTGTGCGCACCTGCCCGCTTGGCCAACTAAGTCTGTAACCCATCTTTCTAAGCTCGCAGAGTTTATCTATAATTCTCTCTCAGTTCTCAACATATATCATCTATGTTGTCTTAGCTCGCAAAAGTTTATCATCAGAATCTTAGTTAATGAAATTGCGGACAAGAATCGGTACTCGCCAAAGTCCGTGCCAACACAATATTCGTCACTTCTTTTGGTGAGCTAGCAAATCATATTCGTATCCTGTTCAAGATTCTACGACGAGCTACAATTAAATCTTTTGCCTGTTATATTATATTGGCGAGCTCGAAAGTCAATTGGCGCAGCCTGAACTATTAACTATCTTGGTTATTTATCTAAGCTGTTTATGCAATCTCTAAGCAGGCAGCCTAGATTCTACGTGGTGCGAATTGGTTTTCATTAAACTACTGGGCGATCATTGATCATGCACATTTCAGATAGCATTGAAATACGAGGAATGAACAACAAAAATAGAAGAAAACGCGAGCTGATCAAAATATCCTTTATATTTCTTCAATGTCAAAATTACAACTTTCAAAAAAGTTAGAGGCCTCTAAACATTGGTCTGCTATTTCCTTTACAGAATAAAAACAAAATACATCTTTTCAGTCCGTCGATCTCGTGAGCTTATTTTCTGCAGGTGGGACATCTAGACTTGATCCATCAATGTTAACGTCGGGAGAGTTGCCCTCCGAGCCACTTCCGCTACTATCAGAGCTCTCACTGTCCGCGAACTCGCTAGATGGGCTCTCGCTATCAGAGCTAGAAACAAGGTCAGACTCAGTGGACTGGTCTCCACACCGCTGGCTTGAGCCAGCATCGTCAACGGCTTCATTTTCAACGGCGCCTTCTTCTTCTTCTTCTTCCTCTTTAACCTAATCAATTACTCTGTTTCCTTTGGCAGCCCGCTCCAATGCAGCGACCTGGTTTTCATCTCGGGAAAAAGCTGGAGAAAGGGCACACCTACCACGCCGTCCTTTAAGAATCCGCCTTCGATGAACTACTTGATAGCGATCTCGACGCTTTCCTTCACAAAAGGAAATATGGCGTTACGGAATCTTGGATTCCAAAAGGTCGTCGGCGGTCTGCAAAAAAATAAACAAGTCAGGTCGTCGCGGACTAAATATGGAGACTTCTGTGAATACAGAACTTACCGCTGCCTCTTCCTTCTGAAGAGCGACTTTCTTTCCTAACCGTTTATTGCTTTCTTTCAGTGAATTCATTCCCTCCTGAAGCTGCTCATTTTCCTTGAGCAGGTCCCTGTTCAGGTCGCACAGGAAGTGGCTCGTGACTACCGTATTTGCGTTTGTTTGGGCGGCCAGGAGAGGGGGGTCGTGTAACAGCCCAAAGTCTGAAATTGGCAAAAATTGGGTGACACGGCCTGGGACACGGGCGTGTCCCCAGGCGCATCCCGCTTGGGTTGCATCGTGAGGCGCGAGGTCGACAAATTTTAAGTCGACGAAGTGTTTGTGTGGTCACGCCCTGTAACACGGGCGTGTCCCATCGGTTCGATGATTTTGCTTGTCGATCGTCGAACGTCGATCGTCGAGCGTCGATCGTCGAGCGGCGATCGTCGGGTAGGGGTACACGGCCTGTGACACAGGCGTGTCACAGGGCGTGTCAGCGCGGTCGACGATCTCAGCCCGACGACTTTGAGCTGTGGCGTGTCTGGTGCCGTATCATGGGCACATGGCTTGGGACACGGGAGTGTCCCATAGCCGTGTGAGTCTCGAGTGATTTTGAGTTTATGCAGCCTGATGAACACGGGTGTCCAATACGGGCATGTCAGGTATGACACGGGCATGTAGGGTGTGACACGGGCGTGTCACACAGTCGTGTACTTGCTGGCTTTAAGTCGGTTAACTGACGCTTAAGGGACACGGCCTGTGACACAGGCGTGTCACAGGGCGTGTCAGGCTGTGTTCATGCTTTTCTGGACAATTCTGAGCCGTTTGATTCCCTATTCCTGAATCCAAGGGTAGGCTCTGTCCATGTGTTGCTAAGGCCGGGGAAAAGGGGATTTAAACACTTCCTCTTCATCTGCTTCTTCTTCTTCTCATTTCAAGAGAGAGAAAGAAGAGGGGAGTGCAAGGGAAGGAAGGAGGAAGAGAAGCCAGCTGCTGGAGGAGCTGCGGAGTGCGGAGCGAAGATCCAAGAGCGGATTCGTGAAGGCTAAGTCAAGGCGGTGACTTCCGTCCGGCTACTTCATGGCTCCGAAGAGATCTTCAAGGGTAACGATCTCCTTCTTGGACATCGAAGTCCTTTCTTTATGCATATGCGTGGAATCCTCCACCAAAAGGTGGATTCGCGAAGTGATTCCATCGTTGAGTCTGCATCTAGAGCCAGAATTATGAATTATGGCATAGGCATGCTGTGTGAAGCCCATTTGGACAGTTAGTCTGGATTGGTGATGATCATGCGTAAACCAGAGAAGACTCTGTGGATTTACAAAGATGCTATGTGCTTTGTGTCATGGATGAATGAATGTTATGTACGAATGGTATGCTCATACGTGAGCTAGCCATGGATATGATCTTGGGTACTTTGCATAAGCTCCTTGTGGTTTGCTCTGCGAGAGCGGAAAGCTGCGGCTACCCAGGAAGGGAAGGCCAACCCGCGTCACGGTGCGCTAGTGACTATTTGAGCATGGGCAAGGCTAACCTGTACCTGGGCATGTGGAGAGATCGATTGGTGGCAGTGTTCGGGAGCGTGCCATAGCCCGACTTGCTCCACCGAAATAAAAGCGGGTCGATCTAATGGATTAATGCTCATGTTTGCCATGCGGTACCTACCACTGCTTGGTTTGGGCGGAATTCAACCAGAATGCGTGTTGGGGTGACTAGGACCGGCAAGCCAACAAGTTAATTACCGTTCATTGGTGGTGTTACCACGGGTTTCCGGTACACCGTAAGGTGCACTGAGTGCACGAAACGTCTGGCTGCGGTCGGTGTTTGTGATTTGATGTGTGTGATTGTTAGCTACTATACTTGCAAATGCATACAGGGAAGGAACCGCTTCCCCGAGCATGGGGTAGGGTCGTTATAATTGGTCAGTTATAGCTGACCGTTACTTTGGTTGCCGCTTTTTGGTGGATGTCTACTTGCAGGTGCTGCGGCTTGAAATGAAATGAGCGGATTGAAAGCTTGCTGCTAAGTCCCTTGAAGGCCAAGTGAATCGTGGTTGAATTTTATGTGTGGTCGGCCTGTGTGCTGATGTACGAACCTGTATATGTGTAAAAAGAGAAACCTGTAAGGCCTTAAGGCCATGTGTGTGTACGTTGTATACATTCCTGGTTTGGATATATATAAATGTGGAATTTATGTATTAGTGGACATTCCTGGAGTTGAGTTCATATAACTTAAAAAATGCTACGATGAATGGATTGGGTTAAGGATACGAACAGAATTTGATCACCACAAGTAATTCCGCCACTTGTCTGTGACCAATGGCATGGGGCCCTGGCCGGACCCACCGTCATATGCCATGTGACGAGTGGGGGCGTTACAGGTCGGCAGGAGGAAAATTTTTCAGGTCGCGCAGAAAGTGCTTCCCGTAAAGCACGCAGATAGCGATATGTGCATGACGGGATATTCTTGGACTTCTCCAAGATGGAAGTGTGGTGGAGAGGTGGACATGTCTGTTCTTCTTATGCCAGTGGATCATCGGGTTTCCCCGCAGATCCTTCTGGCGATTTCCAAAGCCTTGCATGCAAAAGCTTTCAGAGGAAGAGTAGCCCGTAGTGGGATACCCCTCTTCCTTTCTTTTCCTTGCAAGTTCTTGCTTTCTTTCCCTCTGCGTAGGGGTCATGACGCCAGGCGTTTGTGGCGGATTTGCTGGGACCGCCAAGACTGCTGCAAGAAGAGTGAATTGAATTAGTTTTACAGCAGGTCGCAGCGACTACATAAGCAAGTCGCAAAGCTTACTATCTTGACGAGCTACGTTGTCCAGGCTCGCCAGAAGCGGGATGTAGTGCTCGATGTCTAGCCTTTCTCCCGCCAGGATGTCGACTATGGCGACCTCCACTTCATTAATCGATACTATCTTGAAGGTGGAGTCTGCGTGCTCCTGCAGATGGGTGTGCGCGAACCCCAGGTCGCCTTCGAAGATCAAATATCGTGAGGTCCAGTTGTGGATCTTGTTCGGCAGAACCATCACCTTCATACCTCGACAGTAGAAGTAAATCACGCCCTTATACGGGCATACTCCAGTTTGTGTTATGGAGCGGACTGAGAAGATTTTTCTGAAAATATTTAAGGAGAATGCAATCTTCTCAGACCGCAAGTAAGTGATGAAACTGTAGATGGCGTCCAGGGTGTTCAGCGCGAGCTGGCCATGCACCATGCCGTAGTGTTCGAAGATTTCAGCGATTTCCCGCAACAAAGGGAATTTGAATCCACAGTCAAAGTGGTCGATAGGCAATGCGATCTGGCTCGCAGTGGAGAAGTTTATTATTTCTTGATTAGCTGGAAGCCTGGCGAGTACAGGCGAGTCCGCCATATATTTCTCAACAAAGGCCTCAAGATAGGCCTCTGTCAACTTGCACTTTTTGTGGTCGGCAGTGCGGAAAGCGACGGCAGCATCAGTTCGGGCTGACACCCTCTTCTGAGATCGCAGGGACTTCTTCTTCGATAGCATTTCCTGCATTGAAGAAACAATGAATCCATATTTACAGCAGTTGAGGTCTGACAGCTTTTAAGCCAGACCACACACCTTGATCAGTTAGTCTGCCCAAATCGCAATAAATCCAGAGATTAACTTTCAAGTTAAAATAAAATATTGCGGACCCAAAACCAAGTCCTCCCAGCTCGCAGTGTTTCCGACCTATTCCTAAGCAATTCTCAAGCGCATTTCAAATCAAAGTGACGGACATAACATCAGTTTGCACAGTCCACATTCAAATCATTATCCTGTAAAAAGATTTGAAGTCGTGCAGACCGCAACATTATTCAAATAACAATGCAATATCACAGTACATACACAAATCATATAACAGTTGAAATAAAGCATTATTAGAGCACACAAATTATACATCAAATATCGAATCATTCGCTGCAAAGGCGGGCTTAGCCGTCTCTATGGTCAGGTAGCCTAGGCCGCTCCTGCCTGTCCCTGTATAGATTCGTCTCTTGATCGCTCATTTGGAGTACTTCACCATACAACTGATAGATGTGGCGGTGCATGGAGTTGATAGTTTTATGCATGTGCGCGGCCTACCGATCCACCCGGCTCAGAGGAACCATGGGCTCGGTTATCGGCCTTGATACCTCATCCACGGCAGGCTGGCAGCCTTCTACAGGAGCCGGAGCCTCTGATAGAGCGGCGCGATCTGGCAATCGCGGCATCTCCTACGTGACTTCGGCAGCTCGCTTGTTCTTTCCTTTGCGCACCAACGCCAAGTACTTCCCCTTGTATAAGCGGGCATCATCACGAAGCTGCCTCCTCTCTTTGTCACTCTTCTCCAGTGCCATGGAGATGCTGGTGACCTGGTCCTCCAGAGCCTTCTCTCGCTCTCCCCTCTTCTTTAACTCAGTTCGAATATCTTTGATTTCATCTTCAAGCTTTTTCCTTTCTAACACTGCCACGTTGCCCAGGACAGACTGCTCGCCTTCGGCGGACTCACCAAGTGAGATCGCGCCAGTTTCTCTAAAGTAGCTGCATCTAGAGTGGGCAGGATCTCGCCATTCTCATCAAAGAAAGCAAGGTTCATATTCAAATCCAGGCCGCGGCGGACTCAAAGTGCAAAGATAAAAAATCAAACTTTGGGCAAACCCCACGGCAAGTTGGCGACTATCAAATACATGCCGCCTTATCCGCTCCATATCAAAGATGCTTCGTCTCTTCCTCCATTCGCGATGGACTTTGGCTCTTTTCTCAATCGTCAAGCTTGTTGAAATGACTATGTCATCTATTTCGGTGATTATCTTTCTTGGCCCCGACTTCCGCTGTGGAGACATATAAATCCAATGATGCCTAAAGTACTAATGAGCCGGCTGGAGTTTACCTAACTACAACATCTCAACAGCAACTCACAGATACTCAGATTTCTTGTCTGTGACGATCTGCTTCGAGGCCGCCTCCACTTTCGCTTTATGGGCAGCGATCTTTTCCTTCTTTTCGGATATCTGCTTCCTTAGCTTCTCCTTGTCATCTCCTTCAGCTACAGATGTGGAGGGTTGGTCGCGAATCTTAACCCCCAAAATCTCGACATCGGGCTGTAATACCTCCTGCAAGGAATGATTAATGATGTCAAGTCGGACAGTATCTACAGAGTTGAGTATTTAATCAATTAACAAACTAACCGTTGAAAGGGATTCACTTCCCGGGATTGGGTACTCTGGTGTAAGGAAGCCGACCTCTGAAACTTACTTTACTCGTGCTATGTGCTATAAGCTCGCAGCCCCAGTCCCCACAGAGATATTCTTCTCCTTCCTAGCCTGCAGCTTCTTCTCAACCCGCACAACAACGGTGGACTTGTCCCTCTTCCTCTTCTTCTTTCCAGAGGGGCCTTCTTTCTCAGTCAAGTCCTTAGCGACCTGCACTTAGTGCGACAGACTCTCGCGAACTACCTCTAGATTAGCAATAACTAAGGCATGTGAATGCACCTCTTCCTCAACTCCTTCTCCAGCAGGTCGCTTATCTTGATCTAGATCGGAGATAAGCTGCTGGGCATCTAATGAGGAAACTCTTTTTCAGTGTCAATGCGCAACATTAGTGTTCCCGAAGTAGACAGGTACACATCTATGTCTACTGCGTTCACAGGGTTCTATTATGTAATTAAGCAGATTCAGCACTTTATCCGCACTTTTTTATGGATTTTCAGAATGAGAAGAGGTGGCGTTCGCAGACTTCTCGCGAGTAGCTTAATCGACAAGGAGGACAGCTTCAACTGATGAATTTTCACTTCGGGAGGTTTCTCCTACAGAGCGTACAGCCGCTCTAGCTCTCTTCACTACCTTTTTGGTCTTCATTGGCGGCCTCGGCATCTCTTCCTTAGAAGTAAGGCTGCAGAAGAATGATTGTAGTCCTGTCATGGAAGACTGCAAAGCATAGACCGCAATGGGTGAGAAGTGACCCGTGGCGATGACAGCTTTTGTCAAATATAGAACATCAAGCGATATTTATAGCGCTGACAACATTAATGAGGATTATGGACTCGGCGGTTAAGATAACATTTTTGAAGTATCTAGAAACTTAAAAATGTGTGGGGATTGTGTTAACCCCAAATTCCGCAACATGTAGAACAAGGTTCCAATGTCACATGCTACTTATGCGGCGGAATCGATTCTCTAGTCTGCCCAGATCGTCAAGCCTCGGCATGTTCAGCAAGATCCATCTCCGGCGGCGGACTCAGATTCCAGTACGCCCAGGTCATCCTGCGTCAGGGGATCAGCTACATGGATTGCCCTATTTTCTCTTCAGGCGGACTCGAGAATCAGTCCGCACAGGTTGCGGCCCTCCAGCCTGGATCGTGCCTTGCAGCAACAGACTGAAGCTCCAGCCAACGATCCCAATACGCCCCTCTTTCGCGGACTGGCATTTCTTTTCTTTTTGCTTCCCATCACCGTTGCCCGGTTCTCCTGTACCCCGGGCAGCCGGTTATTTTAGCCATGCCCGTTTGGGCAGGCCATCGAACCTATAAATAGGTGGAGTGGTTCTCCCAAAGCATGTTGACTCGAGCCGCGGAGCCTACTTGTTAAAGATTGCGGACTCGAATCTCAGGATTTGCAGTCTCCAGCTTGCTCTATTCTTGCACTTTTTCTTTCCTCTACTTATAATCAACTCATTTGCAATCAAATGAAAGCTCGTCATAAGAGAGGCATTTAGGCCGCGACGAGCGAAGTCTGGTGTTACTGTGTCTCACGGCCCTTCTTTCTTTCTCATCCGCTTAGTAGATAGCTATTTGTAGTCACCCCTTTTCCCTTCCTTTACCCCGTGTTTGAACCGCTAGCTGGTGGTGCCCGTCTCTCTCCATTTTCTCACATCAACTGTTAACACGCGACCTTCAGATCAAGTAGTTTTTTGAAATTAGCGGACAGAATTTCAGTCCGCCGAGCTCGCCATTCAGACCATTCCAGTTCACCAGAGGACTCGCTGTGGGAAGCAATTGAACAGTCTCGCTAGGAGGCTGAACAATCTCACAGGGAGACTGACCAGTGCCTGGACAACATCAGTCAGGCTTTGATCACACTAACTCAACGGCTTGCGCCCAAGAGCAATAGATTCTGCGGACACCCTAGTCCGCCAGACTCTAGTCTGCCGGACCCCAGCTCGCCGATCTCCTCTTCGGTAATCTCCGGCGATTATGCCATCTAAGCTTCATCATCCAGCTCAACCCGTAGCTCCTCTGCAACCTCAAGAAGACCAGTTTGCCTCCCTGATGGATTTCTTCAGTGTGGCGGCCAGGGGCACTCCTGCTCGCCGGCTCGACTTCGCAGACCGACAGTCCCCTCACCCCGCGGAATCTACTGCTCCAGTCTGCCCCTCCTATCCTACTGAATATGAACCCCACTCTCCCTTTGTTGACCGAATCTGATGGGAGTCAGCACCAAGCAATTTTAGAGAACCTCGTCTCGCTCTTTATACATGGGAGACTGATCCTGTTGCCCACCTACAGGCATTCGATGGGGTAGTTGCATTGAGATGCCTCTTCGACGCCATAAAATGCAATATTATAGTCACCAACCTCGAAGGACATGCAAGAGAGTGGTTTTATGAGTTGCCCTCAGGCACATCTCTTCCTTCGCTGAGCTCCGCAGAAAACTCCTGCTGAGGTTTGCAACCTTCAAGAAGAAAAAGGATGGACTAGCTGCTCTCTTTGATATCAAGCAAAGGGATAACGAATCGGTCACTTGATTCATTGATCGTTTTCAGAAAGAGATCCAAGGGGTGAGGAATGTGAACCCCAACTATTATAAAGTTGCCTTAATCCACGGCCTCCGTGAAGGACCTCTAAAGTTCAAAGCAAAAACTGAAGTGCCAGCAACATATCAGGAGTTGATCGCACTGGTCAACCGCTTCATTGAAGGAGAGAATGCAAATCCTACTGTATCTCATCCCTGACAGCAAAGGCTGATGGAAGGGATTCTTCTAGCTCTTCTTCTATTAATCACCATCACAATAGGCCTCCTCGCCCTGACTATCAACCTCCTGCTTTAAGGGGGCTAAACTTCCGCCATATGAAACCATTCATTGGCCATCAACAGTTTCATGATCAGAGATTGTCATTGGCCACCACTCCTGCCTTACCTGTTCAAGCTCTTCCTATTCTTCAAGAAGCTCAGCCTGCTCCAAGGCAGCATGATAGCAACTCCGTGGAGTACTTTGCAAATCTGGGACTTGATATTGATGAGGTCATCAAGATTCTGCAAAGAAGATCTGATGAAAAGAAACAGTTACCTTCGAGAGAGCGGAATCCAAGGAACTATAATCTCTTCTGCGAGTTTCATAAAGAGAAGGGTCACTTGACCGAAGATTTCAAAGCCATACGCCAACTGGTAGAAAGACTGCTTGGAGAAGGCATGATGAAGGACATGGGAAAGAAAGACGCTTCGTCAAAGCCGTTTACCTCCAAGGGCAAGGAGGTGGCTGAAGCCTATTGGGAGTGTGAAGAAATTGAGAATGTTGGACGCCTGGGGCCTATCAACATTCAGAGTGAATGCTTCGATGCCAAAGATGAGGGAGCCTTGGGATGGCTCTTCTGCATTCATGGTGGAGCAGGGACCAAGTCAACTCAAAAATCTTCAATCTCAAGGGTCTCTCATGCAGAGGTCGCCTCTTCTTCTTCATCTGCTCCATCAAGGGGAGTTATTACTTTTGGTCAGGTCGATCTTCCCCAAACTGCCAATCCATTCAATGATGTTTTTGTGATCCAGGCAGCTATTGAAGATTACACCCTGGACAAAATTCTCATTGATACAGGCAGCTCCGTCAACCTCTTGTTCAAACCAACATTTGATGCCCTGAAGACTAGAAAGCCTTTGCTTTCCAGTGAAGGTCCACTCTATGGTTTCTCGGGTGAAAGAAAAGAAGTTGAGGGAAGTGTTACACTTTTTGTGAAGCTTGGAGGAGTAACTAAACTGATCCAGTTCATAGTAGTTCATGCTCCAAGCAGCTACTATGCAATTTTCGGAAGGCCTCTGCTCAATCAGTATCAAGCGGTGGTCTCTACATACCACATGACAATAAAGTTAAATGTTGATGGCAAACCAAGCAGGGTTAGGAGTGACCCAAGGTAAGCTCGTGAGTGTTATCTTCGCACAGTCAACACGACTGAAATTAGTCCTCCCGTTCTATCAGCTGCAGCAATAGTAGCTTCTTCCCGATCAGAAGCAGCTGATGATACAGAAGGAGCTCACCTGGAACCTACCTAGGTGACTCAAGGAGTCCCCCTTTATGAAGAGTAAGATGTATCACGCATTTAGCAGTGATGATATAAAACGGTTCTATTCTTGAACCTTCTCCTTTATTTTCCTACTTACATAAATTTTCCAAAAGCTATTATTGATCAAAGGTCCCTTACTGAACCTTTTTCAAGTTCTTTCTCTCTTGTCTCCTGAACAACTTCAAAGGAGAACTGACGCCAGGAGACATCGCCGAGTTCAGCTGGGGGCTCCTTTCGAACCATTGTCATTAGCGTAACACCACGAAGACCACGTGTTGCTGGGAGATTTTGCACCATGTAGTGGGAGCATGCAGGTTCTTGTGCGGTAGGCTACTGAGTTTTGGATCCCGGCAGGTATCTAACCCCACCTCTGCATTATGGAGGGACAGGGTGGGTTCCAGAACTACCTTGCCATATAGGGATTTCGTTACAACTTTGATGATCGCATGAGGAAAGAAATGTCGCTCCTGCTGCACCTGCCCACAGATCATCTTAGATTGTGACCCTCGAATACTCTTTGGTACCCTCAAGCAGTGACTGAAGGAGACCCATAGCCTCGTTGATCTCAAAGGAAAGCAATGTCGCTCCGGCCGCACCTGGCCGAAAGATCAACTTGGACTATGCTCCAGGAAAGAGGGCAGTAAACCTTTCCTTGAGTATACAACTTCTGTGATCCTGTGAGAAAAGCAATGCCGCTCTGGCCGCACCTGCCCACTTGGTCACACAAGTCTATAGCTCATTCTCACAGGAAAAACTGACAAGGCGCGTACTGCTAACTGGTCTCTGCTCAGTCCACCGGTTTTCATTGGGTTGATCTTAAAACTTCTGTTACCCTGTGAGAAAATAAATGCCGCTCTGGCCGCACCTGCCCACTTGGTCACACAAGTCTGTAGCTCATTCTCATAGTAAAAATTGACAAGGCGCAGACTGCTTACTGTTGTTTACTCAGTCCGCCGTTTTTCATTGGGTTGATCTTACAGCGTCTGTGACCCTGTAAGAAAAGCAATACCGCTCCGGCCGCACCTGCCCACTTGGTCACCTAATTTGTGAATCATTTCTATTGAGGCGCGAACAGTATATTATATACGCTAAGTCCACCGGTTTTCATTGGGTTGATCTTATAGCTTCTGTGACCCTGTGAGGAAAGAAATGCCGCTCTGGCCGCACCTGACCGCTTGGTCACCTAAGCTGTGAATCATTTCAATTCAGGCGGACTCAATTCTGGTAGTCGCCGCAGTAAGCAGAGTTTGATCTATTAGGTCGCCAAAGGCACGGGTGGTGGTTTCCCGTTTAACCAATCTTTCTCAGCTTGCAGAATTTATCAACAATTCTCAGTTCGTAACATATATTATCTGTTTTAGCTCGCGAAAGCTTATCAGAATCTGTGTTTTCTTTGCTTGCAAAAGTTTATCTAAATCTTGGTGATTAAAATTGTGGATTGGAATCGGTACTCGCCAAAGTCCGCCTCTTCGCAATGTTTTCTTTTGGCGAGCTAACAAGTTATGTCTTTATTCTGTTCAAAATATCACAGCAAGCTATATCATTTTCCTATTATATTGGCAAGTTGAAAAGTCAATATGCGCGGCCTGAATTGCTAACTACCTTTGTTATTTATCTAAGCCTTTTATGCACTCTAACCAAGCGGCCTAGACTCTAAATGGCGCGAACTGGTGTTCATTTACTGAAGGCGATCATTGATCATACATTTCAGATAGAAATGAAATACAAAAAACAAAATGAATATATCAGAATGCGCGAGCTGATCAAATATCCTTTATATATTTCAATGTCAACTACAAACTTTCAAAAAGTTGGTGGCCTCCAAACATGAGTCTGCCATTTCCTTTATAAAAAATAAAAATATACATCTTTTCAGTCTGACCTCTTGCGTTTCTTTTCTGCAGGAGTATCTGGGCTTGATTCATCAATATTGACATCTGGAGAGTAGCCTCCGAGCTGCTTCCGCTGCTACTGGAACTCTCACTGTCTGCAAACTCGCTAGGCGAGCTCTCACCATCAGAGCAAGAGGCAGGGTCGGACTGGTCTCCACCTCGATGGCTTGAGCCGGCTTTCGACGGCTTCATGTTCAGCCGCTCTTTCTTCACCTTCCTCTTCAACTTCATCAACAACTGCCTTTCCTTTTGCAGCCTGCTACAAGGCAGTGACCTGGTCCTCCAGCTCAGGAAATGGCTGGAGAAAGGGCACAACCTCCACGCCATCCTTTGTGAAGCCACCTTCGATAAATCGCTTGATGGCGATCTCGACGCTCTCCTTCACAAAAGGAAACATGGCGACGCTGAAGCTGGGGTTTCCGAGGTCATAGGTGGTCTACAAAAAAATAAAAGTCAATTCGCCGCGGACTAAACATGGAGATCTCCACGAATACAAAAGCTTACTGCTGCCTCTTCCTTCTAAAGAGCAACTCTCTTTCCTAACCACTTATTCCTTTCTTTAAGCGATTTCATTTCCCGCTGAAGTTGTTCATTTATTTAACCAGGTCCCTGGTCAGGCAGCCCAAGAAGTGGCTCATCACCATGCTTTTCGCATTTCCTTGGGTGGTCAGAAGAGGGAGGTCGGCCGCGGGTATGTTTTTCAGGTCGCGCAGGTTGCGCTTCCCGCAAAGAGCGGAGATCGCGACATGTGCATGGCAGGATATTCTTGGGCTTCTCCAAGATGGAAGCGGGTGGATAGGCGGACATGCTTATTCTTACTATGCCAGCGGATCATCGGGTTTCCCCGCATATCCTTTTGGCTTCTACCAAAGAATTGCATGTCAAAACTTTCTGAGGAGGAGTAGCCTGCAGCGGGATCCCCCTCCTCTCTTCTCTTCTTTGCAAGTTCTTGTTTTCTTTCCCCTGTACTCGCTAGGCTTCCTGCAGGACAAGAGAGGATCAACTTCTCCACTGCGACCCAGATCGCAGTGACTGTTGATCATTTCGAAAGCGGATTCAAATATTTGTTGTTATGTTATATCGTTGAAATCTTTGAACATTATAGAATGGTGCATGGACAGCTCACGCCAAACACCTTGGCCGCGATCTACAGCTTCATCTCATATTTGCAGTCTGAGAAGATCGCATTCTCCATGAACATCATAGAAAAGATCTTCTCAGCCCGCTCCATTACACCATTTGGAGGCCTCCCATACAAGGGCGTGATATAATTTTATTTCCGAGGAATGAAGGTGATGAGTCTGCCGAACAAGATCCACAACTGGACCTCGCGGTATCTGATCTTCGAGGGAGACCTGGGGTTCGCTCCCACCTCTCTGCAGGAGCGCGCGGACTCCATGTTCCAGAGCGTCAAGCTTGATGAAGTGGAGGACTCCATCGTCGACTTCTTGTGACGGAGCAAAGCTGGATATTGAGCATTATATCCCGCTGCTCGCGAGCCTGGACAACATTGATTGCCAAGAGAGTAAGATATGCAACCTGTCTATATAGTCGCCGCGACCTGCAGTTTTCTGACATTCTTCCTTTTTGCAGCGATCTTGGCGGTACCATCGAATCTGCCTCAACGCCGAGCGGACTCACCCCTACACAAAGGGAAAGAAAACAAGAACTTGCAAAGAAGAGAAGAGAGGAGGGGGATCCCGCTGCAGGCTACTCCTCCTCAGAAAGTTTTGACATGCAAGGCTTTGGTAGAAGCCAAAAGGATATGCGGGGAAACCCGATGATCCGCTGGCATAGTAAGAATAAGCATGTCCGCCTATCAACCGCGCTTCCATCTTGGAGAAGCCCAAGAATATCCTGCCATGCACATGTCGCGATCTCCGCTCTTTGCGGGAAGCGCAACCTGCGTGACCTGAAAAACATACCCGCGGCCGACCTCCCTCTTCTGACCGCCCAAGGAAATGCGAAAAGCGTGGTGATGAGCCACTTCTTTGGTTGCCTGACCAGGGACCTGGTCAAATAAATGAACAACTTCAGCGGGAAATGAAATCGCTTAAAGAAAGGAATAAGCGGTTAGGAAAGAGAGTTGCTCTTCAGAAGGAAGAGGCAGCAGTGAGCTTTTGTATTCGTGGAGATCTCCATCTTTAGTCCGCTGCGACCTGCTCTAAGTCCGGCAGAATCTTCTGCGCTGCCTCTGGATTCGCAGCAACTAGTGCTTGTGAAGGTACCTTTTCCGCTGCACCTTCCCTAGCAGGTCGCCTATTTTGATCCAGATCGATGATGGGTTGTTGGGCTTCCAGTGAAGAAACTTTGGCTTCTGTGTTTATTTGAAACATGAGTGTGCCTGTGGAGGCACCTTTTCCGCAGCACCTTCCCCAGCAGGTCATCTATCTTGATTCAGAAGTGTACATGTCCATATCCACAAAATTCACAGTGTTGATGCGCGAAAATGGAGAGAGATGGACAACACCAGCTAATGGTTCGAACATGGGGGAAAGGAAGGAAAAAGAGGCGACTGCAAGCATCTATCTACTAAGCGGATGAGAAAGAAAGCAGAGTCGTAAACCACGACAACACCAGACTTTGTCTGTCGCGGCCTAAATGCCTCTCTTATGACGAGCTTTCATTTGATTGCAAATGATTTGATTATATAGAGGAAAGGAAACATTTGGGAGCAGAGCAAGTTGGAGACCGCAAAGCCTGAGATTCAAGTCTGCAGCCCTTAACAGGTAGGCTCCAATGCTCGAGTCAGCGTGCTTTGGTGGTACCACTCACCCCTATTTATATGTTCGGGGGCCTGCCCAAATGGCAGGGCTAAAATAACTGGCTGCCCGGGGTACATGAGAACCGGGCAGCGGTGAAGGGAAGCGGTGACGGGAAGCAAAAAAGAAAAGACACGCCAGTCCGCTCAAGAGGTGCAAACTAGGCTCGCGGGCTGGAGCTTTCGTTTGTTGCTGAAAGATGCGATCCTGGCTGTAGGGTCGCAACCTGTGCGGACTAATGACTGAGTCCACCTGAAGAGGTAGCGGGACGATCCTGGGGGCTGATCCCTTGAGGCAGAATAACCTGGGTGGGCTGTGAACTGAGTCTGCCGTCAGAGCTGGATCTTTGTTGAACCTGCCGAGGCTTGATGATCTGGGCAGACAGGAGAATCGAGTCCACCGCTTAAATAGTATATGACCTTGGAACAATGTTGAACATGTTGCGGACTTTGGGTTTAACACAATCCCTACACATTTTCAGGTTTCTGGAAACTTCAAAAATGTTAGCTTAATCGCCGAGTCCGCAAGCCTTATTAATGATGTTAGTGCTATAAATAATGCTGGAAGCTCCGCATTTGTCAAAAGTTGTTCATCGTCACGGGGCGATTCTCAGCACTTGCGGTCTACGCTATGCAGTTTGAAATGACTGGACTAGGAGCGTTCTTCGGCAACCTCACTTCCCAGGTAGAGAAGCCCAGTCCGTCAATGAAGACTAAGAAGGTTCTGAAGAGGGCTGGAGTGGCAGTCCTCTCTGTAGGAGAATCTTCCTGGTGGGAAAAGCCATCCATTGAAGTAGTCTGTCTTGTTGATGAACCTGTTTGCGAGAAGTCTGCGGACGACGCTTCTCATTCTAAAAATCCACGAAAAAGAGCGTACAAGGCACTGAATCTGCCAAAGTCTACCGATTAGAACCCCGCGAATTCTGCGGACATGGACGTGTACCCTTCTGAATTGGGTACACTCATGTTTCGAATGAACACAAAAAATGTTGTTTCCTCACGAGAAGCCCATCAGCCTGTTTTCGATTTGGATCAAGATAGGCAACCTGCTGGGGAAGGTGCTTCGGAAGAGGTGCCCTCACAGGCACTAGTTGTTGCGAATCCAGAGGCAGTCTACAAGATTATGCCGAACTTGGAGCAGGTCACTGTGGACTTAACTGATAAAGGAGGTCCCTCTAAGAATAGGAATATGGACAAGTCCACCGTTATAGAGCGAGTTGAAAAGAAACTACAGGCCAGAAAAGAGGAAAACATCTATGTGCAGACAGGGCTGCGAGCTTGCAACACAGGACGCGAGAAAAGGAGGTTACTGAGTCTGGCTTTGTTACACCAGAAGCTCCAATCCCGGGAAACAATTCCCTCTCGATGGTCAGTTTTTCAACTGATGAACTACTCAACTCTATAAATACCGTCCAACTTGACATCATTAATCAATCCTTGCTTGAAGTATTGCAGCCTGATGTCGAGATTCTGCCGGTTAAGATTGGCGAACACCCCCCCTCCCACATTTGCAACTAAAGGAGATGAGAAGGAGAAGCTGAGGAAGTAGGTCGCCAAGCAAAAGGAAATGTTTGTTGCTCAGTAAACAATAGTGGAGGCGGCCTCGAAGCAGATCGCCGCGGACAAGCAAGTCGAGGATCTGTGGACTACTGTTGAACTGTTGCAGACAGGTAAACTCCAACCAGCTCTTAAGCACTTTAAGCATTAGTGGCTCTACAGGTCGCCACAGTGGAAGTCGAGGGCACTAAACATTATCACCTAAACCGACGTTATAGGTGTTTTGACGAGCTCAGTGACTGAGAAGAGAGCCAAAGTCCACCGCGAATGGAGGAAGCGACTAAGCGTCTTTGACCCGGAGCAGATATATGGCCTGTATTTTATAGTCGCTATATCGCCATGACGATTGCCCAAAGTTTCATTTTATCACTGCACTTTGAGTCCGCAGTGGGCTGTATTTGAGTATGAACTTTATTCTCCTTGTTGCAGGTTGGAAGTCGCCACCTGGATCTGTAGAGACTGGAGAGATCATGTCAACTTCAGATGCGACTGCTTTGGAGCGACCTAGCGCGACCTCCATTGCTGACTCCGCCCAAGGCAAGTAGTCCGGCCTGGATAACACAACAGTGTTAGATATGAAAAAGCTCAAAGAAGAAATAAAGGAAATTCGAGCATAGTTGAAGAGGAGGGCAGAGCGAGAAAAGTCTCTGGAGTACCAGGTCACCAACATCTCTATGGCGCTAGAGAGAAGTGATATAGAAAAGAGGCGACTTGGCAATGATGACCGCTTTCACAAGGGCAAATATCTGGCGTTGATGCAAGAAGGCAAAGGCAAGCGAGCTGCCAAACTCCAGGTGGAAAGGTTGCGATTGCCAGATCACGCTGTTCCATCGGAGGCTCCGTCACCAATTAAAGGCAGCCAACCCGCTGCAAATGAGTTATCGATGTCGGCAACCAAGCTCACGGTTCCTTTGAGTTGGGTTGACCGGGAGGCCGTGCATATGCACAGGACCATCAACTCCATGCATCGCCACATCTATCATCTGTATGGAGAAGTACTTCAAATGAGTGACCAAGCGGCACAATTATGCAGGGAGCGGCCTGCGCGATCTGACAACAGAGACTGCTGAGTCCCCTTGATTGCGAACTATTTGATCTGTTGATGTATAGTATATACTCAAACAATGCTTTTGTTTGTTCTGTTATGTGATTTGCGTATGAACTGTGACATTGCATTGTTGCTTGAATAATGTTGCGGCCTGCGTGACTTAAAATCTTTATAAAAGATTGTTTGTGAATGAACTGTGCGGACTGATGTTGTGTCCGCTTCTTTGATTTGCAATGCGCTTATGAATTGCTTAGAAGGTAGAAAAACGGCGAGCTGCACGGACTAGATTTTCTGTCAGCGAAATCTAATTTAACTAGTTTTCTGAATTAATTGCGAGCAGGGCGGACTAACTAATCAAACTACGAGGTCTGGTTGAAAAGTTATCAGACCCCAACTGCTATAAATACAGCTTCATTGTTTCTTCAATGCAGGAATGCGACCGAAACAGAAGTCATTGCGGCCTCAGACAATGATGTTCGCCAGAACTGATGCTGTGGTTGCTTTCCATGCTGCCGACCACAAAAAGTGCAAGTTGACAGAGGTCGATCTGGAGGCCTTTGTTGAATAATATATGGCAGACTCCTACACAAAGGGAAAGAAACCCATCATCGATCTGGATCAAAATAGGCGACCTACTAGGGAAGGTGCTGCGGAAAAGGTACCTTCACAAGCACTAGTTGCTGCGAATCCAGAGGCAGCGCAGAAGATTCTGCCGGACTTAGAGCAGGTCGCTGTGGACCCAACTGAGAAAGGAGGCCCCTCTGAAAAGAAGAGGAAGCGGGACAAATCAACCGTCGCCGAGCGAGTTTAAAAGAAACTGCGGGCCAGAATATATAAAAACGTCTCTGTGCAGAGTGGGGCTGCGAGCTTGCAGCACAGGCTGCAAGAAAAGTAGTTTTCTGAGCCTGGCTTCGTTACACTAGAAGCTCCAATCCCGGGAAGTGATTCCCTCTCAATGGTCAGTTTGTCAACTAATGAACTACTCAACTCTGTAGATACCGTCCAACTTTACATCATTAATCAATCCTTATTGGAAGTATTGCAGCCTGATGTCGAGATTCTGGGTGTTAAGAATGGCAAACACTGCCCCCCCCCCCCCCCCCCACATCTACAACTGAAGGTGATGAGAAGGAGAAGCTTAGGAAGCAGATTGCCAAGCAGAAGGAAAAGATCGTTGCTCAGAAAGCGATGGTTGAGGCAGCATCGAAGCAGATTGTTGCGGACAAGCAAGCCGAGGATCTGCGGGCTGCTGATGAACTGTTGCGGACAGGTAAACTCCAATCGGTGCCTAAGCACTTTAAGCGTTAGTGGCTTTATAAGTCGCAGCAGCGGAAGTCGAGGCCCATAAAGATTATCACCGAAACCGACGACACACTTGTTTCGACGAGCTTGGCAGCTGAGAGGAGAGCCAAAGTCCACCGCGAATGAAGGAAGTGACTAAGCATCTTTGACCCGGAGCGGATAAGGCGGCCTATATTTGATAGTCGCCATCTCGCCACGGAGATTGCCAAAAGTTTGATTTTATCTTTGCACTTTGAGTCCGCCGCGGGCTGTATTTGAGTATGAACTTTGTTCTCCTTGTTGCAGGTCGGAAGTCGTCGTCTAGCTCTGTAGAGACCGGATAGATCATGCCGACTCCAGATATGGCTGCTTTGGAGAGACCTGGCGCGACCTTGCTTGATGAGTCCGCCCAAGGCGAGAAGTTCGTCCTGGACAACACAGTAGTGTTAGAGATGAGAAAGCTCGAAGAAGAATTAAACGAAATTTGAGCTGAGTTAAAGAGGAGGGAAGAGCGAGAAAAGGCTCTGGAGGAGCAGGTCGCCAGCATCTCTATGGCGCTAGAGAGAAGCGATGGAGAAAGGAGGTGACTTGGTGATGATGCCCGCTTCTACCATAGCAAATATTTTGCATTGATGCGAGAAGGAAAAGGCAAGCGTGCTGCCGTACTCCCGGTGGAAAGGTTGTGATTACCAGATCGCGCTGCTCCATCGGAGGCCCTAGATCAAACTGAAGGCAGTCAGACCGTCGTGGACGAGGTATCAAGGCTGGCAACTGAGCCCGTGGTTCCTTTGAGACGGGTGGAATGGGAGGCCGCGCATATGCACAACACCATCAACTGCATGCATCGCCACATCTACCATCAGTACAGTGAAGTTCTCCATATGAGCGATCAAGCGACGCATCTATGCCGGGAGCGGCTTGCGCGATCTGACAACAGAGGCCGCTGAGTCCGCTGGATTGTGAACTCTTTGATCTGTCAATGTACAATATGTTTAAATAATGCCTTTGTTTGTTCTATTGTAATTTGTGTATGAACTGTAACATTGCATTGTTGTTTGAATAATGCTGCGACCTGCATGACTTGAAATCTTTGTGCATGATTGTTTGTGTGTGAACTATGCAGTCTGATATTGTGTCCGCTTCTTTGATTTGAAATGCGCAAATGAATAACTTTGGTAGAAAAATGGGGAGCTGCTCGGACTTGGTTTTGTGTGCGCGACATCTTGTTTTTAACTTTTGTATGGTTTGCTGAATTAATTGCGAGTTGGGCGGATTGACTGATCAAACTATGCGGTCTGGCTAAAAAGCTGTCAGAACCCAACTGCTATAAATATAGTTTCATTGTTTCTTCTATGCAGGAATACGACCGAAACAGAAGTCACTGTGGTCTCAAACAATGGTGTTCGCCAGAACTGATGTTGCGGTTGCTTTCCACGCTGCCTACCACAAAAATTGCAAGTTGACAGAGGCCGACCTCGAGGCCTTTGTTGAAAAATATATGGCGGACTCGCCTGTACTCGCCAGGCTTCCTGCAGACCAAGAGAGGATCAACATCTCCACTGCGACCCAGATCGCAGTGCCTGTTGATCATTTTGAAAGCGGATTCAAATATACGTTGTTGTGGGAGATCGCTGAAATCTTCGAACACTACTGTATGGTGCCTGGCCAGCTCGCGCCGAACACCTTGGCTGTTATCTACAGCTTCATCTCCTACTTGAGGTATGAGATGATCGCATTATCCATGAACATCTGTAAAAAGATCTTCTCAGTCCGCTCCATTGCAACATCTGGAGGCCGCCCATACAAGGGCGGGATATACTTTTATTGCCGATGAATGAAGGTGATGGGTCCGCTGAACAAGATCCACAACTGGGCCTCGCGGTATCTGATCTTCGAGGGCTACCTGGTGTTCGCGTACACCTAACTGCAGGAGAGCGCAGACTCCGTCTTCAAGAGAGTCAAGCTTACCGAAGTTGAGGCTGCCATCGTCGACTTCTTGGCTGGAGCAAGGCTGGATATTAAGCACTATATCCCGCTGCTCGCGAGCCGGGACAACGTAGATCGCCAAGATAATAAGATATGCGACCTGAGTTTGTATTCGCTGCGACCTGCAATTATATGATATTCTTCTTTTTTTACAGTGGTATTAGCGGTACCATTGAATCCGCCTCAAACGCCGAGCGGACTCACCCCTACACAAAGGTAAAGAAAATTAGAAATTGAAAAGAAAAGAAAAGAGGAGGGGGATCCCGCTGCAGTCAACTCCTCCTCGGAAAGTTTTGACATGTAAGGCTTCAGCAAAAGCCAGAAGGATCTGTGGGGAAACCTAATGATCCGCTGTCACAACAAGAATAAGCATGTCCGCCTATCCACCGTGCTTCCATCTTGGAGAAATCCAAGAATATACTGCCATGCACACGTCACGATCTCTGCACTTTACGGGAAGCGTAACCTGCGCGACCTAAAAAACGTGCCCGCTGCCGACCTCCCTCTTTTGGCCGCCCAAGCAAATGTGAACAGCATGGTGACGAGCCACTTCTTGGGCTGCTTGACCAGGGACCTGCTTAAAGAAAATGAACAACTTCAGCAGGAGATGAGGTCGCTTAAGGAAAGAAACAAGCTATTAAGAAAGAGAGTTGCTCTTCAGAAGGCAGAGGTAGCGGTAAGCTTTGTATTCGCAGCGGTCTCCGTCTTTAGTCCGTGGCGAACTGACTTTCTTTTGTTTTTTTGTAGACCGCCAATAACCTCAAAAACCCCAGCTTCAGCGGCGCCATGTTCTCTTTTGTGAAGGAGAGCATCGAGATCGCTATCAAGCGATTTATCGAAGGCGGCTTCGCGTAGGACGGCGTGGAGGGTGCGCCCTTTCTCCAACTTTTTCCCGATCTTGAGGACTAGGTCGCAGCCTTGTAGCGGGCTGCAAAAGGATAGGCTGTTATTGATGAAGTTGAAGAGGTAGAAGGCGAAGAAGGCGCGACTGAAGATGCCGGCTCAAGCCAGCGAGGCGGAGACCAGTCCACTGAGTCCGACACTGCTAGCTCTGATGACGAGAGCTCGCCTAATGAGTTCACGGACAGTGAGAGTTCCAGTAGCAGCAGAAGCGGATCGAAGGTCTACTCTCCAGATGTTAACATAGATGAATCGAGTCCAGATGCTCCTGTAGAGAAGAAACGCAAGAGGTCGTACTGGAAAGATGTATATTTTATTTTTGTAAAGGAAATGGAAGACACGAGTTTGGAGGCCGCCAGCTTTTCTGAAAGTTGTAATTGAATGATGAAATGTATAAAAAGGATATTTTGATCAGCTCGCGTATTTTGGTATTTTCTTTGCTTGTTTCTTGTATTTCAATACAATATGAAATGTGTATGATAAATGAATGTCTTCAATAAATGAAATGCAGTCCACGCCATGTAGTATCTAGGCCTCCTACTTAGAGTGCATAAATGGCTTAGATAAATAACAGTTAACAGTCCAGGGCACGCATATTGACTTTTCAGCTCGCCCATATAATAGGAAAATGATATAGCTTGCTGTGATATTTTGAACATAATAAAGAAATAACTTGCTAGCTCGCCAAGAGAGGAAAACATTGCGTTGAGGTGGACTTTGGCGAGTACCGATTCCAGTCCGCACTTTTAATGACCAAGATTTATTATGCTTTTGCGATCAAAGAAAATGCAGATTCTGATAAGCTTTCACGAGCTAAGACAGACGATAGATGTTGCGAACTGAGAATTGTTTATAAATTTTGCGAGCTGAGAAAGATGGGTTGAACAGGAAACCACATCACTCGAATAACTTTTGAGGCCTGATAGATCAAGCCCTGTGGACTATGGCGATTACTAGAATTGATTCCAACTGAATTGAAATGATTTACAGCTTAGGTGACCAAGCGTGCAGGTGCGACCGGAGCAGAATTTCTTTCCTCGCTGAGTCACAGAAGCTATAAGATCAACCCAAAAAATATGCGGAGTGTGCGGATACAATATATAGTCAGCTCCTGAATAGAAATGATTCACAACTTAGGTGACTAAGTGGACAGTTGAGGCCGGAGCGTCATTACTTTCCTTAGAGGGTCACAAAAGCTGTAAGATCAACCCGCTGACAATTGGCAGACTGAGCGGATATAATATATAGTCCGTGCCTGAATAAAAATGATTCACAACTTAGGTGACCAAGTGGGTATGTGCGGCCGGAGCGACATTGCTTTCCTGGTCAGAGAAGCTGTAAGATCAACTTTATGAAAACCGGGGGACTGAGCGGATACAATATACTGTCTGTGCTGAATAGAAATGATTCATAGCTTAGGTGAACAAGAGGGAAGGTGTGGCCGGAGCTGGATTGCTTTCCTCAAAGGGTCAAAAAAGCTGTAAGATCAACCCACTGATAACCAGCGGATTGAGCGGACACCAGTAAGCAGTCCCTGCCTTGACAGTTTTTCCTGTGAAGAATGAGCTACGGACTTTTATGACCAAGTGGGTAGGTGCGGCCGGAGCGGCACTGTTTTCCTCACAGGGTCACAGAAGTTGTTCACTCAATAGAAAGGTTTACTGCCCTCTTGCCTGGAGTACAGACCAAGTTGATCTTTCAGGCAGGTACGGTGGGAGCGACTTTGCTTTCCTCTGAGATCAACAAGGCTGTGGGTTTCTTGCAGGCACTGCTTGAGGGTATCAAAGAGTATTCGAGGGTCACAAGCTAAGATGATCTGTGGGTAGGTGCGGCCGAAGCGGCATTGCTTTCCTCACGCAATCATCAAAGTTGTAACGATATCCTTATAAGGTAAGGTAGAGCTAGCACCCACCCTGTCCCTCCATAATGCAGAGATGGGGTTAGGTACCGGTCGGGATCCGAAATTCAGTAGCTTACCGCACTAGAACCTGCAAGCTCCCACTACACGGTGCGAAATCTCCCGACAACACGTGGTCTTTGTGGTGCTACACTAATGACAACGATTCTAAGGGAGGACCCAGCTGAACTCGGGGATGTCTCCTGTGTCAGTTATCCTTTGGAGTTGTTTAGGAGACAAAATAATGAAAGCACTTGAAAAAGTGTAGTAAGGGACCTTTGATCAATAATAGCTTTTGAAAAGTTTACATAAGGAAAAGAAATGAGAAGTTTCAAGAATAGAACCGTTTACGATCGTCCTTGCTTAATGTGTGATACATCTCACTTTTCATAAAGGGGGACTCCTTGAGTCACCCGGGCAGGTTCCAGGTGAGCTCCTTTATCATTAACTGCTTCTGATTGGGAAGAAGTTACAGGTGCTGTAGCTGATAAAATAGGAGGACTGATTTCAGTCGTGTTGACTATGCGAAGATAACACTCCCGATCTTGCCTTGGGTCGCTCCTGACCCTGCACGTTTTGCCATCAACATTAAACTATATCTCAAGGTGGTACGTTGTGATCACCACTTGATACTGATTGAGCAGAGGCCTTCCAAAAATTGCATAGTAGCTGCTTGGAGCATCAACTACTATGAATTGGATCAGTTTAGTTACTCCTCCAAGCTTAACAGAAAGTGTAACACTTCCCTCAACTTCTTTTCTTTCACCCGAGAAAACATAGAGTGGCCCTTCGGTGGAAAGCAAAGGCTTTTTAGTCTTCAGGGCCTCAAATGTTGGTTTTAACAAGAGGTTGATGGAGATGCATATATCAATGAGAATTATGTCCACGGTGTAATCTTCAATAGCTGCCTGGATCACAACAGCATCGTTGAATGGATTGGCAGTTTGGGGAAGGTCGGCCTGACCAAAAGTAATGTCTCCCCTTTATGGAGCAGAGGAAGTAGAAGAGGAGACCTTGGCACGAGAGACCAATGCGATTGAAGATTTTCAAGTTGACTCGGTCCCTGCTCCACCATGAATGCAGAAGAGCCGCCCCAGGGATCCCTCTTCTTTATCATTGAAGAACTCACTCTGAATGTTGATAGGCCCCAGACAGCCTATGTCCTCAAATTCTTCACACTGCCAATGGGTTTCAGCAACCTCCTTGACTTTGGAGGTAGATGACTTAAATGAAGCGTCTTTCTTGGCCAGGTCCCTCATGTTGCCTTCTGCAAGCAGTCTTTCTACTAGTTGATGAAGGGCTTTGCAATCCTCGGTCAATTGACCCTTCTCTTTATTAAATTCGCAGAAGAGATTATAGTTCCTTGGATTCTTCTCTCCTGGACGTAACTATTTCTTTTCATCAGATCTTCTTTGCAGAATCTGGACGACCCCATCAACATCAAGTACCAGATTTGCAAACACCTCCACGGAGTTGTTATCATGCTGCATTGGAGCAGACAGAGCTTCTTTAAGAATAGGAAGAGCTCGAGTAGGTAAGGAGGGAGTGGTGGAAAACAATAGTCTTTGATCATAAAACTGTTGATGACCAATGAATAGTTTCTTTGTCGGAAGTTTCGCCCCCTTGAAGCATGAGGTTGATAGTCATGGCGAGGGGGCCTATTGTGATAGTGAAAAATTTAAGAAGAGCTGGAAGCATCCCTTCCTTCAGCCTTTGCTGTCAGGGATGAGATATAAGTAGGATTGGCGTTCTCGCCTTCAATGAAGCGGTTGACCAGACCAATCAACTCCTGATATGTTGCTAGCGCTTTTGTTATTGCTTTGAACTTGAGAGGGCCTTTTCGGAGGCCGTGGATTAAGGCAATTTTATAATATTCGGGGTTCACATTCCTCACACCCTAGATCTCTTTCTGAAAACGATCAACGAATCGAGCAACCGACTCGTTATCCCTTTGCTTAATATTAAAGAGAGCAGCTGGTCCATCCTTTTTCTTCTTTGAGGTAGTAAACCTCAGCTGGAGTTTGCTGCGGAACTCAACGAAAGAAGAGATTGTGCCTGAGGGCAACTCATAAAACCACTCTCTTGCCTGTCCTTCGAGGGTGGTGACTAGAAGCTTGCATTTGACGGCGTCGGAGAGGCATCTCAATGCAACTGCCCCTTCGAACGACTGTAGGTGGGCAACAAGATTAGTCTCCCTGCATTAAGAGGAAGACGAGGTTCTCTGAAATTGCTGGGTGCTGACTCCCATCAGATTCAATCGACGAAGGGAGAGGGGGTTTCATATTCAGCGGGATAGGAAGGGCCGACTGGAGCAGGAGTGTGATGAGTCCGATTTATATAGGGTTTTTCAGACACATCTGGGCTTGTTTTCACACACTTGCACTTCACTTTTAGTATGTTATCGTTGATTTTTCATTTATATAGCATTTCACGCTAAGTGCATTGTTTTGGCGCATGTGGTGTGCAATTGCGCATTCTGTTGTTGGGGGTAAGCACATGGTGCTCCCCAGGGGCTCTTTCCAGTTGCTTTTGTTGCATTTCTACATTGCTGGAAGGTCCTCTTTTTACTTTATTTGCTGTGTAGGTGGTGTATTTTCCCCAAGGCTGGAAGGCAGGTTTGAGGAAAATGCACGGTCGTGCGTTTTCTTAGCTCACGGTTCTTTGCGATTGTGTGTTTTGTTTCTGCAGAAGAAACGTCGAGTTGAGCTCGACGAATTTCGTCGAGCTGTGCTGGACGATCTTCACGCACAGTTAACGCATGGTTTCTTCGGAACCGTGCGCGAAGGAAACACATGGTTTTCCTGTAGATTTATTGTTTATTCCATTCTGTGGTTAATCATGTGTTTTCTTCACGTACGGGCGGGAGAGCCTGTGCGCGAGTAAAATGCACAGTTCCCCTGTTTTGTCTTATTTTTTTGCGCTCTGTGTTTACCCGTGCGATTTCATTAACGCACGGGCGGAAGCGCCCGTGCGCGAGTAAAACACACGGGTCAACTCATCTTCATTCGCAAGCTTGGCCTGGAAGTTAATAATGCACGGTTAGCGCACGGTTGTGTGCCAAACTGTGCTTGCCTATTTTTCTGACCTGCTTCTATTTAAAGCGTAGATTTTCCTCCATTGGAGACAGATTTTCTCCCCCGCCATTTTCCGCCTCCGAGGAAGGGTTTCGTTATTTCCCTTCACATTCCACCTTAGCGAGGTTCTCCGGGAAAGCTTTCAACGCCATATTTAAGTCGGAGCTTCCTCTCGGCCTCCTCCTTCATCCTTGAGCTTCAAGAAGAGTTAGATCTAGCTTTCTCCATCAAGCAATGAGAAGTTTGTGCCATCCTCCACCGTATCATGACACGAAGAAGACGGTCCATTGGGAGTGAGTGACAGCCTCCTGTACCCTGGACGCAGTTGAGGACCGAGCTAGGACGCAGATTGACAACCCAGCGAATCCTACCGTGAATCCTCAGCAAGACTTTGGATCCGGTCGATTTCGCACACTATTATTCTCTTGTTGTTGATAGTGTAGCTTAATCTCTTTGTATATGATGAAGTATGCTTATTTTGTAAAACGTTTCTATACGATCATGTCTATGAGATTTTATATTTTCATTATTTGCTTGAGGTGCGCCTTTATTTTCCATCTTCCACAACATCCGATTGTGCCACAATAGCAATTGTTAGGGGCGTGAATAGCGAAGAGTTGCTATCAAGCCTCATTCCATTGTTCTAATCACTTCATCCATAAGCCTAATCGTCCATCCGCCCAGCAATTCGGTGCATAGCGGCCCGTGTAGTGTTCCATCCCGCCTGGCGAAGCATCGCATAGCGGCGTTGCATAGGAGTAGCTGTTAGTGTTTTACTTTTTGTTTCCGCAACAATCAAAACCCCCCTTAGTTAACTCCGACTTAAGGACTTCAATCTCAGGTCCTCTTCGAAATTAACTCCACCTTACTGTGTTCCCTGAAGAGATCGATACTTGGGGAAATTCACCCATTTTATATTACTTATGCGACTGGTACATTTGCCGCCAAACACATCAAGTTTTTGGCGCGGTTTCCGGGGAACACTATCGTGTGAGTTTTTGGAGAGAAAGATAGGAGATTGAAGCCCTTTTCCATTTGTACATTTCATGTTTTCTTCTTTGCTTTAGTTTTTAGACTTTGTTGCTTACTTTTTTGTTTCTTTTCTAGTTTTAATTTTTCAGCAGTAGGTATTCCTTTTCTTTTATCTGCTAGCGTGTAGTTAATTTTTGCTTAGATTATTTCTGTGGGTGAATTCTTTGCTGCACCATGTTTTCTTATATGAATATATGTTGCAGATGGTGTGGGGATTATAGGCATGGTAGTGATGAGTGACCCACTGAAGATAGTGAGCATGATTCTTGTGGTTCAGTGTATGGAGCACCGTCCTCTTATGGTACTTCATACATGTTGGGTATTTCATCCACATGAACCCAGATTTGATGAAGTCACCCTGGAACTAAGATGAATTAAGTTGTATTTGATGTTTGGTTTGAGTTATATATTTGCAGGAATTTCACTGGAAGTGTAGACCATTGTCAGTCCACAGTGGGTCACCAAACACAGGAACTATGCAATGTAATCTCTCATTGCATATTCCAAGGTGTTGACTTGAACGATATAGTACCTAAGCACCTAGAGGGGGGGGGTGAATAGGTGACCAAATTCTTTTTGACTTTTTATGGCAGCGATCAGTTAATATCACAGAATTCTAACTATTTTATCACAGCATACACATCAAATCACAATCACAGCAGACACAGAGTTTTATAGTGGTTCCCCAAGCTTTGGGTACATCCACTTTCCCCCTCTGCCTATCTAGCAGTGTACTAGATTCGGCCAAACTCCTTCACTGTCTCAGAACCCAAAACAGGCTCCTACACCTCAGGCCCAAGGCCCTACAACTCAGCTTTACCACAAAGCCTACACTCAGCCACAAAGGCCTACACTCAGCCACCCCGGCCTACACTCAGCCACCAAGGCCTACACTCAGAGATTTCAATCTCCTACACTCAGGCTCTCAAGCCTTACACTCAGCCTTTATAATTACAGGCTTACAAAAACTCAGATCCAAAGGATCCTACAAGATAAAAATGATTATACAATTGTTAACTCAGCAACCCAAAGACAAGAGAGGGGAGTTTTGAGTTTCTTGATGAGTTCTTGGAAGAACTCCACTGGAATCAATCTGACTTAGCTTTCTTCAAAGCTTCTTGAAAGTAGAACTCAATAAGACTGACTCCTTCTATAGTTGATCCTTGATCTCTGCTTCTTAAGATCCAGATTAAATCTGAACCCTTCTTCTCAGCCTAGTTCCAACGGCTGATTTCTTGTATGGAGCTCTCTCTCTCTGCAACTTCTTAGATCTGCACTTTAATCTTCAAGGAATAGCTAGATCTTCTTTGTTTGATACTTGATCAATGATTTGAACAACCTTGTGAACAACAGTTTCTGTACACTGTATAAGCCTATTTATAGGCCTTCTTCATGGTAACCGGCTGGTCCGGTCCATAACTGAATTCTGACATCTCTGACAGGTGCTGTAAACCGGTTGGAACGGCAGCTGTCAAGTCATCCAGTCAGTTCTTGAAAATCTCTAACTGTCTGAAAGTGTCGAGACTTTCTGTCTCTAAGTGTCGACACTTATAGACCAATTGTCGACACAAGTTGTGTAAGTGTCGACACAAGTCTACAAGGTGTCGACACAACTCCTTGTGTTGTAGATTCTATGTCTCGACACAGTTTCTTCTTCATGTGTCGACACAAAAATTGAGTGTCGACACAAGTACTTAATCTTCTGTATTTTGCTGAATTCTTCTAAGTGTCGACACATCTCCTTTGTGTCGACACATCTTCATGTGTTGAATCTGTTAAGTGTCGACACTGCTTCTTGGTGTCGACACATGTCTTCAGTGTTGAAACTTGCTGAGTGTCGACACAGCTCCTTGTGTCGACACTTGATTCTTTTGTTGAGACTTCAGCTAAGTGTCGACACATCCCCTTAGTGTCGACACTTGTACTTAGAATATTTTGTTGATCTTGCTGTTCTTTGCTAAGTGTCGACACAACTCCATGTGTCGACACTTTCTTCAAGTGTTGAGTCTTTTGTTGAGTGTCGACACATTGTTCTGGGTGTTGACACTTACTTCAAGTGCTGACTCTTCTGTTGTGTGTCGACACATTGTTCTGGGTGTCAACACTTATACTTAGTCTCTGCTGACTTTTGCTGAGTGTCGACACAGCTCCAAGTGTCGACACTTTCTGATGTAGACACAGTTCTTCTAGGTGTCGACACTGCTGTTAAGTGTCGACACAGCTTCATTGCATTTTCTTCAATGAGTGTCGACACAGCTCCTTGTGTCGACACTTTGTGTCTGGTGTCGACTCAGCATCCCTGGTGTCGACACAATGACTCCAACTGTCGACACTGCTTGTCTGGGTGTCGACACAAGTCTTCTTAAGTGTCGATACTTTCCCTCTAGGTGTCGACACATGGACTTAGAAATTTTTGCTTCAGTCCTGCAAATACTTAACCTGCACAAGTAACTCAAAAACACATCAAATACATTTTGATGTATATCATTGAGTTGGGTGAGACTTCTTCAAATCAGGTACATTTAAACCAATGTACCCAATAATCTCCCCCTATTTGGAGAAGTCATAACCCTTAGTCAATGATATACACCATTCATAATTAAATTACAAAATGATGTAAAGCAGGATTATATACAGCAGGGTAAACATTTACATGTATCAATTACACATGTATACAAATACATCATCACAGAACAAATATGAAATAGACATAGACAACATCACAGAACAAATATGAAATAGTTTTAACATATAACACATTGTTCTAATATCTGTCATATTCATTTCCAGAAGTTCACAAAATGTTTTACATCAAAAAGATTACAAAGTAAACTTCAAGAAAATTCTAATTCTATTTCAGTTCTGGCTCCTTAATCACAATTCCTTTTCCAACTTAAACTTTAGCTTGAACAGGAGCATCAGCAACTTCAGCATCAGCAGGCTTCTTGCCTTTCAAGTCTTTCATCTTAAGCTCTTCTGCTTTAATCTTCTGCCTTTCAAAGTAATGGTAAGGCTTAGGAAAGTACTTGCTAGGCTCCAGAGCAGTAGGAGGTAGCTTTCCCATCTTGGCCTTCCTTCTGTATTGAACTATGGCCTCCTGCCTTGATTCATGTTTCCTCCATTCAGTTTCAGAAAACCACTTATTCCTGTCTTGAATGTTATCTTTGGCAGCTTTCCAGGCAGTCAAGATAATGTTCCTTGAGGTAGGGCTCCACTGCTCAAAGTCTGGTCTTTGTTCAGCTTGTGCCCTAAACCTCTTCTTAGACAATCTAGTCTCTTCTTCTTGCTGCAGTGCCTCTTGCATAGCTTCAGAAATAGGCTGAACCGCTTTTTCTAGAATGACATTGGGCTTCCCTTCAGTTGGGCTGTACATGTGATGAATATCAGCTTGCACCATTTCAAAATCTGGAGGAGGGTAGATGACTTGAGCTACTTCTGGTTGCTCACCTCCAAGATAGGCAGGGTTAATTCCAGATTCAGCAACATCATTGTCATCACACAGAGGAGGATATCCAAGAGTTGCTCTGATAGAATTTGATATCCACTTAGCATGGTCAGAGCTTGCCTTGACTAACACTCTCTCCCCCTTTATGACTTCTCTAGCCATGTGATCTCTGACATCATCCTTCTGAAATCTGATTTGATTATCCAAGTATCTGACTCCATCTTTAAAGAAAGGTTTGAGCTTTTGAAGTTGTTCAGATATGGCCTTCTGAGAGTCTTGGATAGCAGTCTTAATAGTAGTGATTTCTTCTTGGAATACTTTTTCAAATTCATCTTTAACAGCAGCAGTAGAGGTAGAAGGTCCAGCAGCTATGTTTTTCATTTCAGTGACAATAGCATTATGGGAAGCAGTCAAATTGTCATTCATCCTTATCTGATTTTCAAGAACATACCCTTGCTTCAATGCTATGTCATCTACTTGAGTTTTTATCTTTTCTTGGTGTGTAGCTAAGTACACCACTGCATTCCCCCCTTTGTGGAAGCATTCTGTCATCTCCTTCTTATTTTGGTTTATTTCAAACCTTGTAGATTTTATGTCCTGGGCCAGATCAAATTGCAATGATTTCTGCCCTACATCCACATAAGTCTCTATTGCTTTTCTATGCTCATCCAACTTGAGCTGCATGACAACCATCAGATCACTATAGTCTATTGATGGTGCTGGCTGAACTATAGGTTGTGGAGCAACAGTTTGCAAAGCCTTCTTGTAACTTTGGCTTCTTCTCCTGAAGACCTGAAACTTCTTCTTCTTTGCCCTTGCAATCTCTTCATCTTCAGAGGCAGATGTGCTGGCTATATCCACCCTCTCCTTAGGGCTTGGAGGCCTCTCAGGCTGCACATCAGGTGCCTTCTTAGTTTCTTGCCTGGCAGGGACTGCATGAATGTGCACTTGCTCCCCCTCAGCAGCAGCATTATCTCCTTCAGCAGCAGTAGTTTCTTTTTCAAAATCTTGTTGATCCAGATTTAAAAATAAATCTTCCATAGTATACTCTTGTGGTGAAGGAGCTGGAGAAATTCTGGGTTCTACAACCACTGGATCAGATACAACTACATCAACAGATGTGTCTTCCATGACAGCATCTGGGACTTGGTTATCCAGCTGAGTTTGTTGATGAACATCAGACAAATCAGTATCTTCCATAGGAAAATCTAAAGTGTTTAGTTCAGTGATTACCTCTAGTATGATGGTGGTTGCTTGTTCACTTTCCAGTGTAGTGGGTTCATCTACAACTGGAAGCTCCCCCTGGCTTTGATCCTTGTGGATGGGGCTAGCTTGAGGTAGCTCCTCCTGGATCTCAGCATCATCTTGAGGAGCAGGAGATTTCTCAGCAGGCTCTGCCTCATTTTCTTCTGGAGTGAAGACAACTTGTTCTTCACTGTTTGAGCTGCTAGTGGACTCTTGAGCTACTGGGGAAATTTTCCTTTTCTTCTTTGATGGAATCTCCTTCTCAGAAACTATCTTCTCAGGGGTTGGCATCTCCTTAGTCAACACCCTGTCCCATCTAGAGAACAACCTCATGTCCATTTTTCTCATGTGATTTATTTTACTTCCAGCAGCTTGTTGCATAACCTCTGGTATGGTACCAGCTAGGTATAGACTTAAAATTCTGCCCAAGTTGGGCTTCTTCAAGCTTTCCTTAATCTTCTCATAAACTACCATAGACCAGTCAGTTTTTAGAGAGAAGATTATCCTTGTCATAATACTAAACATATGGACAGACACTCTGTCATTCCCTCCTGGCTTGCTGATTATGACTTCGCCAACAATCTCTGAAAGGAATTTCCCTTGATTGTTCATTCCCTTCCTGAGAAACACTGATCCAAGCTTCATCTTAGGATCCAGTCCACACCAGGTTAGAGCTTCCCTGGTCTTTGTAGCTGTAACCTCATCTTCCTCTTTAGTTCTTGGTAGCTGTAGAATCTTCCTCAGACTTTTAGGTGACACTTTCACCTTCTCACCATGAACCCTGGATTTAATTTTGAATCCAGTTTCGTCTATCTTAGCTCCATTGATGAATTCCAGTACCTCTTTCTTCCAAATTTTCGTTGGCTCTGAGACAAGATATTCTAACCCTGAGTCGGTTACTAGTGTTACGACCGTCTTGATCTCGTAATCTGCATCATCAAAAGCATTGCGCACCAGCTCGTATCCTTCGTTGACGTTCTCCTCTAGCTTAGGTGCCATTAGGGTTTGTAGAATTTGTCTTGAGAGAAGAGAGGTGTCGACACAGAAGTTTGGTCTCGAAACTTTGAAAGCGTGTCGACAAACTAAGACAAAACCCTATTTATACCTTTCGACTTTTGAAGATGAAAAGGCGGGTAGCCAACTTAAATTGTGTCGACACTGGCAATATGTGTCGACACTGACTTATAATGTCTCGACACATATGTGTCGACACAAGTTTAGTCAACAGATTTTATGTGTCGACACTTGTTTAAGTGTCGACACCACTCAACTCGACACATAGTCGAGACTTTACTTAGAAAATTTTGAGTAAAACTTAAGTGTCGACACCACTTTAAATGTGTCGACACCTACTTGACATGTGTCGACACTACTATTCTGAAGTGTCGACACCAACTTCTTAGATGTGTCGACACCTTTTTCCTGAAGTGTCGACACCTACATTGTGTGTCGACATAGAAATCTCTATGTGTCGACACCTTTTTACTAAGTCATTTCCAATTCTGTAAACTTACTCTAAGTTTATCATTCCTAGTTCAATTTTAAAATTATTGAACTTAGCTTCTTCTAGGGGCTTAGTATACATATCAGCTAATTGATTATCAGTTTTAACATATTCAAGCAAAATATCTTCTCTTTCTACATGCTCCCTAAGAAAATGATATTTAATTTCAATATGTTTTGTTCTACTATGGGATACAGGATTATTAACTATTGAAATAGCACTAGTAGAATCACAAAAGAGTGGAGTTCTACTTACCTGAAATCCATAGTCCTCAAGCTGATGTTGTATCCACAGAAGTTGAGCACAACAACTTCCTGTAGCCACATACTCTGACTCTGTAGTGGAGATAGTCACACTTATTTGCTTTTTACTACTCCATGAAATTAGTCTTCCTCCTAGGAATTGACAGGTTCCAGTAGTGCTTTTTCTATCTTCTTTGCATCCTGCAAATTCTGCATCTGAATAACCTGTTAGTTCAAAGTCCCCATTCCTAGGGTACCAGAGGCCTAGATAGGGAGTGCCCTTTAGATATCTCAATATTCTTTTGACTGCTGTCAAATGAGACTCTTTAGTGCAGGCTTGATACCTTGCACAGACACATGTAGCATACATGATATCTGGTCTACTTGCAGTCAAGTATAATAGGGAGCCAACTATCCCTCTACAAGGTTTCATCTACAGGTTTCCCTGCATCATCCTTGCTAAGGGACATACTTGACCCCATAGGAGTCTTCATGGTACTGGATGAATCCATACCATATTTCCTTATGAGTTCCAGGGTGAACTTGGACTGACAAATGGATAAACCATTCTCAGTCTGTTTAACTTGGAGACCCAAGAAAAACTTCAGCTCTCCCATACTACCCATCTCAAATTGACCTTGCATAAGTTTTGCAAACTTTTTGCAAAGGCTGCTTTCAGTAGACCCAAATATAATGTCATCTACATATATTTGGACTAGTATAACTTTTCCTCTAGATTCCATAAGGAATAGAGTCTTATCTATTTTCCCCCTTGAGAACTTATTCTCAATGAGGAAACTAGATAGGGTTTCATACAAAGC
Source organism: Platanthera guangdongensis (assembly GCA_039583875.1). Classification (NCBI taxonomy): domain Eukaryota; kingdom Viridiplantae; phylum Streptophyta; class Magnoliopsida; order Asparagales; family Orchidaceae; genus Platanthera; species Platanthera guangdongensis. Next base: position 54,970,147 of record CM077159.1, on the reverse strand, counting down.
CATAGGGGCTTGCTTTAACCCATATAAAGCTTTCCTAAGTCTAAAGACATGATGAGGTAGAGTTGAATCAACAAAACCTGAAGGCTGTTCCACATAGACTTCTTCCTTAAGATTACCATTCAGAAATGCTGACTTGACATCCATTTGGTAAACCTTGAATCATTGAATGGTTGCATAGGCCAAGAACATCCTTATGGCTTCCAGTCTGGCTACTAGAGCAAATGTTTGATCAAAGTCAATACCTTCTTTTGCTTATATCCTTTAGCAACCAATCTTGCTTTATTCTTAATGATGACCCCTTGTTCATCCATCTTATTCCTGTAGATCCAATTGGTGCCTATTATATTGTGGTCTTTAGGTTTAGGAACAAGTTCCCAGACCTTGTATATCTTGAACTGATTAAGCTCTTCTTGCATTGCTTCAGTCCATTGTGGATCTAGTATGGCTTCTTCAAACTTCTTTGGTTCAACTTGAGATAGAAAACTGGAGTAGATTGCAGCATTCTGATTTCTGCTCCTTGTTTGTACCCCTTGTCTTGGATCACCAATGATCTGTTCTACTGGATGATCTCTAAGATGCCTATTGGCTGGAGGCATCCTGACTTCCGGTTGAACCTCTTCAACATCTCCATTAAGCTGTACTCCTTGAACTTCTTCAGCAATTGGTACATGTAGTTCTCCCCCTGGACAATAACCACTGTTTTCTACTTACTGTCTTGCAGTAGGTACTTCTTCTATAGTAAGCTTGTCCATCTTCTTTGTTAAACCTGTGGGGCTACATACACTACTAGACAACTCATTGTTAATAAGTTTAGTCTCATCAAAAACTACATGTACAGATTCTTCTATAACTTGTGTAGACAAGTTGTAGACTCTATAAGCCTTACTGTTGTTGCTGTACCCAACAAAAATTCCCTCTTGGGACTTGGCAGCAAACTTGGTTAAGTAAGACTTCCCATTGTTAAGTATGAAGCATTTGCAACCAAAGATCCTGAAGTAGGATAGGTTTGGTTTCCTGCCTTTCACAACCTCATAGGGGGTCTTGTTGAGGCCTTTAGTGATGGTAGCCCTATTTATAACATGGCATGCAGTGTTAACTGCTTCAGCCCAGAAATACTCTGGCAGTGATGTATCACTTAATAGGGTCCTACCAGCCTCTATCAAGGTCCTATTGTTCCTCTCAGCAATACCATTTTGCTGAGGTGTTCTAGGTGAAGAGAATTCTTGAAATATCCCAAAATCTTCACACAGTTTTGTCATGCTATCAGACTGAAATTCAGTACCATGGTCACTTCTAATCTTGACCACTGTACTGTCTAGTTCATTCTGAATTTGCTTGACAAAGCTATGAAAGACACTAGGTGTTTCAGATTTCTGTCTTAAGAAGAACACCCAAGAAAACCTTGAGTAGTCATCTACAACTACAAAGGTATAGACCTTCCTACCTAAGCTGTGAACTGGCATTAGACCAAAGAGATCCATATGCAAGAGGTATAAACACCTCACAACATCTTTGTTTTCTATGCTTCTAAAGGTGGATTTAGTCTGCTTGCCCTTTTGACAAGCTGAGCAAATACCATCTTTAACACACTTAACTTGAGGACCATTCCTCACTAACACTTTGCTAAAGAGTTTGCCAATAGTCATGTAGTTAAGATGGGCTAGCCTCTTGTGCCATTTGACACAATGAGAGACTGTCTCATCAGCTACAAGACACACTTGAGAACCATTGGTCTCACACATAATGTCTAGGCAGTAGGCATTCCTCTTCCTATAACCTGTCAAAATGATCTCTTGATCACTTGACCTCTTGATATGACAACCATTCTTAACAAATGAGATGTCATACCCTACATCACTTAATTGACTTATACTTATTAGGTTGTGATTCAACCCTTTAACATAAGCCACTTGAGTAATGGTAACCAAGTTGCTAGAAATGTTACCAAATCCTTTGATGATTCCTTTTTCAGAACCACCAAAGGTTACTTTTGGACCATCTTTGATTGGAATGTAGTCCCTTAGTAGTCCCCTAGTTCCAGTCATATGTCTGGAACATCCACTGTCCAAGTACCATATTGGGGTATGGCCACTTGGACTCACCTGCAAAACAGATTAGTGAACCTTAGAACCCAAAGTATTCTTGGGTCCTTGGTACTTGTTAGTTTGCAACCTGACAAAGCTACCTACTGGTTTTCTAATAGGCAGTTTGTTACTCACTTTGGCACTAGCATTGTGCCAACAGTCCATTGCAAAATGGCCAACCTTGCCATACCACCAACATTCAAACTTATTGTACCTTTGCTTAGGTTCTGTCTTTGCTGTCTTATCTACAGCTAACTTGTTGAGTGTTGAGGCTTTGCCCTTGGACTTGGACTTGGACTGCTCAATCCTTGTAGGTCTAGTAAAGCCCAGTCCAGCTTTACCCTTGTGATGAACAATTTCATCAATTATGGGTAACACTGACTTAGGTTTAGAAAACCTAGCAACTAAGTCCTTCTCCTTCTGAAGATTAATCTCCAGACTCTTGATTTGATCATTCTTAAAGGAGATAGTCCCCATCTGAATCACTGTAATGTGCTTCAGTCTGGCTATCTCATTAAGCTTTTGATCAAATAGCTTCTCAGAATCTGTTGCAGCAGCTTTGAGATCAGCAATTTCCTTTGCCTGACTTTTGGCTAGGGACTTGCTCTTCTTATAAGCTTGCAACAGTACTTTATATTCATCTATCAGCTGATGAATATCTTCCTCAGACTCAGATACACTCTCATCACTAGATGATGATGAATCTGATTCTGTACTGGCACAAGAAACTGAACTTAAATTTGAACTTTGTACCTTACTGGGTCCTGGCTGCTCCAGGATTTTGTCATTTTCAGTCAATGCCATCAGTTCTTGGCACTGACAGTCTTCTTGCTCATATATAGAATCCATAATCTGCATGAACTCTTCTTCTTCTTCTTCTTCAGCAAATAGCCCTATGTATGCCTCAGCATCAGACTCAGTCTCTGAAGAAGAGATATCTGACAGAGTCTTCTCCTTCTTGGCAACAAAAGACTTCTCTTTCTTGCCTTTGAAATGAGTCTTCTTCCTGTCACCAGACTCCTTTCTCTTTTCTGGACAATCTGCAACAACATGGCCTTGTCTATTGCAGCAATAGCAAACTATTTTTGAAAAAGTTGCCTTGCTAGACTTTGTCTTTTTCCTGTCCTTCTTTGAAGCCTTTTTATCCTGATAAAAATCTTCTTTTCCCTTTGAAGTAGAAGGCCTTGTTCTCCACTGTTTCTTCTTCAAGAACTTCTAAAAATGTCTAGTGAAGGCCGCAAAGTCTTAATCACTTTCACTGCTTTCAGATTTTGTGCTGACTGACTCATCTGACTCTGATTCAGCAACCATTGGAGGTGGAGTTGGTGACTTACCTCTGTACTTTCTGGGGGCTTCTGTCTTGAAAGCTACTGTTCTTTCCTTATGTTCATTTCTTGTTGATTTCTCCTCTTCTTTCCTCACTGTCAACTGCATTTCATATGACAACAATTTGCCAAACAGTGTAGGTGGAGGTATTTCTCCCAACTTAGCCATTTCTCTAATGGCACAGATCTTGGTGTCCCAATCTTTAGTTAGGGACCTTAGAAACTTGTCATTTAGTTCATAATTACTGAACTCTCTTCCATAAGACATGAGTTCATTCACTATTCTATAGAACTTCTTATAGCACTCAGTTATGCTATCACCCTTTCCTTGTCTAAAACTTTCATACTCTTGATTTAGCAAGGATTTTTTGTCTTGCCTTACTTCTTCAGAACCCTCCATATACACAATAAGAGTATCCCACATCTCTTTGGCTGTCTTACAGTGTATAAGATTCTGAAAAGTTGCATCATCTATGACACTCACTATAATGTTTTGTGCCCTTTTGTCCATGGTGGCTAGGACAATCTCATCCTTTGTCATTTCAGAGAAATCCTTTGGTGTTCTCTGATTTGCATCTAGAACTGATATCTTCATGGGCACATATGGCCCCTCTTTGACTGTGATGTAAATCCTACGGTCTGAGGCTTTCATAAACAGCCTTACCCTTTCCTTCCAGATCCCAAATATCTCTTTCCTACATATAGGTAATTTCATGGATCCCAATTCCTTGTGATTCTCAGAGAAACCCATGTTTCTTGATTTTCTTGAATCTATAATTTGACTTACACTGAATCTGCCAACAGGATCTCCTCAAACTGTTAGTCCTTTTTGAGTAATCTGGCTCTGATACCACTTGAAAGATATAGTACCTAAATACGTAGAGGGGGGGGGGGGGTGAATAGGTGACCAAATTCTTTTTGACTTTTTATGGCAGCGATCAGTTAATATCACAGAATTCTAACTATTTTATCACAACAAACACACAGCATACACAGCAAATCACAATCACAGCAGACACAGAGTTTTATAGTGGTTCCCCAAGCTTTGGGTACATCCAATTTCCCCCTCCGCCTATCTAGCAGTGTACTAGATTCGGCCAAACTCCTCCACTATCTCAGAACCCAAAACAGGCTCCTACACCTCAGGCCCAAGGCCCTACAACTCAGCTTTACCACAAAGCCTACACTCAGCCACAAAGGCCTACACTCAGCCACCCAGGCCTACACTCAGCCACCAAGGCCTACACTTAGAGATTTCAATCTCCTACACTCAGGCTCTCAAGCCCTACACTCAGCCTTTATAATTACAGGCTTACAAAAACTCAGATCCAAAGGATCCTACAAGATAAAAATGATTATACAATTGTTAACTCAGCAACCCAAAGACAAGAGAGGGGAGTTGTGAGTTTCTTGATGAGTTCTTGGAAGAACTCAGCTGGAATCAATCTGACTTAGCTTTCTTCAAAGCTTCTTGAAAGTAGAACTCAATAAGACTGACTCCTTCTGAAGTTGATCCTTGATCTCTGCTTCTTAAGATCCAGATTAAATCTGAACCCTTCTTCTCAGCCTAGTTCCAACGGCTGATTTCTTGGATGGAGCTCTCTCTCTCCAACTTCTTAGATCTGCACTTTAATCTTCAAGGAATAGCTAGATATTCTTTGTTTGATACTTGATCAATGATTTGAACAACCCTGTGAACAACAGTTTCTGTAGACTGTATAAGCCTATTTATAGGCCTTCTTCATGGTAACCGGCTGGTCCGGTCCATAACTGAATTCTGACATCTCTGACAGGTGCTGTAGACCGGCTGGAACGGCAGCTGTCAAGTCATCCAGTCAGTTCTTGAAAATCTCTAACTGTCTGAAAGTGTCGAGACTTTCTGTCTTTAAGTGTCGACACTTATAGACCAAGTGTCGACACAAGTTGTGTAAGTGTCGACACAAGTCTACAAGGTGTCGACACAACTCCTTGTGTTGTAGATTCTATGTCTCGACACAGTTTCTTCTTCATGTGTCGACACAAAATGTGAGTGTCGACACAAGTACTTAATCTTCTGTATTTTGCTGAATTCTTCTAAGTGTCGACACATCTCCTTTGTGTCGACACATCTTCATGTGTTGAATCTGTTAAGTGTCGACACTGCTTCTTGGTGTCGACACATGTCTTCAGTGTTGAAACTTGCTGAGTGTCGACACAGCTCCTTGTGTCGACACTTGATTCTTTTGTTGAGACTTCAGCTGAGTGTCGACACAACCCCTTAGTGTCGACACTTGTACTTAGAATATTTTGTTGATCTTGCTGTTCTTTGCTAAGTGTCGACACAGCTCCATGTGTCGACACTTTCTTCAAGTGTTGAGTCTTTTGTTGAGTGTCGACACATTGTTCTGGGTGTTAACACTTACTTCAAGTGCTGACTCTTCTGTTGTGTGTCGACACATTGTTCTGGGTGTCGACACTTATACTTAGTCTCTGCTGACTTTTGCTGAGTGTCGACACAGCTCCAAGTGTCGACACTTTCTGATGTAGACATAGTTCTTCTAGGTGTCGACACTGCTGTTAAGTGTCGACACAGCTTCATTGCACTTTCTTCAATGAGTGTCGACACAGCTCCTTGTGTCGACACTTTGTGTCTAGTGTCGACTCAGCATCCCTGGTGTCGACACAATGACTCCAAGTGTCGACACTGCTTGTCTGGGTGTCGACACAAGTCTTCTTAAGTGTCGACACTTTCCCTCTGGGTGTCGACACATGGACTTAGAAATTTTTGCTTCAGTCCTGCAAATACTGAACCTGCATAAGTAACTCAAAAACACATCAAATACATTTTGATGTATATCATTGAGTTGGGTGAGGCTTCTTCAAATCAGGTACATTTAAACCAATGTACCCAACATGACTCATGTGTGGTCTCTCTATTGGGATACACTTCATATTCAAGCTATTGGACTATGGGAAAGGAATTGGGAGTTGACTACTCTAGAAGAATAAGTTATTCCTACATCAGAAATTTTCTAAGTATTTTACTCGAGTAGAGCTTTCACCTACTTGAGTAGTCTGAGTATAATATACTCGAGTAGCTAAGTCACCTACTCGAGTAGACATAGTCATATACTCGAGTAGCTAAGTCACCTACTCGAGTAGACAAAGTCATATACTCGAGTAGCATGCTTATATACTCGAGTAGATTACTCTTTATACCCGAGTATTAATGGGTTTCCTCATCTAAATTTCTTTAAGTCATATACTCGAGTAAGTATACTCATATACTCGAGTAAGTATACTGACTTACTCGAGTAGATAGAAACATACTCGAGTAGTTCATTATACCTACTCGAGTAGATCATGTGTCACTCGTGTACCTTGATATTTCCCTACTCCAGAAATTTTCTAAGTCTTTTACTCGAGTAGAACTTTCACCTACTCGAGTAGATTACTTCCTCTCAAGTAGTTTAGTTCAACTACTCGAGTAATTGCCAGCTGACCTCTTCAGAATTTTTCTAAGTATTCCACTCGAGTAGTACTTCATGTACTCGAGTAGTTCATGTAAAATACTCGAGTAGCTTCTCCAGTACTCGAGTAGATCCTTTATGTACTCGAGTAAGTCTCTACACATACTCAAGTAGTTCTGTCTGCTTACTCGAGTAGTTAATTTCTATATACTCGAGTAGTCTATCTACATATACCCGAGTGTGTTCTCCTTCATATACTCGAGTAGTTATTCAACTACTCGAGTAGTTATTGACTTACTCGTGTAGTTGGCTGAATCTTTCCGAAATTTTTCTAAGTCCTTTTTCTGACGAGATTTTTCAAATCACGCGACATGATTGGTCCACGTGTACATCATTATGACCGATTATGACCGTTAGTCTCTCCTATATAAGGTCTTATCAGAAAATGACAAACCCTAAGTATTCTCCAAGCTTTCTTGTCATTCTATTTCGAGAAATATTCTTCAGCCGACTCCTCTCTGATTTTCGCAAATCGAAAGCCGCCGCCGCCGCCTTCTTCTCCGGCCAAAGCTTCTACTTTCAGAGGACTATTCTGAAGAAAGTTACAGATCGAGATCGACTTCGCTGATCATATTCTCTCTCGATTTCTGTAAAAGCGAGTAAATCCAGATCGAAGCCGAGAACCTCTTCACCAATTTCTGAAAGTGCTGCAAAGTTGAAAAGAAGAAGATCCTGGCCGTTTCATTCAGAACTGAGTGATTTACTGTTTGTATTCTTGTAAACACTTTATTTATCTTGTAGGAGAAATCTTCTCCGAGTGTAGGAGTTTTTCACTCCGAGTTTGTAGGAAGTGTTATCTTCCGAGGTGTAGATCCCTTTGTTTGGATCGAGTTTGTAGGAACTTTGTTCCGAGGGTAGGATCGATTTTTGGTCCGAGATAGTGGAGTAGCCGAGTCTAGTTGAGTGCTAGATCGGTGAGGGAAAGTGGATGTACCCAAGGTTGGGGAACCACTATAACTCTTGTGTCGTCTGTGATATTGGTAGATCATTCTGTGCTGTGCTATAACTATTTTTTATTCCGCAAAAAGATGCACAACTCACCTATTCACCCCCCCTCTAGGTGATTTAGGTTGACAACCGTTTTCTTTCAATTGGTATCAGAGGGAGGTTGATCGTCAAAAGGCTAACACCTTGATCAGATCCAGATCTGTTGTCTGAAAGATTCTACCATAGAATGGACAAGGGCAAAGATTTCGCCAAGCTTCCACTGTGCAACAAAAATAACTTTCCCATGTGAAAAGAAAGGATAAAATTTTTCATGGAAGCTGTGGATCCAAGGATCTTCATGATCGTTGAAGAAGGTCCTTACGTTTCCATGACTATGTCCACTATCTACCCTACCAAGAGAGTTCCCAAAAAGCTAATGGATCTCGATAAAGACGAGATTGCACTTGTCTCTCTCGACAAGAAAACTAAGAACATTATAGCAAGTGCAGTCGATGACTCAATGCTGCAAAATTTGATTCATTGTCAATCAGCTAAGGAGATGTGGCATTCCTTAGTCACTCTGATGGAAGGAACTGAAGAAGTAAGGGATGATCGGAGATCCCTTCTCAATAAAAAATATGAAGCGTTCCGACAAGGGAACAATGAAATAATTGCCGACACCTTTGAGAACTTCTTCAAAATTGTAAATGGCCTAAGGGTGTATGGCCATGTCTTCACTAACGGAGAACTGAACGACAAATTCTTGACATCCCTAACCAAGGAATGGGATAACAAGGTATGCGCCATCAGGGAGTTCGGGAAGCTAGCTGAGACGGAGCCGCAAAATCTCTTTGGAAAGCTTATGTCTTATGAACTCCAAATCAATACAAGAAAAGCTGAAGAATAGATGGGCAGGTCTGCACTAAAGGAGAAATCTGTCGCTCTGAAGGCAGACACCTCCAGAAAGACTAAGGCTGCCTCCCCCGCTCCAGCTCCAGAAGTTGATGAAGAAGAAGAATCATTAAAGCCTAGCACCTCAGGCTCTGAACTATCTGAAGGAGTGTTCTCCTTACTCTCAAGGCAATTCAAGAAGTTTCTAAATAAAAAGAAACAATGGAAAGGCAAGGATGCCTCCTGAAGAAGATCGCGGCGCGATGACGATTGACAAAGAAAAGGCTCAAGCAGCCACGACAAGTATAACACTAAACAGAACAAATACATTTCAACTGACATCATTTGTTATTGATGTAATAAGCTAGGCCATGTCATTGTTGACTGCCCTCACAAGAAGAAGGAGGGTGGTAGAAGAGAAGAAAAGAAATCCTCATACAACAAGAAGAGGAAAGAGAAGAGCTTCATAGCCAAAATGTAACGCCCCCGGTTTTTCTGAGTTTTGATTGGATCTTTGGCTGGCGTTACGATGGCGTATTTCCGGCTTTTTGCCGTTGTAGAGCGTGGTCTTAGCTCTTAGGGTTCCCTGTGTAGCTTGTTTGTAGCCTGTTAGCAAGATTCCCCAGCTAGCCGGAGTCCGTTTGAGGACTCGGTTGGGCCTCTTAGGGAATGCTTGTGTTTTGGCTTCGGGAGGTGTTATCCCGGGTTTTTGTTCGTCGAATGCTAATTTCGACTTCGTAGTTGCGTTCGTAGCGTGGGTTTTTAGCTGCGGCGTAAATTTCGTCTTTTTCCGAGAAGTTTCGGGTTTCGGGTTGTTTTGATTTTGGGTGTAAATAGTAATTATTATGTGGATTGATTATTATTAAAACTGATATGTATATAGTCTTGGGTCAGTTTTAGGGCTGGGTTCCTTCTTGTTCTTTTCCTGTTTCTCTGCTTGGAAGAAGCCGTCGCCCGTCGCCTGTGCGAGAGGAAGAGCATCGCCGGCCTACCCTAGCCTTCGGGCGCCGTTTTCCTGGAGTTTTTGCGGTCGGATTTTGGTTTCGAGAGTGGATCTGGACTGCCCTCTCCTGGATCTGCACTCTCACTGCTCCTCAGCTGGTGCTCTGCGGCTAGACCGAGAGTGGGGGATGCCGCCGACCAAGCTTTTCTAGTATTGAGGCAAGTGATGTCCCCACATTCTTGCCAAAGCTGATCTTTGTCTTTCTTTTGAGCTAATTTTTTTTATCTCTTTCTTGTTTAGATCTTAGGTGTAAGCTAGGGTTTGTGCCCGATCATACTGTGGTTAGTGTAGAAAGGTCCAGTTAATCTCAGTTTTCTGAGGGATTGTGTCTTTTAGGGGCGGATTTAGTTCGGTTTAGGTCGAGTAGCTGCCATTGTCGGTGGATGTTGTACTCTAGGGAGAGAGAACCCTCGTTTTCATTCCTGGTTGTGTGCTGGATCTGGTGCCTGTAGCCAGTTGGTGTCGACACCAGCCAGTCAGGGTGTCGACACCTTGGTGTCGACACCAGCAGTCAAGGTGTCGACACCTTGGTGTCGACACCAGCCAGTCAGGGTGTCGAAACCTTGGTGTCGACACCAGCCTGTCAGGGTGTCGACACCTTGGTGTCGACACCAGCCAGTCAGGGTGTCGACACCTTGGTGTCGACACCAACCAGTCAGGGTGTCGACACTTTTGTATCGACACCAGCCTGTCAGGGTGTCGACACTTGGTGTCGACACCGGCCAGTCGGGGTGTCGACACCTTGTGTCGACACCGGCCGCTGTGGTGTCGACACTTGGTGTCGACACCCGCAGCGGCAGTGTCGATACCTTGTGTCGACACCGGCCGCAGAGGTGTTGACGCATCGTGTCGACACTGGTGCTGCGCTTGTTTTGGGGTCAGGTAGACTCGGGGATTGGTTCTGGTTAGGCGTGCAAGGCCGCGTCGGCTGGACCCGACGTTTTTGTCTTGGGTTCGTGTGTTTCTTAGGATTGTTAGAGTGACTTTTTCCCTGGGTGGAAGCTTTGGGTGTTCGGCTTAATTCTGCATGCCGACTCTTGGGTTGTCCCAGGTGGTGGAGTTTTGGTGGCCTCAGGAGGGGTGGTTTTATGTGGAGAGCTGTGGCCACCACCTTTTTGCCCCGGTTTGGGTTGGTGTGTGTGGGACCCTAAAGCTGCCACTGTTTGACCCCTTAGCCCCTTTTTGGGTCTGATTTTGGTTATGAATTCAGACCCATGTTTTGACCACTGCCACTTACCCACGTGTTAGGACTGTTAGTCCCTTTCCTGTTTATGTTTTCTGTTCTTTTGGCATATGTATATGTCTTGCTGCTGCAGGCTCTCTCTTGGTAAGGCATTTGGTGGTATTGCTCGCACTTGGTGTGCTCTGTGGTGTTTTTGACAGCATTCTTTTCTTAATGTCATCCCCTTTTCTTTTGCTTATTGCAGTTTGTTGTCGGGTTGGTAAACCCTTCTTCTTAATTTGCTAATTAATTTATTGCTCTATTTTACCTCTTGATTGTTTCCTTGCTAAGGTGTTCCTTTCTTGAATGCCTCAGGTCCAGGTTGTAGCCAGTTCTGCGGCTAGTTCTTTTGGAGGAGCTGTTGGTGGCCTCTAGGGTTGCTGAGATAGCAGATCCCCGTTTTGTTGTGAGGTAGTTCCTTACTTTTCTGTATAGACATACATACTCGCCAGTTGGTTCGTGTCAGGTTGTTGACGCCCACTGGTGGCTCCTTGTGATGCTGGATATGAAATTAAACTGCTGATGTTTTTGCCTATATGTGGTTGGTTACTTGCTTCTGGGAAGGATTTATGCTAGGTTGCATGTTAGATATTTTAAAACCTAAAAGTAATGTTATATGTACTTCATGCATAACATGTTTTCTAAAACAATGACACTATTTTTCCTCAGCGTAAAACACTGTCTTTTATACCTATAATAATCACCTTAGAGTCGTGCATACCATGAGTCGTCCCCCCCCCCGGGGACTCTCGTGCTTATTTAGGGTGTCAACTTAATTGAACCAAAGTATTTTCTGCTGCGCATAGATATAATTTTACCTGTGGACTAGTTGATCCACTGTGCCGAGGGATACGGCCATCCAACTTAACTGATTTTCTTTCATATTTAATCACCGTGTTTCCTTAAAATCTAAGGTCTGGAGTTTTGCCTGAGCGTGTGCGTTATCCCCTGTACGACGTAGCATCACGACACGTGTTTTCTCTTACTCTGATACGATTTTTCCATTGAGAAAATGCGGGTTGTGACAGTTGGTATCAGAGGGAGGTTGCTTGACAAATGGTTGGGCAACCTTTCCCTTGTCTGCATTAGTGTTTAGCATCATACCATTCACACACCGATATGTCATCAGCACATCTTGGCCGAAGCAGGTACACTACACTCATGAGGATAAAGAAGTATACAGGACATATTATGTAGTATGGGATGCATAATATGTGTTTGTATATGGATCCACCATAGGAGGCAACATGTGAGGGTTATGTAGTATGTGATGCATAACCTCACCGCATGAATGCGGCTAGCACGTTTTCTATTCTCGTTACATGAGAATGTTATGTAGTATGGGATGCATAACATTTTCATGTGTACACCGCCCATGGCATGCACTAAGGCCTTTTTTTAGAATGCATAGCACATCATGCATATCATAACATTTCATAAGCATAACGTGCCAAGCTAAAGATTTGCAAGATGACATATGTACACACATGGTTTTGAGTAAAAAAGAATACAAACGCATGCATTCATGGTTTAGGCACATGAGTCAGTATGATGGTGGTGAACCATCTTAGGATAAGCATAACATCATCATGGTAAAAACAACTCCCAGAGCAAGTTTTGCAGTTGAAGTTCATATTTAAGTGTGTTTGTCCGTACTGGGTAGTTTCGTTCTAGTTGATGGGCTAGGATTTGTCTAAAGCTTGTGCGATTTTAGGATGGCGAGACGTCCTGCGACGAGATCGACCCCCAAATCAGAGGGTGAGACATCAGGAGCGCAGAGCGATGCGTTGGTAGAAAGCTTGCGGCAGAGTAATGAGGAGTTATCGAGGCAGGTAGTGGCTATGCAGGCTCAGATTCAGTCCCTTGTAGCAGTGGTGGCGGGACAGCCCCCGAGAGCTCAGAACCCCGCAGAGGGGGTAACTGTCCCTGCCCCTCCTGCTCCTCCCGTGCCTTTGGTTGTGGTGCCCCCGGAGATGGTGTTCATATCCCAGTTTCAGCGGCTGAGACCCCCTACCTATGATGGGCAGGCAGATTTCATGATTTTGGATGACTGGCTGATTACCATTGAGGAAATGTTCTCTTACTCAGTGATTACGGACGATCAGAGAGTGATGCTCGCTGCCTACCAGCTCAAGGGCTTAGCAAAGAATTGGTGGCTGAGAGAGAAAGAGAGCTTAGTGGCAGGTTGCACTTGGGAGTCATTTAAGGTGCTGTTGCTAAGTAAGTTTCTGCCTTCAGTCGAACGGGACCGGCTAATGAACGACTTTCTTCACTTAAAGCAGAGGAAGCTTACGGTTAGTGAGTATGAGATTGAGTTTAGTAAGTTGAGTCGGTTTTCCCCGGGTCTAGTGAGTGCTGAGGCAGATCGAGTTAAGCGATTTCTGGGTGGACTGAGAAGCGACATTCAACAGTTAGCGAATGCCTATGGAGCGGTCAGTTATGCCAGCGCGGTTGAAGCTGCTTTGAGAGTCGAGGCCATTGAGAATGCCATGAATAGACGCCAGCAGTTAAGGAAGGATAAGCGGAAGTCCGGTGGAGGGAAGAGCCCTCAGGAACCTGATGCTGTCGCAAGAAAGAAGGTCAAAGAGATTTGTAGCTTTTGTGGCCGGCCAGGCCACCCCTTTGAGAATTGTTTCAAAAGGTTGGGAGCGCAGAAGAAGGAGCAGGTGCACGCGATTCAGGGTATTTCCAGGGGAGACGTGGTGTGTGCCTTGTGTGGAAGGAAGGGGCATGAGGCTGCCCGTTGTTGGTTAAAAGATAAGGTCTATTTTCAGTGCGGCCAGAAGGGTCATCTCAAGACAAGGTGCCCGCAGATCCAGCCTATTCTACAGCCAGTTCCCCTCCAGGCTCTGCCACCGCCTCAGCAAGTGGATAAAGGAAAGGGAAAGCTGAATGTGCTTTCGGCAGACGAAGCGCAGACCTCGACCCAGGTTATCTCAGGTTTGACTCCTCACCAGTCGTTTCGTTACGTTCCCTTTTCGGTTGTAGTCTTCATTTTAGCGCTTGTTGTCTTAGATGCGTATGCAATTCGTAGGGCGATTTAAGGTAAAGAACCGCTGGGCGCGCGTTCTCTTCGATTCCGACGCTACCCACTCGTTTGTGGCTAGAGCCTTCGTGGAGCGGTTCAGTTTGGGCCTAGATCGTGTTGGTGGTGCCTTCTGCGTTAAGTTCCCCTCCGGTGACTCTATGGTTACGGACCTGGCTGTCCTAGATTGTCCGATTTTGTTGGGAGATTTTCTAGCCAAGGCAGACTTGAAGGTGATTGACCTAGAGGACTTCGACGTTATTTTGGGCATGGACTGGTTGTCAAGGTACGATGCTGTAATCCAGTGCAAGGGTAAGCGCTTGGACTTCGTCAAAGACAACGGTCAGCCAGGGAGCGTTTATGGTTATTCTCTCCAGGAGTCTCCAATCATTTCTGCGGTGCGTGCTCGGAAGTTGCTTGATTCTGGATGTTTTGCCTGTGTGGTTTCTCTGGTAGGGTCGATTGTTAGTGTGCCCCATTTGGAAGAGATTCCTGTAGTGTGTGACTTTTCTGATGTGTTTCCAGGCGATCTTCCCGATCTTCCGCCTGATCGAGATGTCGAGTTTGCCATAGATTTCGAGCCAGGTACGCGTCCTATCGTAAAGGCGCCGTACCGGATGGCCCCGCGAGAGCTGGAAGAGTTGCGAATTCAGCTGGATGAGTTGTTGGAAAAAGGCTTTATAAGGCCGAGTTCTTCGCCTTGGGGTGCGCCAGTGCTGTTCGTTAAAAAGAAGGATGGGTCGATGAGGTTATGCATTGACTATAGAGAGCTGAACAAGGTTACTATTAAGAACAGGTACCCTTTGCCGCGAATCGACGATTTGTTTGACCAACTGTGTGGTAGTGCCGTGTTTTCCAAGATAGATCTTCGTTCGGGCTATCACCAGTTGAGGATTCGGGAGTCAGATGTTCCGCGGACGGCGTTCCGCTCTCGTCATGGGCATTTCGAGTTTTTGGTTATGTCATTCAGTTTGACTAATGCGCCCTCAGCTTTTATGGATTTGATGAACAGAGTTTTCAAGGATTTTCTAGATAAGTTTGTGATTGTCTTCATAGACGATGTCTTGGTGTATTCTAAGGATGCGAAGGAGCATGATCAACATCTGCGGCTGGTCTTGGCGACTCTGAGAGACCATAAGTTATACGCCAAGCTGAGCAAATGTGAGTTTTAGTTGCCTCAAGTTTCCTTTCTAGGCCACGTGATTAATAAGGAGGGAATATCGGTGGACCCAGAGAAGATCACTGCGGTTATGGATTAGGCGAGACCTGTTATCCCCAAAGAGATCAGAAGCTTCTTGGGTTTGGCTGGTTATTATAGAAGATTTGTAGAAGGTTTCTCTACCTTGTCCGCGCCGTTAACCAAGTTGACGCAGAAGAATGTAGCCTTTATATGGAATGACAAGTGTGAGAGGGCTTTTGAGGAACTAAAAAGGAGGCTATGCTCGGCAACAGTTTTGTCTTTGCCTACGGAGGGTAGTGAATATGATATATATGTGGATGCGTCGCATGTCGGTCTGGGCTGCGTCTTGATGCAGGACGGGAAGGTAATTGCGTACGGGTCGAGGCAGCTAAAGACTCACGAGAGGAACTACCCTACGCATGACCTGGAGTTTGCAGCTGTGATCTATGCGCTGAAATTGTGGAGGCATCTGCTATATGGCGCGCAGTGCAAGATTTTCACGGATCATAAGAGTCTGAAGTATGTCTTCACTCAGAAAGAATTGAATCTGCGCCAGCGGCGGTGGTTGGAGTACGTGGCCGACTATGATGTTGAAATTCAGTATCATCCAGGCAAGACAAATGTGGTGGCTGATGCCCTGAGTCGGAAGTCAGGTAAGATTTTTAATCTTTCTGCCGAGCGTCTAGTGGAAGAGTTTCTGTTGATGGACATTTCTGTGGGAAGCCGGGATTCGCAGAGTAGCATAGCAGTAGCAGAACCTTCGTGGATTACGCTTACGAGACTGCATCAGAAGGACGATCCCGATCTTCTGCATTTCTGTCTTCGAGCTGAGAAGGGTGAATTACTAGATTTCTCTTTAGATGATGCGGGTACCTTGAAGTACTGTGGCAGGTTTTGCGTCCCCGTAGTTAGAGATATCCGGAATATGGTGTGCAGAGACGCCCACGGATCTAGTGTTGCCTACCATCCAGGGTCTACCAAGATGTATCATGATTTAAAACAGATTGCCTGGTGGTACGGGATGAAGAAGGACATAGCCAGATTTGTTTCACAGTGTTTCACTTGCAGGCGTGTGAAAGCCGACCATGGGAGGCCTGGTGGCAAGCTGACTCCCTTGGAGATTCCGATGTGGAAGTGGGAGAGTATCTCGATGGATTTCATTACCGGCTTACCGAGATCGCCTAAGGGGCATGATTCAGTTTGGGTAATTGTAGACAGATTAACGAAGAGCGCTCATTTCGTGCCATTTAAGATCTATTATCCGATGAGGAAGATACCGAGCTGTATTTGGAAGAGGTTATCAGATTGCATGGAGTACCCGTAAGTATATATCGGATCGAGACTCCAGGTTCACGTCTCGTTTTTGGAAGAGCCTTCAAGAAGGGTTGGGTACAGATTTGAGATATTTCACGGCTTATCATCCGCAGACCAATGGACAGACAGAGCGAGTGAATCAGATTGTGGAAAACATGATCCGATGCTATATTCTGGACCCAGGAGGAGCGTGGGACGAGCGCTTGCGGCTTATGGAATTTGCATATAACAACAGTTATCAAGAAAGCTTGCAAATGGCTCCCTTTGAAGCTTTGTATGGGAGGCGATGCAGGACTCCCTTGTTTTGGGCTGAGGTAGGCGAGGGACCTTTGTTGGGTCCAGAAGCGCTTGAGGAGATGGAAACCGCTGTGAAGCTTATTTGGGAAAAGCTTCGGATAGCCCAGGAGAGGTATGAGAAGAACGCCAATCGGCGTAGATCGGAATTGGAATTTGCTGTGGGGTACTCGGTGTTTTTAAAGATCTCCCCGTTGATTGGAGTCAAGTGGTTTGGCAAGAATATGAAGTTGGACCCGAGGTACGTGGGGTCGTTTCCGATTGTTGAGCGGATTGGGGTATCAGCCTACAGGCTGGCTTTGCCCGCAGATTTCCCTGGCGTGCACGATGTCTTTCACGTCAGTCAGCTGCGTAAATGTGTGATGAATGGCAGGCAGGTTTTGGATTCAGTGCCTCAGTTGGAGACGAATCTTTCTTATGTGGAGGTGCCTGTTCGCATTTTGGATTCTCAAGTTCGGGCGTTGCGGAAGAAGTCTATCCCGATGGTTAAAGTTTTATGGAGAAATCAAGATGTGGAAAGCGCGACTTGGGAGTTGGAGTCGGCTATGAGGGAGGCTCACCCTCGTCTGTTTCCTTGATCTTGTGCTTGGTATGTTCTATTTTGTGTTTTATTTAGCCCTTTCCCGGCTTTTTCTCTCTCCTACTTTATAGGAATATTGTGAGTAAAGTTTCGAGGCGAAACTTTCTTTTAGGGGGAGTGGCTGTAACGCACCCGGTTTTTCTGAGTTTTGATTGGATCTTTGGCTAGCGTTACGATGGCGTATTTCTGGCTTTTTGCCGTTGTAGAGCGTGGTCTTAGCTCTTAGGGTTCCCTGTGTAGCTTGTTTGTAGCCTGTTAGCAAGATTCCCCAGCTAGCCGGAGTACGTTTGAGGGCTCGGTTGGGCCTCTTAGGGAATGCTTGTGTTTTGGCTTCGGGAGGTGTTATCCCGGGTTTTTGTTCGTCGAATGCTAATTTCGACTTCGTAGTTGCGTTCGTAGAGTGGGTTTTTAGCTGCGGCGTAAATTTTGTCTTTTTCCGAGAAGTTTCGGGTTTCGGGTTTCGGGTTGTTTTGATTTTGGGTGTAAATAGTAATTATTATGTGGATTGATTATTATTAAAACTGATATGTATATAGTCTTGGGTCAGTTTTAGGGCTGGGTTCCTTCTTGTTCTTTTCCTGTTTCTCTGCTTGGAAGACGCCGTCGCCCGTCGGCTGTGCGAGAGGAAGAGCATCGCCGGCCTACCCTAGCCTTCGGGCGCCGTTTTCCTGCAGTTTTTGCGGTCGGATTTTGGTTTTGAGAGTGGATCTGGACTGCCCTCGCCTGGATCTGCACTCTTTCTGCTCCTCAGCTGGTGCTCTGCGGCTAGATCCGAGAGTGGGGGACGCCGCCGGCCAAGCTTTTCTGGTATTGAGGCAAGTGATGTCCCCTCATCCTTGCCAAAGCTGATCTTTGTCTTTCTTTTGAGCTAATTTTTTTTATCTCTTTCTTGTTTAGATCTTAGGTGCAAGCTAGGGTTTGTGCACGAGCATACTGTGGTTAGTGTAGAAAGGTCCAGTTAATCTCAGTTTTCTGAGGGATTGTGTCTTTTAGGGGCGGATTTAGTTCGGTTTAGGTCGCATAGCTGCCATTGCCGGTGGATGTTGTACTCTAGGGAGAGAGAACCCTCGTTTTCATTCCTAGTTGTGTGCTGGATCTGGCGCATGTAGCCAGTCAGGCTGTCGACACCTTGGTGTCGACACCAGCCAGTCAGGGTGTCGACACCTTGGTGTCGACACCAGCCATTCAGGGTGTCGACACCTTGGTGTCGACACCAGCCAGTCAGGGTGTCGACACCAGCCAGTCAGGGTGTCGACACCTTGGTGTCGACACCAGCCAGTCAGGGTGTCGACACCTTGGTGTCGACACCAGCCAGTCAGGGTGTCGACACCTTGGTTTCGACACCAGCCAGTCAGGGTGTCGACACCTTGGTGTCGACACCAGCCAGTCAGGGTGTCGACACCTTGGTGTCGACACCAGCCTTTCAGGGTGTCAACACTTGGTGTCGACACCGTCCAGTCAGGGTGTCAACACTTGGTGTCGACACCGTCCAGTCGGGGTGTCGACACCTTGTGTCGACACCGGCCGCTGTAGTGTCGACACTTGGTGTCGACACCCGCAGCGGTAGTGTCGACACCTTGTGTCTACAACGGCCGCAGAGGTGTCGACACATCGTGTCGACACTGGTGCTGCGCTTATTTTGGGGTCAGGTAGACTCGAGGATTGGTTCGGGTTAGGCATGCAAGGCCGCGTCGGCTGGACCCGACGTTTTTGTCTTGGGTTCGTGTGTTTCTTAGGATTGTTAGAGTGACTTTTTCCCTGGGGGGAGGCTTTGGGTGTTCGGCTTAATTCTGCTTGCCGTCTCTTGGGTTGTGACAGGTGGTGGAGTTTTGGTGGCCTCTGGAGGGGTGGTTTTATGTGGAGAGCTGTGGCCACCACCTTTTTGCCCCGGTTTGGGTTGGTGTGTGTGGTACCCTAAAGCTGCCACTGTTTGACCCCTTAGCCCCTTTTTGGGTCTGATTTTGGTTATGAATTCAGACCCATGTTTTGACCACTGCCACTTACCCACGTGTTAGGACTGTTAGTCCCTTTCCTGTTTATGTTTTCTGTTCTTTTGGCATATGTATATGTCTTGCTGTTGCAGGCTCTCTCTTGGTAAGGCATTTGGTGGTATTGCTCGCACTTGGTGTGCTCTGTGGTGTTTTTGACAGCATTCTTTTCTTAATGTCATCCCCTTTTCTTTTGCTTATTGCAGTTTGTTGCCGGGTTGGTAAACCCTTCTTCTTAATTTGCTAATTAATTTATTGCTCTATTTTACCTCTTGATTGTTTCCTTGCTGAGGTGTTCCTTTCTTGAATGCCTCAGGTCCAGGTTGTAGCCAGTTCTGCGGCTAGTTCTTTTGGAGGAGCTGTTGGTGGCCTCTAGGGTTGCTGAGATAGCTGATCCCCGTTTTGTTGTGAGGTAGTTCCTTACTTTTCTGTATAGACATACATACACGCCAGTGGGTTCGTGTCAGGTTGTTGACTCCCACTGGTGGCTCCTTGTGATGCTGGATATGAAATTAAACGCTGATTTTTTTGCCTATATGTGGTTGGTTACTTGCTTCTGGGAAGGATTTATGCTAGGTTGCATGTTAGATATTTTAAAACCTAAAAGTAATGCTATATGTACTTCATGCATAACATGTTTTCTAAAACAATGACACTATTTTTCCTCAGCGTAAAACACTGTCTTTTATACCTATAATAATCACCTTAGAGTCGTGCATACCATGAGTTGTCCCCCCCCGGGACTCTCGTGCTTATTTAGGGTGTCAACTTAATTGAACCAAAGTATTTTCTGCTGCGCATAGATATAATTTTACCTGTGGACTAGCTGATCCACTGTGCCGAGGGATACGGACATCCAACTTAACTGATTTTCTTTCATATTTAATCAGCGTGTTTCCTTAAAATCTAAGGTCTGGAGTTTTGCCTTAGCGTGTGCAGTTATCCCCTGTACGACGTGGCATCACGACACGTGTTTTCTCTTACTCTGATACGATTTTTCAGTTGAGAAAATGCGGGTTGTGACACAAAAGGAGCAAGACTCTTAGCGACTCTGACTCAGCTGAGTCAAGCGAAGAAGAAGAAGCTTACTTTGGGCTAATGGTTCAAATAGATGATGAACAAGAGCCCCAGTTTACTGGGAAGGTAAACTCTCACACCCCTCTCTCAGAGTCTGAAGTCTCTGAACATAATTGCGAGGGTAGCTCCTCTGACGATGAGTAAGAATTGATGGCCCAGTACAAGGAGTTAATCATGGCTTATGACAAATGTCGTCGAGTCGTGAAGACTCAGGCTAAAGAGATCAAATCTCTAAAAGCCGAAGAGAGCAACTTGAGAGAGAAAGTCGCAAATACTGACTCGCTCGAGGAAAACTTCAATAATATTATTGAAGAATATAACAAGGCTCTTAAGCACCTTGACCTAAAGGAGAAGATCATCAAAGGATTTGAAGCCGAACTTTGCGGCTGAAAGGAAACTTGTTGAGAGTTTCTCGAAGCCCAAAACAGTTCTTCCATTCGTTGCTGAATTCTCAGCGAAGGCCAAGGTAGCTGGACTAGGCCATGAAGAAGCTCCTAGTAAATCCTCTAGGAGAAACAAGAATCAACGGAAAAATAAGGCCGCCAAAAAGGCCTCAGCCGAAGAAAAGGGAAAAGCTCCTCAAAATCAATCCACATTCAAAAAGGTCATCTTTCCATCAAATGAGTTTGATTTTGACTCATCATACGGGCACTTTGCTAGACCTACTTATGTAGAGCCAAAGTCCCGCTATCAAGGATGGTCTAGACCCCGAAACTTTGGCAAAAGTGTCTTTAAGGCACCTTATGAAGAAGTTGTTCTTCAGAGCTATGGCTCTTTCAATCATGGGCAAAACTTCAAGAATGCACCAAAGATAAAGCCTGTTGTAGAGAAGCCCATAAAGGAGAAGAAGCCATGTGATTTCCATCATCATGAGGCATCTTCCTCCAAGAATGCTACCACTGCTAGACCAAAGTTCCAAAAGGTCAAGCAGGAGATCTTGAGGCAAAGGTACAACATATTTGACTGTTGGTGGTGTGTCAAGGTTGGTCACTTCGCCATAGATTGCTGGTTCAATTCCAGAAATGCTGCAACCCCTCATGTCAGCAATATGAGAAAGACCGCTCATAATGCTAATACTCGTAGGGGGAGCACTCTAACCCGAGACCAAGGACCCAAACATGTTTGGGTTCCTAAGGCAAATTTATTATGATTGCAGGGATGTCCAAAGGCCAACAAAACGCCTATCTGGTACTTGGACAGCGGATGCTCTCGGCATATGACCGGGACTAGAAGACTCATTCAGAACTTTACTCCAGTCGTGAACGGACCAAAAGTCATCTTTGGAGGTTCAGACCGTGGAATTACTAGAGGCTATGGTATGATTACTAACGGTAATGTATCCTTCTCGGATGTGGCCTATGTCGAAGGATTGGAACACAATCTCATTAACATAAGCCAACTCTGCAACAAAGGATACCTAGTTGAGTTCCATGCTGATAAGTGCTTGATAAAATCCGTTGATAATATGGAAACGATTCTATCCGGCACTCGAAGCAGGAATATTTTCTGTTTAAATTTCATCTGTATTGATTCCTCTACACCAGTGTGTCTTTTAGTAAAAGATAGTGCGTCTCTTGGTGACCAATGGCACAAGAGACTAGCACATATTAATTTCAAAACCATTAATAAACTATTTTCAATGAACTTAGTATGTGATGCCCCAAATTTCAAGTGCGTCAAAGACAGACCTTGTCATGCATGCGTAAAAGGCAAGCAAACTAGGGCTACTTTTAAAAGCATTATTGGCAAATACTCTAACAGATGTCTTCATCTATTGCACATGGACTTGTTTGGTCCACTGCAGATTAGAAGTTTAGGAGGTAAGGACTATACATTGGTAATTGTTGATGACTACTCGCGCTTTGCGTGGGTGTTCTTTCTGAAACACAAGTCAGATACATTCGACATCTTTACCAATTTTGTCAGGTAAGTCCAGAATGAATACAAATGCTCCATAGTCAAAATCAGAAGTGACAACGGAATAGAGTTCAAATCTGGGGCCATTACAGAATTCTGTGAAAGCTTAGGTATCTTTCATGAGTTTTCCTCTCCTCGTACTCCACAGCAAAATGGAGTGGCTGAGAGAAGGAACAGAACACTCATAGAGGCCTGCAGGACCATGTTGAGTGATGCTTCACTACCGGAGTACTTCTGGGCTGAGGCCGTCAACACTGCATGCCACGTGCAAAATCGAGCACTCATAAACAAAGAACACAATAAGACACCTTACGAACTTCTGAAAGGCAGGAAACCAACACTCTCTTACTTTAGAATCTTTGGCTGCAAATGCTTCGTACTTAATAATGGTAAGTATCATACCACCAAGTTCAGCGAGAAGAGCTTTGAAGGTATTTTTTTAGGATATAGTAGCCATAGTAAGACATATAGGATTTTTAATAGAAAAACCCTGGTGGTGGAAGAATCGATACATGTTGTATTTGATGAGACGAGCTTGCTGCAAAGCAATCCGTCTAGTGTGCTCCTTGAAGATGCAGGTGAAAAGCTGAAAGAAACTAGCTTGGATGATCCGTCCAATAACAAAGGCGAGAAGTTCATTAAGATCACCACTCCAACTCCCACCTAAGAGGCTGACGATCAAAATGGAGAATTCATCCAGGACGAATAAATCACTCCGGTGCTTGAAGATAATCCAGATGCAAGAACTCTAGAGCTCAGACATCTGAAGGATCACCCCATAGACCAGATCATAGGAGATCCCCGGGATGGTGTCAGAACTCGGGAGGTATAACTAATGAGAATCTTCATTTGAGTTTTCTCTCACAGGTTGAGCCAAAGAAATTTGAGGAAGCAAACTCAGACGCATCATGGATAATGACAATGGAAGAAGAGCTAAATCAGTTCAAACGCTGCAATGTGTGGATGCTAGTTCCAAGAACCATGGGAAAGAACATCATTGGAACAAAATGGGTCTACAGGAACAAGATGGATGAAGTCGGAACTATCATAAAGAACAAAGCCAGACTCGTCGCTAAAGGCTATCATCAAGAAGAAAGAATCGACTTTGACCAGACATATGCTCCGGTGGCGAGGCTGGAGGCCATAAGGCTGTTCCTTACATATGCTGCTTTCAAAGGCTTCACCATCTATCAGATGGACGTGAAGTCGGACTTCCTGAATGGTAACATAAAGGAGGAAGTGTATGTGGAACAACCTCCAGGTTTCGTTGATCCTAACTTTCCCGATCATGTCTATTTTCTGCACAAGGCCCTATATGGTCTGAAACAAGCTCCTAGAGCTTGGTATGAAACATTGTCTACCTTTTTACTTGAGAACAAGTTCACAAGGGGAAAGATAGACAAGACATTATTTCTTAGGGAAATAAAAGGCAAGATTTTGCTAGTGCAAATCTATGTCGACGACATTATCTTTGGCTCTACAGATAACAACCTCTGTAAAAAGTTCTCAAAACTTATGCAAGGGAAGTTTGAAATGAGCAGTATGGGCGAGCTGAAGTATTTCTTAGGGCTTCAGGTGAAATAATCTGAAGATGGAATTTTCATCTCCCAAACCAAATTCACCAAAGAGCTAATTAAGAAATTTGGAATGGAGAACGCAACCTCTATGAGGACTCCAATGGGCTCAACTATGTCTCTGGATAAAGATGAAAAAGGGAAACCTTTTGATGAAACCAAGTACAGAAGCATAATTGGATCCTTGCTCTACCTTACTGCCAGTAGGCCTGACATAATGTTCTCCACATGTGTCTGTGCTAGATTTCAGGTGAACTCTAATGAATCTCATTACGCTGCTGCAAAGCGTATCCTGAGATACCTTAAAAGCACACCAAATCTTGGCTTATGGTACCCAAGAAGTAATGACAGCGAACTAATTGGATTTTCAGATATAGATTTTGCAGGTAGCAAAGACGACCGGAAAAGCACCTCAGGGACTTGCCAATTCTTCGGAAGAAGGCTAATCTCCTGGAGTAGCAAGAAGCAAAACTGTGTCGCAATCTCAACGGCTGAGTCAGAGTATATCTCTGCAGGCAGCTGTTGTGCACAGTTGCTATGGATAAAGAATCAGCTCGAGAACTACAACCTGCAGTTCAAGGACATTCCCCTGTAGTGTGACTCCTCTAGCGCAATTGCAATAGCCAACAATCTAGTCTCCCACAGCCGGACAAAATATATCGAGCTAAGGTATCACTTCATCCGGGAACATGTGGAGCATGGAGACATAGATCTCCAATATGTGCCTACAGATAGGCAAGTTGCAGATATCTTCACAAAGACGCTGGACGAGACCAAGTTCTTGTTCTTCAAGACAGAGCTTGGGATGCTCAACAAAGAGGACTAAAGAAGGCTAGATGACTAAGAAGCACGTAATTGCAAGGGGTTAGTCAAAATCCACTCTTTCTCAACTTTTTCAAAATTCAACTAGAGAGGCATGAGACATACTCGAGTACTCGTCTCTACCTACTCGAGTATAAGAATATGTCTACTCGAGTATGTGTACTGACCTACTCGAGTATGAGGATGTGCCTACTCGAGTATCTACAGACCTACTCGAGTAAGTCAACTATCTACTCGAGTAGTTTTCTCCACCTACTCGAGTAACTCGTGTATACCTACTCGAGTAACTTCTAACGACCTACTCGAATAACTCTCTTACCTACTCGAGTAGTCTATCTCTTTCTCGTGTCCTGTTTCCCAGATTTTGAAAATTGTTCTATTCGCCCCCCAAGGCTAGATGCTGCCTCCTGCTTTAAATTAATTAGCAGTAATTTAAGAGCAATATATATATGAAATTCCGAAAACTCAAACCTACACGAGATCATTTCTATCTCTCGAGTACCCTCTGCCTCTTCGCCTACCCTGCCGATTCGACTCCTCTCCTCCGCCGAAGTTGCAGAGCCCTCTCTCTCATTTCCTCCAGTCACTCGCATCCATGGCGACTTCCTCCAAGATCGGCGTCGGCTCCGAACTAGTCACCGCTCGTACCGCAGAGCTTTCCGATGATTTCCGCAACCTCCTCATCCTTCTTGACACCACAGGCCTCTCCTTCACTCTCCAAGAACCCTGTCGCGTTCTCTTCCCCGAAGTTGCAGAATTCTTCTCAAATCTCAAGGTTCGACGAAATGGAAAAGTCCTAAAATCTACAGTAAAGGGATTGAAACTCAAGTTCACCAAGACCTCTGTCTCTCAACTTCTCCGTTTACCGATTGTTGATGAACAAGATGATCTGGATGATGAAGATTCTGACCGAACATCACTCTTCTATGGTATCTCTCCTGAATCTCAGTATCTTAAACGGTCAGACATGAATACTGAAGGAAAATTTTTGGTAGACATTATTGGCAAAATTCTTCTCTGTAAGACAAACTCCATCAGAGACATCCCATCCTATTTCTTCGACATAATGCAAGAAATTGTCTGCCGTAAGAAATTTCAGTTTGGTATGCTGATTCTGGACAAAATCAAGGACAGCTTGAAATCCCCCAACTACGCCAGAATCATCTCTCTGCTTCTCCATGAAACAGATCCTGCAGTTTTCAACTTCTCCAAAGGAACCCCACTTCACCACATGAAGAAGGTCTCCATCTCTTCCATTCAGAGATGGGATCTCAGGTTAAAGAACTCTACCCAAGCTGCAAAGCTCTCAGAAATTATAGAAGTTCCAGCTGAAGAGGAAAGGACTCCATCTCCCTTTCCTCATCATGTGGCCAGCTCCTCTGGTGCACCAAGTGAGGGGGAGCCTGCTCCTTCTAGCCCAGTCAGGCAGCCCTCTCCTCAGCCAGAAATTCCATCCCTACCTCATACTCCCCAGAGTCCAGCCACTCCTTCAGATCAAGTCCCTCAAGACACTCTTCTGTCCACAGCTGCTGCCATAGATGCCATGATTGTAGAGCTTACTGAAGATGTGCTTCCCCCTCCTCCTCTATCTCCTCCAGCTCCAACCACTGAACATCATAAGGACTTGTCTCCAGCACAGACTCCTGCCCATTCTCCAGCCAGGACTCACACACCATCTCCAAATCCTCCAGCAGATAAGCCAGACACCATATTTATCTCTGATGAGCCTTCTCCTGAACCAGCTGAGGCCCCTCTCAGAACTCTAGACTTCTCTCTTCCTCAGGATACAGAAGAAGGAATTGCTCTCCCTCCTACCACCAGAGCTCACATCTCTGTGATAATTGAAGAAATTCCTCCTTGGATAATTCCTTATATCCCTACTACTGCTCCCTCTGTTGCTGCTACAGTTTCCCCCTCCTCAGACCTGCTGCAAAGTATTGCAATTCTTCTTCAAGAACAGAGAACCTATTTTGACACCTCTCTAAAGGTGGTCACTGACAGGGTAACCGCTCTTGAGACTGAGATGAGCAGAGGTTTTGCTGAAATTCAGCATAACACTGACAAGCTCAAGTACCTATTCCAACTTGGTGGCTAATCCCTTGACCATACAATCACTAGTGTGGGCAATGTTATGGAACAAGGTGTAACCCCGGCCAATAATCAGATTGAGCTAGACAAGAGGAATGAAGCCAACAAGATGAAGATCTGTGAAGAAGTGGGTATTTTCAAAGATGATACCATATCCCAGCTCTCTGTTGAAATCAGAAAGGGGGAGGGTTTGATAAAAGAACTCAAAGAACAGGTAGAAAAATCTGCTGCTCAGAAGATAGTTGAATGGCAAGCTCATGTGAACACCATTCATGCTGATGTGCTAGCCCAAATACAGAGTGTCAAATTTCACACATATGACACTGATGTCTGGATGCACAATCAGATCTTGCCAGATCTTGCAGTTGACCCAAACATCATTCCCCATCATCTAAACCCTCTAGCTACAGATGTCAATGCCCCAGCTATTCCTGTGCAACTTACCTTCTCTCCCAGGCCTGGAGATCAGTTGCCCCTCCAGATACTTATGTTTCAGGCTGGGAAGAAGATCCTGCTGATATATTCTTTCAAGCTCCTCCAGAGATCAGAATCAAGAAGAAAAGGAAGTTTGGTGAAGGCCACTCTGCTAGCAGGACTGCTCCCTCCAAGGCCCCTGAACATGCTGAAGCTTGGTATCCAACCTCAAAGTCTCTCATTTTGGAAACACTCAGGCTTGTCATGGATCACAATGAGAATAGTAGCATGCACTACAGTTCCCAGGAATGAGAGTTATATGAGAAGTCAATGCTGAAAAGGAAGATCCATGACAGAGAGTTTGGGAGAAATAACCCTGCTGCTCCTCCAAGGCCTCCTAAATATTTCTCTAAGCCATTCAGCTATCTAAGAAGACAGCAGGAAAAGATGGATAAGCAGCATTCCCAAGCCTAAACCTAAAAGATGATGAGAGATTTAAATGACAAATTGTAGACTTGATATTTTTGGAAACTTACATATATATACAATTCTTCATTACTGTCTAATTATCTCTTTCATTATCCTTTGCTTACCTGCTCATATTTTTCTACATAGTTTCTTTTATGTCCATAATTCACCTTATTGTCAAGGGTTCTGACTTCAACAAATAGGGGGAGATTGTTGGGTATTTCATCCACATGAACCCAGATTTGATGAAGTCACCCTGGAACTAAGATGAATTAAGTTGTATTTGATGCTTGGTTTGAGTTATATGTTTGCAG
This sequence comes from Platanthera guangdongensis, assembly GCA_039583875.1. Lineage (NCBI taxonomy): Eukaryota > Viridiplantae > Streptophyta > Magnoliopsida > Asparagales > Orchidaceae > Platanthera > Platanthera guangdongensis. The sequence goes on along the minus strand of CM077159.1, from coordinate 54,942,131 downwards.
GAATTTCACTAGAAGTGTAGACCATTGTTAGTCCACAGTGGGTCACCAAACACAGGAACTGTGCAATGTAATCCCTCATTGCATATTCCAAGGTGTTGACTCATGTGTGGTCTCTCTATTGGGATACACTTCATATTCAAGCTATTGGACTATGGGAAAGGAATTGGGAGTTGACTACTCTAGAAGAATCAGTTATTCCTACATCAGAAATTTTCTAAGTGTTTTACTCGAGTAGAGCTTTCACCTACTCGAGTAGTCTGAGTATAATATACTCGAGTAGCTAAGTCAGCTACTCGAGTAGACATAGTCATATACTCGAGTAGCTAAGTCACATACTCGAGTAGACAAAGTCATATACTCGAGTAGCATGCTTATATACTCGAGTAGATTACTCTTTTTACCCGAGTATTAATGGGTTTCCTCTTCTAAATTTCTCTAAGTCATATACTCAAGTAAGTATACTCATATACTCGAGTAAGTATACTCACTTACTCGAGTAGATAGAAACATACTCGAGTAGTTCATTATACCTACTCGAGTAGATCATGTGTCACTCGTGTACCTTGATATTTCCCTACTCCAGAAATTTTCTAAGTCTTTTACTCTACTAGAACTTTCACCTACTCGAGTAGATTACTTCCTCTCGAGTAGTTTAGTTCAACTACTCGAGTAGTTGCCAGCTGACCTCTTCAGAATTTTTCTAAGTATTCCACTCGAGTAGTACTTCATGTACTCGAGTAGTTCGTGTAATATACTCGAGTAGCTTCTCCAGTACTCGAGTAGATCCTTTATGTACTCGAGTAAGTCTCTACACATACTCGAGTAGTTCTGTCTGCTTACTCGAGTAGTTAATTTCTATAACTCGAGTAGTCTATCGACATATACCCGAGTATGTTCTCCTTCATATACTCGAGTAGTTATTCAACTACTCGAGTAGTTATTGACTTACTCGTGTAGTTGGCTGAATCTTTCCGAAATTTTTCTAAGTCCTTTTTCTGACGAGATTTTTCAAATCACGCGACATGATTGGTCCACGTGTACATCATTATGACCGATTATGACCGTTAGTCTCTCCTATATAAGGTCTTATCAGAAAATGACAAACCCTAAGTATTCTCCAAGCTTTCTTGTCATTCTATTTCGAGAAATATTCTTCAGCCGACTCCTCTCTGATTTTCGCAAATCGTAAGCCGCCGCCGCCGCCTTCTTCTCCGGCCAAAGCTTCTACTTTCAGAGGACTATTCTGAAGAAAGTTACAGATCGAGATCGACTTCGCTGATCATATTCTCTCTCGATTTCTGTAAAAGCGAGTAAATCCAGATCGAAGCCGAGAACCTCTTCACCAATTTCTGAAAGTGCTGCAAAGTTGAAAAGAAGAAGATCCTGGCCGTTTCATTCAGAACTGAGTGATTTACTGTTTGTATTCTTGTAAACACTTTATTTATCTTGTAGGAGAAATCTTCTCCGAGTGTAGGAGTTTTTCACTCCGAGTTTGTAGGAAGTGTTATCTTCCGAGGTGTAGATCCCTTTGTTTGGATCGAGTTTGTAGGAACTTTGTTCCGAGGGTAGGATCGATTTTTGGTCCGAGATAGTGGAGTAGCCGAGTCTAGTTGAGTGCTAGATCGGTGAGGGAAAGTGGATGTACCCAAGGTTGGGGAACCACTATAACTCTTGTGTCGTCTGTGATATTGGTAGATCATTCTGTGCTGTGCTATAACTATTTTTTATTCCGCAAAAAGACGCACAACTCACCTATTCACCCCCCCCCCTCTAGGTGATTTAGGTTGGCAACCGTTTTCTTTCAATACACCATACCCAAGTCTTATGGCCACTTCTCTTCTACACCACCTTTTTCTTATTCCTCTCCGGTCCTACCAGGACCAAGGAGTAATGGAATACGGTGTTTGTGTTGTCGTAGCACTGACCACGTGTTGAAAGATTGCGCGGAATTACAGCGCCAGTTGGAGGAGGAGGATGAACCGGCTATCCGATTCGTTCCGTCCACCTCTCAATCGGCTGCTCCTTCTGATTCTGATGATATATTCGCACCACCACCTTGTCTATGGGGGACTGCTGTGTATATACACACCAGACTTTCTACTAATCAGTGTGACGATATTGTGGTGCCGTCTCTCCCCATGCATTCTTCCACTCTTTTGTATTCACCCCTAGAGGAACCTGCATATATTTTATCTGATGTTATTGTTCCTCTGCTTTCTTTGCAAGAATTATCTATCCCAATATCTAGTGAGTCAGTTGATGATACCGATGATGATCTATGCTTGGATCCTGCTGGGAGTGAGACAGGGAACACTCCCCCTATTTCTGACTATTTTAGTTCTTCATCTCCTTTATTTCTTGATCCACTTTCTATATCTGAGCCCGTGCGGTTTGAGTCTTTGCAGGTGCTTGAGGAGGAATTGGAGCTTTCAGCTCGAGCCATAGATGTTGGCATCCTCTTTTGCGAGGAGGTTGATTCCTCCTCTGTTGAGGAAGCTCCATTGATTGTTTTATACTCCTGCCATCTCCCTGTAGTAGACGATACCTTGCTGGGCAAGGATATATTTTGCTGTGAGATGAGTGAGGACCACCGCTCCTCCTCTTCACACTTCCTATTTCATCTGCCTGCGAGGAGCAGGTATGATTATTTAGGCAGAGGGGTAACTATTTTATCACCGTATCGGTACCCGTTACTGCAACGGATAATGGAACAGTTGCTTGTGCACTTTTATTTTCATAGGCCCATTAGCTAGGACTTTTCGTTCTTCGAATAAGTCGTGATGGGATGACAATAACCCCAGTACTTATCTTATATTTTCTGCATTTTTATTTTTCATGTCTATTTTAGTATTAGTATTTCTTTGTATTTTGTATATTTTTCTTTTATTTTTGTGGAGCTCACCCCTGTAGGTATTCATGGCAAACACGTATTGGCAGGGTTGTGATTCTTCGTATGGCGGAACTACTTCTGTGTTTTCATGCGTCTTCTGGCATGCTCATTTGCTAGGCATGGGGTAACCTCTCCCCCGACTTATATTTCATTGTTTTTATTGCATATCTTGTGACAGGTTGCATGGATTAAATCTGGTGGGGAGAGATTCGAGTTGTTATCCGCGCACATGCACATTCCACTCGCATACTAGAAGCTTTTATTGTTATATCATTTGGATTTGCTTTGCACTTACAACACCCACTTGAGTGCGTTTACTTAAGCACTTGCACGTCCCGAGCTTGTTTATTACTTGTGCGTAGAATAAAGAATGCTGTGTTGATTGAGGATTGCGTGATGGAGTAAAATGTTGACTATAAGAGTGTTCCTAGGCGTGCACTCGTGCTAACTTAGAGTCTGTGTAGATTAAAATTCTTTATATGCTTATAGTTTCTATTTTTCTATTCGCGTAGATTTTATTTACGGTACTCTAGTTGTGAATGGGGTTGTGAATCAAATGGTGTTGTAGGATTGTGTGTGGGAGTTCAATAGCCTTGTATTGCTCGAGTCGGGAGGAAGGGTTGTCTATCTCGGTGGCTAAGAACTTGCCCATAGCTACTCTCGAAGCATGGGTACATGGTTAGTCAAGTGCGCGCATGATGTAGGCCATCACTTTGTCTAGTTTGAGCATTGTACCATTCCCGACATCTATTCGTTGCTATACCCGTTGAGCCTATCCCTACCATTGACATCCCTACGCCTCGCTGCCAAAGCCATATAGCCTTTGCTACTCGCACAACTGAATGTGGTCGCTCGGTAAGCTTGTTTTGTTGTAGTTTGTATCTGTTATGTGTGGGCAGTTATGTTGGTGTTTGTGCAGCTTATGGTGTTGTCGTTTTTCGGCTTGTTTTTGCTTTTTGGATAAAAAAGGAAAATAAAGGAAAAAATATATCTAATAGTAAATGAAATGAAAATTCCAAATGTGGAATAAAAGAAAAAAGAAAAAAAAATATTGTTGTTGAGTTGAAAATTTGTTGTATTGTGTTCGTTATGGGCGTGCACGCGCCGTCAAAAGTCCAAGTCTGGTGCTGTGTCACACATGTTTGTTTTGGAGTTTAGCTGTGAGTGTTTTCGGGCGATCTGATTTTGGGTGTGCGTGTCCATCTTGTTTATCTTTGTATACCCCGCTTTCGCCTAAGCCTATATTATACTCCAAGTCCTACGGATTCGTGCTTGAGTCAAAGTAGTGCCGTGGAGAGAGTGTGAATGGGCGAGCATATGGTTACCGACATTGGTGGATTCCTTTGGAGATTTTCCTGAGACCTGATCTTTGGCAATGATCACCTCATTGTCCGCCTGCTTTCGTTCTACGCACAGCCAAGTGATTCATCATGATTCACTTTAGGAGTATTTGTAATATCTTCTTTACGTTTATAGGAACTCGAAATTATTATGTATGCATAGAAGAGTATTCTACTATTGCTTTTTGTACATGAGGGTATTACTTCACATGGTGGTCTATTTATGCAATTGGTTAGTCAACTAGCCTTCTTAAGCTCCGCTTAGTGATGATTTGCTCGGGACGAGAAAATTTTTAAGTCTGGTGGTGTGATGAGTCTGATTTATATAGGGTTTTTCAGACTCATATGGGCTAGTTTTCACGCACTTGCACTACACGTTTAGTATGTTATCGTTGATTTTTCATTTATACAGCTTTTCATGCTAAGTGCATTGTTTTGGCCCATGTGGTGTGCAACTGCGCATTCTGTTGTTGGGGGTAAGCACATGGTGCTCCCCAGGGGCTCTTTCTAGTTGATTTTGTTGCATTTCTGCATTGCTGGAAGGTCCGCTTTTTTGCTTTATTTGTTGTGCAGGTGGTGCATTTCCACAAGGCTAGAATGCAGGTTTGAGGAAACCGCACGGTGGTGCGTTTTCTTAGCACACGGTTCTTTGTGATCGTGCTTTTTTTTTTCTGCAGAAGAAACGTTGAGTTGAGCTCGACGAATTTTGTCGAGCTAAGCTAGATGATCTTCACGCACGGTTAACGCACGGTTTATTCGGAACCGTGCACGAAGGAAATGCACGGTTTTCCTGTAGCTTTTTTGTTTGTTCCATTCTATGGTTAATCATCCATTTCCTTCACGCACGGGCGGGAGCTCCCGTGCGCGAGAAAAATGCATGGTTCCCCTGTTTTGCCTTATTTTCCTGTGCTCTATGTTTACCAGTGCAATTTCCTTAATGCACAGGAGGAAGCGCCCGTGCGCGAGTAAAATGCACGGGTCAACGCATCTTCATCCACAAGCTTGGCCTGGAAGTTAATAACTCACGGTTAGCGCACGGTCGTGCACCAAACCGAGCATGCCTATTTTTCTGACCTGCTTCTTTTTTAAGCGCATATTTTCCTCCATTGGAGACAGATTTTCTCCCCCGCCGCTTTCCGCCTCCGAGGAAGGGTTCTGCTATTTCCCTTCATCTTCCACCTTAGGGAGGTGTTCCGAGCATGCTTTCAACGCCATATTCAAGCCGGAGCTTCCTCTCGGCCTCCTCCTACATCCTTGATCTTCAAGAAGAGTTACATATAGTTTCTCCATCAAGCTAGGAGAAGTTTGTGTCATCCTCCACCAGATCGTGACACGAAGAAGACGTGTCCATTGTGAGTGAGTGACAGCCTCCTCTACCCCGGACGCAGTTGAGGACCGAGCTAGGACTCGGATTGACAACCCAGCAAATCCTACTGTGAATCCTCAACAGGACTTTGGATTCGATCGATTTCGCACACTTTTCTTCTCTTATTGTTGATAGTGTAGCTAAATCTCTTTGTATATGATGAAGTATGCTTATTTTGTAAAACGTTTGTATACGATCATGTCTATGTGATTTTATATTTTCGTTATTTGCTTGAGGTGCGCCTTTATTTTCCATCCGCCAACACATCCGGTTGTGCCACACTAGCAATTGCTAGTGGCGTGCGCAGCGAAGAGGTGCTCTCGACCCTCATTCTGCCATTCTAATCACCTCATCCGTAAGCCTATTCGACCATCCACCCAGCGATTTGGTGCATAGCGGCCCGTGTAGTCTTCCATCCCGCCTGGCGAAGCATCGCATAACGGCGTTGTATAGGAGTAGATGTTAGTGTTTTACTTTTTGTTTCTGCAACAACCAAAACCCCCCTTAGTTAACTCCGACCTAAGGACTTCAATCTCACGTCCTCCTTGAAATTAACTCCACCTTACTGTGTTCCTTGAAGAGATCGATACTTAGGAAAATTCACCAATTTTATATTACTTGTGCGACCGGTACACTTGCCGTCCAATGCATCAGAGTGTCCGCGTGCTACGCGGACTGGCAGTCAGCGAAATCAAGCTGGCGGGCAGGAAATCCCCTGGCCACCTCCCTAATGAAATCCATGAGGGAGGCGAACTGTTCTTGTTGAGGCCGTAGAGGAGCTGCGGGCTGAGCTGGGTGATGCGGCTGAGATGGCGTAACTGCCGGAGATTGCCGAAGAGGAGTTCGACAAGCTGGGGTCCGGCGGATTGGAGTCTGGCGGACTGTGGTGTCCACAGGATCTGCTGCGGCCTGGGGTGCAAGCCGCTGAGTTAGTGCAATCAAAGCCTGGTTGATGGTGTCCAGGCACTGGTCGGTCTCCCTGTGAGATTGTTCAGCCTCCCAGCGAGACTGTTTGATTGCCTCCCACAGCGAGTCCTCTCACGAACTGGGGCAGTCTGAATGGCGAGCTCGGCGGTCTGACATTCTGTCCATTGACTTCAAAAAACTACTTGATCTGAAGGCCGCGTGTTAACTATTGATGCCCAAAAATGGAGAGAGACGGCCACCACTAGCTAACGGATCGAACATGGGGGGAAGGAAGGGAAAAGAGGCGACTGCAAGCAGCTCTTTACTAAGAGGATGAGAAAGAAAGCAGAGCTGTGAGCCACGGCAACACCAGACTTCGCCCGTCGGGGCCTAAATGCCTCTCTTGCGATCGTCTTTCCTTTGATTGCAAATGAGTTTATTACATATAGGAAAGGAAAAGTTGAAGAGCAGAGCAAGCTGGATACTGCAAAGCCCGAGAGTCGAGTCTACAGCCTTTAACAGGTAGGCTCTAAAGATCGAGTCAGCATGCTTTGGGGGTACCACTCCCCCCTATTTATAGGTTCGGGGGCCTGCCAAACGGGCAGGGCTAAAATAACTGGCTACCCGGGGTATAGGACAACCGGGTAGCGGTGACGGGAAGCAAAAAGAAAAGACACGCCAGTCCGAGCAAGAGGGGCGGACTGGGATCGTGGGCTGGAGATTCCGTCTATTACTGCAAGGTGCGATCCTGGCTGGAGGTTTGCGGCCTGTGCAGAATGAGGGCTGAGTCCACCTGAAGAGGTAGTATAATGATAATGTGGGCTAATCCCCTGAGGCCGAACAACCAGGGCGGACTGAGAACAGAGTTTGCCGCCGGAGCTATATTTTACTGAACCTGCTGAGGCTTGACGATCTGGGCGGACTGGAGAATCGAGTCCACCCCTTAAGCAGTATATGACCATGGAACATTGTTGAACATGTTGCGGACTTTGGGTTAACATGTATGAAATCTAAGCTGAATGCCGTGGAAGCTGCCATGATTAAAAACTTCCAAAAGACTATTGACTACAGCTATGACAACTGCATGTGGCTGCATGGTCTGTTGACTGGACCTCAAGTACCTACTGTGCATGTACCAGCTCATGATGAGACTCATCCTCCCCATAATTACTCTCATTACTGGTCAGACAATTAGAATCTATAGAGTTTTGATCCGGATTTCTATCAGGCTGATACTGCTGCTGTTGCTAATGTTGTAGAGATTCCTTCTGCTCCAGTCCCCAAAAAGGGAAGTATGGTGAAGGACCATCTGCTATCATGATAGAACCAAATAGAGAAATAGAAGAAGTGTGGAATCCCATCTCCAAAGTTATTATATTGGATACATTCTCCTTGGTCGATCTTGGAGTAGAAAAGCATCAACATCACTACAACCAAGAGGAATGGAACAAATACAAGGTGTCCTACACTAAAAGGAGAATACATTTCAGAAATCATAGAAATGCTGTTTCGATGCCTGATCCTCCTCCAAGATACTTTCCAAAGCCGAATCCGTATTTGACAGGCAAAGGCAGAAGAATCAGAGTAGGCAGGGGATGTAGTTTATTTTGTGTTGTGTTATGGGTTGCCCCCCTTGTTAATATATATATATATATATATATATATATATATATATATATATATATATATATATATATATATATATATATATATATATATATATGTATATATATATGGGGAGATATCAGGTGCGGGCATGATTACGTGCGCGGGTACAAGAAGGTCATTTTGGGGGTCAAGATGATCTCAAATCGAAACGTGGTCGACATAAAAGTTATAGATATCGGCGAGACGAATAACGTTAATGTTGATCACGTTTTGATTGGAAGCCGTCTTGGCCCTCTATTTCGTCCCCGAAATCTGGGGCGGCGAGAGTGCTACAGTAGCAATCTCTCCGCCCCAGATTTTGGGGCCAAAATAGAGGGCCAAGACCGCTCCAAATCAAAAGGTGATCAACATGAAAGTTATTCATCTCACTGATATCTATAACTTTCATGTTGATCACTTTTCAATTTGAAGCAATCTTGACCCTTGCCCGTATGCCCGTACGCCTGCACCTGATATTTCCCCTATATATATGTAAATGTATATATATATATATATATATATATATATATATATATATATATATATATATATATATATATATATATATATATATATATATATATATATATATATATATATATATATATATATATATATACGACTTTCAATTGTTTGGGAATTTCTGTTTTTGTTTATATCATTTATCCTTTCAAGTTTTCAGATTTTATTATTTATTATGTGTAATTCACCTTAGCTTATAAGGTTCTGACTTTTTCAAATAGGGGGAGATTATTGGGTATTGTAACCACAATAACCCGAATTTGAAGAAGGGCTAAGTTAAGCTAAGAAGAATTGTGATTGTATTTGATTCTACTTTTTAGTTATGTACTTGCAGGTTTACTTTGCATAGTACACAACGATATCAGGTTACATTGGTTCAGTGAACACAGGACTACACAATGTAATCCTTCATTGTTTGAGCCAATGTGTTGACTCGCGTGTAATCTCTCTATTGGGGTGTACATCTATCCAAAGTATAGGAGAAGAATCAAGGATGGTCAAGAGTTAGACACAGGAAAACATGAATTTTACCTAAGTAAAATTCGGCGAGTATGGTTCAGCATACATGTTGAATTCGTCGAGTATCGTCATTAATACACGCCGAATTTGTCGAGTATACTTACCAATACCCGTCAAATGCGTCGTATATACTTAGGCAAAATTCATTGGAGTGCGAAAAATTTGTTAAGTAATATTCGTCGAGTGTCATTGTGCATACTCGTTGAGTTCGTCGAATGTATCTAACGATACTCACCGAAGTCGTCGAATATGCTTAGTGATACACGCCAAATTCGTCCAATCAAGTCGACATTACTTCTCTTGATTATTCCAAGTCTAATTAATCGAATATAGGCATTTACTGCGTCGAGTCTGTTGATCGATACTCGACAAATATTTCGAGTATGCCTGGTGATACTCAACGAATTCGTCGAGTATGAATTGTCTCCATGGTGTCGAGTGACCCGCCGATCTGAGATAATTTGATTAAGGCATATTCGTCGTATATCAAGATGTATTCAACAAGTATCAATATGATACTCGATGATACTCAACGAATTTGACTTAGGTCATTTTTTCGAAATTTTCAAAGACTAGTTTACAGGTTCATTCGGTCATGCACAACAACTTTTAGGGTTTTTTTTTTGGAAATCCTTTATAAACGTTGGTTTGATTCTCTCTATATATATGTTTCGATGATTTTCAAATCTTCCAATATTGCTAATTGCTAATTTTGAAATCACACGGCTTTCCAAAAACATAACGGATGGCTCGACTTTTCCGATCTCTCAATTCCTTCCGTTCAGCCGCCAGAGAAGTGCAAGATTCATCGTCTTTGACTTTCATGACAGGATTACTTCTTCTCTCAAGATCTATTCTCCTCAAGATCTCATCATTCTATTATTGAAGGTTCAAGATTCAAAGTTTTCAAAGCTTTCAACTTTTCAAGTTCTCCAAATCTCAAGATCAACTATTTCGAAGAATGTCGGAGCGAAGACTTGTCATCGTTGTTGTATTGTAATATTCATATACTATTGTAGGAGATTGTTTCTCCAAGTTTGTAGATCCGTTTGAGGAACGGGTTTGTAGATCCGTTTGGGGGTTGAGTTTGTAGATCCGTTTGTGGATCGACTTTGTAGATCTGCGTGTGGATCAAGTTTTAGATCTTGTTTTGGATTGAGGTGTCGGAGAGTTTTTTCTCTGAGGTCTAGGAGCGTTGCTCCGAATTGTAAGATTGTTACTAATCTTAGAAAGGTGAAGTAGCTGAATCTAAACCTTCGTGGAAGATCAGTGAGGCGGGACTGTGGACGTACCCAATACGGGGAACCACTATAGATCTCTGTGTTTGTGTGCTTGTTTATTTCTGAGTAATTTTTAATCTGCAAAAAGTCACAAACATCACCTATGCACCACCCTCTAGGTGAATTAGTTAGACGCTAGATACTTTCATGCAACGGTCACTCAAGTAATATAAAATTTGAATTTATCCCCAAGTATCGATCTTGAATGAATGCAGGTTGGGGAAGTGAGTCGTTTGTTTAGATAATTGCCTATAAAAATTTGAAAATGATGATTTGGGTTTTATTTGGTTGGTGGTGATTATTGTAAGAGAGAAATAAACTAAAATTTTTTGGGTCACATTCACTACTTCGCAAGGCATGGGGATTATGTGGGCCATTACCACCGCTTGGCTTAGCGAATGCACGAGTAGGCTTGTGGATGGAGTGGCAATGATGATGAAATTGAGGGTTCAGTTCACCTCCTCGCATGACGCACAACTAGCAATTGCTAGGATGGTAATCTATATTCATCACAAACATGGAAGATTGAGGCACACTTCAAACACACATAAACCATATATACATTCATAGAAATGAAATTAACATTCGAACCAAGGGGTTATAGTGTACGTCAACTAACCAATAGAGATAATAATGACAAACTTCAACAAGAAATGAGAAATAGCGCGAGATATAACCGAATCTGAAGACTCGTGGAAGATTCATAAGAGGAATCATTGGGTCATCACTCTGCATCCTTGCTTGTTCTTTTACTACTTTATGTGCTACAAGAGGGTTGTCATGTAACACCCCCATGCGTCACATAAAATATAACAGAAGGAGCGGTCGGGGCCCCACACCATATTCCATGTATAGTCAGTGGAGTTGCTCATTTAAACCATACCATGGTATACAGATCGTAACTCAGAGTGCATTCTAGTGGAAGCAGTTATCTTAGTTGTAGAACCAACATACCAGGAATGCCTACTATGAACATATGAATGATATATATTAAATACACAACATGTTTTGGCCTTAAGGCCTTACAACTATTTCCTTTACAAAATGTGTCTTCATACGTCAGCACACAGACCGACAATACTTGAAAATAGTAAGCATTCATTTTTTGGTATTCGAGCGCCAATCAATCACAACATAAGGGACTTCAGCCCGCTACTCTCCACATGGCTCTCCAGCACCTACATAGCACGACCCACTAAAACATGACAAACAAAGAAACCGTCAGGATTAGCTGACCAAATTGTAACGACCCCTTACTCGGGGCGGCAGTTCTCCTTCCCTGCAAGCAGCATCATATATATCTTTTGGCAACAAATATACGCATTTAAGCACCATTGTCCATAGACATAGGCTCCATCGGCCACACACCCCGTGCACTCAGGGAACATTCTTGGTATACCGGACTTCTCCGGATCCCAAAACCATCTACAGTCCCAGGCTTGATGGTTCACTTGAGCATTCTAGTCTTTTTCGGCCAGGGGCCTAAGACTCTCATTATGATAACGATGAAAACCAGTTACCTTAGGCAATCAAGCCAAGAATTACATAATGCAGGTATAGTTCAGCCTAATCTCGTTGCTCAAATTTCCATGTCATTGATGAAAGTCGAAGCAATCAAGCCATAAGACAAGATGTGGGTTAGCCTCCCATTACCTGTTCGGCTCTTTAGCCTTTTTCGGTGGGCACTTTTGGCTCAACAACTTCAATTATTGCCCACCTTTTCCCCAGGACCTGAGCATGCAATCAACATAAACAATGGCTCTCATGGCCTCAATAGCTGGGCTCTTCGGGCTCTCAGCTTCACTTTCCCCCCACATTTTCCCCAAGACCTGAGCTTACAAGGATCCCATCAATGGATCTTACGGCCATAATAGTTGGGCACACAAGGCTCAACAGATTTAAGTAATGGCCCCAAGGACTCCAAGAGACAGACCTCACAAACATAGCTCACTACGAGCTATCGCTAGCGGTAACACTACCCCCACGCAGTAGGGGACATAAGTCGTTTCTTCCCCATTTTGGGTGTTTTCCTAGAGATCATCTCTAGTACTACAACTGTAGCATCCTGCACACCCCCTTGACCCTGAATTTTACACATTTATCCATGGAGTCTTCTCTGGCACGGAAAACAATTCATCACCAATATAAACCAACCTGTCCAAATGGAATTCACACAGCATGCCTATTCTGTTATTCAATTCCGGATTCTATATGCAATTTCTACCCGGGATCACAATGATCTACTCGCTGGAAACCACAATTTTCTTCACCTTTTGCTGAGGCATTCCATGCGCGTATTCAAATTGAGGACTTCACTTATCTAAGTAGAAAGTCATTACCCTTGTTGATTGCTTAGAAGATATGCTCTTGCTTTTGATCTGGATGGAACTGATTCCCACTACTTCCTCTCCACTAATCCAGCTTCACTCGTGATTCCGATCATTAAAACACCATGGATCACCTTTTCCGATGGCTTCCTGGACTTCTTACTTCTCTTCCCTCAAGAACCTCAAGAACTAAGAGAGAAAGAGAGTGAGAGAGAAAACAAGAACTCAACCTCATTTCCAGCCTTTAACAGAGAGCTACCGCCATGCGGTATCTCCTACCTCAACATGGTATTATATGTGGTGGCCACTTAGCTCAATCTACATCGCTCTGCTCCTCAAAAATTGCTTCAGCCTTACTGACACGTGGCCAGCTACTGCCGCGTAATAGATCATTACTACCCCGCAGTAGTTTTTCAATGCTTAGTCGAGTGCATTGAGTGTGCCGAGTTCGCCGAGTGCATCGTGTACGTCGAGTGCATCGAGTGGTATTGCTGTGCGTTACATTTCTACCATCACAAGGTACCTACCTGAAACAAATGTTGAATTAATTCATCTAGATACCGTCAGTGTTGACACTACCGCCTGGTGGTAACTTTCGGAAATCGACTCCTTCACAATTTCAAGATTTTTGGGGCATTACAAGTAACCTCCTCCTATTTTACGTGTCTTCTCTCGTGAACTACAATCTGACCACGAACTTTGCAAGTTCACCTCCCTTAGTGATGAGAATGAAGCTAAGATCTCTTTCTTGATGTCCTTGGATGATAGAGGTAGCCCGGGGAGAAGCCCTAATAGTTGGAGGAACAAGGAGAGGAGTTAGAGCTTGATGAGTTGTAAATATACGTATTTTTATGTATATTACTTAAGTCATTTTCATTTCTTTTCGTTATGTTTTGTTAAATTTCTTTAATAACATGTTTCTTTTTTTTTGTAAATAATGTTCTAACTTAACTTTATTTTTGTTTCCTGAAATTTTCTGGAAAATTGTCAGAAAAAGCATAGTACACGCCCGTGTACTTTGGGTCACGCCCGTGACTAGGGCGTGATACTCTAATTTCCCGTGAATCAGCTGTTTTTGAAGAAAAATCATGTGACACGCCCGGCCACATGCCCGTGTCAAATGACACGCCTCGTGACCGATGCCCGTGTCAATCCAGCTCGACGAAAACACGCTCAACGATCGTCGACCGACCCAACACGCCCAGAGTCACGCCCAGCGTCACGCCCATGACCTAGGGCGTGACCTCTCTACCTGGCCCAACAAGACTGTACCCGTGACTTTTGACGCAACCCGCGCCCAGATCGACCTCCCCGACACGCCCACCATCACGCCCGTGACCTAGGGTGTGACTGCCACGTGTCCAGCCAGAAGTTAAATTTCCCGTCAAATTGCCGGATCGAATCTCGCATAGTGTTGACACGCCCGTATCAGAGGGCGTGTACTTCGAAATTGTTTCATATAAATTTCCATGTTCTGTATGAGCTGCTATTCCATTTTTTGGATCCATTTTGTATAAGGGTCGGGTGTTAGATGAGTTTCAAAGCCTATGTAAGGGAATTTCTCCCCTCTCCTTTATTTTAGTTTTAGCTTTGTAATCGTTGTTTTAGATTAATAAAATTGTAGATTTTCTCCCTTTCTATGGATTTGGATTTAATCTTTGTGTCCACTCTCTTATGCAATCTTATTTTTTCTTTTGTTTTATCCTTTATTTTTGTTGTTTTAAAATGGGTGTGTGTGTATGAGATTAATTTTCATGCTTTTATACTTCGCTAATTTTACTTGGATTTGTTTAGATTAGGATTTCTATAGCCTTTTATGCATCCCTATAAATACGTAAAAGTACTTTCAAAGTATTTTTTATTTTTCACTAACTTAGATTTTCTTATTAAGTTTGTAAACTTTTCGTTCTTTTTACTTTATTTGCACATTTTTAGCACTCTTACGGAGTTATAGGAATGCATATATATTTGTTTTAATTTTTTGAGCACTTTGATTTTCGCTCAAAACAGTTTTGTTTATTTTATTTTTCTGACTTCATTTTATTCATTTCTACCGCATTCTACCGGTAGAAATGTATTGTTTTAATTTTTCAAGCACTTTCATTTTGCGTTTATTTGCAAATGTTTTTGCTCGATTAATTTTAATTTTCACTTTTTATGCATTTCTACCGCATTCTAGCGGTAGAAATGTAGTAATTTTAATTTTTCAGTCATTATTTTTTCTTATTTTGGTATGTGTGCGTGTGTGTATGAGATAGATTTTATAGCTTTCTTTCCTTTATGTATAGTGCGTGTGCACATTTTTTTCTGCCTACTCGTTAAGAGTTAAGTGCCGCATTGTTTTTCTTTCCAGTAGAGTGTATTTGCGTATTTTATTTCAGCAGACTGAGTGTTTTCATTTCCGTAGAGTGGGTGTGTGTGTCTTTATTTCATGTCGAGTGTGTGCGTGTGTTTTTATTTCTATTGTATGTGTGTGTTTTTATTTCAAGTAGAGTGCATGAGTATTTCATTTCATGTTGAGTGTGTGTGTTTTACTTTCCGTCGAGAGCGTGTGTGTGTTTTCTAATTCAGTAGAGTGCGTGCGCGGATGCATTTATTTTCTCCTACTCGTTTGAGTAGGACTCGCTTTATTTTTCCCGCCGACTCGTTTGAGCCGGGACTTGTCATTTACTGCTTTCATTTACCCCCTACTCGTTCGAGTAGGGATCGCAATTTACTGCTTTCTTTACATCTTTATTTTACTGCTTTCCTTTTCCTACTTTCATTTTTCTGCTTAATTTTATCGCTTTTTTCCGCAAGCCGTCCTCATTCCGATGAGTGGCTAACCGCTCTTAGCCCTCTGTATCGAAGAGCATTGGGACAGATAAAATAGCTTTAAATAATTAAAAGTCTTGTTTTTCACATTAATTAAATTAACTTAAGGTTTGCGTTGGGTTTACGAAGCGTAGAACCACATATCGATGTGTGGGCTCTATTTCCGTAGTGCATACGCTAGCTAGCCGAGAGGCCGTGCGTATGCACTGACCTCCCCTAGATAAAGGGAGTTCCGCACTAAACCGCGAGAGAGGAGGAGCACAAACTCTACCGGATTTGGTTCCCCACCAAATAGCGGTGTTCTTATCGTAATGCGGGCATTGAGAGGAATCCTTCGTCGGACGAGAGCCCGGTTGAATAGTCTTAATGTTCGGGTGAGCGATAGTCCTAGAGATAGTTGAGCTCATTTTAGTGGAACCTCCACGGCCAAGTCTCCGCCTTAATTAATTTGGAAAATAGGATCTCTTTTTATTAAAAGTTTATTTTAGTTCAAATTTTATTCGATGTGATTGCGCTAAGCTCTTCATCGGCTCCATCTTTTAAAGCTTTTATTTTCTATCTTTTTATATATATATAAAAATAACTCGACAAGTTAAATATCAGTAAAATAATAGTCCCCTCCAGGGAAGAGTAGAAATTATCAACCCGACCCCGAGAACAATACGACCTCGATATTCCACAACGGAATATCCTGTACTACTCACGATAGATGCACTTGCCTCCATTCGTTAAAACTCGATTTCAAATGTTTTATATCCAAAAAATAAATCTGCGTGCCCCGTTTTCTAAATAAAACTAATTCCGCTTTTCTAAATAAATCGCCCGGGGCGTCGAGGGCTCGTAATACTTTTTGAAGTTTTAAACCGCATCAGAGCCCCTCCTTATAATGGGTGGCAAACTGGGCGGACTGGATTAGAATACAGTACAAAATAAATTTTGGAATCCAGATTAGGGAAAAATCTTGCGCTTAAATAGTAAACTTGTCAAAAATGGTCATGCACAGTCGAATGCATCACTGTGCGTATGAAACATGCATTATTAATGTAACACCACTCCAGTCAAGAAGAATGTAGCAGATGGTCCGACCGAGTCCCCGCGCTATATTCAATAAATAGACAATATCGTTAAAAAATGAAACCAAACAACAACGCAACCTAATACAGAGCTACTTTCAAGCAGAAGTAATTTAAAATAACAATAACCATAAACATTAATGTCTATTATACACAATACATTTGGTTTTAAGGCCTTACAAACTTGTTAAAGTTTATACCACATGGTAATTTCCATACATCGTGTTAGAAAGTAGAGAAAAGAAGCGAAAAGTAGAGAACAAGCGAATAAACTTTTGAATAATTGAAATTTTATTATCCAAAAAGGTATCTATTACAAAGGTATGCCCTCCTTTATATAGAATGGAGGAGAGATGAGAGAATACAAATAAGAGATGTGGGACTATAATTTACAGGACAAGCGGACTATACAAAACAAACCGCACAAGCCGCGCGGTTAGACAGCAGGGCTAACCGCACGGCTACCACCAGAGAGGAAGAGAGACTGCCAGGGAAGACCGCTAGACCGCCCGGTCTCCAAGCCGACTGAGACAAACCGCCAGACCGCGCGGTCTTCAACCTGCCAAGACAGACCGCCAGACCGCCCGGTCACCAACTTCAACACTCCCCCTCAAGCTGGAGCATATATATCGATCATGCCCAGCTTGTCACAGATGTGGAAAAAGGAAGCGGACACTGGCTTGGTGAAGACGTCTGCCAACTCGTTGTCGGACGTGACAAATAGAGTGCAAATCTGTTTCTTCAATATTTCTTCTCGAATAAAATGACAGTCGACTTCTATGTGTTTTGTTCTCTCATGAAAGACCGGATTTTTGGAAATGTGTATCGCGGCCTTATTGTCACAGAACATAGGAAGAGGATAGTTATAAACCTCTCCTAAGTCAAGCATGAGAGCCCGCAACCACTTCAACTCACATGTAGTCGATGCCATGCTACGATATTCAGCCTCTGCACTAGACCTGGAAACGACAGACTGTTTCTTGCTCTTCCAACTCACAAGATTGCCTCCAACAAATGTGCAGAAACCTGAAGTCGATTTGCGGTCCCCTTTGTCATCTGCATAGCTTGAATCAGAGTAAGCTTCAACCCTTAGGTGACCATTCTTCTGAAATAGGAGTCCTTTCCCTGGAGCAGCTTTAATATACTCTAATATCCTCAGAGCAGATTGTAGATGACACTCCCTCGGAGCTTGCATGAACTGGCTCACCTTGCCAACAGCATAGGAGATGTCGGGTCTGGTTACCGTGAGATATATGAGCTTGCCCACCAGACGCCGGTATCTCGTAAGATCAGAGAGAAGAGGTGAGTCATCTGTCCAAGTTTTGTCTTCTCCAGCAGCCATAGGACAACGTGCAGGTTTAGCACCAGTGAGTCCTGCATCCTTTAAAAGATCAAGAGCATACTTCCGTTGTGAAAGGACCATGGAGTTGGGCTTTCTAGAGATTTCAATCCCCAGAAAGTATTTCGGGGAGCCCATATCCTTTGTAACCAGATGTTGACGAAGGTGTTTCTTGGTCATCAGTATCCCATCCTGGTCATCGCCAGTAAGAAGAATGTCATCAACATAAACCGCAAGAACAACAAGACCAGAGGCGGTTTTCCGAACAAACAAGGAGTGATCTGCTGAGCTTCGTGTAAAACCAATGGCCGCAACAATGCCACTGAACTTGTCAAACCAGGCACGAGGACTCTGCTTGAGGCCATAGATAGCCTTCTTTAGCCGGCATACCCGTGTCTCCCCCTGAGCAACATACCCAGGAGGTTGCTCCATGTAAACAGCTTCCTGCAGATCTCCATAGAGGAAGGCATTCTTAACATCTAGCTGCGAGATAGGCCAATCCCTGTTGACAGCTACAGAGAGAAGAACCCGAATAGTGCTGAGGCGAGCCACGGGCGAGAAAGTGTCAAAGTAATCAACCCCATAAGTTTGGGTAAAACCCTTGGCAACCAGGCGAGCCTTATAACGATCCACACTGCCATCCGGGAGAAACTTCACCACGAAGACCCAGCGACAACCAACAACATCGGTGCCGAAAGGAGGCGGAACAAGGGTCCAGGTACCCCGTTCAGAGAGAGTAGCAATCTCCTCATCCATGGCAACTTTCCAGTGAGGAATAGTAAGGGCCTCCTGGTAGGAACGGGGGGTGGTAGTTGCCGAGATAGCCAGGGCAAAGGCTCGGCGAGCAGGGGTAAGGCGATCGTAGGAAACAACCGCAGCAAGAGGATGGTGGGTACAAGCCCGAACCCCTTTGCGAAGAGCAATCGGGAGATCCTGGTCAGCAGGTGCCTCAATATCCGGAGTATCCGTGGTGGAGAGAGCTGGCCCGGGAGTAGAGAGAGATGGCAGCGGAGTGGAGGGAGAAAGCGGAGTAGAGGGTGGAGATGAGGAGGATGGGGAAGGCGGTGGAGTGGGTGGAGAGGACGGAACCTCAGTGGGAGCAGAGGGAAGGGATGGGTTGGTATGAAAAGGAGGAGCAGGAGGAGGAGAAGAGGAAGCGGGAGAGAAGTAAGAGGCATTGGCAAAGAAGGTGACATCCGCAGAGACAAATTGCTTGCGGGTAACAGGGTCAAAGCAACAATAGCCTTTCTGAGTGGGAGAATAGCCCAGAAAGACACATTTGGTGGCACGGGGTGAGAGTTTATCACGGGTGGCAGCGGGAGAGTGCACAAAAGCGGTGCACCCAAAGATGTGTAGAGGAAGAGGAAAGGGATCCTTGTCCGGATAAAGAATGGAGAAGGGGGTAGCACCGTGGAGAACGGTGGAGGGAAGGCGATTGATGATATAGCAGGAGAGAAGGACAGCATAGCCCCAATAGGAGCGAGGAACATGCATTTGATTCATCATAGTGCGAGCGACATCAAGAAGGTGACGGTTTTTGCGTTCCGCCACCCCATTTTGTTGGGAAGTGTAGACACAGCTGGTTTGACGAATAATATCATGGTGAGTGCAAAAGGAGGAGAAGTCGTGGCTAAGATACTCCTGAGCATTGTCAGAACGAAGGACTTTAATAGATGTAGCAAACTGAGTTTTAACCATCGAATAAAAGGAGGTCCAAACAGAGAATAACTCGGAGCGATCTTTAAGAAGATATACCCACGTAGATCGAGAGAAATCATCAATGAAGGTGACAAAATAGGAACTGCCCCGACCGATGGTGAGGGTAGGAGCGGGACCCCATATATCAGAGTGAACGAGGTCGAACGGATGGGAGGAGCCCCGACGCTGCGTTGGTGGGAAGGAGGAGCGGTGATGTTTGCCAAGTTGACATGCATCACAGTTTAGAGGAGGATGATGAGGAGGGAGGTGCGGCAGGAGTTGTCGTAGAATGCGGGGAGGAGCATGACCAAGGCGAAGATGCCATTGGAGAAGATCTGTAGAGGAGGAGGAGAAGACGGATAGAGCAGAAACGTTGTCAAGGAAGTAGAGGCCACCACTCTCAGTCCCGGTAGCAATCGTCCATTGGGAGTCCGGATCCTGAAAAGCACAAGAGGTAGGGGTGAATGTGACAGAACACTGTAGTTGCTTGCATAAAGAAGTAACCGATAATAAATTGCACGGAAACTTGGGCACATAGAGGGTATCAGCCAAGCAGAGAGACAGAGTGACTTGAACCATGCCCGTCCCATGGACCGGGGAGGGAGATCCATCAGCAACAATGACTGGGGGCAACTGAGCCTGTGTGTCAAGAAGAGAGAAAAATTGAGGGTTGCCTGTCATATGACTTGTTGCACCAGAGTCGATGAGCCATCGTCCGCGAGTCACAACATGAGCACTACCAGAAGAGGTGACCACGGAGGCTGACGGGCTGGAGGAGAGGAAAGCCATGGAAGCAAGAGAGTAGCAAACCGCTACGAGAAGAACAAGCCGCGAGAAGAGAAGAGAGCACCAAGCCGGGCGACCAGAAAATAGGTCGGGCGGCTAGAAAGGCCGCTTCCAAGAAGCCGAGCAAAGCAGAGGGAAAGAAGTCGCACGACCTGAAAAAGTCGGGCGAACAGAGGAGAACAAGTCGCGCGGCCAAAGATGAGGCCGAGGCGACTAGCAAGCAGGAGCGGGTAGATGGCAACAAGAAGAAAGCGGCGAAAAAAAAAAGGCAAAGGTCCAGCGGGGAAGAGGTCGCGCGGACTGAGAAGACCGAGCGAACAGAAGAGAAGAGAAGAGCAGGTGACCGCGACCAAGATGCGGGTAAGAAAGGAATAACCCGCACGGTCAGGCAGAACACAGCAGCTGCGAGAAGGCGGGCAAAGGCACAGCGGGGAAGAGGTCGCGCGGACTAAAAAGGCCGAGCGAACAGAAGAGAGGAGAAGAGCTGGTGACCGCGACCAAGATGCGGGTGAGAAAGGGACAACCCGCACGGTCAGGCAGATCACAGCAGCAAGCCGCGAGTAGAGAGACAACACACGTGGATAGGGACAGACCGCAACGACTAGGAAGTCGGAGCGGGAGGAAAGAGCAAGGAGCGCGGCGACAAGGAAACAGGTCGCCGCGACAAAGATCAGTAGGAGAAGAGAAGAAGAAGCAAGCCGCGCGAACAGGGCAGCGGACAGAAACAAGCCGCGCGGATAGAAATAAGCCGCGCGGACAGAGAGAAGCCAAGTCGCGAAGCAAGTCGCAGAATGCTGAAAACAAGCCGCGAACAACAGAGGGTGCACAGAATCAGGAGGAAATGACCGTGTCCTCTGATACCATGTTAGAAAGTAGAGAAAAGAAGCGAAAAGTAGAGAACAAGCGAATAAACTTTTGAATAATTGAAATTTTATTATCCAAAAAAGGTATCTATTACAAAGGTATGCCCTCCTTTATATAGAATGGAGGAGAGATGAGAGAATACAAATAAGAGATGTGGGACTATAATTTACAGGACAAGCGGACTATACAAAACAAACCGCACAAGCCGCGCGGTTAGACAACAGGGCTAACCGCACGGCTACCACCAGAGAGGAAGAGAGACTGCCAGGGAACACCGCCAGACCGCCCGGTCTCCAAGCCGACTGAGACAAACCGCCAGACCGCGCGGTCTTCAACCTGCCAAGACAGACCGCCAGACCGCCCGGTCACCAACTTCAACACATCGTCATGTAGGCCGACAACAAATAAAAATTATAAACTAGCACTTGTGCCTTCGAGGTCCAGCACAACATCAGGGAATCAACCTGCTATTTCTGGCTAGACTCTCCAACACCTGCACAAGGTCATTCCACAAAAACATGGAAAAACAAAACACTTGTCAACTTTAGCAGACCACAATTAAAATGACCCCTTACCATTCCCGGGGTAGTGGTAATCCTTCCCTACAAGCATGTAGTATGTTAGTATATATAGTTGCACAATCACCACAAACATTGGAATGCATTGCCACACATCTCATGCTCTCATGACACACTTTAGGTGTACTAAAATTCAAGTCCCACCTCCATCCCGAGTATCATCCACTTAAATGGTTTCATTTGAGCGAATGTCTTTCATAAGCTATTATGCTTCCTGGACTTCCCCTGGACCGGTGCACCGAGCAGCTACCTCTTCACTAACTCACACTATACGGGTTCAGATTAGCTTTGCCCAGCTCAATCATCACGAACAACCAACATGATGCGGGTCAACCTCACTTCAGGCTATTAATATGATAACCAACATTATTTCACGGTCGACACACAAGGACAACAATCCAGGGACAACATGCCCTCAGATTAATATGCTACACACCTAGTCTCCAGGAAATAGGCTTCACATCCATCACATCATCTCACTAGTAGCTATCACTAGTGATACTACCCATCGTCGGGCGATAACAACAAAACTTCAAATATGTCGATCTTGGCACACCCAGCACATACAACTACTCACCGGTCTCAACTAGAAGAGCTTTTGCCAACACTAACACTACCGCAGGTGATAACAACAAAAATTCGATTCTATTGCCACATTGGGTGTTTCCTGTAATAAACCTCCAGTTCTTCCTCCATAAACTTGCAACAACCCAAAACCCCATGAATCTGCACATTTTTCCACAGAATCTTCTCCAAATCACAAATTTATCATCGGTAATCCAGACCAACTTGTCACATATGGGCTTCACACAACACACTTATGCATGTACTTCGTTCCATACTCTATATGCAACATCTATAAGGAATACTCTGTATCAACCCGTTGAAAGCCTCACCTCTCACTAATACGTGGAGATGCCTTCATGCAACTAGGCCAAATAAAAAGACTAGCATGCCCTAGAATTTAAAAGGATAGTCGTTACCCTTGCAGATTATTTCAGAGACATAAATTTACTGTTGATCTTGATAGAAACAATCACAGTGCTTTCATCTCCATGGATAAACCTTTGGCTTGTGTATCAAAGATCAAATAATCCTCCAATGGATGAGTTAAGCCTTCTTCCTCTCCTCTCCTTTCACTTTTATCAAAGTTTGATGAGAGAAAGTGTAAAAAGAGAAACAAGAAGAGTTTTCCACTTCATCCAGATTAACAATCATGGGTATAATCTCAACCGTAGGATATCTATAACACCCTGCCTATCACAAATAATTTAACAAAAGGTCCAGGTCGTGCCTGATGCTGTAACACCCCAAATTATGCTACAAACCTTCTGGTAGATATTGTCGTGTGATAGTGGGTATCGTCGACGGCGATAGAGTTAACACTCAATGCCTTGAAGCGCTGAGGGAGATTAACAGAATCGACGCCTTTCGATAAATCATTGAGTACAAGACTATCGCGTGGCAATAATGGGTATCATGTGGCGATATGGCAGCTCTCAATGCTCTCACTACCTTGAAGCATTGAATGAACTCAACGCACTCAATGCCATGAAGCATTGAATGAACTAAATGTACTTGACATCGTAAAGCGTTGAGTAAGCTATCAGAATGGAGACATTGGATATCGCCAGGCGATAGTGCCACGTCTGCTAGACACGTGTCAGATGGCTGGATGGCAGCCGATGAGCGGTGGTTGACTTGGGTCAAGGTGGTTACTGTCTCTATCTCTAGGTGATAGCCGATATAGCACGGCGATATCCTTTTGTTTGACATTTCAACCATAATTATGGCCTTTGCTCCCTTTTGATGAAATTATCATGTGGCTGAGATTAATCAAAAGGCCACTTATATAGATGAGTAGAGGAATGAGAATTCATTCTCTTCATCTCACTCTCTCTCCTTCTTTCATCCATCTTCTTCAGAGAAAGAGCTAAGGGTTGGAGCTAAGGGTTGAAGCTGAGCTTCAATAGCTTGGTGAAGGAGATTTTGTACTCGGAAGTCAGAGCCGAGGCTGGATCCACGAAGAGGGAAGTGAGTTGCTCCTTTTCATTCGAGTAGAAAAGCTTCGTCACGGCTCTGAAGAACACTACAAGGGTAATGATCTTCCTTATTGGACAAGTGAAGTCCTTCTTTTGGCATATGCATGGAATCCCCCACCAAAATGTGGAGAATCGAGGAGATTCCGATGGGTCGATACGTAGTATCCCCGGGTTTGGCTTTGCATATAGATTCGCATTACGGAATAGGCACGCTCTGTGAAGCCCAGTCGGACAGGTTGGTCTGAATTGGTGATGTTTTCTTTTGCATGACAGAGAAGACTCTGAGTATAAAATAGTAGTTTACATGGTCTGCGGGGTTGTACATGTGACTTGCGAGTAGCAGGAAGTATTAGAGATGCACTATAGGAAAACACCAGCTAAATTCCACGGTTTTACGACCTATTGGATATCACCGGGCGATAACGAGTATTGCCAATATTGATAGCTCTTGGTGAGCTATTTGTGTTGTGTGCTGTGAAAGTCCAATGTTTCTATCACTGCAGGTTACTGTAGGGTTTTTTGTTGGGTCTGGTACAGAAAGTGAATTCTATTGTTAACGCCTGACAACAGTGAGTATCGTCGGCAATAGTTACCAGATACCCTTTTGATTGTAAAGCCAGTCTCTTGGAGACTGTGTGGCTTGTATGAGCTATGAGCTCTTAAGGACATCGTGCCGTATGGGCAAGGGGAAGCCGACCTGCGTCGATTTTTGCCTCTAAACTGATGATTTGAGCAACGGGAAAAGGCAGGACCGTACCCACATTTTGTCCGACCAACTCGAAGACCTAGGTTATTGATCTCGTTGGAGAGCATAATGAGTGTATTTGGCCTACGGGCCGTAAAGACTAATAATGCTCAAAGTTGACTGTCATGTCTTGAACCTCTGAACGGTGGTGCAATACAGGGAACTAGCGCACCTAAAATGTGCCCTTAGTGTACGGTGCTTCAGCAGTTAAGACCGGCGCTTGTGATATATTGAACTGTGTGTTAGTGCACATTCTTGTGATATATCTGCTTGTGATAATTCTATGCCTGTAGTGAAGGAATACCACTGCCCCGAGAAAGGGTAGGTTCATTATAAATTGGTCAGCTAAATGTTGATCGTTGCCTTATTTTCCATACTTGTGGTGGATTGTCCCTGTGTAGTTACTGGAGAGCCGACTGGGAAGTAGCGGGCTAAAGCTTCGGAAGCTATGCCAGCCCTAGAAGGCCAAGCGAAGTTTTATTTCTTTTTTATGTGGCCGGCCTGCGTGTCGATGTCTTCATTCCACACCTTGTAAAGAGTAAATGTACGACCTTAAGGCCAGAACAGTTTTATGCTACTGTTGACTATCGTCAGGAGATAGTATCTTTTGTGTATTTTTGTAATAAACATTCCTGTGTTTATATAGTGGACATTACTATTGTACTTGAGTTCAAATCTTAACTCCTGAAGCTTCTGCTAGAATGCTTTGAGTTAAGATGCGTATAGTATTTTGATATTCCTATGTAATCATGCTTCCTACTTGTGGAAAATGGTGTAGGGCCCCAACAACACTCTCTATTATATTTCATGTGACAGATGGAGGTGTTACAATTTGGTATCAGCTTGTCTTGGTCATCCTCCTACAAATTTGTGGTCTGATTCTTTTGAGGGGTGGCAAACACGTGTATGTGCTTACCATTATGACATAAATGAACACAAGAATGCCCACTTAGAAATAAAAATACACATGTTTGAGGAACATGTACGTTCCTATTATTGCTTTTGTCATAGGGAGAGTTGCTTAATTGTGTGTTTCACGATTGTAGACGACTAGAAGTAATGAGGGACAGCAAGAACCCCAACATTCGATGTGGTGTACTGCGCAAACTGAGGTGCCAACACCTCCTCATATGGTAGAGACGGTTTAGATGATCGCTGATTTGGTCTTCGTAATGATCAAGGCCCAACATGACAGGCATGTACAACCTTTTATTCCGGTGGTGAGTTCAATGCTAGTTGGCATACTTGAGCTGATTATAAGGGGAACATCATTGGACATGCCGTTGATATGTTTATGATGCAAGGACTATACACAATCGAGGAGTACTTTCATGCATTTATTTGCTAAGACAACATGTAGAGTTTTTGTTTGAGAATGAAGAGACTAAGACCAACAGATTTTTTGATGGTCTGCGCGATGAACTTCGACTTCTATTGGTGGGCCCAAAGTTAATAGGATTCCATGCCTTGGTAATGACTGCTAGGTCTTTGGAAATGGACGTGGAAACGTTTAGGAAGATGCAAGAGTTCAATGTGCCGAACTTTGTAAATGTTTAAAAATCAAACTCTTGCAAGTGGAAGAAGAAGTTACATCTGTTGGAATCAACATCTTCCACAATCATAGGAATAAAGAAAAGGTGTGGTCCATATGTTTTTTTTCTAGTGGCAAGGTAGGACATCTTGCCCGAGTGTGTTGGGTGGTGACCGAAAGACAAAGAAGGCTATGGCTGGAGCAGTTGTAGGGAGAACTACACGCACTTGGTACTCATGTGGCAAAGAGGGACATATATCCCGAGACTGCCAAAGTTCCCCTTAGACGACACCAAACTAAAAGGGAATGTTGAGTATGTGTACATAAATAACTGTAATTGTGTACCGTATATTTCCTAGTAAGTAATGATGTATACAATGTCTGTTTTGCTTGTTTAAACATGTTGTGATAAATAATCAAGATGTCATTTGATTAAGGCTAATGTATGCCCTGCGTGCTTATCTTTGTATCACAGATAAGTGTGGAATGACATGAACGTAGCAATATAAGTCAATATGGGTAGAAAGTGAAATGTTAAGATGCAGTGATGTTGTCA
Organism: Platanthera guangdongensis; assembly: GCA_039583875.1. Taxonomy (NCBI): domain Eukaryota; kingdom Viridiplantae; phylum Streptophyta; class Magnoliopsida; order Asparagales; family Orchidaceae; genus Platanthera; species Platanthera guangdongensis. The sequence continues at coordinate 54,915,308 of CM077159.1, read as the reverse complement.
TATCATAACATTGAAGCATCTGTGGTGGCAAAAGTTGAGTATGATGTGACCATAGGTATGGATTAGCTCTTGGAGTGGCATACCGGTATAGATTGCACCTTTACGGAAATCACACTGGGATAGATCACCAAACGAGAGAGTAAGTTCGCTTGTATGCGAGTATCGAGCATGGTTAGTGATGTAGGTATTGCAGTAGATCCTGCGAAGATAGTTATGATACATGAGTGACCTATGTTGTCTATTGTAGATAAAGTCAGAAATTACTTGGACTTGTTTTCTACTGTTCGCGGATAGCCTTACCACACACCAAACTTGATGGAGACATCGTCCCACAACTTGCTAAGGATGACGACATGCTAGCGGAAGATCCTCCTTCGTCGCCTTCAATAGACTTGCATCGTCATGGTGATCGTTGGGAGCAACGCTACAACCTCCGCCCTCGGCACAGGACTGCTTCTTCATAATTAGTGGATGACTATCTATTTTATTTGGGTGAATTTATTTCGGTTATTTGCTTAAGACTTGCTTATTTACTTCCTTATTGTTGAACTTTAGTGTGCATGTTATTTAATTGGGCTGCATGTAGCCTAACCAATGTTGTAAGCCAATATAAGGCCTAGGATATTTCATTATGCTTTGGATTTGGAATGAGATATTGAAAACCCTAAAGCTTTCCCCCTTGCCTCCTCTTTTTTCTCCCTCTCTAAGTTTCGGCCGACCCAACCCCCTCACCCTTCTAGCCGCCAACACCTATCCCTCTTCCCCACTTCACCACTCGGCCACCAACCCTCCTCCACTCCAAGCTGCCGCCCAACATAAGCCCCTCTCTCATCCTCCACCACCAACCACAAAAAAACCGAGCCCCCCCTTTCCCTTTCAAGTCTTCATCCAACCACCACGAGCGTGACGTGACGACGGCGAAAGAACATTGCTCCATCCGGCGTAACTCCGACGGAACCATGGACGAGCGTTCCAAGCGAGATAGTCGGAATCATCCATTCCGACTTGGGTAACGAAACTTTTACTCCCGTGTGTTTTCCTCTTGATAGTTTTTGTGACGGCCAATTTTTGCGTTGGATTTTGAACCTTGAAAAATAAATTGTTGGTTCTTTCATTTGAATCGTGTTCATCATAATTGATTTATGTTTTGAAAGGTTTGGCGAAACTCGTAGTTTTTTGTTGGGAGAGATCTACCGTTTTCCGGATCGCAATTTTGGTAGATCTCTTTTGGTACAACCCGCTCGGTCGGATCTAATATTGATCCTTTTAGCCGGAATGGATATTGGACTATAGCCTCTATTCGGTCCCTAACGGTTTGGCTACCTGTTCGTTAGCATAATCGTGATAAAATTGCGTGGAGTGTGCGTTGCGGGAACTTCTGTGCGAGTGTCGTTTTAAAATCATCGAGGGGCGGACGTATTAATCTGTGGGTTTCCCGGCGACGATGCTTAGGCCTACATCAATTTGGTATCAGAGGGAGGTTATTGTCAATTTCTTAATTGGATCCCTCCCCCTGTTGTTTGCACGCACTTATCTTGCACGTTTAGTTACCAAAAATTACAAAAAAAATTTCCTGGTCTGCCAATAGCGGCCTAATTTTTGTATTTCTGCAAAACAAATTTCCAAAAATTTTTTTTAATAATCTACGCATTATTTTCTTCCAGAAAATCACAAAAAAATATTTTCGACCTTAGTTATCTTAGCGGGAACAATTCCTTCTATGTGTCATCTTTGCTGGACACAACTTCTTTTAGTTGTATGCGCACTATATTAGGCACGAAGAATTTCCCGTCTTCTTCCAATATGGAGGACGAACGGGATGCAGGTCACGGTCTCACTGCACATGAGGAACTCCGCCAGGATTTCACGGAACAAATGACGGCTATTAGGGAGACACTGCACGCGAGGAGATTACACCTTGGGAATCCCCATAATCAACTCGTAAACCAACGGGCAGAAGGAAATAATAACCCTGATAACAACCATCATCACGAACACGCCGCGCGGGCACCATACGAGTTTGATCTTACTAGGGCCGTCCGTGTCAAACGCCCATCATACGATGGGTTAGGAGAACCCCAAGTGTTCCAAGACTGGGTTATGGAGATAGAGTGCTACTTCGAGTGGTACAATCTGAATGACGCGGATAAGGTGCGCGTGGCGAGGATGAAATTATTGGGCAGAGCGAAAATATTTTGGATGAATGAGGAGCAGTGTCTAAGAGTCGAGAATGGAGACTTACCCATTGCTTGGGCAGACATAAAGGCTTTGCTGACAGTGCAGTACGTCCCCACATATCATCGAACACAGATGTTTGACGATTTGTCTACCCTTAAACAAGGGAATAGGTCGGTCTCAGAGTATATGAGTCTGCTGAAGGACATGATGGTTAGGTGTGGAGTGAAAGAGATGCCTGAGATCACCCTCTCCAGGTTTCGTAAGTGGTTAAACCCCGACATCCAGGGAAAATTGCTACGATATGGCCACACTGACTTGCAAGTCACGTTTAACGCTGCATTAGATATTGAGAAACACAACGCGCATAAAAATAAGTCTCTCCTATTTCAGAAGGGAAAGTCCATCTTGGGACCACCTCCCACTTCCACCTATAAGGACACGGGGAAGATCCGGTTCACTGACTCGACTTCCATAGTCGTGACTTCAAGGAATAGTAGATACCCGACGGGTGAGAGAGTCCTAGTAGGACGGGTCAACAAATCAAACGCTACTTGTTTTGCTTGCGGGATTCAAGGTCACTACACTAGTAAGTGTCCTGCTAAGCCCAAGCCTTTAGCCCTGTTAGATTCCACATGTTAGTCAGACGATCTTATTTACGAAGCAGTAGAGGATAGTGAGTCGGAAGGAGTACCTAATGATTTGGAGGATGACTCTCACATGATGGTCATGAGGTGTATTCTGGGTACCCCGTGGGCGTTAGATGACTGGAATAGGACGAACATATTTTCGTTGCATTTTAAGAGTGGGGAAAAGTGGTGTATGTTGATCATAGATAGTGGAAGTTGTATGAAAGTCATTTCGGGAGCTGCGGTGACCCGAATGTCTTTGGTTACTGAGCCGCACCCTCACCCTTATAAGGTGGCATGGGTAAACAAGTCATCCCTCCCAGTGTCAAAGCGTTTTTTTGGTACCCCTTACCATCAAGGCTTATTCTGAACGGATTTGGTGCGACGTCATCCCGATGGATGCTTGTCACGTTCTATCAGGTCGCCCATGGCTTTATGATCATGATGTTACCCACTTTGGTCGGGCTAACACTTACGAATTTAAATTTAATGGCAATACCATAACTCTAAAACTCACTCCGCCTAAGGACTCTTTGATCCCCTCTAAGGATACGATTGTCCCGGTCGAAAAGAAGGCGTTAAGTTTGATAGGCAAGAAGGAATTGGCTCGTAACACCTTTATGGATGCCGTCATATATGCTTTAGTTTGTTTGCAGGCTAAGGACGATGCTGCGTCTGTTGAGACTTTACCTCCGGCATTGAGAAAACTCCTAGATGACTTTAAGGATGTGTACCCGGACGATCTTCCATCCGAGTTACCCCCAATGCGGGCAATCCAACACGCGATATATTTCATCCCGGGTTCCTATTTGCCCAACCTTCCTCACTATCGGTTAAATCCCTCCGCAACTTAGAACTACAAACCCAAATTTCTGACTTATTGCAAATGGGATTAATTCGTCATAGCAAGAGTCCATGTGCTGTACCCGCATTGCTTGCTCCCAAGAAAGACGGCTCTTGGAGAATGTGTGTGGATAGTAGAGCCATTATTAAAATTACTGTTAAGTATCGTTTTCTCATCCCTCACTTGGACGATTTATTGGACATGTTAGCGGGTGCTACGATCTTCTCGAAATTGGATCTTAGAAGTGGCTACCATCTGATCCGAATTAGGGAAGGTGATGAGTGGAAGACGGCTTTTAAGTCAAAGGAAGGTCTCTACGAGTGGTTAGTTATGCCGTTTGGGATTTCCAATGCCTCGAGCACATTTTCTAGGATGATGACTCATGTCTTCCAACCGTATATGGGAAAATTCATCATGGTGTATTTTGATGATATTTTAGTTTTTTGCACATCCACGCTCGATCACGAGGCCCATCTGAAGACTATCCTTACCACTTTGTGGTCAGAGAAACTATTCGTCAATATTAAAAAGTGTACTTTTCATGTGTCGTCTGTTGAGTTTCTCGGGTATATAGTGAGTTCGGATGGCATACATGTTGACCCCAAGAAGGTCCAAGCTATTAAGGAATGGCCAGAGCCCGCCAATATTCGGGATGTTAGGAGTTTCCATGTCCTAGCTATGTTTTATCGCCAATTAATTCGAGATTTTAGCAACATCATGGCCCCCATTACTGATTGCATGAAAAAGGGTGAATTTTCTTGGACGGCTTCAGCTGCTAAAGCATTTAACACAATTAAATCCCGTATGTCGGAAGCCACCTTACTGTGATTGCCGGATTTTAATAAAGTCTTCGAGTTATCATGTGATGCGTCAGGTGTGAGAATTGGCGGGGTATTTAGTCAGGAAGGCCACCCTATTGGGTATTTCAGTGAGAAGCTGGGAGGGCCTAAATTGAATTACTCTAATTATGATCGAGAGTTTTACGCAGTCATTCGGTGCCTCCAATATTGTCGGCACTACTTACTTCCTAAGTAATTTATCATTTTATCTGATCTTGAAGCGTTGAGATTTATTAACTCTCAAACTAAGGTTAGCCCTCGACATGCAAAATGGGTGTCCTATCTTCAGGAGTACACATTCATCATCAAACACCTTAAGGGTACTCTCAACCGCGTAGCCGACGCTCTTAGTCGTGTTTCTTTATTATTGTCTACGCTAGAAGTTAAGGTGATCGGCTTCGATAGGATTAAAGATGAATATGTCCACTGTCCGGATTTTAAGGATATTTATTTAGCCACTCAAGACAATTCGCCTGTGACCATTACGTCTTATTAAATTCGTGACGGCTATTTATTCAACCACTCAAAGTTATGCATCCCACATTCCTCCCTACGTCACTTCATTGTTTGGGAGTTGCATAGTGGTGGGTTAGGTGGTCATTTTGGCCGTGACAAAACGATCACAATGGTAGAAGTCAAGTTTTATTGGCCCGGTCTTAAGGAAATGGTTAACAAGATCGTGGGTAGTTGTCGAGCGTGCCAATTGGCCAAGGGTAACAAAACAAATGCGGGACTTTATACCCCTCTTCCGATTCCATCGATACCTTGGGAAGACGTTAGTATGGATTTTATTCTAGGCCTACCTGTGACGATTAGACGTCATGACTCTATCTTAGTCATCGTGGATCGCTTCTCCAAGATGGCCTACTTTATCGCATGTAATAAAACCAACGAGCGGTCACACGTTGCACAATTATAATTTAATAAAGTAATTGGCCATCGAGGTGTCCCCAAATCTAAAGTTACCGATAGAGATGTGAAGTTTACTAGTTACTTTTGGAAGACCTTGTGGAGGATTATGGGCACCAAACTTCTGTTCTCCTCAGCCTACCATCCGCAGACGGATGGGCAAACGGAAGTGGTAAATAGAAGTTTGGGTAGTTTATTACGATGCCTTGTGGGAGACCACAAGGGTACATGGGATCTTCTCCTTCCTCATGCCCAGTTAGCGTATAATAATTCCAAAAATAGGTCCACTGGCTTGTCTCCGAATGAGATCGTGCACGGATATAAAGCGTCGGTGCCACCCCACTTGATCCTGTTACCGCCATCATTTAAATCAAGTCAATTTTGCACTAGATTTTGCCTCTCATATTCATAATCTGCATAAGTACATAAAGGAAACGCTAACCGCACAATACGCGTCTTATCAAGTTTTTGCTAACGTACATAAGAGAGCATCTCACTTAAACGTTGATGATCTAGTCATGGTGCGTCTCATCCCTGAACGGTTTCCTACGGGCACCTTACAAAAGTTAGCGGATCGGCGAGCTGGACCATTTCGGATTTTAAAGCAATTAGGAGACAACACTTTTCTTCTGGAATTACCAACTAATTGGGGTATTTCCCCTATTTTTAATGTTTCGGATTTAATGCCATATGTTGCTCCGCCGCAAGAACTATCTTCCTGTACATTTAGCTCCACTACAGGTTCTACTGGGTTGGGGGTGTAGAATGTTACTGGATCGCTCGCTCCATCTGTCTCCAACGGAGGTACGTTGCATGTTGAAGATAAAGATTTTCCTACTTTGTTGCCTAACGCTTTTCCCAGGTTTCCCCGGACACACTTTTTGCCAGAAAGGATTCTACAGGATGAAGTGCTTCCCTCTCCAGATGGCGATGTGCACCGCTACTTGATTCGGTAGCACGGTTGCCCCGCCTCCGATGACTCTTGGCTCCCGGAATCTGAGTTGGCTCTATTGGATGACGCTCTTCTTCGACGGTACCTTCGAGACCACTCATCGGTGATGAGTCCTTTCGAGCGGGGGATGATTGAAGGAGACATCATCCCACAACTTGCTAAGGATGACGACATGCTAGTGGAAGATGCTCCTTCATCGCCTTCAAAACACTTGCGTCGTCATGGTGATCGTGGGGAGCGACGCTACAACCTCCGCCCTCGGCGCAGGCCCGCTTCTTCATAATTAGTGGATGACTATCTATTTTATTTGGGTGACTTTATTTCAGTTATTTGCTTAAGACTTGCTTATTTACTTCCTTATTGTTGAACTTTAGAGTGCATGTTATTAAATTGGGCTGCATGTAGCCTAACTAATGTTGTAAGCCTATATAAGGCGTAGGATATTTCAATATGCTTTGGATTTGGAATGAGATATTTAAAACCCTAAAGCTTTCCCCCTTGCCTCCTCCTTTTTCTCCCTCTCTAAGTTTTGGCTGACCCAACCCCTCCCTCTTCTAGCCGCCAACACCTCTCCCTCTTCCCACCTTCACCACTCGGCCACCAACCCGCCTCCACTCCAAGCCGCCGCCCAACACAAGCCCCACTGTCATCCTCCACCACCAACCACAAAAAAACCGAGCCCCCCCTTTCCGTTTCAAGTCTTCATCCAACCACCATGAGCGTGACGCGATTACGGTGGAAGAACTTTGCTCCATCTGGCGTAACTCCGATGGAACCGTGGGCGAGCGTTCCAAGCGAGATAGTCAGAATCATCCATTCCGACTTGGGTAACGAAACTTCTACTCTCGTGTGTTTCCCTCTTGATAGTTTTTGTGTCGGCCAATTTTTGCGTTGGATTTCGAAGCTTGAAAAATAAATCGTTGGTTCTTTCATTTGAATCGTGTTCATCATAATTGATTTATTTTTCGAAAGGTTTGGCTCACCTCGTAGCTTTTTGTTGGGAGAAATCTACCGTTTTCCGGATCGCAATTTTTGTAGATCTCTTTTGGTACAACCCGCTCGGTCGGATCTAATATTGATCCTTTTAGCCGGAACGGATATTGGCCTGTAGCCTCTATTCGGTCCCTAACGGTTTGGCTACCCGTTCGTTAGCATAATCGTGATAAAATTGCGTGGAGTGTGCGTTGCGGGAACTTCTGTGCGAGTGTCATTTTAAAATCATAGAGGGGCGGACGTATTAATCCGTGGGTTTCCCGGCAACGATGCATAGGCCTACATCAAAACTGACAAGGAAAGATCAGAAGTTCGTTTGCACGAGACAAGTGCGCATGAGCTTTTGAAGAATTAAAGCTTCGTATGATCACGACACCCATTTTGAGTTCGCCATGTGGTTCGGACAGTTGATGTACAGTGATGCATCAGGGAGCGGCTTAGACTGCGTGTTTTTTAGTATGAAAAATAATAGCTTATGGCTCGTGCCAGTTGAAAGTGCGCAAGCAGAAATATCCAGTCCACGACGTATAGTTAACGACTGTGATTTGCACTTACACTGTGGCGTCACTACATAGATGGCATAAAAGTGGACGTTTTCACGGACCATAAGAGTCGTAAGTACTTATGAGATCACAAGGATCTAAATTTGCGACAGCAAAGGTGGGTGGAATTCCTCGGGGACTACCCCTTCGACAGTCATTACACTCCCGAGAAGGGTCATATAGTCGCAGATGCCTGGAGACGTAAAACTTTGGCATGAGCAAGGCGAGTATAAATACGTGATGAATGTCTAATCCAAGTATTGGAAATTGTAGACATTTCTTGTAATGTCAAGGGTACCATGGCAAATGTGTGCCTACATTATACGGAGGTACAATATGACCTTACATACAAGGTTTGACAAGCAATGGAGCTCGTGATGAGTATGAAACATTATGTATAGTATGGGTCAAATTCCAAGTTCCCCTACATGCTGGCCTTTTGAAAAAGGACAGTCGATGGTGTTGAAACCGAAAATCGGTCTCCTGTGGAGTTCACCCTTGGGGAAGGGGTGATCGTGCACCTACTTCTCTCCTGTAAGCAAAACAACAAGGGAAACAAGAAATAACTGACCCAAGCGCTTGGCGGGGAGGACGCACCACACACCCGGAAGATCTAAGTACGCTTCCCCTCCTTAGCCAAAGGCCGAGCTAAGGTATCCTCAAAAAGCACATAAGAGATGGAGCAAGAGGGCACTGGCAGCATGCTTTCTGAGGTACCCCTTGGGTCCTATTTATAGATTTCAGAATTCGAACTACCAATAACCAAACTGAACTGCCCTGAAGTTACCAAAATACCCTTGGATGGGTCTGCCAACAACCAAACTCCGCTGTTTTGAAGGGCTATGGGCAGACCCGCGGGGCAAAATAGTAAAAAGTACCTCATATGGGAGAGCTAGGGATCTCGGCCACACCTGATGATTCGGCTCGCCCGCTATTGCAGAGCTCCTTTGCATGAGCGCGAGCTAGGACTGCGAGCTCGCCCATCGGTCGCCCTCCATTAGTCGGCCTCAGCTTGACGAATCCTGACTAGCTCGGCGAATGCCGACCTCGTGGTCGACGAATGCCGAGCTGGGGCTCAGGTTTCTCTCTCGAGCTCTCCTGGGGCCTGGGTGATTTGAGCCGGCCGGTCTAGTTCCTGGTTCACCCCACTCACCAGATACAGGGTTGTACACAATGCCCGCTCTTTTTGAGCTTGGCAAAGCTCGGAAAGAAACATCCAACCCCAAGTGTTCGGCGAGTGCGGGGCGGATTGGAGGGAATCTTCGGGTGGGGTCCACCGGCGGCTATATATATACACCTACATACGTGTCTGACTTTTTCCATTCCCTTTGTTATAGCCCTGCCGAGATGCTGATCCCCAAGGAAATCCAGGAGCACCTTAACCGAGCTCGTCAGGTATCAGCTGCTCGCGTAGCTACTCTGACTGCGGTTCCGCCCGCTGTCCTGTAGGGTGTCTCTGCCGAGCCCAGCTCCAAGAGGGTGAAGTCGTTTCCTCAAGTGGCTGAACCCTTTTACGATGATCTGAGAACCACCTTGGAGCACGAGACCGGCTCCTCCACTTTGCCTGCCCTAGAAAAGGGCAAGAACATTGTCTTAATCTGCGATGGCCCAAACAGCCAGCCTGATGGCATGGGGAGCGCCGCGCCGCGAGACACTACCCCGCGAGCCAAGTCCACTCTTGGGGACTCGCGATTCATGACTTTGGAGAACCGTCCCCGGGACCCGTCCCCTCCTTTTGGGACCTCGGGGGTGAGCTCATAGAAGTCGAACTCGCCGGTGCGCGCCCCCTCCCCTCAGCAAGCTATTGTGACCTGGCTGGCGGGTCCGAAAACCATGCCCATCCCGGAATTCGAGCTTCTCTCTCCGGGAATGTGGGGCCCAGGGCGCGTGAAGGACCTGAGGTTTGTCCCTCCCCGCACCTCCTTTGAGTTGTCGAGCTCGTTAGTTAAATTTATCATCGGATTCTTGTGATGCGATTTCCCAGCACACCTCCCCTTGCTGATGCTTCTGTCTTCACAGCTCCCCCCAGCCAATCCGCTGTCGTGGAATCTTCGCGGGCAGCCTATTACTCTCCCCTCCCCTTCCCGAGTTCGCTGGACTCTTACCTGGGCCCTGATGTGGAGCAAGGCGAGCTAACGAGGAGGGGGGTCAAGCTTTTCAAGAAACTGGTTGCGGGCTACGCAAGGTGCAGGAAGTCAACGAGGTGTTACAACGTGACTACGCGCGTCTCGCTGACGAGGTGCGAAGCGGCCAGGCTGGCGAGATGATGTCTCCTTCCCGGCTCCTGCATGAGATAGACGACGGCGTCTCGGTGGCGTAGAGGAATTTGGGGAGGATTCGTGAGCTCCTCCGCGCGCGACAATCTGGAGGACGGGGGATGCGAGGCCGGGGTAGAAAGAAGACGGCTCCCTTGCCGAGCTGACCGGTACTCGCCTCCTGGTTCTCCCCCTGCTCGCGCGCCCCACTTCTTTATTCCTGTACTAGATTGCTGAAATAAATATCTTCAAACATTCTTAGATGTGTCTTGTGTTTGAATAATAATAATTATATTGCTTCTCATTTGACTTAGCCTTGGTTGGAACGCGACGGTAGTTGGCGAGCTGGGGGTTGGCGAGCTGGGATGGCGAGCTGGGCCGATTGGACAGCTTGGCCCCCATATTACTTTTTCTATAAATAGCTCCCCCTTCACCAACCCCCGCACTACTGCCTTAACTGCTTACTCTTTCCCTCTCTTCCTGCGCTTTTCCTCTTTCCGCGAGCTGGGATGGCGAGTGTTTTCCCTCTAAGGCATGGGCAAAATCAATCCTGACGCCGATGGCCGCACCAAGTGTGCCCAACAATTTGGAGATTATTGCTTCTTCATGGGGAACACCACCGAGGCGGAGCTCGCAGAATTTGCTAGCGACCACGTACCGCCCGGCTTTGAAGCTCACCGGCCTAGGGAGGGGGAGGCCATCAACATATTTTATGACGATGAACTCGCGTTCCCCATCTCGCATTTTGAAATGGGGTTGTGACTTCCCCTCTGGCCGGAGATCCGCCAGATTCTGAAATATTATGGCGCGGTGCCCGCGCAGCTGAATTCAAACGTCATCACCATAATGGTGGCATGCGCGAGTTACCTCCGCAGAGAGAGGATTGTGTTCAACCTGACGGTGTTCAGGAAGATCTTCTCCTATAAGGCAATGCCAGATGGCATTGCCTACTTCATGGACTCGATGATCAAGGTTCGGGAGATCGTGAGCAAGCACCACAATTGGATGATGAATATCGCCTTCATCAAGGGAGTTCTCGGCAACATCCCCTTCTCCCCCCAGCAAAAGGGCGAGGAGATCTAATGTCCGTCGGCCGTGTTTAGCAACGACGCCGACCCCCGCAAGTTCTTCCTCCACCAGGACTTTGAGGTCGCCTTCCTACGAAGGGGCCTTGAAGCGCTACGCCCCGTTCTGCCCGGCGAAGGTATTGTCCTCTCCTCATTGCCGAGCTCGCCATATTGTCGTTGAAAATCTTCTAACTTTTCCAAGTTTTTTCTTACAGGGGAGCGGCTAATCCCCGTGAACCCGCCATTTGCAGACCCGGGGTTGTATGTGCACCATCTCGCCAGCGAGAAGGTGGCGACGGCGGCCTGCCGAGACGAGGCGGCTTTCGCTAATCCCTCGTCTGGCAAGAAGCGAGCTGAGCTCGCGAGTTCGAGCTTGCCCTATCACCAACAACCACCAAAAAAGATGAGGAGAGCCGTGCTGGCTCTGCGGGCGAAACAACAAAAACAACATCAACAAAGACCTAAGTACATGAGCTCGTCGGAGGTCATCCCCGACGTGTCGCCAGAGAGCTCGCTCAAGGAGATCACCAGCAAGGGGAAGGAAGTTGCCGAGACCCCTGCTCCCCCCACGACGACCTCTGATCCTCCAATGGCGAAGAAGGTGGCTCGCGAGCCCGCCCCGCCGAAATAACACCCCCTTTTCGGCTTTAGGGGGAGGTGGAAGGACTTGGCGGGCGAGCTGATGGTCCAGTGGGACGAGGTGGCCCACCGGGTCTCCATATCTACCCTCCACCCCTCCTGGGTTGACCGCGAGCCGGCCACCGGTCATGCCTATGCACTAGGCTTCGGCCTATATGACCACGAGGACGTCAAGACCTACAAAGGCGTCTCCCTATGGAAGCTGGGTCATGAGGGCCTGCAGGCCCATATACGAGCTATGGAGCTGCACCACATGGTGGTTCGCCGCAGCTTCAACCTGGCGAACCTCCTTCAAAAGGCCGAGCAAGCCCGCGACGTTGCCAAGGATAAATCCGTCGACTTTGCGAGGCAGCTCGGCATTGCTGAGAAACTTCTCACCCAAGATGCCGGCGGACTGGTAAGCATCAGGCTGTTGCCTATCTTTTTCCCTTGGGATTTTTTCTTTGTAGTTGTTGCTGATACACTTCCATATCATGATGTCAAGGCCGCGGGAGAGTTGCGAGCTCGTGCCGCTGGGCAGGAAGAGGATATTGGCCAGCTTTGCGCCCGCCTTGCCGAGCTGGAGGGGACGAACGCGAAGCTGACAGAGGAGAACACGAGCCTCAGCCGCGAGGTCCGCCGCCAGGCTGAGATCTTCTTCCCGGCTCGCGACGTCGAGCCCGTCTTCTCTTACAAGATCCCTAGGATCTTCGGCGAGGCCGACCTCACCGAGAGGGTATGGATCAAATCCATCCAGGCCGCCGAATGGACCCTCCAGATGATGAAGGACACTGGAGTGCTGGTGGAGGGGATCGGGGAGATCTCAGTCCGGGACCTGATGCCGAGCTTGTTCTCGGCGACGCCGCCCAGCAAGAAGGAGGACAGCCTGGACGCGCTCTTTGGGAAAAGCTTTCAGGACCCGTCTGGCGGAGGGGAGGAGGATCGTCAATTCGGTGAGGGGGGGGGGGCAAGGGCTAATTGTATACATACCCCCCTTTTTTTGTTTTCTCGCCGAGGCGAGCTCCACCTGTAAACATTACTGTTTAATGAAATACATTTTTGGTTATAGCCTTGGCCATTTTCTTTTTTTTTTCTATCTTCTTTCTGTGTCTTTGCTGTGTTTTGCATACCCGCGAGCCCTTCCCTTGGCGATCTCACGTAGATAGATTTTGCGAGTAGGACAGTTGTTAGGACTCGCCCCTGAGAGCGTATTTTTAGAGATCGCCAATTCTCAGGATTCACCCCAGCTCGCTCGCGAGCTGCCCATAACCTTATCAATATAAGACCAAATTCATAATCTTTTCCCAAGTAAAAAAAGTGGGGGGCGAGGTGTCCTGGCGGGATTCGCCTCCCTGCTGCGAGGTCCAAGGGCCTGTCTCACCACCCTTCTGTCGAGGCAAAGCTGAACTGGCGAGCCCGGACTCGTCTTTGCCGAGCTCTCCTCTTCTATTTTTAGAAGAAAAACCAAACTTGTTACACTATCTGGGGATCATTACTTCCCCGAGTGACTTCCAACACTATCAGCTAGGTGGGAGCCTGACACCTGGATTTGCTCGGGGTCTAAGGATACACCGAGTGACTTCCAGCACTGTCAGCTAGGTGAGAGCCTGACAGCGGGATATTCTCGGGGTCTAAGTGTTGACACAATCGAGTGACATCCAGCCCTGTCAGCTAGGTGAGAGACTGAAAGCGGGATCTACTCGGGGTCTAAGGATGACACAGAGTCACTTCCAGCCCTGTCAGCTAGGTGAGAGCCTGACAGCGGTATCTGCTCGGGGTCCAAGGGTTAATATCATCGAGTGACATCCAACCCTGTCAGCTAGGTTAGAGCCTGATATCGGGATCTACTCGGTGTCTAAGGATGACACCGAGTGACTTCCAGCCCTGCCAGCTAGGTGAGAGCCTGACAGCGGGTTCTGCTCGGGGTCTAAGGATGACACCGAGTGACTTCCAGCACTGCCAGCTAGGTGAGAGCCTGACAGCGGGATCTGCCCGGGGACGGAGGTTGACACCGAGTGACTTCCAGCCCTAACAGCTAGGTGAGATCCTGACAGCGGGATTTGCTTGGGGACTAAGGATGACAACGAGTGACTTCTAGCCCTACCAACTAGGTAAGAGCCTGACAGCAGGATCTGCTCGGTGTCCAAGGATTGTACAATCGAGTGATATCCAGCCCTGTCAGCTATATGAGAGCCTAATAGCGGGATCTGCTCGGGGTCTAAGGATGACACCGAGTGACTTCCAACCCTGCCAACTAGTTGAGAGCTTGACAGCGGGATCTGCTCGGGGTCTAAGGACTGACACCATCGAGTGACATCCAGCCCTGTCAGCTAGGTGAGAGCCTGACAGCGGGATCTACATGGGGTCTAAGGATGACACCGAGTGTCTTCCAGCCCTGCCAGCTAGTTGAGAGCCTGACAGCGGGATCTGCTCGGGGTCCGGAGGTTGACACCATCGAGTGAAATCCAGCCCTATCAGCTAGGTGAGATCCTGACAGTGGGATCTGCTCGGGGTCTAAGGATGACACCGAGTGACTTCCAGCCCTGCCAGCTAGGTGAGAGCCTGATAGCGGGATCTGCTCGGGGTCCAAGGATGACACCGAGTGACTTCCAGCCCTGCCAGCAAGGTGAGAGCCTGACAGCGAGATCTGCTCGGGGTCCATAGGATGACACCGAGTGACTTCCAGCCATGCCAGCCAGGTGAGAGCCTGACAGTAGGATCTGCTCGGGGTCTAAGGATGACACCGAGTGACTTCTAGCCCTGCCAGCTAGGTGAGAGCCTGATAACGAGATCTGCTCGGGGTCCGGAGGTTTCCACCGAGTGACTTCCAGCCCTACCAGCTAGGTGATAGCCTGACAGTGGGATCTGCTCGGGTGTAAGGATGACAACGAGTGACTTCCAGCCCTGCCAGCTAGGTAAGAGCCTAACAGCGTGATCTGCTCGGGGTCCAAGGATTGATACCATTGAGTGACATCCAGCCCTGCCAGTTAGTTGAGAGCTCGACAGTGGGATCTGCTCGTGGTCTAAGGATGACAGCGAGTGACTTCCAGTCCTGCCAGCTAGGTGAGAGCCTAATTGCGGGATCTGCTCGGGGTCCAAGGATTGACACCATCGACTGACTTCTAGCCCTGTCAGCAAGGTGATAGCCTGACAGCAGGACCTGCTTGGGGTCTAAGGATTACACCGAGTGACTTCCAGCCCTTCCAGCTAGGTGAGAGCCTGACAACGGGATCTGCTCGAGGTCTGATGTTTGACACCATCGATTGACATCCAGCCCTGTCAGGTAGGTGAGATCCTGACAGCGTGATCTGCTCGGGGTCTAAGGATGACACCGAGTGACTTCCAGCCCTGCCAGCTAGGTGATAGCCTGACAGCGGGATCTGCTGATTGTCTCTTAGATATCTGCAAGGAGAAAATAACCAAACTAACAATTCAACAAGGCAAGTATACCTATCGAAATGCAGCTAGGGGACACAAGTGTCGTATTAAAATCCGGGAACAGTTGAGTAAGCTTACTCACACGAAATCTATTATTTTATCGATGGAAAAATTAGGGTTTAGAAGAAAGCTAAGCGTATTAAAGGAAGAGAACTATTTGTAATGAAAGAGAGCTATTTGTATGAAAAGATAAATAGAGCTAAAAGAGCGATTATACTAAAGCTTAGTAATGATGAGGGGAAAATGCACTCGATCAGAAATCACCTCGGCAAGAGTGGTTAGAAAAATACGATAAATAAACCTAAGCTAATTAGGGTAAAGGTCCTTGACCGTGGAGGTTCCATGAATATTGACACGCTTCTCTCGAAGGCCGTGCCAAACTGAGTTTAGGGTGGTCCGACCGACTCTCGCCTAAATCGGAGGCCTAAAACTCGCTTTACGCGGTGAACCCCTCTATTGGATTTTACTCCAATCCGGGAGATTTGAACGTATGCCTCTCTCGAGGGGTGCAAACAACTCCCTTTACTCTTGAGTGCTCATTTCAAACTTTCAGCCTCTCGGCTAGCCCAGTGTAACACCCCCTATCCGTCGCATAGCATATAGCGGTAGGTCCGGCCGGGGCCCGACGCCATATACCACAGACAGACCGGGTGGTTACTTATGGAAACCATCCAACCAATCTCAACGTCCTACACAGAGCATTCTAGCGGAAGTAGTTTATAAAAGTTGTAACAAAGAACCCAGCATTAGAGCATGAATGTCCACTAGTACAGAATAGGAATGTTATACAAAATACTCAAAATAAGCCTCAAGGCCTTACAAAATGTTCCACTTTAAATTACATGTTTTACAAACCACGGCACGCAGGCCGGTCACACATGAATAAAGCAGTAAACACTTCCACTTGGGCCTTCGAGGGCCGGCTTCGCAAAAAGGGCTTTAGCCCGCTATTGACCGCTTGGTCCAGCTGCACCTGCAAGCAACAAACCACCGCACGGTGGCAAAATAAGGCAACGGTCAGCAATGCTGACCAAATTATAACAATCCCGCCCCCAACTCGGGGCGGCGATGCTCCTTCCCTGCATTTCATTAGCATAAGCGAGCAATTTATAACAATAGCCATTTCATCACAGACGTTGGCTCGCTCGGCCACACGCCCCATGCACTCAGGGCACATTCTCGGTGAACCGGTCGATGTCACGTCAATTAAAGCCATTAACATTCCGGAGTCACCACCGCCACTTAGACGGCCAAACCTATGAGCAATTTGTCTTCCTGGCCTGGGTCACGACAATTTAATCCATTGACCGCCGAAGACCCTACTCTATGCCAACGGTAAGTGCCACGTGCCTTTAGGTCTCTTTAACCGTATGACATAGAACGGGTACGGTTCCATCTAACCCGTGCTCACATCGCAACAGCAATTTAAGCCATTTGTGCGGGTCAAACTTCCACCGAGTCTCATTTCCATCACAAGTCACATAACCCCGTTATGTTCAAGTTGGCTCTCAAGCCACCAAGTTGGCAAGATCTCGTATCCGCCCAGTTTTCCGGGTGCACCTTTGGGTTAGTCCCCAAGGCTCCCTGCTGCAATCTACCGCGTAGAAAACCCGAAAAACAACCAATAGCACGGAGTCTTCTCCGGCATTATGCAATGCAACATCACCGATCCAGACCAACATGTCCGGGTAGGCTTCACACATCATGCCTATGTCCGTTCTCGCATACGGACTCTAAATAACGGGGACTTCACATATCTACCCGAAGGAACGCCTCCAACTCTCCGCAAACTCGCGAGAGCGGGCTTCCTATGCTAAGAAAGAGAGCTATTCATGCTCAATATGAGGATCGTTACCCTTGCGTTCCTCTTTGGCGCCATTGAAAAGTAATCGGATGAAAACAACCGCACTAGCGTTGCCTCCATGGATCCGTAGTCGGCTCGCGATTCGGAGCTCCGAAGCTCCTCCAATGGCGGATATAGCTCCTTCTTCTTCCCATAGCTCTCCTCTCTCTCCAAGGATTTAGAAAGAGAACACTTAAAAAAAGTGAGGGTTTTCTAAGTCCATCCACGGGTATATCCCTTCAGGAACATCCCCCAGCCGTTGGATCTCAAAACAAGTAAACGAACGACTTTGATTCGGGGCTGAAATGCCCAATCTGGACCGAACACGGCCTGGCACACGCCCGTGTACAGGACCGTGTGCCTCATTCGCCGTCAAAATCGAATCACCTGGAACCTCACACGGGTATCGAACACGCCCGTGTTCGAGCTGACACGCCCGTGTTCCACCTGACACGGTCGTGTGCCCGGCCGTGTACCCCATGATTTTTCCCCAAAATCAACCCGAGCACTGCACGGGTTCTAGGACACGCCCGTGTCCCTAACCGTGTCACCTTGACACGCCTGGGCTCCAAGCCGTGTACACGGTCCCGACACTTCTCGGCTAAGTGTCGACACGGGTCGACAAGCCCTGCGACACGCCCGTGTCGCAGGCCGTGTGCTATGTCTCGACACATTGTCGCCACCAAAGTGTCGACTTCGCGGGACGAGTGCCGACACGGGCTGACACGCCCTGCGACACGCCCGTGTCGCAGGCCGTGTGCCATGTCTCGACACATCGTCAAAGCACAGTGTCGACTTCACGGCTAAGTGTCGACACGGGTCGACACGCCCTGCGACACTCCCGTGTCGCAGGTCGTGTGCCCAGTCTCGACACAATGTCGAGATCAAAGTGTCGACTTCCCGCCTTAGTGTCGACACAGGCTTGACACGCCCTGGGACACGCCCGTTTCCCAGGCCGTGTGCCTACAGCCAGAACTCAAACTGGCCCAAAACATCCCCCTTTTCACCTTTGAGTTTCGGGGCGTTACAACTCTAGCCCTCTTAAAAGAATTTCGTCCACGAAATTACATAAAGGAAAGACATGTACAAAACCAAAATTTTGTACCTGAGCGGAACAACTCCGGATACTCGTCAAGCATAGTCTGCTCTCGCTCCCAAGAGAGCTCCTCACGACCGCAATTGTCCCACCGAACCTTGACCATCCTGATCTGTTTATTGCGTAGCCGCTTGACCTCCGAGTCTTCAATCCGTACGGGCTTGACCTTTGTCGTTAGCCCACTATCCACTGGCACTTGATCAACCGCGATCACTTGCGTAGGCTCTTGTACCGCCTTCCGAAGTACCGAAATATGGAATACATCATGTAAACCACTTAGCTCCACTGAAAGCTTCAACCTATAGGCCGCTTCACCAACTCACTCCAGAACCTCAAACGGTCCAAGGTACCTCGGGCTTAGCTTTTTCAATCGACGCACCCGCGAGACACCCTTGAACGGCTTGATCTTTAAGTATACATAATCACCCACAGCGAACTCCACGTTCCTGTGCTTGGCATTATAGTACTTTGCTTGCCGGTCCTGAGCGATAAGCAACCTCTCCCGAATTGTTCTCACCAAAGAAGTAGCATCCTCCACTTCCGATCGCTTATACAACTTTGACTCACCCGTTTCTAACTAAGACAACGGCGTGCGACATCTTCTACCATATAGGGCCTCGAAGGGCGCCATCTGAATACTCGCTTGGTAGCTTTTGTTGTATGAGAACTCCACCAAATAAAGGTGGTCTTCCCATTGCTTTCCAAAATCCAAGACACACATGCGAAGCATGTCTTCCATGGTTCTATTGACCCTCTCAGTCTGCCCATCCATTTGTGGATGAAAGGTTGTGCTGAATTTCAGCTTTATTCCCAACATTTGCTGCACAAGCCTCCAATCATTGGACGTGAACCGCCCATCTCGGTCACTCACGATACTGCGGGGCACACCATGAAGCCGTACTATGTTATCCACATAAAGCTTTGCCAGCTTCTCCACCGGATCATCCTTCCTATGCGGAATAAAATGCGACATCTTCGTTAATCGGTCAACAACCACCCAAATGGCGTCGTTCCCCTTTTGCGACCTTGGCAAACCATGCACAAAGTCCATAGAGATGTCGTCAAATTTCCACTCCGGAATAGGCAAGGACTTAAGGAATCCTCCCGGCTTTTGGCACTCCGCCTTTACCAAAGCGCAAGTTTGGCACTTCGCTACGTATAGCGCCACATCCTTCTTTAAACCCGGCCACCAAAACAGTTTCTTTACATCGCAGTACATCTTCGTGCTCCCCGGGTGAATCGAGTACTTGGTATGGTGTGCCTCGTACAACAATTCCACCCGTAAGTTGCCCACACATGGGATGCATAGACGACCGTCTTTCCATAGAAATCCGTCCTCCACGACGAATTGGGAATTTGACCCATCCAGAGCCTCTACCATGAACTGCTTCATATGAGCATCCATATCCAAAGCTTGCCGAATACGATCAACCAGGTCATATTGGACTTCAGTCCAATTCAGAACTGCTTCAGCACTAGATTGTCTATCCACACAAACAATCTCCAACGCCTCCAACTGCCGCACCAACCGCTCATCATGCACTGATAGGCAATTGGCTTGAGCTGGGGCTCGGCGACTTAACGCGTCCGCAACCGCATTCCCTTTGCCAGGCATGTAGTGGATCTTGAATGTATAGTCCCCCAGGAACTCCATCCATCTACGCTGCCGCATATTCAGATCCTTCTGATCTATCAAATATTTCAGGCTCTTATGATCGGTGTAGATATCAATCTTCACACCATATAAATAGTGTCTCCACAGCTTCAAGGCAAAAATCACGGTCGCTAACTCCAAGTTATGGACCGGATAATTCCTCTCGTGCACTTTTAGCTGTCTCGAGCCATAAGCTATTACGCTTCCGTGCTGCAGTAGCACGCAACCCAAACCGCTGCCCGAAGCATCGTTATATATCTCATAGCCTTCGGTCCCAACCGGCGAACTCAGCACAGGCGCCGTGGTCAACCGACACTTCAATTCCTCAAAAGCTCGCGCGCACTCCGGCGTCCAAACGAACTTATGCTCCTTCCTCGTCAAAGTAGTGAGAGGTAACGCTATCCGCGAGAAGTTTTCTACGAAGCGCCTATAATAGCCGGCAAGCCCCAAAAAGCTCCGGACTTCTGCTACCGTAGCAAGCTCAGGCCACTCCCGTATCGCAACAATCTTCGCCGGATCCACAGCAATACCCTCTCCACTCACTATATGCCCGAGAAACGCCACTGAGGATAGCCAGAACTCGCACTTCGAGAAATTGGCATACAACTGATTTCTTCTGAGTGTCTCCAACACCAAATGAAGATGCTTGAAGTGATCTTCCTCACTTTGCGAGTACACCAAAATATCGTCGATGAAGACGATCACGAAATGGTCCAAGTACTCCCTGAACGTCCTGTTCATCAAATCCATGAACACTGACGGCGCATTAGTCAGCCCAAACGGCATGACCGTAAACTCATAATGCACGTACCTCTTACTAAACGCTGTCTTCGGGATATCACTCTCCCTTATCCGCAGCTGAAAGTACCCAGCCTTGAGATCCAACTTCGAGTACACCGTTGACCCGACTACTTGATCGAAGAGATCATCAATCCGAGGGATCGGGTACTTGTTCTTCTCAGTTAGCTTGTTTAGCTCCCGATAATCAATACATAGCCTCAAGCTTCCGTCCTTCTTCTTAACAAAGAGGACCGGTGCGCTCCAAGGCGAAGAACTCAAGCGCACATACCCTTGCTCCAACAACTCTTGCAGTTGAACTTTCAGCTCCGCCATTTCCTTAGGCGCTAGCCGATATGGAGATCGTGACACAGGCTTTGCACGTGGCACTAAGTTGATCGTAAAATCCATCTCCCGTTGAGGCGGGGCTCCAGGAAGATCTGCGGGGAACACATCAGGGTATTCCGGTACCACTGAAATACAATCCAACGCGGGCTTCGGCTTTGCAACCTCCACTAGTGTAAAGAACAGTTCTGCTCCGGCACGAACTGCATTCACCACCTGAAGAGCAGACATCAACGTCTTGCTCGACCCCTTTAAGCCCGTAAAAGTCATCTCACGACTTGCTCCCAGCTTGACTTCCTTGCTACCGCAATCTATATGTGCCTGCTGCTCCGAGAGCCAGTCCATGCCAAATATGACGTCGAACTCCACCAACGGAAGTAAGGACGCCCGCAGGTCAAACTCCTGCTCCCCAATACGAATCTTAACATCGCAGATCCTATCCGCTCGCATCGAACACCCATTGGGCAACAACACATCCAACTTGTCCTTCGACATCGAAGAAGGGGCTCCGATGCGTGATACAAATCCTTCGGACAAGAAGGAGTGTGAAGCTCCCGTATCGAAGAGTGCTCGTGCCAGATTTTCACAAATCAATACAAATCCTAAACAAGTAGTGGTAAGGTAACATGTGCATAACAAGTATTTAAAGAAATTGACTTGCTATAAATTAAATCATACCTGTCACCACATCAGCTTGTTTGATGGCCTCCTGTTGGCCAAGATTATAGACCCTTGGTTGGGCCGGAGCATAGTGGGATGCGGTCAACTCCACCGCCTTTCCCTTCTCTTCATAAGTAGCTCCCGGCCTTCTTTCGGACTTAGGACGTCCGCTCCAACAATCACGGGCGAAATGCCCCGTCTTTCCATAAGTAAAACACGCGCCCGGGGTCCGACCCGTAGTCGCGCCAGAAGCGCCAGAAGGAGCTGGACCCGAAGTCCTATGCTTCTTGAAAGACCTCCGATAGCCGGACTTTGAAGTAGTCGGCACTCTGAACTCAGATTTCTTCTCACCCAAGCTTTTCTTCGCTTGCACGCTCTTCATGTCCTTCTCCAAGGACCGGGCAGTATTGACCAAGGTTAAGAAACCCTGCGTCATCGGCCCCGAGAGTAGTAATCTCAACTCATCCCTCAGGCCTTCATAGAAGCGATTAGTCTTGCGCTCCTCATCCATGATGGTGGAGCTAGAATATCGACTCAGACGAGTAAACTCGTGGAGATATTCATCCACGCTCCTCTCACCCTGTACCAACTTCAGGAACTCATTCTGCAATGCTATCTTCTGCGTCGAAGGGAGGTATCTTGCTAAGAACAATCCCGAGAACTCTTCCATCGGAACGTCTATCAGTTGTCTACCTCTCAAATGATGCAGCTCCAATCCTTCCCACCACATCCTCGCTTCATCGTCCAAAAGGAACGTAGCGATGGTGGTCATTTGCCACTCCTCTGTCTCTGTCGCTGTCATGACTCTCTTCACCCTGGAGAGCCAGTCTTCAGCCTGAGATAGGGTTCCCAACCCCGAGAATAACGGAGGGTTAAAGCTCATCACATGCTTAAGCTGCCTCTTAGTTGCCCTCCTTGGCACTACCGGTTCCAAAACCACTTGCTCCACCCTCCTCGGCTCAGCCTCTTGAAGAGGTACTTGCTCCATCACAGGAGCGGGCTGCTGCGCTTGCCTTCCAGGCTGCGCATTAATCACGGCTAACACCGCTTCAGCCACTAATCGAATATTTTCAGCCGACAGAGGTGTTGCAGGAGAAACATCCGGTGCACTACTAGCCTCAGAAACTCGGCGTTTTGACGGCCCAACACCACTTCTGGTCACCTATAGTGGTACAAAACACCGTTAAGCGACCAAATAAATTGCAAACAGCAATTATAGGAACACGCAGGTTCCTCAAACACGAGTATTTTCATTCCTAAGTGGACATTCATGGGTTCTTTTTACTGTTATTACGATGACGCACACAACGTGCTCACCACCCCTTAAAAAGAATTCGCCCACGAATTCACTTTAAGCCCGACCAAAACCAGTAGTCTGATACCAAATTGTAACACCCCCTATCCGTCTCATAGCATATAGCGGTACGTCCGGCCGGGGCCCGACGCCATATACCACAGACAGACCGGGTGGTTACTTATGTAAACCATCCAACCAATCTCAACGTCCTACACAGAGCATTCTAGAGGAAGCAGTTTATAAAAGTTGTAACAAAGAACCCATCATTAGAGCATGAATGTCCACTAGTACAGAATAGGAATGTTATACAAAATACTCAAAATAAGCCTTAAGGCCTTACAAAATGTTCCACTTTAAATTACATGTTTTACAAACCACGGCACGCAGGCCGGTCACACATGAATAAAGCAGTAAACACTTCCACTTGGGCCTTCGAGGGCCGGCTTCGCAAAAAGGGCTTTAGCCCGCTATTGACTGCTTGGTCCAGCTGCACCTGCAAGCAACAAACCACCGCACGGTGGCAAAACAAGGCAACGGTCAGCAATGCTGACCAAATTATAACGATCCCGCCCCCAACTCAGGGCGGCGATGCTCCTTCCCTGCATTTCATTAGCACAAGCGAGCAATTTATAACAATAGCCATTTCATCACAGACGTTGGCTCGCTCGGCCACACGCCTCGTGCACTCAGGGCACATTCTCGGTGAACCGGTCGATGTCACGTCAATTAAAGCCATTAACATTCCGGAGTCACCACCGCCACTTAGACGGCCAAACCTATGAGCAATTTGTCTTCCTGGCCTGGGTCACGACAATTTAAGCCATTGACCGCCGAAGACCCTACTCTATGCCAACGGTAAGTGTCACGTGCCTTTAGGTCTCTTTAACCGAACGACATAGAACGGGTACGGTTCCATATAACCCGTGCTCACATCGCAACGGCAATTTAAGCCATTTGCGCGGGTCAAACTTCCACCGAGTCCCATTTCCATCACAAGTCACATAACCCCGTTATGTTCAAGTTGGCTCTCAAGCCACCAAGTTGGCAAGATCTCGTATCCGCCCAGTTTTCTAGGTGCACCTTTGGGTTAGTCCCCAAGGCTCCCTCCTACAATCTACCGCATAGAAAACCCGAAAAACAACCAATAGCACGGAGTCTTCTCCGGCATTATGCAATGCAACATCACCGATCCAGACCAACATGTCCGGGTAGGCTTCACACATCATGCCTATGTCCGTTCTCGCATACGGACTCTAAACAACGGGGACTTCACATATCTACCCGAAGGAACGCCTCCAACTCTCCGCAAAGTCGCGAAAGCGGGCTTCTTATGCTAAGAAAGAGAGCTATTCATGCTCAAGATGAGGATCGTTACCCTTGCATTCCTCTTTGGCGCCATTGAAAAGTAATCGGATGAAAACAACCGAACTAGCGTTGCCTCCGTAGATCCGGAGTCGGCTCGTGATTCGGAGCTCCGAAGCTCCTCCAATGGCGGATCTAGCTCCTTTTCTTCCCTTAGCTCTCCTCTCTCTCCAAGGATTTAGAAAGAGAACACTTAAAAAAAGTGAGGGTTTTCTAAGTCCATCCACGGGTATATCCCTTCAAGAACATCCCCCAGCCGTTGGATCTCAAAACAAGGAAACGAACGGCTTTGATTCGGGGCTAAAATGCCCAATCTGGACCGAACACGGCCTGGCACACGCCCATGTCCAGGGCCGTGTGCCTCATTAGCCGTCAAAATCGAATCACCTGGAACCTCACACGGGTATCGAACACGCCCGTGTTCGAGCTGACACGCCCGTGTTCCACCTGACACGGTCGTGTGCTCGGCCGTGTACCCCATGATTTTTCCCCAAAATCAACCCGAGCACAGCACGGGTTCTAGGACACGCCCGTGTCCCTACCCGTGTCACCTTGACATGCCTGGGCTCCAAGCCGTGTACACGGTCTCGACACTTCGCGGCTAAGTGTCGACACGGGTCGACACGCCCTGCGACACGCCCGTGTCGCAGGCCGTGTGCTATGTCTCGACATATTGTCGCCACCAAAGTGTCGACTTTGCGGGACGAGTGTCGACACGGGCTGACACGCCCTGCGATACGCCCATGTCGCAGGTCGTGTGCCATGTCTCGACACATCGTCAAAGCACAGTGTCGACTTCGCGGCTAAGTGTCGACACGGGTCGACACGCTCTGTGACACGCCCGTGTCGCAGGCCGTGTGCGCAGTCTCGACACAATGTCGAGATCAAAGTGTCGACTTCCCGCCTTAGTGTCGACACAGGCTTGACACGCCCTGGGACACGCCCGTGTCCCAGGCCATGTGCCTGCAGCCAGAACTCAAACTGGCCCAAAACATCCCCCTTTTCACCTTTGAGTTTTGGGGCGTTACACCCAGAATGAAAGCAAAGGTGGAGAGTATATATCGATGATATACCTCCAACCCGTGGTAAATCAAGAGTAATTCAAAGCTAAACCCTAAAAAGAAAAGGTAAGATTCAAAGCATCATAACCTAATCACTCGAACCTCGGATCATCAAGATCGAGTACATGGAGGATTAGTTAATCATGGTGAGGTGGAAGAGGGGGGATGAGTAGAAGAAGAATAATGAAAACAGTGCAGAAGCGAAAAAGAAAACAACGTTTCTTTATTAATGGAAACAAGGATCTTACAGCTTGAACACCAGAGATTACAAGTGCATGGAAAGTAAACTACACTATCATTAGCATCATACTACAGAACGAAGCTAGGAACTAATACAGGGAAAGCATAAAGCTAGAGATAAGAACTAAAAATGAAGAGACATGCTTGAAAAGGTTCAAAAATACAAAGGACAGAACCTCCCCTCTCAAAGCAAAAGGTGTCCATGAACCCTTAGAGTTGGGCTCTATTTATATATTTTTTTCGGGTCGGGTCACGCCCCCTTGTCACGCCCGGGTCGGGCGTGACCCTGGGGCGTGACACATTCGGCGTGACTTTTTTGGGCTGGAATTTAATTCTGGCGAAGTAGCTGGAGTACACGCCCACATGTGACGCCCTGGTAGGGCGTGTACCTGGGGCGTGTTGTTTGTTGCGTGACTTTGTTGAGCAAAAATTGAATGCTGGAGGTGACGGGCGGAATTGCTGAAGTACACGCCCATATGTCACGCCCGGGTCAGGTGTGACCCTAGGGCGTGACACTTTCGGTGCGACGGTGGAGCGGGAAAAACGAGCGCGTTGCGGTGATTCCTCTGAACCTGGGGACACGCCTCTGGAACACGCCCGTGTCAGATGTGACACGGGCGTGATAGAGGGAGTGTACACTAAGTTTCCACGGAATGCGTTTGGGACCAATTGCTTCATTCCTCTGGGTTACACGCCCTAGGTACACGCCCGGGTAGGGCGTGACCTTGGGGCGTGTCACAGCAAAATTTAGCTGAAAGCCGTGAAAACCTGCAAAAAGCAGAAAAAACGCATTAGCGACAAAAATATATACAAAGGGGAATCAAAATAAGTACTTTACAAGACATGATTTGCTTTAAAACCCCGAAAATATCCTAATAAAATTGACTGCAAACCGTATTATCAAATTCCCCCAAGCTTAAGTTTTGCTTGTCCCCAAGCAAAGATATAAAGACTAGCTAATCATAAAAAGTGACTAATTCAAAAAGTTTAATAGTACTTACACAAGTACTATGCGAAATTCTAGGTAGGGAGAATGTAAAACGTAAATCTAAAACAATTATTTTTGTATGGTTTAACTGTTATAAACTTTACTTAATAAAAATAAATCATCCAGAATTTTGACGAAATTCTTTAAATAGATTTAAGCAAGGCAATGAAAATGAAAAGAACGTATTGAGTTATTACTAGATTCAAGCAACGCATTATAATTATATCAATTAAATAACAAAAATCTAAGTTTAAATCCAAAACTAAAACTGATTTACTTTTCTTCTTTTCTTAGTTGTTAAATAAACGCTAAAAAAAGGCGTGAATCAAAAGAACTTAATGGGACCGAAACGTTTGGTTTAGGATTATGAATAGGAGTGGAATTCAAATATAAACATGGAGGCTTAAAAATCACACTAAACCAAAACAACGAGTTTCAAAAAAGATTTATTTTAAACAAAATATGTATATATATAATGTTTTTTTCTTTTTTTTTTCTTTATTATTATTTATTTTTTATTTTTTCATCATTCATTTTTTTCTCGTTTTTCAAAACATTGCTTTTGAGTACACTGTTTTCAACAATTTCTCCAAAGATAACACAAAATTTCCTATCATGAAAATAGTGTGATTAGATAGGTAGGAATTTGAGCTTTGGTGAAAATGAAATGTTATGTGGAGTTATCAAATGAATTTGGAAAAAAGGCTCAAAAGCGGCTAACTAGTGGTAAAAGATTTTAGGTTGGCAGGAAAGCTCAAACGAAAACAAAAATGGCCTAAATCATTTTCACGCTCTTTTTTTTAAAAATTTATTTAAAACATAGAGTGGATAAATTTCAAAAAGCAAGTTCGAGATAATAAAAGAAGATTGATGAAATTATCTTGAAAATAAAAATAATATGTGACTTGGATCGTTCATATCTAATACGTTATTCAAAATTTGTTCTTACAAAAATTATTTAAAGACGAAAAGGAAAATAGTGGATGATAAATTTTTAGAGGAAGTGAAGAAAATAAATAACGGAAAACCATAATAAAAATGCACGTTTTAGAGAAATATTTCACCTTAACATGCTACCGTGAATTAGAAACACAGCATGGCCAACATTTTACATGTGAAATATGATAAAAAAATGATTAGAAAAATTATAATTAACTACATTGTTTATAAAGAAGTTTGAGAAAAACAAAACATAAACATGAGGTACTTATTGAAATACCAAAATGCAGCTATATAAATATTTTTTGGATTTTTTGGATTTTTTGGATATTCACAAAAGGCAAAAAGAAGGAGGAAGTCCTCCCCCAAGCTTAAAATCTACATTGTCCTCAATGGAGAAGGAGGTTGGAGAACGAGAGAAAAGTAAAGGACAGAAATGAAAGACGGAATTGAAAAACAGGTACTTCCCCGGGTTTATTTCGCAGTTCAAGCTGAGTGATGCCGCTCCGCCATGCTTGTGCGGTGGATCGTCATGAAACGTCGTCTGGTGGACTTTGTTATGGAATCAGAACCGTTGGAGCAGGCGATCGCAGAAGTTTCAGCTTGCCGGAGCCAGTCGGGGCAAAAAGTGTAAAATAAAGGAAACAAAAAAAGATAACTTGGGTTGCCTCCCAAGAGCGCCCTTTGTTTAAAACGTCGTTTGAGCTCGACGCATCAAAATAAGATTGTCCCAAATATTGTTTAAAAATAAAGTTCGAATAAAGTCAAAGTTTTGAAGAAAAGTAAAGTTCAGATTAATTAAATGTCAAGACAGGAAAGATAGAGTTAACAGGGTTGAGACTGACATCATCACAGAAATACAGTTTAAGACGCTGACCATTCACTTTGAAAGTACCCTTATCAGGGTGGGAAATTAAAACAGTACCATAAGAAAAGACTTCTAAAACAGTAAAACGCCCCGACCAACGTGATTTTAATTTACCCGGGAATAAACGTAAACGAGAATTATAAAGAAGAACTTGGTCGCCCGGCTTAAAGATTTTTGGGTGCCTAAGATGTCGATCGTGTAAACGCTTCGTCCGCTCTTTATAAAGTCTGTTATTTTCATACGCGTAAGAGCGCCACTCGTCGAGTTCGTTAAGTTGAAATTTTCTAAAATCGCCGACAGAGTGGGGATCGAAGTTTAAAAATCGTAAGTCCCAAAAGGCGCAGTGTTCTATCTCTACGGGTAAATGACACGATTTTCCATAAACAAATCGATATGCCATACATCCGAGGGCGGTTTTGTACGCTGTTCGGTAGGCCCATAGAGCATCGTCTAATTTGGCTGACCAGTCTTTTCTAGATGTGGAAACAGTCTTTTCTAAAATTCTTTTTATTTCTCTATTCACTACTTTGACTTGTCTGTTAGTTTTGGGGTGGTAGGCAGTGGAAAGCTTATGAGTAACGCCATATTTAGTTAGGATTTTTGAAAATTGCGCGTTACAAAAATGGGAACCCCTATCACTAACGATAGCGCGCGGCGTACCGAAGCGAGAAAATAATTTTTTTAGGAAATTAACTACGACTCGGGCGTCATTTGTAGGAAGATCTTGGGCTTCGGCCCAACGCGAAACATAATCAACAGCAACTAAAATGTACTTATTCCCGAAGCTAGAAGGAAAAGGGCCGACAAAATCAATCCCCCAGAGGTCGAAAACTTCGCACTCTAGGAAATAATTTTGTGGCATTTCATTTTTATTCGAAATATTCCCCGACCGTTGGCAACTATCACACCTACTCACAAAGGCATGCGCGTCTTTAAACAGGGTGGGCCAGTAAAAACCTGCGCTTAACACTTTGTGAGCGGTGCGAGCAGCTTGATAGTGCCCACCTGTCGGTCCTTCATGCAAATGTTTAATAATATCTAATCCTTCATCAAAAGAAACACACCTCCCAAAAATAGTTTTTCAGCTCAGAAAAGAATTTCTTCTTTTGCTCAGATGAAAACTCTTTTGGGAGCACACGAGCCACTAGATAGTTGGCGATGCGGGCAAACCAAGGAGAAGTAGATGTGTTAATTATGAACAGCTTCTCATCAGGGAAATAGTCATTAAAAGAATTTTCGTCTAATTTTTCTATAAACGGGTTGTCGAGGCGCGAAAGGTGGTCGGCGGCCAAGTTCTCGGCACCTCGCTTATCACGGATCTCTAAGTCAAACTTCTGGAGGAGTAAGACCTAGCGAATCAAGCGAGGCTTGGCATCCATTTTAGAGAGAAGATATTTGAGGGCCGAGTGGTCCGTAAAAACTACAATTTTCGAAAGAGTAATATAAGGGCGAAATTTGTCAAAAGCAAATACTACAGCTAATAGCTCCTTCTCGGTTGTGGTGTAATTTTCCTGAGCAGATGTGAGTGTTTTACTAGCGTAATAAATGGGGTGGAAGTTTTTGGAAATACGTTGACCTAGTACAGCTCCCACCGCATAACTACTCGCATCACACATTATCTCAAATTGAAGATCCCACACCGGAGCTATCATGATTGGGGCATTAACTAATTTTTCTTTTATTAAGTTGAAGGCAGCTAGACAGAGGTCATCAAAGATGAATGGGGCGTCTTTTTCTAAGAGATGGGTAAGGGGCTTGGTGATTTTGGAAGAGTCCTTTATGAAGCGGCGGTAGAAACCTGCATGACCCAGGAAACTTCTCATAGCTTTTATGTTCGTAGGTGGTGGCAGCTTCTCGATAACTTCTATTTTCGCAACGTCTACTTCAATACCCCTTTCAGAAATTGTATGTCCCAAAACTAACCCTTCTCTCACCATAAAATGACATTTTTCCCAATTTAAGGCGAGGTTAGTTTCTTCGCATCGCTCTAAGACTTTTTAAAGGTTCTCTAAGCAACTATCGAAGGAATTCCCGAACACGGAGAAATCATCCATGAAAACTTCCATAATGCTTTCTACGTACTTGTCAAAGATGGCGAGCATACATCGTTGGAATGTAGCTGGCGCATTGTATAATCCAAACGACATTCTTCGATATGCGAAGGTGCCGAAGGGACAAGTAAATGTAGTTTTCTCCTGGTCCTCGGGGGATATGGGGATTTGAAGATACCCCGAGAGGCCATCGAGAAAATAATAAAAGCTATGTCCGGAAAGTCATTCTAAAATCTGATCAATGAACGACAAGGGGAAGTGATCCTTGCGGGTGGCGTCATTCAACTTACGGTAATCTATACATATTCGCCATCCGGTCTCCGTCCGAGTCGGGATTAATTCATTATTTTCATTACTTACTACCGTTATCCCTCCCTTCTTTGGTACTACCTGTACTGGGCTAACCCACTTACTGTCGGATATAGGATAGATAATTCCTACGTCTAACAATTTCATAACCTCGCCCTTAACTACGTCTTTCATGTTTGGGTTTATACGACGCTGAGGTTGTATAAAGTTACGTGAATTATCTTCCATTAAGATTTTATGAGTGCAGAAAGATGGGCTTATGCCCTTGATATCAGATATCTGCCAAGCAATAGCTTGGCGATGCTTTTGTAAAATTGAAAGAAGTTTATCCTTTTGTGCATCCGTGAGGTAGGCCGAAACTATGACAGGCAGCTTGGAGTCCTTGTCTAAGAAAGCCTATTGAAGGTGCTCTGGTAGTTCTTTCAGTTCCAAGGTAGGGGGGGTCATCATACGAGGTTTTAGAAATTCGTTCTTTTTCAAAAACTATGTCCTCGTACACTTTTTTATATGTAAAATTGAAAGGGGTGTTGCTAGCGGCCATGGCGGCTTCATGCAGCGATTCAGTTGGAAAAGTAGAAGAGGAACAGAAATCAAAAAAGTCTTTTTCAAAATCAGAAAGGCGGGTGGAGGATTCTTCACTTAGGTGTAGAGATTCAGTTGGAGGAGTAGGAGAGGAACAAAAATTGGAAAATTCTTCTTCAAAATCAGAGGTGTGAGAGAAGGATTCTTCACTTACGGTATCTATAAAAAAATAGGAGTCATCATTAGCTAGTGTGTTCTTCATCGAGGGGGTGATAGAGAAAGTTACCTCATCGTCGCCCACTCGAAGGAAGAGCTTACCATTGCTTACATCAATGATAGCTCGGGAGGTGGCAAGGAAGGGTCGGCCAAGGATCAGGGGAACCTCGACGTCTTCTTCGATGTCTAAAATGACAAAGTCCACCGGGAAGATGAACTTGTCAATTTGGACTAGGACGTCCTCCACTATTCCTAACGGGTATTTGACTGATCTGTCGGCGAGCTGGATACTCATGCGTGTGGGGTTGAGACTACCAATTCCTAACTTTTTAAACAACGAGAGGGGCATAAGATTAATACTCGCACCTAGGTAGGCTAAAGCGTGTTTGACAAAGAGATCACCAAAGACACACATGATAGAGAAACTACCCGGTTCACTGATTTTCTTCGGTAATCCGTTTGTCAAAACCGCCGAGCACTCGGCATTTAACGTGACATGAAAAAGGTTCTCTAACTTCTTCTTGTTGGTTAGGAGGTCCTTAAGGTATTTTGCGTACTTCGGCATCTGAGATATGGCTTCGTGGAGAGGCAGATTTATGTGGATTTGTTTAAATATTTCAGAAAAACGGGTGTATTGATCATCCTGTCGTTGTTTATTAAGTTTGGAAGGGTATGGCGGGGATGGATTATTTTTAAAGGTGGGTGGTGGAGTGAGTTCTTTTTCGAAAATAGGGTTGATAATTTCTTCGGCAGAGGGTGGAATTTTTAAAACGGGAACGGAGCTTTGATTTTTTAAAGTGGGAGCGGAGCTTGCCTCGGGCTCTTCACTTACCATACCAGGAACTTTCTTCCCACTCCGAAGAGTTATAGCTTTCGCTTGCTCTCTCGGGTTGGGCTCGGTATTGGAAGGAAGAGACCCTACGGGTCGCTCAGAAATCATTTTAGCGAGCTGTCCTACCTGATTTTTTAAATTTTTTAACACTTCCAGTTAAGGTTCTAATCGTAGCGTCATTAGCATTCATGTATTTTGAAAACATTTCCTCCAAATTTGGAGGTTTTGGAAAACTTTGAGAAGGTGGTGGTGGTGCAGAAAAATCACTTTGCGGTGGCGGGCGCACAGCATTCGATGGATTGCTCCACGAAAAATTCGGATGATTTCTTAACGCAGGATTATAACTATTCGGAAAATTAAAACCAGGAGGATGAAAATTTACAGCAGAAAAATTATTAAGAGCAGTTCTAGGCATATTATTTACATAATCCAAATGTTCGGCGGGAGGAGTTGCAGATTCCCATACCTGAGGGGAGGAGGCAGCAGTCATCTCTGTAATTGTTTTGCGTAATATTTCGACTTGCAGTGCGAGTTGGGAGACGTTGTCCACTTTAAAGAGACCTGCAGGTTTGTTTGGGCGGGTCCTAGGCACATTCCACTAGTAAGTGTTCATGAACATGTCCTCAAACAGCTCAAGAGCTGCTTCCGGGGTCTTATAGTTTAAAGTACCGCCAGAAGCTGCGTCTACCATTTGCTTTGTACTTTGATTTAGCCCATTATAGAACGTCTGCACCTGCAACCATACAGGCAGAGCGTGATGTAGACATCGTCTTAATAATTCTTTAAATCTTTCCCAGGTTTCGTAAAGGGTCTCAGAGTCTATTTGTCCAAAGGCAGAAATGTCATTCCTATGTTTTGCAGTTTTAGCAGGCGGAAAATACTTGGCCAAAACTTTTTCAGTTAATTGCATCCAAGTAGTCATGCTATTTTTAGGAAGGGTGTTCAGCCACTGCTTAGCCTTAATTCTAAGAGAGAAAGGAAATAATCTTAGCCTAATAGCATCATTTGTGACACCATTTATCTTGATGGTGTCACAAATCTCAAGAAAGCTGGCTAAGTGTGCGTTCGGATCTTCATCTTGAAGCCCGTCAAATTGCACATACTGCTGCACCATTTCAATTATGCTAGGCTTCAGTTCAAAATTATTATTTGCTATTGCAGGGCGAACGATACTAGATTCTGTACCCTCGAGATTCGGTCGTGCATAATAGGATATAGGCCTTTACACGACTTCCTCCACGTTGGGTTCAGCCATTCTTAAGGTAGAAAATGACTCGAAATCCTCAACCGGCACTTGGGTAATAGGGCCTTGAAATCGCGATCTTCTCCGAAGAGTACGCTCAATTTCGTGATCCAGGTCCAAAATAACCGACGAACTTCCGCGGGTCATACACTAGAAGAAGAGAGGAGAAGAGAGACCAGAAAATAAAAGAGCTAATGATGTTCGAAAAATTTTTTTTTTGAAATAGAGTTTTTTTTTATGTTTTAACTCCCGAACTTCCCAAGGGCTACCCGGTGAAGGGTTCGCAAGGTACTAGACAAGATAGTGGCATTTAGAGCCACTTTGCCCTTTTCGAGAGAGTTAGGTGGTGTAGAAAACTTTGTGATGTGGGTTTCTATTAAGTAAGCGGTAATTAAAATCCAGCCATTTAACTCCGAGCGATTAGGCAGAAAATAAAAGCTACACTCACGCACTCGACAGAAAATTAAAACACACCCACTCTACAGAAAGTAAACACACTCTACTGAAATAAAATCCAGCCAATTAACTCAAGTGAGTAGGCGGAAAAATAAAAATACGCACACTCTACTGAAATAAAATCCAGCCAATTAACTCAACTGAGTAGGCGGAAAAAATAAAAATACGCACACTTCCTTGAACAAAATCCAGCCATTTAACTCAAGTGAGTAGGCGGAAAAAATTTAAGAAGGAGGGTGAGAAAGAGAAGTGATAAAATTAATATATTCGCGTTTTCAATTTATCAACGAGCGTTGCTTCCCTGGCAACGACGCCAAAAACTTGATTGTCTCTTAGATATCTGCAAGGAGAAAATAACCAAACTAAAAATTCAACAAGGCAGGTATACCTATCGAAATGCAGCTAGGGGACACAAGTGTCGTATTAAAATCCGGGAACAGTTGAGTAAGCTTACTAACACGAAATCTATTATTTTATCGATGGAAAAATTAGGGTTTAGAAGAAAGCTAAGCGTATTAAAGGAAGAGAACTAGTTGTAATGAAAGAGAGCTACTTGCATGAAAAGATAAAGAGAGCTAAAAGAGCGATTATACAAAAACTTAGTAACGATGAGGGGAAAATGCACTCGATCAGAAATCACCTCGGCAAGAGTGGTTAGAAAAATACGATAAATAAACCTAAGCTAATTAGGGTAAAGGTCCTTGACCGTGGAGGTTCCATGAATATTGACACGCTTCTCTCGAAGGTCGTGCCTAACTGAGTTTAGGAAGGTCCGACCGACTCTCGCCTAAATTGGAGGCCTAAAACTCGCTTTACGCGGTGAACCCCTCTATTGGATTTTACTCCAATCCGGGAGATTTGAACGTCTGCCTCTCTCGAGGGGTGAGAACAACTCCCTTTACTCTTGAGTGCTCATTTCAAACTTTCGGCCTCTTGGCTAGCCCAGAATGAAAGCAAAGGTGGAGAGTATATATCGATGATATACCTCCAACCCGTGATAAATCAAGAGTAATTCAAAGCTAAACCCTAAAAAGAAAAGGTAAGATTCAAAGCATCATAACCTAATCACTCGAACCTCGGATCATCAAGATCGAGTACATGGAGGATTAGTTAATCATGGTGAGGTGGAAGAGGGGGGATGAGTAGAAGAAGAATAGTGAAAACAGAGCAGAAATGAAAAAGAAAACAACGCTTCTTTATTAATGGAAACAAGGATCTTACAGCTTGAACACCAGAGATTACAAGTGCATGGAAAGTAAACTACACTATCATTAGCATCATACTACAGAACGAAGCTAGGAACTAATACAGGGAAAGCATAAAGATTGAGCTAAGAACTAAAAATGAAGAGACATGCTTGAAAAAGTTCAAAAATACAAAGGACAGAACCTCCCCTCTCAAAGCAAAAGGTGTCCATGAACCCTTAGAGTTCGGCTCTATTTATAGATTTTTTTCGGGTCGGGTCACGCCCCCCTGTCACGCCCGGGTCGGGCATGACCCTGGGGCGTGACACATTCGGCGCGACTTTTTCGGGCTGGAATTTAATTCTGGCGAAGTAGCTGGAGTACACGCCCACATGTCACGCCCTGGTATGGCGTGTACCTGGGGCGTGTTGTTTGCGGCGTGACTTTGTTGAGCGGAAATTGAATGCTGGAGGTGACGGGCGGAATTACTGAAGTACACGCCCTTATGTCACGCCCGGGTCAGGCGTGACCCTGGGGCGTGAAACTTTCGGTGCGACGGTGGAGCGGGAAAAACGAGCGCGTTGCGGCGATTCCTCGGAACCTGGGGACACGCCTCTGGAACACGCCCGTGTCGGATGTGACACGGGCGTGACAGAGGGCGTGTACACTAAGTTTCCACGGAATGCGTTTCGGACCAATTGCTTCATTCCGCTGGGTTACACGCCCTAGGTACACGCCCGGGTAGGGCGTGACCTTGGGGCGTGTCACAGCAAAATTCGGCTGAAATCCGTGAAAACCTGCAAAAAGCAGAAAAAACGCATTAGCGACAAAAATATATACAAAGGGGAATCAAAATAAGTACTTTACAAGACATGATTTGCTTTAAAACCCCGAAAATATCCTAATAAAATTGACTGCAAACCGTATTATCATCTGCTTGGGGTCCAAGGATGACACCGAGTGACTTCCAGCCCTCCCAGCTAGGTGAGAGCCTGACAGCGGGATCTGCTCGGGGTCTAGAGGATGACATTGAGTGACTTCCAACCCTGCCAGCTAGGTGAGAGCCTGATAGCGGGATCTGCTCGGGGTTTGGAGGTTGACACCATCGAGTGACATCCAGCCCTGTCAGCTAGGTGAGAGCATGACAGTGGGATCTGCTCGGGGTCTAAGGATGACACCGAGTCACTTCCAGCCCTGCCAGCTAAGTGAGAGCCTGACAGCGGGATCTGCTCGGGGTCCAAGGATGACACTGAGTGACTTCTAGCCCTGCCAGCTAGGTGAGAGCCTGACAGCGAGATCTGCTCGGGGTCCAGAGGTTGATACCGTCGAGTGACATCCAGCCCTGTTAGCTAGGTGAGAGCTTGACAGCGGGATCTGCTTGGGGTATAAGTACACTTCACTTATTCATGCAAACTTATTGTGACAGCACTGATGTGTTAAAGAACTTTATTAAAAATCAAAGTACCACTTACATATTTTAAGGAAAAAAGCGCTTCAAGTCATCACCACTCCAGGTGAGACTAAGGGTCTCGGCCTCCACATTTTTGAGTCGATACCCTCCTGATTTCAATGCCTCTTTTACAATGAGTGGCCCTTCCATGCCGGGGTTGAGCTTCCCCACGGTTTCCGACCTCCCTACTGCATCCACCATCTTCAACACCATGTCCCCCTCCACAAATTGTTTGACTCTGACATGCTTGTCAAAGTACTTAGCCATTCTTCTCTTCAACTCTTCTTGTCGGACGGTGGAGATGTCACGTATCTCCTCCACCATATCAAGGGAGAGCCGTAGCTCTTCCTTGTTCTCAGCCTGCCATTCTTCCCTGCCTTCCCCGGCCGAAACAACTCGAGGTGTTTGAACTTTAAATTCTACGGGGAGCACTGCCTCGCATCCATGGGAGAGCTTGAAGGGGGTCTCTCCAGTAGCTATGTTTGGTGCGGTCCTCATGGCCCAGAGAATCGCAAGAAGCTGCTCCACCCAGCTCCCCTTCAGATTTTCCACTTTCTTCTTTAGGAGGTTAATGATGATTTTGTTTGCGGCCTCCACCTGCCTGTTTCTCCTGGGGTGGTGGACCGAGGCGAACTTGAGGTCGATCCCAAGCTGCTCACAGAAACTGGTAAACTCTGTGCTGGAGAACTGGGGCCCATTATCCATGATAATGGCCTGTGGCAGCCCATGGCGGCAGATGATCTCCCCCCAAACAAAGTTCCAGATGACCTGGGAAGTCACCTTGTCCAGCGTCTTCACCTCCAACCACTTGGAGAAATAATCGATCATCACCAGTAGGAACCTTCTCTACCCACTAGCCTGGGGGAACGGTCTAACCAAATCCATTCCCCAAATGGCAAAGGGCCAGGGGGCTGTGATACTGTTGAGTCGCTGAGCAGGCTGTAGTTGGAGGGGAGCGAACAGTTGACACTTGTGGCATTTTCTTGCGAACTCTATCGTATCACGGCCCAGGGTGGGCAAGAAATACACTTGCCTAACGATCCTTCCTTCCAGGGTCCGACTCCTGGAGTGACTCCCACACTCCCCGGCTTGGACTTCCTCCAAGATTCCTTGTACTTCCCCCTCGACCACGCAACGAGCCAGCATCCCAGAGAGAGTTTTCCTGTACAAATGCCCGTCCCGGAGGAGGTAGTACGTTGATTTGTACCTGAACTTCTTCCTGTCCACCCCCTCCGGATACTCTCCTATGGAAAGGAAAGTTGTGACCGAGTCCATCCACGAGCACCGCTGATCTCTCTCCATGAGCTCTCCCACTTTGATGGAAGGGCGGAATAGGATCAGTGATGGTACCCCCTACCCGAGGACCATGCTTTGCTAGCTTATTGACCTGTTCATTCTCCTCCCGGGGCACATGCTGGATGGAAAAAGTTTGGAATGTGCCAATGAACCACTTTACTTTGGCTAAGTATAGCCGCAGGGTAGGCTCTCTTACCTCGAACTCCCCGTTGATCTGGGATGCTACCATAAATGGAGTCAGTAAGGACCTCCACATCCAACACCCCCAGCTCCCTAGCCAGTCGCAGCCCTGCTATCACGACCTCGTACTCGGCCAGATTGTTGGTGATGGGGAAGTGCACCACCACCGTCTGCTCAATTCTATTCCCCTGGGGGCTCTCTAAGATCACCCCACTCCTAGGGAATGCCTCCCTGAGGCGCCATTTACCTTCACCTTCCAAGGAGTCGGACGTGTGAGCCCTTCCTACACCACCTCAATCGCATAATCGGCCAAGAAGTCGGCCATCGCTTGAGCTTTGATCGAGAGGCGGAGGACGAAGGAGATGTCGAACTCACTTAGCTCCACCGACCACTTGGCTAGCCTGCTAGAATGCTCCACCACCTCAAAGATGTTGCAGAGGGGATGGTCAGTCACCACTCGGATGGAGTGTGCCTGGAAATAGGGCCACAGCCTTCGGGCTGAGATGACCAGGGCGAAAGCCATCTTCTCCAAAATTGGATACTAGAGCTCGGCCTTCCTCAGGACTCGGCTCACGTAATATATAAGGAGCTTCTTCTTCCCCTCTTCACGTACTAGGACAGAGCTTAAGGCCTCTGCCCCGACCCTGAGATACAAAAATATGTCCACCCCCTCGTTTGGCCCTTGGAGGAATGGGGCCCGAGTCAACTGCATCTTAAGGGCCTGGAATGCCTCCTCGCACTCCTTGGTCCACTCAAATTTTTGACCCCCCCCCCTCAGCATTGTGAAGAAGGGGGAGCACTTCTCCCCAGCCCGGGAGAGAAACCTACTTAGCCCTGCCAGCTTCCCCGTCAGCCGCTGCACCTCCTTAGTATTCTGCGGCAACCCCAGCTCCATGAAAGCCTTGACCTTATCAAGATTCGGCTGGACCCCAGCAGGAATGAGGATGTGCCCCAAGAACGTTTCCCTACTAGCCCCGAAGACACACTTCAGGTAGTTCAACCGCATCTTTTACTAGCGCAGGGTAGCAAAGGTCTCCTCTAGGTCCTGGAGGTGAGAGTCCACATTGTGACTCTTGATCATGAGATCATCTATGTACACTTCTAGGTCGTACCATTCTGTTCTTTGAAGACCCAATCCATCAATTTCTGGTAGGTCACCCCTGCATTCTTCAGCTCGAAGGGCATCATTTTATAGCAGTAGCATCCATCCTCCGTGATGAACGAGACATCCTTGACGTCCGGGGGGTGCATCCTTATTTGATGATAACCTGAAAATGCATCGAGAAAACTCATTACAGAAAAACCAATGGCTAAGTCAACCAGCGCGTCGATCCGAGGCAAGGGATAACAGTTCTTAGGACAAGATTTATTAAGCAAAGAGAAGTCAATACACATATGCCACCGGTCATTTCCCTTTTTAACCATGACTACGTTAGAGACCCAGCCGGGGTACTGGATCTCGGATATCAAGCCGGCCTTGAGAAGCTTTGCCACCTCTTCCCTGATGGGCTCGACTAGCTTGTCCTCCGTGGACCTCTTATTTTGTTGAACGGGGCATGTTCCTAGGTCCAAGTTGAGATGGTGGCAAGCCACATCCGCGTCAACCCCCGACATCTCCGCGGCGCTCCATGCCAAGATGTCCACATTCTTCTGGATGCATACCAACACCCTGCCTTGATCCTCCGGGGTCAGCCCTCCGCTGACGTGGAGCTTCTCCACCCGGCCTTAACGGGTGAGGACCTCCAGCTCCACAACCTCTTCCACAGCCTCCAACCTGGGCTGCTCCCACCATTCTCCAACATCCCTCTACATTGGAACGAGTACCTCCGCCTCTACCTATTCCTCCACAGCCATCGCTTCGACCAGCTCTTCTTGATCTCCTCCTGCCACGTCAACCTCGGTGTAGCATTCCACCTCCATCTCCTCCGTACTAGCTCCCTGCTCCGCCTCCTCCATCCTGCGCTCCATCTCCTCGGCTCCCTCCTGCCAAGAGATGGAGTTCACGGTGGCGACGTAGTATTCCCGCGCCACTTTGGGGTCCCCATGACCCGGACCTGAATCCCCTCGGCATTAAACTTCAAGCATTGATGGAACGATGAGGGGATGTAGTGGAAGGCGCTGATGAGGGGCCTCCCGAAGATGGCACTGTAGCTGCTGGGAGCATCCACGATGACGAACCTGCAGTTCCCGGACTGCCCCACCCCCCCCCCCCCCCAGGGTGACATGGAGTTCCACACCTCCTTCGACCTCATTCCTCTCCCCCAAAAATCCAAACAAGGGCCCATCTGAGGCCAACACCCTCTTCGCCTCCACCTTCATTACATCAAACGCCTTCTTAAAGACGACGTTGATGGAGCTTTCGTTGTCGACAAGGATCCGGGAGACGGTAAAATTTTCGATGGTCGTCTTGATGACCAGCACATCACAAAAAGGATCCTCATGATCCGCCATATCGCTCCTCGAGAATGTGATCCTCTCTTCCGGGGGCGGTGTTTGGGATATGGAGCCAATGCTCCAGCAATAAATGGTGTGGAGGCTCGCCTTTCGGGAGGGCCCAAATCCCTCCCCCCCCCCCCCCCCCCCCCCCCCCCCGTGGATCACTCTGATCCTTCCTCGGGTCCCGACATCCACCCGGTCTTCACAACGGTCATCCTCTGCCCGAGGCAGGACCTCCCCGATCCTCACTACCTAACGCCCCTGCTGCTGCTGCTGCTCCCAATTTCCCCTCATTTCACGGAACTCCAGGCACGTGGCTGTGGCGTGCCCTTCCTCTTGATGGAAGTCGCAGTAGGGTAACTCCACCCTCACCTCTCTCCTTCTCCTCCTCCTCCTTGCTACTCTCCTCCTATCCCCTATGGCTATGGCCATAGACTCTTCTTGATCGGGGAGTCAAGACCTCTGCTCCCGCCTCCAACCCGGGGGGTGTAATTGATCTTGCCCCCCTGGTGGCTGTCCCTCCCTTGGTATCCTCTCTGCGGCCCTTGCCCTTGCCATTCGAGCCTCCAACCCAGCCGAAGGTCAGGCTCTTGACGCCCTCACCTGGGGTGCTGCTGCCCCTTGAGCTGCCTCTGCTCCCTCTGCCGGGGTTCGACTTTTCTCTCCTCCTTCCCTCTTCCTCCTCTTGACTCCTTCTATTCCTTTGTGGCCCACTTGGCCAGCTTCCGGTCAAACTCCTGATTTGATGCCTCCCCGTCAACTTCTCTGACTGCCCTCTCCATCAGCTCCTCGTAGGAGAGGGGGGCACTCTCTTCAGCTCTATCCTGAAGAATCCCTGCTGCAGCCCCAGGGTGAAGGCCATCATCATGCTATGTCCTGGCATCTCCTGGATCTGGGTGACCTTCTCCTAGAACCGGTCCACGTAGCTTCCCAGTATCTCATTCACTCCCTGCTTGATGTGGAATAGGGACTCTGACTCCTTCTTCCTCCTCGTCGAGGTAGTGAGCCTCAGCATGAACCCCCGGCGTAGGTCCTCAAAGCAGTAGATGGAGCTGGTCGGCAGCTGGTGAAACCACCCTCTCACCTTCTCCTTGAGGGTGATGGAGAAGAGTCGGAACTTGAACCCATCCGACATTTGCTGGATCGAGACCACGTCCTCAAACCACTGGACGTGTTGGACCGGGTCTCCCTTCCCGGTGTAGTAGGACATCCCGGGTTACCTGAACCCCTCTAGAATTAGAGCCGAAGAGACCAACTCGCTGAAGTGGCTGCCTCCCCCTACTGGGCGAGCTGGCATGTCTCGCAGGCTCAGCTCGCAGACCCGGCCTTTGCCTGACGAGCCAGGGAAGAGCTCATGCCCGGGTAGCTTGCACCCCCTTCCCTCCTCGGTCACTTCCTTCCCAGCTTGCCTGTCGGGCCATCCTTGCCCAGAGAGGGGCCGGCTGCAATCTGGATTGCCTGAGTCGAGAACTCGGCCCGCGTGCCGAGTGCGCACTTGACGAGGCCCAACACCTCATTCCTGAAATCTTCAAACATCCCCACCGTGGCCAGAGGTGGGGGGGGGGGTGAGTCCGTCCTGTCAGATCCTTGCCCTCCAGTCATTGAGCTCGCTGAAGGTTTTCTGTGTTGACCACGTTCCACGCTCACCACACCAAAATGTTGAAACCAAAAATTGGTCTCTTGTGGAGTTCACCCTTAGGGAAGGGGTGATCACGCACGTACTTCGCTCCTGCAAGCAAAACAACAAGGGAAACAAGAAAGAAGTGACCCAAGGGATCGGCGGGGAGGACCGACCACACACCCGGAAGATCTAAGAGCGCTTCCCCTCCTTAGCTAAAGGCCGAGCTAAGGTATCCTCAGAAAGCACTTGAGAGATGGAGCAATAGGTCACTGGCAGCATGCTTTCTGAGGTACCCCTTGAGTCCTATTTATAGATTTTAGAATTCGAACTGCCAATAACCAAACTAAATTGGCCTGAGGTTAACAAAATACCCTTGGCTGGGTCTGCCAACAGCCAAACTTCGCTGTTTTAAAGGGCTATTGGCAGACCGACGGGGGAAAAATAGTAAAAAGGACCTCATAGATCTGGGCGAGCTGGGGAGCTCGACCACCCCTAAAGATCCAGCTCGCCCGCTGTTGCCAAGCTCCTTTATGTGAGCGCGATCTGGGATGGCGAGCTCGTCCATCGGTCGCCCTCCATTAGTCGGCCTCAGCTCAACGAATCCTGACTAGCTCGGCGAATGCCTAGCTCGCGGTCGACGAATGGCGAGCTCGGGCTCGGGTTTCTCTACCGAGCTCGCCTAGGGCCTGGGTAATTTGAGCCAGCCGGTCTGGTTCCTGGTTCACCCCACTCGCCGGATACGGGATTGTACAGATGGTACATCCCCAAATGTGGGTAAGCTACGTGAGGAATTGATATGTGAAGCATGCTTCATGAAATACTCAATTCACCTAGAGAGAAAAAAGATGTGCATCAACTCATTTCGGTATGGAAGTTCGATGAGGTCCCTATGAAATTCGTACACGGACTGCCAAGATCATAGAGCGAAAATGATGCCGAGTGGATAATCGTTGATCGATTGGCAAAAGTATCGCCCTTTATATCGAACAAAAAGGACGATTTTGTGGAAAGTTGGTTACGTTGTACGTAGACGATATAGTATGATTGCACGGTGTGCCCATAACATCGTTAGCAATCGAAACGGGCACCTTATTACAAATGATTGGAGATTAAATCATCAGTGGTTGGGAACTAGACTAAAGTTCATTACGTCCTTTCATCCTCAAAGGAATGGTTAGACCAAAAGGACCAACAAAACTAAGGATAATATTCTTCATATGTGCGCCCTAGATTTGGGAAGAGGTGGGAAAACCATCTCTATAAGATTGAGTTCATCTACAATAATAGATATCAAGCTTGCATAAAGACGATGCTCGTTGAAGCTGATACGGTTGGAAGTGCCATACACCTTTATCTTTGGCAAAAACAGGCAAGTCAAAGCAATATAAGCGTACGGAGGTCGAAAAATGCAAATTCGACCATACATACTATATGAGAGCGGTTATTGGTAGCCCAAGATAGGCAAGCAAAGTACTACAAAGCCAAGTACCAAAACATAGATTTTGCGGTTGGCGAATGAGTAAATTTGACGATTAAGCCATTCAAAGGCGTGTCCAGTATTCGGCGTCTGAAAAAGTTGAGTCTGAGGTATATTGGTCCGTATAAATTGGTTGAATGAATTGGAGAAGCGACCTATTGATTAGCTCTTTTGGCGGAGCTAAGTGTCTGCCTGATATATTGCACATATCGGTGCTGAGTAAAGTAATGAATGAGCCAATGCAAGTGATTGCGAATGATTGAGTACTAGTCGAATAATTGCTGACGACCATGGTTAAACCCATTTAAATCAAGGGTCCGTAGAGTGAATAGCCTAGAAAAAGAACAATCGGGATGGTCGACATCCGTTGAGATAATGGTGACCATGGAGAACGGACATGGGAGCATAAGAAAACCATACGTGATGAGTATACCGAATTGTTGTAACATTTTGTTGCATGTTACAACGTAATCATTACTGTTTTTCCCTTATAGATGAATAAAATTTCAGGACGAAATTTCTATAAGTAGGGGAGGATTGTAACACACCAAATTTGACAGCAGACCTTCTGGCCGATATCGCTGGGTGATAGTGGTTAGCCGACGACGATAGCATTAACCCTCAATGCCTTGAAGAGTTGAGTGAGATTAGCACACTCGATGCCTTTCGACAAATCATTGAGTAAGAGAATATCGTATGACGATAGTGGGTATTGCGCGGCGATAGTGGGTTTCGGGCAGCGATAGCCCAGCTCTCAATGCTCTCAACACCTTGAAGTATTGAATAAGCTCAACGCACTCAATGCCATGAATCATTGAATGAACTCAACACACTCGACGTCATAAAGCATTGAGTAAGCTATCAGAATGGTGATAGTGGATATCGCCAAGAGATAGTGCCATGTCTGCTAGACACGTGTTAGATGGCCGGATGGCGGCCAATGAGTGGTGGTTGACTAGGGTAAAGGCGGATACTATCACTATCGCCAGGTGATAGTCGATATCGTACGACGATATCCTTTTGTTAGACATTTCAATTGAAATCGTGGCCTTTGGTCCCTTTTGATGAAATGATCCTGTGGCTGGGATTAATCCCAAGTCCACATATACAGAGGAGTA
Source organism: Platanthera guangdongensis (assembly GCA_039583875.1). Taxonomy (NCBI): domain Eukaryota; kingdom Viridiplantae; phylum Streptophyta; class Magnoliopsida; order Asparagales; family Orchidaceae; genus Platanthera; species Platanthera guangdongensis. Next base: position 54,870,526 of record CM077159.1, on the reverse strand, counting down.
GAGGAATGAGAATTCATTCTCTTATTCTCACTCTCTCTTCTTCTTTCATCCTTGTTCTTGAGAGAAAGGACTAAGGGTCGGAGCTAAGGGCTGGAGCTGAGCTTCAATATCTGGGTGAAGGAGATTTTGTACTCGGAAGTCATAACCTAGGTTATTTCTATGAAGAAGGAAGTGAGATGCTCCTTTCTATCAGGGTAGAAAAGCTTCGCCATCGCTCTAAAGAACACTACTTAGGTAACGATCTTCCTTCTTAGACAAGTGAAGTCAATCTTTTGGCATATGCATGGAATCCCCCACCAAAAGGAAGAGAATCAAGGAGATTCTGATGGGTCGATACATAGTATCCTCGGGTTTAGTTTTGCATATAGATCCGAAAATCGCAGTACGGAATAGGCATGTTATGTGAAGCCAATCCGGACAGGTTGGTCTGGAATTGTGATGTTTTCTTTTGCTTCCTAGAGAAGACTTTGAGTTTAAACGAGTAGTTTACGGGGTCTGCGGGGTTGTACCTGTGACTTGTGTGTAGGAGGAAGTACTGGAGTTGTACTCCAGGAAAACACCCGCTAAATTCCACGGTTTTATGACTTGTTGGATATCGCTGTGCGACAGTGAGTATGGCCAATGGCGATAGCTCTTGGTGAGCAATTTGTGTTGTGTGCTGAGAAAGTCCAATGTTTCTAGCATTGCAGGTTACTGCAGGGTTTTTTGACAGGGACGGGTACATAAATTTTGTTCTGTTGTTAATGCGTGGTGACAATGAGTAACACTGACAATTGCTCCCAGGTACCCTTTTGATTATAAAGCCCGTCTCTTGGAAATAGTGTGGCTTATGTGAGCTATGAGCTCTTAAGGCCATCATGCCGAACGAGCAAGGGGAAGCCGACCAGCGTCAGTCATAGCCTCTGAACTGACGATTTGACCAATGGGCATAGGCTGAACCATACCCGTGTTATGTCTGACTGACTCGAAGACATAGTTTATTAGTCTCGTTGGAACGCATAATGAGAGTCTCAGGTTCACGCGCCGTAAAGACTAGTAATGCTCAAAGTTCACCGTTGTGTGCTGAACCTCTGAACGGTGGTGCAATCCGAGGAACTGGCGCACTGAAAATGTGCCCTGAGTGCACTGAGCGTTGGCATTTAAGACTGACATTTGTGATATATTGAACTGTGTGTGACTGCACGTTCTTGTGATATATTTGCTTGTGATAATACTATGCCTGCAGGGAAGGAATACTACTGCCCCGAGAAAGGGGTAGGGTCGCTATAAATTGGTCAACTAAATAGTGATTGTTGCCTTGTTTTTCATCCTTGTGGTGGATTGTCCCTGTGCAGGTGCTGGAGAGCCGAGCGGGAAGTAGCGGGCTTAAGCACCGGAAGCTATGCCGGCCCTCGAAGGCCAAGCAATGTTTTATTGCTTCCATGTATGTCCGGCCTGCGTGTCGATGTATGTAATCCACACCTTGTAAAGAGTAAATGTAAGGACTTAAGGCCAGAATAATTTTACGCTACTGTTGACTGTCACCGGGCGACAGTGAATATCGTTGGGTGATAGTATCTTTTGTGTATTTTGTAATAAACATTCCTGTGTTTATATAGTGGACATTACTGTTGTACTTGAGTTCAAATCTTAACCACTGAAGCTTCCGCAAGAATGCTCCGAGTTAGGATGCGTGTAGTCTTTTAATAATCATATGTAATCCCACTGCCTATTTGTCGAATATAGTGTGGTGTCTCGGCCAAACCCTCTATTATATTTCATGTGACGGATGGAGGTGTTACACACGTCATATTGCACAAAAAAATGAAAATGGCAGGAAATTAAAATACCAAACAACAATGCTGCCTAACATAGAGTTACATTCTAGAGGAAGCAAAGGAGTAAACATTACCCATTATACAGAATGTACATAATATATAAACTCTAGAAGCATGTATACACAAACAATTGGCCTTAAGGCCTTATAAAGTTTTCAATACTTACAATACATGTGATTTTCATACTTCGGCATGCACGCCGACAACAGATGAAAAGTAAAACAAGCACTTGGGCCTTCAAGGACCAAGAGGGCTTCAACCCGCTATTTATCGCACAGCTTGCCAAAGCCAGCATCGGTACAATCCACAAAGGCGTGAAAAACAAAAAAAAAATGGTTAGCTAAAGCTTACCACAAGTGTTTAATGACCACACCACATTCTCAGGGTGGCGGTTCTCCTTTCCTGCAATCAAGATGTATTGTAGCATATATATATAGACACACACACACACACACACACACACACACACACACACACACACACATATATATATATATATATATATATATATATATATATATATATATATATATATATATATATATATATCTGTGTGTGTGTGTGTGTGTGTCTATGTGTGTATACAAGAATGTACAAGTTAAGCTCATAGATGCACAACCATTACAAACGCTGACACTCATAACAACGCATTTCATGCTCTCATGGCACACTTTCGGTGTACTCCCTGAGTCCCACCAACATTATTAGTCCTAGACTAAGATGAAATAATTTTGAGCATTCACTTATGCGAGATAAAGCCAAGGAGAATACCCCTGCCAACCTTAAAAGCCTTGAACTTTATGGAATCTATCCAGAACAACATGGTGCAGGTACAGTTCAACCACGTCATATTGCTTAAATTGCCATGCCTACGAGATATGACATGGGTCAACCTCCTCATTTCCTATTCAAAACATAACCAACATTATGTCTCATGGTTAGCACTCATGGACACCAAAGCTGGGAAAATTAGGCTCAATAACTTATCATGCTAACCACCTAGTCCCAGGACACGGGCTTCATAACCACAAATAAAGCTCTCTGGGAGCTACCACCAGCGATATCACTATCGCTACGCGAAATCGATAGAACCACCAATTTTTCAAAGTCTCGGGTTCTCAACTAGCACAATAAATACTCAGTAGTTTCTTCCAGCAGAGATATCGCCAGCGATATTGGTCTATTGTGAGCGATAACAATAGAATTTTTTTCTCTATTGCAATCTCGGGTGTTTCTTGGAGAGCATCTCCAGTAATTTCTATAAATACATTGATCACCCCAAAACTCTAAATTCTACTAATTTTCCCATGGAGTCTTCTTCGACATGCAAATCAAAACATCATCAATCCACACCAACTTTTCATAGATGGGATTCACATAGAATGCCTGTCTGTACATCGATCCAGACTCTATATGCAATTTCTATTGGGGATAAACCACATCAACCATTTAAAGTCTCACATCCGCCCATTTGGCAAGGATCGTTCATGCAACTATGCATATGAAAAGGACGAGCATTCCCTAGTAATCAGGAGAAAGAATGTTACACTCGTTGATCGCTTCAGCAGCATGAATAAGAGCTCGAGTCAAATGGAAAGGATCTCTTTGCTTTCCACTGTATTAATCTTCAATCGGCTATCGATTCCAAACTTGCAAGGTCCTCCAAAGCTTCTCTATTGGCCGACCAGCCCTTCTACTTCCATAGCCCTCTTCTTCCTTTAACTTGGAGTGAGAGAGACTGACTAAGAGAGAATGAGTATTAGTTCTCATCTTCAGCCCCTTACCTGATTGGAAACAAATCCCAACAATTGGATCCTAAATCTAGATAAAGTAGATGTCCATGATTTAAATGGACCATTCTGACAAAAATTGCTATCATCAGATAATGTCGCCATCTCTGTACGATATCTTTTGTAGTGGTGGTGGCCTTACCCAGCACCACTTTACCACCTAATAGACACTTCATAGTCAACTAATACGTGGTAGTCTACCACGTGGCATACTATTGCCACGCAATATCACCAGTGATAGCAAACCGAGTGCATGATTTGTCGACTGCATTGACTACAATGACTGCATCGACTCATTAGTCTCGACTCCATCGACTACATCAGCTACATCAACATTAGCTGCCTCGACAGCTTTGCTATCGCCTATAATATCACCATTGTTAGTGATAGCTAATTGACTTCACAATTTCGTTGACTGCATCGAATGCATCAATTGTCAACTACATTGACTACATCGACATAACCACTATCGCCAAGCGATATCTCTATCACCAGTGATAGCTCCAAAAGAAAATTGTTGTTTTTAAAATTTGGGAGAACTGTAGTGTTACAAATCTCCCACCTTTAATTTCGTCCAGAAATTAAACAGTACAAAAATACGACATATAAGTACATAACATACAAAATATAACTCGATGGAATAGCTCGGGTAACTCTTCTCTTATTGATTCTTGTGCTCCCATGAGAGTTCCTCGAGACCACAATTGTCCCCACGGACTTTAACCATCTTGGTCGCCTTGTTACACAACTGTTTGACCTATATGTCTTTGATACAATTGCGATTGAATTTTGTCTTCAACTTAACAATGACATGCACCTAATCAACAACAACGACATGTGTAGGCTCTTGTACAACCTTCCTCAGTACTGATATGTAGAACACATCATGCAAGCTACTCAGTTCCGCCAAAATATCAAGTCTGTAGGCAGCTTCACAAACACACTCCACAATCTGAAATGCTCCAAGGTATTGTGGACTTTGATTTTTCAAGTGTCGAGTCCTTGACACTCGCTTAAAATGATTGTTTTTGAGACACACCTAGTCACTAATAGCAAATTTAACATCCCTGTGCTTTTTGTTGTGGTACTTCACTTTCCTATCCTGAGCAACCGTCAAATGCTCCCAGATCAATCATATCATCGAATTTACCTCTTCGACGTCTTTCTATTTAAACGGGTTTGTTTCATCCATTCCTGCCTAAGCTAATGGAGTACGAAACTTCATACCATATAAAGCCTCGAAGGGATACATTGGTATACTCTCTTGATAATTGTTATTGTTGATACATGGAAACAGAGAGAGGAGAGGAGAAGGTTGTCGCGACACCAACAACTAATGGGTGTGTTCGGTCTGACAAGCGAGATGATTGAAGAAGGTTGTGGGGATAACGTAGAGGTTGCCGAGGATGCAAGGAAAAGCTTCTGAGTGCTCGAGAGTGGAGCAAGCGTTTGCTTAATGGTTACAGGGATAGTGGAGAGGAGGATGTAGATCCAAGTGCGGAGATGGTCGAGAGGTGGATCAGGAACTGTCGAGCAGACAGTTACGTTTATGGTTATGCTTGCAGGTTGATGCCGACAGAAGTGAGTTGAGAAGAAGAGCGAGCCGCGAGCAGCGACAACAACAGACTTAGCCCGTCGCGGCTTAAATGCCACTCTTGCGACGGACATTCCTTTGACTAATATTCAGTTATTACAGCTTAAGTTGCACCTTTACATGGAAAGCAAACAAATGGTACATTGGGGGAAGCTGGAGGCCAAGGAAAAATGTTGCCAGAGGAGGTCACGCGGATTGATAAGTGAGGTCAGCAGAGAGGACAGGTGAGGTCGTGTGGACTGGAAAGTTGAGTCTGCAAGGTCTGATGCTTGACCTTGCTGGAGGCTGCCCTTGTTTTTGTGTGCCCACGAATGAGATGTACGGTGGTCTATCAATAGCATCGAGGAGGTAACAGTCTTGGTATCGTCACCTCCGGTGAGTCGGTGAGTTATGCGAATAGAACAAGGAGTCCGCCAAGTCCGCGCCATGCGCTACGGTTAGGGACTTGTCTTCTGGAGCTGATCTGTTGTTGGCTTGCTTAGGAGGCAGGCGTCATCCTCTGGGAGACCTGGAGACAGGTAGCCATCTTCTGAGTGACTTGGAGCCAGCTCGTCATATTCTGGGCAACCTGGAGGCAGGTCGTCATCTTTTGGGCAACCTGGAGGCAGGTCATCATCTTCTGGCTGACCTGGATGTAGGTCATCATCTTCTGGGCGACCTGGAGGCAGTTCATCATCTTCCGAGCGACCTGGAGAAAGTTCGTCATCGTTTGGGCGACCTCGAGGCAGGTCGTCATCTTTTGGGCGACCTGGAGGCAGGTCGTCATCTTCTAGGCGACCTAGAGGCAGGTTGTTATCTTCTGGGTTAATTGGAGGCAGGTCGTCATCTTCTTGGAGACCTGGAGGCAGGTCATCATCTTCCGAGCTTCTTGGAGGCAGGTAGTCATCTTCTGGGTGACCTGGAGGCATGTCGTCATTTTCTGGTCAACCTGAAGGCAGGTCGTCATCTTCATTTCAGACTGCAATGTACCGGAGAGCTATCCCACCTGTCGAATGGAGATAACCGTCGTGCGATTAGCTGATCTAACCTCATGCCTGCATGGGTAGACTGATAAAGCAGTCCACAACCCCTGCAAAACAAGCGGATGCTGCGCAACCTGGGCGCTCAGGATGGGGAGAACGCCCCTGCCGTGTGGCCTGAGCGGACAGAGAAGTCTATCCGCCCATACTTAGGCTGGTCGCGACCTCCAGGGAGAATCTAGAGTAGGTCGCGACTAGCAAGTTGGCTAGCTTGGGAGGGATCACCGATTTCTGGGTTAACCTAATCCCCACACTTTTTTAAGTCCCGAAGGGAACTTCAAAAAAGTAGGAGACGCACAATATCGTGATCCACCCCATAGAAAAGGAAGAGGTAAGGAGAGATAGAACTTGATGTCTCTCCTTAGGATTTTGCTAATGCCTATCTTTTTCCTATAAAGGCAAAGTTAATTAGTAAGCAAAGAAAGGAGGGTACAACCTGCGTGTACCTGAATTGCCTTTTGCAAAATGTAGAAGACATGAATGTCTTCCACTGAGCTGTGTAAAACAAAGATGATAAGAAAAGCACAGAATACTAATAGCTTGCAAATACCTAATGTGTTGATGCGCGAAAACGGAGAGAGACGGGCACCACCAGCTAGTGGTTCGAACACGGGGGAAAGGAAGGGACATGAGGCGACTGCAAACACGTATCTACTAAGCGGATTAGAAAGAAAGAAGAGCTGTGAGCCACGACAACACCAGACTTCGCCCGTCATGGCCTAAATGCCTCTCTTGCAACGTGCTTTCCTTTGATTGAAAATGAGTTGATTACAAAGAGGAAAGGAAAAGTTCAGGAGCAGAGCAAGCTGGATACCGTAAAGCCTGAGATTCGAGTCCACAGCCTTTAATAGGTAGGCTCCAAGGCTCGAGTCAGCATTCTTTGGGTGTACCACTACCCCTATTTATAGGTTCGGGGGCCTGCCCAAACGGGTAGGGCTAAAATAATCGCTGGCTCAGAGTACAGGAAAACTGGGCAGCAGTGACGGGAAGCAAAAAGAAAAGACATGATAGTCCACGCAATAGGGGTGGACTGGGCTTGCTGGCTGGAGCTTCCGTCTTGCTGGATGGAGCGATCCCGGCAGGAGGGCCGCGTCCTATGCGGATAGAGGTCTGAGTCTTCCTGAAGAGGTAGCAGAGATCCTATGGGCTGATCCCCTGAGGCAGAACAACCTGGACGGACTTAGAACTGAGTCCGCTGTCGGAGCTAGATCTTTGTTGAAACATGCCATGGCTTGACGATCTGGGAGGACCGGAGAATCGAGTCCGCCGCTTAAGCAGTATGTCACCTTGGAACCTTGTTAAACATGTTACAGACTTTGGGGTTACCATAATCCCCAAAATTTTTAAGTTTTTGGAAACTTCGAAAATGTTAGCTTAACCGCCGAGTCTGCAAGCCTTATTGATGATCTCAGCGCTATAAATATCGCTAGAAGCTCTGCATTTGTCAAAAGTTGTTCATCGTCACGGGGCGCTTCTCACTACTTGAAGTATATGCTCTGCAGTCTGCCATAACTGGACTAGGAGCGTTTTTCGGCAGCCTCACTTCTCAGGCAGAGAAGCCCAGGTCGGCAATTAAGACTAAGAAGGTAGTGAAGAGGGATGGAGAGGCAGTCCTCTCTGTAGGATAATCTTCGCGATGTGAAAAGCCATCCATTGAAGCAGCCCTCTTTGTTGATGAACCTGTTCGCGAGAAGTCTGCGGACGCCGCTTCTCATTCTGAAAATCCACCAAAAAGCACGAACAAGGCACTGAATCCGCCAAAGTCTACTGATCGGAACCTCGCAAATTCTGCGGACATGGACGTGTACCCTTGTGAATCGGGTACACTAATGTTTTGAATAAACACAGAAGCTGAAGTGTATTCACTGGAAGCCCAGCAACCCATCATCGATCCGGATCAAAATAGGCGACCTGCTGGGGAAGGCGCTGAAGAAGAGGTGACCTCACATGCACTAGTTGCTGTGAATCAAGAGGCAGTCCGCAAGATTCTGCCAGACTTGTAGCTGGTCGTTGCGGACCCAACTGAGAAAGAAAGCCCCTCTAAGAAGAGTAAGAGGGAAAAATCTACTGTTGTCAAGCCAGTTGAAAAGAAACTGCAATCCATAAAAGAGAAAAGCATCTCTGTGCATACTGGGGCTGCGAGTTTGTAGCACATGCCGTGAGAAAAGGATGTTACTATGTCCGGCTTCGTTACACCAGAAGCTCCAATCCCGGGAAGCGATTACCTCTCAACGGTCAGTTTGTCAACTGATGAACTACTCAACTCTGTAGATACTGCCCAGCTTGACATCATTAATCAATTCTTGCGGGAGGCATTGCAGCCTGATGTTGAGATTTTGGCGGTTAAGATTGGCGAACACCCCTCCACATCTGCAGCTGAAGGAGATGAGAAGGAGAAGCTGAGGAAGCAGATCGCCAAGCAGAAGGAAAATATCGATGCACATAAAGCAATGGTGGAGACGGCCTCGAAGCAGATCGCCGCAGATATGCAAGCCGAGGATCTGCGGACTGCTGCTGAATTGTTGCGGACAGGTAAACGCCAACCAGTGCCTAAGCACATTAAGCATCAGTGGCTCTACAGGTCGTCATAGTGAAAGTCGAGGCCAATAAAGATTATTGAAAGTGTTCAGTTATCTACCTAAATCACCTATAGGGGGTAAATAGGTGATTTGTGCCTCTTTTTGCGCAATAAAAAATTAGCTATCTATGCACAAAAAATAATCAAGCAATCACAGAGGACACAGAGATTTATAGTGATTCACCAACCTTGGGTACAACCACTTTCCACTCACCAATCTAGCAAAGCACTAGACTCGGCTACTCCACTATCTCGGATTGAAACCAACCCTACGCCTCAGAACAAAGTTCCTACAACTCAATCCACAACCTGGATCTGCACTGAGAAGATGAAAACTTCCTACAACTCGGAGAACAAAGCTCCTACACTCGGAGAATAATCTTCTACAAGAATAGATTGTAAATATGAAATAAAAACAATAATATTTCTCAGATCTGGAGATCTCGGCCAAGGTCTTCATCCTTGAAATTTGAGGCACAGTCAGAAACTTTGAAGAAAACATGCCACTACAGGATCCTGATTTGAAAATTCTTGACTCACAGGATTAGAGAGAAGATGAAGAAGTTGAAGAACAATCTTGATCTGCTAGTCAACTGATCAGAATCTTCTTGAATGAAAACCCTAGGCGATTTTCACGATGAGGAGCGGTGACGGCTTCAGTTTAGGAAAGATAAAAATCTGATTCAGAATTCTTAGAGTATTTCTTTTCAGCGCTTGTTAGGGTTAGTTGTAATGACAAGACCTTATATAAGATCTCCCTAACAGTCATAATTAGCATTAATGACATCCACGTGGACCAATCACGTCAAGTCATTTGAAAATTCCGTCAGTTAGGACTTAACGAAAATTTCTGGAAAGTTGATTGAATTACTGGAGTGAAAAGAGAACTACTCGAGTACTGAGATGAGTTATCGAGAAGACAAGAACAGACTACTCGATATGAAGTCCTTCAGGAAATTCAAAACAGATCTATAATCACTCGAGTGGAATAAAGATTACTCGAGTGCTAGAAAGGTTACTCGAGAGGTGGAGATGAACTACTCGACAAAAATACTTAGAGAAAATTCTGGGAGTTTAAAACTGATTACTCGAGTACTGGAACTAAACTTCTCGAGAAGTAGATAGACTTCTCAAGTACAAGAACTTTACTACTCGAGTAGGGTAGATTCAACATGAGAACAATACTTCTATAACTCGAGACAAAGGGCTCATCTACTCGAGTGCTTAACTTGACTACTCGAGTATTATACTTAGAATATTTCTGTGAGGAAATTCTGTCAACTCGAGAAAGAGAAGAAGTCTACTCGAGTAATGTACTTGGCCACTCGAGAACTAGATTCAATATCGTGAGTACCATTTCCTTTACTCGAATTCCAGACTAGCCTTCTCGAGTACATCTAAAGGTTCAACTAGAGTACTTAGAATTCTACTAAAGTGAAATACTTAGAAAAATTCTAGTTCATGAGGATTTTCCTTTCTTCAATGGAATCAGCAACAAGTCTTTCACCAACAATCCTAGTGCTGAAAAATGAAGTGTATCCCAATAGAGAGGCTACACATGAGTCAACACCATGGATCACATAATGAGGGATTACATTGTATGGTCCTGTGTTTGGTGACCCATTGTAGACTGACATTGGTCTACACTTTGCAATTTAATCCTGCAAACACAACCCAAACAATACATCAAATACAACTTAATTCCTCTTAGTTCAAGGGTGACTTCACAAAATCTAGGTTATTGTGGATACAATACCCAACAATCTCCCCCTATTTCTGGAAGTCGGAACTCTCTACGCTACGGTGAATTATATAAACAAATAAAGAGCTAGATATACAGGAGAGAAAACAAAGTAACATGCACAAGGATTATAAGCCAAGAGTAGATTAACAAAGTTAAGGATGTATATAAATAGAATTGTCCAAAAATTATTTCTACACAATTCTCATCCACACTCTTATAACTTTCTTCATTCTTAAGCTTGATGTTGCTGTTGTTGTTTTCTGTCCTTCTTTTCTTATTGCACCTTTGATAGTTGTATGGCTTTGGATAGTATTTGCGAGGTTTTGGAGGTGTAGCAGGATTGTTCCTTCCATGCTCTCTATCATAGAGTCTTCTCTTGGTCATAGATTTCTCATACAAGTCCCACTCTTGGGAGCTGTAATGATCATGTCTATTCTCATTGAAATACAAAACTAACTTGAGAGTATCAAGGCTAAGTGACTTTGAGGTAGGACTCCAGATCTCTGCAAATTCAGGAGCTTTCCTTTTCTTTGTCTCTAGAACTGGAATGGATCTGCTGACAAAAGCTCCATCACCATACTTCCTTTTCTTTGGGATGTGAATCTCAGGAGGAGCTTGAAGAAATATATCTGCTGGATCAGATTCCCAAACCTGAGAATAAGTTTTTGGAGGAGGAGCTTCAGAGCCTTCAGGTATTGGAGAAAAGATAGGCTGAGGAACTGGAGCTGGAGCTAGAGGAGCTAGGGGATTCAGATGATGAGGAATTATATTTGGATCTGCTTGAAAATTAGGGAAGATCTGGTTGTGTGTCGACACAGATGTATCATAGGTATGAAATTTTACACTGTGGATCTGATTCTGCACATCATCTTGATTTTCCTATAGCTTTGCTTCCCAGAGAGTTTGCATGGCAGCATCTGAGGTTTCTAAGAATCCTTTGACTAATGTCTCCCCCTTTCTGACTTATACAGTGAGTTCATCTATAGCAGCTTCTTTGAAAGTACCCACTTCGTCACAGATTTTGAAAGTGTGCTCTTGGGCAAACTTTTATAACTGAATCTGATAATTAGCAAGAGTAATAGATTATTCCATCACTTTGCCAACACTGGTAATTGTGTGATCCAAAGCTTTTCCACCTATCTTGAATAACTGTCTAAGATCATCTGTATTGTGCTAAATTTCAGCAAATCCTCTGCTTATCTCTTTTTCAAGAGCAGAAACTTTCTCTTGAACTACCTTCAAGGAGTCATCAAAATATTTTCTTTGGTCGAGCAGCATCTGTTCTATCTTACCTAGAATATCATTGACAACAGGAGTTGGAGTAGCTGAATGAGAAACTGGAGGAGGAGGAGCAGACCATGGTGTAATCTCTTCAATGATTACTGAGCTCTTAGCTCTGGTTGTGTGAATCAGAGCATCTCCTTCTTCATCAATAAAGGTGGAAAGAGAGAAACATAAGATTTTCAAAGGAGCTTCAGCTGGTTCTAGACTTTGTTCTTTCACATCAGATATCAATATTGTCTCATCTTGATCTATGTCAGCAGCAGGGGATTTTGGAACAGGGGATTTTGGAGATGGAATAGGAGAGGGTGATAGTACTGGAGTGGGTTCCTTGGTTGGTTTTGTAGGTTGTTCTTTCTGGAGGGGAGGAAGAGACTCTTCAGTGCTGGGTTCTTCAATCATCTGGTTAATGGCTTCTTCTATAGAGAGAATGGTTTCTTGGAATTGATCACCTGATGGAGTATCTTCTGGAGTGGTTGGAGGGAGAGAAGCAACAACAGGTGGAGTAGGTATTCTATCATCTTGTACAGAAGGAGAAGGCACCCCCTCAGCAGCTGCACCAGATGTGCCAGCAACATAAGGTGGAGAGGGAGATGGAGTCCTGTCCCATGCAGCTGGATGTTCATGAGCTCTAGCAGTCTGGGCAAGATTCAGCAACTTCAGTTCCCATCTCTGAATGGATGAGATGGATACTTTCTTCATATGGTGAAGGGTTGTTCACTTGGAGAAATCAAAAACTTCAGGGTTTATCTCATGCAGCATCAAAGAGATGATCCTGGCATAGTTAGAAGCCTTGATGATCTCCTTTATGTTATCAAGAATCAACATACCAAACTGAAATATCTTTCTGCAGATTATGGCTGTCATGATGTCAAACATATCAAAAGAAATGTCCCTGATGGAACTTGTCTTACAGAGGAGAACTTTGACAATAATTACTACAAGGAATTTGCTCTCAGGATTGAGTTATGGTCGACAATTAGAAATAACTTCTGGAGAAAGTACACAGAACATGCAGGCTCTGTCTGAATCTTCATGAGTGAGAGGATCTTCTTCATCAACCACGGGAGGCCGAAGAAGAGTTGAGATAGTGGTCTTGGTAAGCTTGATTTTAACTCTCTTCGCTTTAGACTTAAGAACTGTACCATTTCTTCTTACTTTAATATTCTGAAAGAATTCTTCAACTTTTGGAAATATGATTTTGCAGGGGTGCTGGAGAACGAATGTCAAGCCGGCGGTGTCGAGAAGAATGGGGAGATTTCTGAAATCGTCTAATAATTCGGCAATATCGGCCGTGACAAGTTCACTACCAATCCAAATCTTTGTAGGCGGTGTCATGGTCCATAGAGTTGTGAGAAATTTACTGCGGGGAAGAAGACGGCGACATGCTCTACGACAGCGGTGGAAGGCGAAAAGACATTCTCTTTCTTGAGTGAGAGGGTTTTGAATTTGTGTAGAAATGAACTCAAGATTTTTCTATTTATATAACCCTAATTATGAATAATTAAGAAAGAAATTAATCTAACATGCCTTTGAAAATGGCGATATAAGCTTTGGGTTGCGAGTAAAGAAATTTGAACAGAAGTTGAGAAAATGTCTTCTGGTTTCTCGAGTGAAAGAATATGGTACTCGAGTGATGTCTTCATGCTTCTCGAGAGGAAACTCATTACTCGAGTGGAAGTACTCGAGTGACTTGCTGAGTTCTTGAGTGGTCTGAAGTAGTACTCGAGTGGTCATCAACTTACTCGAGTTATTAAGTCAGAACTTGATAATTTTTTATTTTTGACAAATTTCTTGATCTCTGAGCTTTATTGTGAGTCCTCCTTCTCTAATCTTCTTTGTTGAGCATTCCAATTTCTGTTTTGAAGAACGTGAACTTGGTCTCGTCAAGCAGCTTTGTGAATATGTCTGTAATCTGCCTGTCAGTCAGGACATATTGTAGATATATGTCCCCATGCTCCATATGCTCCCGGATGAAGTGGTAACACAGCTTTATGTGCTTTGTCCGGCTGTGAGAGATTGGGTTGTTGGCTATTGCAATCGCGCTGGAAGAGTCAGAAAACCAAGGAATGTTTTGAAACTTCATATTATAATCTTAAAACTGGTTCTTTATCCATAGCAACTATGCACAACAACTGCATGCAGGGATATACTCTGATTCAGTCGTTGAGATTGCAACACAGTTTTGCTTCTTAGTGCTCCAGGAAATGAGCCTTCTTCTAAGGAATTGGCAAGTCTCGGAAGTGTTTTTCATGACAACTTTGTTAACTGTAAAATCTGCATCTGAATAGCCAATTAGTTCGTTATCATTACTTTTAGGGTATCATAAGACAAGATTTGGTGTACCTTTAAGGTATCTCAAAATCCGCTTTACAGCAACGTAGTGAGATTCCTTAGAGTTCACTTGAAATATAGAACATACACATGTTGAGAACATTATGTCTGGTCTACTAGCAGTAAGGTAGAGCAAGGATCCAATTATGCTTCTGTACTTGGTTTCATCAAAAGGTTTCCCTTTCTCATCCTTATCCAGAGACACAACTGAACTCATTGGAGTCCTCAAATAGGTTGCATTCTCCATTCGAAATTTCTTAATTAGCTCCTTAGTGAACATTGTCTGCGAGATGAAAATTCCATCTTCAAATTGTTTCACCTGAAGCCCTAAGAAATACTTTAGATCTCCCATACTGCTCATTTAAAACTTCTCTTGCATTAGTTTTGAAATCTTCTTGTAGAGTTTGTCGTCAGTAGAGCCAAAAATAACATCGTCGACATAGATTTACACTAAAAAATATTGTCTTTTATTTTCCTAAGAAATAATGACTTATCTATCTTTCCCCTTGTGAACTTGTTCTCAAGAAGAAAGCTAGACAGTGTCTCATACCAAGCTCGAGGAGCTTGTTTCAGACCATATAATGCTTTAGATAATAGATAAACATAATCAGGAAAGTTAGAGTCAACAAAACCTAGAGGTTGTTCCACATACATCTCCTCCTTTATGTCACCATTAAGGAAAGCAGACTTACGTCCATCCGATAGACAGTGAAGCCCTCAAGAACGGTATATGCTAGGAATAACCTGATTGCCTCCAGCCTTGCCACTGTAGCGTACGTCAGGTCAAACTTGATTCCTTCTTCTTGGTGATATCCTTTGGCGACGAGTCTGGTCTTGTTATTTATGATTGTTCCATCCTCGTCCATATTGTTCCTGCAGACCCACTTTGTCCCGATGACATTCTTACCTTGGGGTATTGGAACAAGTTTTCAGACTTGACAACGCTTGAACTGATTTAGTTCTTCTTTCATTGCCATTACCCATGATGCGTCTCAGTTTGCTTCCTTAAACTTCTTCGGTTCAACCTGTGAGAGAAAACTTAAATATAAATTCTCATTAGTTGTAAGTATATGAATTTTGACACCATCCCGGGGATATCCTATGATTTGGTCCATTATGTGATCCTTCAGATGTCTGAGGTCTAGAGTCCTTGCATCTGGAGTGTCTTCAATCACCAGAGTGACTTCACCAACTTGGATGATTTCTTCATCTTGATCATCAACCTCTCTAATTGTGGTTGGAGTGGTGAACTTGATGAACTTTTCACCATTTTCTTCAGTCGGCTCACCCAAGTTAAGTTCATTCAACTTCGTACAAGCATCTTCAATGAACACACTAGAAGAGTTGCATTGCAGCAAGCTCATCTATTCAAATACAACATGAATGGATTCTTCTACAATAAGAGTTTTTCTATTAAATATCCTATATGCTTTACTATGTCTACTATACCCTACGAAAATACCTTCAAAACTCTTTTTGCTAAATTTGGTAGTGTGATACTTCCCATTGTTAAGGACGAAGCACTTACAACCAAAGATTCTAAAATATGCAACAGTCGGTTTCCTGCCCTTTAGAAGTTCATAAGGTGTCTTATTATGGTTCTTGTTTATGAGTGCTCGATTTTGCACGTGGCATGTAGTGTTGACGACTTCAGCCCAGAAGTATTCCGATATTGAGACATCACTCAACATGGTCCTGCAGGCCTATATGAGTGTTCTATTCCTTCTCTCAGCTACTCCATTCTGTTGAGGAGTACGAGGTGAGGAAAACTCTTTAAAGATACCTAAGCTTTCAAAAAATTCTATCGTGGCCCCAGACTTAAACTCTGTTCCATTATTACTTCGGATTTTGATCATGGAACAGTTATATTTATTCTGGACTTGCCTGACAAAATTAGTAATGATGTCAAAGGTATTTGATTTATGTTTTAGAAAGAACACCCACGCAAAGCCCGAGTAATCAACAACAATAACCAATGTATAATCCTTACCTACCAAACTTCTAACTTGTAGTGGACCAAACAAGTTCATATGAAGTAGATGTAAACATCTATTAGAATCTTTGCCAATAACGCTTTTAAAGGTAGCCCTTGTTTGCTTGCCTTTCACACATGCGTGACAAGGTCTATCTTTAGCGTACTTGACATTTGGTGCATCACGTACTAAATTAAGTGAAAAAAATTTATTAATAGTTTTGAAATTAATACGTGCTAGTCTCTTGTGTCATTGGTCATCAAGAAACGCACTATCTTTAGCCATAAAACACACTGGTATAGAAGAGTCTATACAAATAAAATTCAAACAAAATATGTTCCTGCTTCGAGTGCCCGATAGAATCATTTAAATATTATCAATCGATTTTATCAAGCACTTATCAGCAGGAAATTCAACAACATACCTTTATCGCAGAGATGGCTTATGCTTATAAGATTGTGTTCCAATCCTTCAACATAAGCCACATGTGAGAAGGATAGACTACTGTTAGAGATCATACCATAGCCTTTTGTAATTCCTCGATCTAAACCTCCAAAGATGAACTTTGGCCCGTTCAAGACTGGAGAATAGTTCTGAAGAAGGCTTCTTGTCTTGGACATATGCTGAGATCATCCACTGTCCAAGTACCAGATAGGAGTTTTGTTGGCCTTTGGACATACCTGCAATTAGAAATCAATTTGCCTTAGGAACCCAAACACATTTGTGTTCTTGGTCTCTTGTTAGAACACTCCCTCTACGAGTATTAGCATTATGAGTGGTCTTTCTCATATTGCTAACTTGAGGAGTTGCAAAATTCCTGGAATTAAACCAGCAGTCAATGTCAATGTGACCAATTTTGGCACAGCACCAACATTCAAACCTATTGTATCTTTTCCTCACAATCTCCTGCTTGACCTTTTGAAATGGTGGTCTAGCAGTGGCAGCATTCTTAGAGGAAGAAGCTTCATGGTTATGGCAATCACATGTCTTCTTCTCCTTGAGAGGCTTTTCTACAATAGGCTTTACCTTTGGTGCTTTCTTAATGCTATCAGCATGATTATAAGGGCCATATCTTTGAAGAGTAATTTCTTCATAAGGTGCCTTAAAACACCATCACCAAAGTTTCGGGGATGAGTCCATCCTTGGTAACGAGACTTGGGCTCTACATAAGTAGGCTTAGCCATGTGACCGTAGGACGAGTCAAGATCAAACTCATTTGTTGGAAATATGACCTTCTTGAAAGAAGTCTGAACTTGAGGAGCTTTCCCTTTTCTTTGGCCAAAACCTTCATGGCCGCCTTATTCTTTCTTTGAGCCTTATTCCTCCTAGAAGATTTACTAGGAGCTTCAAGATGGCCTAGCCCAGCACCCCTGGCCTTAGCTGAGAATTCAACAATGAAAGGAAGGACAGTCTTGGGCTTCGAGAAACTTTCAACAAGTTTCTTTTCTGCTTCAAGTTGTGCTTCATGTTTTATTATGATCTTCTCCATAAAGTCTAGGTGCTCAAGACCCTTGTTATATTCTTCAATGACAGCATTAAAGTTCTCTCTAAGTGAGGCAGTCTTAGTGACTTCTTCTCTCACAGTACTCTCTTGAGCATTGAGAGACTTTATCTCTTTGACTTGAGTTTTCACGACTTTTTGACATTTGTCGTAAGCCTTGATCAACTCCTTATACAAGGCCATGAGTTCAGACTCATCATCAGAAGAGCAGTCCTCATGATCATGTTCAGAAACATCAGATTCAGAGAGCGGAGTATGAGAATTTACCTTTCTAGTGAACTGGGGTTCTCGTTTATCATCGGTCTGAGCCATTAGCCCAAAGTAGGTTTCCTCTTCTTCATTCGACTCAGATGAGTCAGAGTCGCTAAGAGTCATGCCCTTTTGGCTATTAGGCTCTTTTCAGTTCTCTTCTTACTGTAAGAAGATTTCTTTTCTTCTCTTTTTCCACCCTCCTTCTTCTTGTGGGGGCAGTCAGTAATAACGTGACCTGACTTATTGCAGCAATAACAAATGATGTCAGTAGAAATATGTTTGTTCTTTTTAGTAGTATAACTGTCATGGCTGCTTGTGTCTGATGAATTATAAATATACCTATATTTATGTACAATAAATATGTTGTTTTTGTTTATTTTTTTATTTTTTTATATTTTTCTTTAATAAATTGCTTCTTTTTTGTTCTAACTTAAATTATTTTTGTTTCCTGAATTTTTCAGGAAAAATTGCAAAAAAGTCAAGTACACGCACGTGTACTGTTGGTCACGCCCGTGACCAGGGCGTGACAGTTCAAATCCCATGAAATCAACAATTTTTGATGAAAAATGCTTGACACGCCCGACCTCATGCCCGTGTCCAATGACACGCCCCGTGACGCCAGCCCATGACACGCAAGCTCGACGATTTACACTCGACGTTCATCGACCCACCGGACACGCCCGTGTCAGCCAACCCGACACGCCCGTATCATTCCCGATCGACGATCAAGGCTCCCAGCTCGATGTTTTGCACTCGACATTCATCGACTCATCCCGACACGCCCGTGTCAAGATGCGACACGGGGCGTGTACTCCTCCACTTGGCCGACAAGACGCTGCTGACAACGTTTTACGCAACCCTCGCCGGTTCCACCTCCCCGACATGCCTAGAGTTACGCCTGTGACCTGGGGCGTGACCGCCACATGACCGACATGAGTCCAGCCCGAAGTCTACTAAGCCGTCACCTAGCCGGATCAAATCGATGAATAGTGCTGACATGCCCCCTGACACACCCATGTTCGAGGGCGTGTCCCATGAAAAATTTTGTCTATAAATTCTAGGCTTCTACTTGTAATCCTGTTCCACTTTTTTTGGATCCATTTTTATAGGTGTTATGCTGCCAAGATGAATTCCAAATGTTATGTAAGGGATATTTTCTCCCCCTCTCCTTAGTTTTTGTTTTCGTTCCTTTATAACCCGTTGTTTTAGCTTAATAAAATGTGTTTTTCATCTCTTTATTTGGCTTTGGAATGAATCTAAACAACTACCCTTATGCAATCTTATTTATCTTTGTTTTAGCTTTATTTTTGTTCTCTTTAATATGTGTGTGTGCGTGTATGAGAATAGCTTGTACTTTTTATGTTTTCATTTTCATTTTGTAACTTAGTTTGGTTAGACTTAGATTTTATAGCATTTATTTCATCCTTATAAACCCGTAAAACCATTTTCAAAGTGGTTTTCAATTTTTTTAACTTAGCCTTTTCTTTTTTAGGTTGTAAAACTTTTTCGGTCTTTTTATTTTATTTCCACTTTTTACGCGCTTTTACAGAGTTATAAGAATGAAAATATAGTCGTTTTAATTTTTCAAGCATTCTCATTTTCTTGTTTATTTCAAAAACTTTTTTCCCGTTTAATTTTTCTCTTCTCTTTTTATCATTTCTACCACATTCTAGTGGTAGAAATGTAGTCGTTTTAATTTTTAGATAACTTTCATTTTGCGTTTATTTGCAAAACTTCTTGCTTGTTTAATTTTTATTTCAGCTTTTTATGCATTTCTACCGTATTCTAGCAGTAGGAATGCAGTCGTTTTAATTTTTCGGTAACTTAGGTTTTTTTGCAATTTTTATGTGTGTGCATTTATTTCCGCCTACTCGTTAAGAGTTAAATGGTGCATTGCTTTACTTTCTTCAAGTAGAGTGTGTGGAGTGTGTTTAATTTTCTGTCGAGTGAGTGTGGTTTACTTTCTGTAGAGTGGGTGCATTTATTTATTCCTACTCGTTTGAGTAGGACCCACATTTATTTTCTCCTACTCATTTGACTAGGACTTGTGTGCGTGCATATTTCATTTCATGTCTAGTGTGTGCGTGAGTTTTAATTTCTGTCGAGTGTGTGCGTGTGTTGCATTTATTTTCTCCTACTCGTTTGAGTAGAACTCGCTTTCATTTCTCCCGCCAACGCATTTGCGCCGGGACTCGCACTTTTCTACTTTCATCTCAGTCCTACTCGTTTTAGTAGGACTTGCAATTTACTACTATATTTACTGCTTTCCTTTACTGCTTTCCTTTACTGCTTTCATTTACTGCTTTCTTTATTGCTTTCACCGCATGCCGTACCCATTTCGATGAGTGACTAACCGTTCTTAGCCCTCGATATCGAAGAGCATTGGGACAGATAAAATAGCTTTATATAATTAAATATCCTTATTTTCTAATTAATTAAAATTACTTAAGGTTTTCCTAGGGTTTACGACGCGTAGAACCACATAATTGATGTCTAGTCTCTATTTCCGTAGTCCATATGCTATCTAGACGAGAGGCCGTGCGTATGAACCGATCACCCCTTGGTAAAGAGAGTTCTGCACTAACCCTCGAGAGAAGAGGCGCGCCAACTCTACCGGATTGGGTTCCCACCCAATTGCGGGGTTCTTAGCGTAATGCAGGCGTTAAGAGGAATCCTTCATCGGACTAACATTCGGTCGAATAGTCTTAGCGTTCAGGTGAGCGATAGTCCTAGTGATAAGTGAGCTCATTTTAGTGGACCTCCACGGTCAAGTCTCCACCTTAATTAATTTGAAATTTCGGATCACTCTTTATTAAAAGTATATTTTAGTTCAAATTTTATTCTATTTCATCACGCTAAGTTTTTCATCGGCTCCACCTTTTAATGCTTTCACTTTCTGTCATTTTTATTATATAAAAAAATACCCGACAAGTAATTATCGGTAAAATAATAGTCCCCTCCAGGAAAGAGTAGACATAATCGAACTGACCCCGAGAACAATACGACCTCGATATTCCACACCGGAATATTCTGTACTACACACGATAGGTGCACTTGCCTTCTTTCGTTAAAACTCGATCTAAACCGTTTTATATCCACATAATAAATTCACGCGCCCCGTTTTCTAAATAAAAACCACATCCGCATTTTCCTTAAATAAACCGCCCTGGGCGCCGCGGGAATACTCACCAATATTTGGAGTTTTAACCGCATCAAGTTTCTGGACCCAATGCAAAAATATCAATCAAGTTTTTGGCTTCGCTGTCGAGGAATTTTTTCGAGTCGTTATTTTGAACCTTGGAAATCTATTAATTTTACCTATATCTATATATATAACAAAAATTTAAAATGGCTAACCAAAAAAATATTACTAATAATAATAATAATACCCAAAGAAAAACCTATAAAAATAAAGACTTGAAAAACCTATAAAACCACAAAAATCTAAAAAAATAAAAATAACTTAAAATTTTTTTTTCATTATTTTTATGAAAAAAAACTCAAACACTAAAAAAACCAAAAACCTAAAAATCTAAAAACTAAAAACTCTAAAAATCTAAAAAATCCAAAAAAAACTTAAAAAACTAAAAACCCCCAAAAAATAAAAAAACTACAAAACTCAAAACATAAAAACCTAAAAAAACACAAAACCCAAAAAACAAAATAAAAAACCACATATGTAAAAACACAAAAAAGGTATATATATACTACTTTGTTATTTTAACATATATATATTTATAGAAAAAATCCTCTCCTAAAACCAAAAAAATTCCGTATATATTTTTTATTTTAACTTGTTTAATTTCTTTTCGAAAACCCGAAAAATTTTTACAAAAAAATAATAACAAACACAATAAAAAATTTTATTATTATTAAAAATTATATATCTATTTTCCGAACTTCGACGTACGACACACTATTGTGCGCGCTAGGGGAACGCATATTTGTAGCGCTCGTATGCTAAGACGTCAGCTTACGAGTCACTCACACACTTGCCACCCCTACCGCCCGCAAACTTTTCGCCGAATTTATTTTTTCCACGTTTTATTTTATTTTTCTTTCTTTTGTTATTAATAATGCAGGGTTTCAACCCGAGCCTCACTGAACTCGTCTTCAGGGAAGCTTCTACCCTCCCTTTTTTATTTTGTATATACTCTATTTTATATATTATTCGTTCCGCATACTTAGATTGCAACATTGCGGACAATGTTGGGTTTAAGTATGTGGATGTGTTCTTATTTTTTCATTTCTGCACTTTTATATTCTGCCATAACAAAAAAATCATCAAAAATACATAAAATTATATAAAAAAAATTTTCTTGTTTTTACCCTCAAAAACTCAAAAAAAATCAAAAAAAAATTTCTTTTACTTTGTAAACATTTTTTGAAAAATAAAATCTCTCCCCCCCCCCCTCTATTCTTTTTTGTAAATACTCACTTTTTAGCATACCTGCGGCGTTCGATTCATCGAACCAACCACCGAAATAAGAGTCTGTTCGCGGGCTTTCGAGTTTTTACTTTGTACATTTTTGTAAAATTATCTCTTTCCCCCCTCTTCTTTATACATACCACTTCTTTCTCTCCTCTTTCTTGTAAATAACTTATCAAAATACACTAAAAAATCAAAAAAAAAATTAGAAAAACCAAAAATCCAAAAAACAAAAAGATAATAACTCTAAAAATTCAAAAAAAAATTCAAAAAATAAAAAAAAGAGATAAAAACCTTTAAAAATTCAAAAAAAGATAATAATCACAAAAAAATACAAAAAATGATAAAAACCTAAATATCCAACAAAATTATGTAACGAATAAATCGAATATACCATATCTTAACCCTTTTGCTTTCCAAAAATCTATTTTCGAGTTAATTTATATGCTAATTTTACTAATTTTTTGTTTATTATTCGTTTATTAATTAAAGTTTGATAGATTTAACTGTTTGGGGTTAAGTTTTAAAAAACATTTTATGTCTTTTTCTTATAATAGGGAACTTGTTTTTCACCACCACTTCTAATTTTTATAAATAGAAGCTCGTCTTTTATGTTTGAAAATAACAACCATGTATTTCAATTATTTTTACTTAATGCTTTTAGAAACACAGGAATATTCATTTAAAAAAGGTTGCTCTCAAAACTTTTTTATTAAAATATAGTTTTCTTTTTGAAAAAATAAACCAACCTCTATTTTTTTCATGTCTTACCTGACATGCTTACCCCTATTTTATCCCTTAAAAAGATCTTATGTCAATGAAAATAAGATTTCGTTTCATAAACATAGGCAACCAATATTTTAAAAAGATTATATGTCACGGAGTAAGAGAATAAAATTCATTACTCCAATACATATACATTGGGTTATTTATTATTTATGAAGAAAGAAAAAATTAATATGTTAGGAAAATAAGATTTCATTTTCCTAATAATTTAAAAGAAAAAATTATATAGAGGTTCGAGCAAAAAAATATACCCTCGCCTCTAAAATTTCAAAGCCCTGTTCATAAACCAACAAACCACTTATCCTATTTCAATGATTATAGAATTAATTTAAATTTTTTTGAGAGCATAATTTTTAAATTGCATTATTTCCTCTAACTTCTTTTAAGCTAAAGTTTTTTATATAATTTCAATCCATCTTTGTTAAACTAACAAAAATAAATTTTTGTTTCTTTTTTATTTTATCTAGAAGTATTTTTGAAACTGTTTCTCTATTTATAACATTTTTTGTAATTTAGGATTTAACTCTAGTACCCAGATGTTTATTTTGATCTTACTTTTAATTAATTCAAGCGATAGATAAACTTAGAATTTATTTAATTCCTTATAAGTTCATCTCCAACTTTTGCTCTAGAATAACAAAAACTTAAGTATGGGGGTATTTGATGAATTGTAAATATACCTATATTTATGCACAATAAATAAGTTATTTTAGTTTATTTTTGTTATTTTTAAATATTTTTCTTTAATAAATTGCTTCTTTTTTGTTCTAACTTAAGTTATTTTTGTTTCCTGAATTTTTCAGGAAAAATTGCAAAAAAGTCGAGTACACGCCTGTGCACTGTTGGTCACGCCCGTGACCAGGGCGTGACAGTTCAAATCCCGTGAAATCAGCATTTTTGATGAAAAAAGCTTGACATGCCTGACGTCATGCACGTGTCCAATGACACGCCCCGTGACCCCAGCCCGTGTCACGCAAGCTCGATGATATGCACTCGACGTTCGTCGACCAACCGGACATGCCCGTGTCAGCCAACCCGACACGCCCATGTCATTCCCAATCGACGATCAAGGCTCCCAGCTTGATGTTTTGCACTCAACATTCGTCGACTCAACCCGACATGCCCGTGTCAAGATGCGACACGGGCGTGTACTCCTCCACTTAGCCGACAAGACGCTGCCAGCAACGTTTTACGCAACCCGCACTGGTTCCACCTCCCCGACACGCCCAAAGTCATGCCCGTGACCTGGGGCGTGACCTCCACGTGACCGACACGTGTCCATCCCGAAGTCAACTAAGTCATCGCCTCGCCGGATCGAATCGATGAATAGTGCTGACACGCCCCCTGACACGGCCGTGTCTGAGGGCGTGTCCCATGAAATATTTTGTCTATAAATTCCAGCCTTCTGCTTGTAATGTTGTTCCACTTTTTTTGGATCCTTTTTGTATATGTATTATGCTGCCAAGATGAATTCTAAATGTTATGTAAGGGATATTTTCTACCCCTCACCTTAGTTTTTGTTTTCATTCCTTTGTAACCCGTTGTTTTAGCTTAATAAAATGTGTTTTTCATCTCTTTATTTGTCTTTGGAATGAATCCAAAAAACTACCCTTATGCAATCTTATTCATCTATGTTTTAGCTTTGTTTTTGTTCTCTTTAATATGCGTGTGTGCGTGTGTGAGAATAACTTGTGCTTTTTATGTCTTCTTTTTCATTTTGTAACTTAGTTTGGTTAGACTTAGATTTTATAGCTTTTATTTCATCCTTATAAACACGTAAACCCGTTTTCAAAGTGGTTTTCAATTTCTTTAACTTAGCCTTTTCTTTTTTAGGTTGTAAAACATGTTCGTTCTTTTTATTTTATTTCCACTTTTTACGCGCTTTTACGGAGTTATAAGAATGAAAATATAGTCGTTTTAATTTTTCAAACATTCTTATTTTCATGTTTATTTCAAAAACCTTTTGCCTGTTTAATTTTTCTGTTCTCTTTTTACGCATTTCTACCACATTCTAGCGGTAGAAATGTCGTCGTTTTAATTTTTTGATAACTTTCATTTTGCGTTTATTTGCAAAACTTCTTCCTCGTTTAATTTTTATTTCAGCTTTTTATGCATTTCTACCGCATTCTAGCGGTAAAAATGCAGTCGTTTTAATTTTTCGGTAACTTAGTTTTTTTGCAATTTTTATGTGTGCTCATTTATTTCCACCTACTCGTTAAGAGTTAAATGATGCATTATTTTACTTTCTTCAAGTAGAGTGTGTGGAGTGTGTTTAATTTTCTGTCGAGTGAGTGTGGTTTACTTTATGTAGAGTGGGTGCATTTATTTACTCCTACTCGTTTGAGTAGGACCCGCATTTATTTTCTCCTACTCATTTGAGTAGGACTTGTGTGCGTGCGTATTTCATTTCATGTCGAGTGTGTGCGTGAGTTTTAATTTCTGTCGAGTGTGTGCGTGCGTTGCATTTATTTTCTCATACTCGTTTGAGTATGACTCACTTTCATTTCTCCCGCTCATGCATTTACGCTGGGACTCGCGTTTTACTGCTTTCATTTCAGTACTACTCGTTTGAGTAGGACTTGCAATTTACTGCTTTATTTACTGTTTTCCTTTACTTCTTTCTTTTCCTGCTTTCATTTACTGCTTTCTTTATTGCTTTCAACGCCTGCCGTCCGATTCCGATGAGTGGCTAACCGTTCTTAACCCTCAATATCGAAAAGCATTGGGACAGATAAAATAGCTTTAAATAATTAAAGCTCCTTATTTTCTAATTAATTAAAATTACTTAAGGTTTGCCTAGGGTTTACGACGCGTAGAAACACATAATCGATGTGTGGTCTCTATTTTCGTAGTCCATATGCTAGCTAGCCGAGAGGCCATGCATATGCATCGATCACCCCTTAGTAAAGAGAGTTCCGCACTAACCCTCGAGAGAGGAGGCGCGCCAACTCTACCGGATTGGGTTCCCAACCCAATAGCGGGGTTCTTAGCGTAATACGGGCGTTAAGAGGAATCCTTCGTCGGACTAACGTTCGGTCGAATAGTCTTAGCGTTCAGGTGAGTGATAGTCCTAGAGATAAGTGAGCTCATTTTAGTGGAACCTCCACGGCCAAGTCTTCGCCTTAATTAATTTGAAATTTAGGATCTCTTTTTATTAAAAGTATATTTTAGTTCAAATTTTTTTCGATTCCGTTGCGTTAAGCTTTACATCTCGGAACTAAACTTTAAGCACTAGTGGAAGGACGAGGGTACGCAATGGAAGATGCTGATGAGGGGGCATCCGAAGATTGCATTGTAGCTACTAGGGCCATCCATGATGACAAACCTGCATTTTCGGGACCTCCCCCCCCCCCCCCCCCCCCCCCCCGCAGAGTGATTTGGAGCCCCACTCCTCCTTCTATCTCCTTCCTCTCCCCCAAAAACCCAAAAGTGGCCCATGTAAGGCCAACACCCTCTTTGCCTCCACCTTCATCGCGTCGAATGCCTTCTTAAATATGATGTTAATGGAACATCCATTGTTAATGAGGATCATGGAGATGGTGAAATTCTCAATGGATGTCTGGATGAACAACTTATCGCAGAAGGGATCATCATGATCCGGCATATCCTTCCATGAGAAGGTAATCTTCTATTCTGGTGGTGTGGTCTGAGATGTGGAGCCAACGCTCCGGCGGTAAATGGTATGGAGGATTGTCATCCTGGAATACTCTATACCCACCCCCATGGATCACTCCTATCCCACCTCAGGTTCCAACAACCACCCGTTCTTCGCACATATCCTCCTTCGCCTGAGGAAGGACCTCCCCAATCCTCATGTTTTGGCGACCTTGCTGCTGATACAGCTCCCTATTTCCTCTCATCTCGAGGAACTCCGGGCATGTGGCCGTAGCATGCCATTTCTCTTCGTGGAAGTCGCAATAGGGTAACTCCATCCTGATTTCTCTTCTCCTTCTCTACACTGCTCTCCTCCTCTCACGCATGGTTATAGCTATAGCCTGATTTTGATCGGGGAGGGGAGGTCTTTGGCCTGCCTCTAACTCGGATGATGGAACTGACCCTTTCCCCCCTGGCTGTTGTCCCCTCCGTAGTGACCACTCTGTGGCCCCTAGTCTTGCCACTCTGGCCTATAACCCAGCCAACGGTCCGGCTCCTAACAACCCCAACAGGGTTGTTGCTGTTGCTGCTGCTACCATTGTTCCCTCTGTCGGGGTTCAGCTCTCCGTTCCTCCTGACCTCTGCCACTCCTTGGCTCCTTCTCCTCCTTCGTGGCCCACCTAGCTAGCTTCCGGGCAAACTCTAGCTTCGACGCCTCCCGGTCGACTTCTATTGCCGCCCTCTCCATCAGCTCTTCATAGGAGAGGGGCGACACTCTCTTTAGTTTCATCATGAATAACCCTTGTTGCAGCCCCAGGGTAAAAGCCATCATCAGTCTATGCCAGGCCATATCTTGGACCTGGGTGACCTCCTCCTGAAACCGGTCAACATAACTTCCCAAGGTCTCGTTCACCCCCTGCTTGATGTGAATTATGGACTCTGACTCCTTCTTCCTACTCTTGGAGGTGGTGAAACTCAACCTGAACCCCTGGCGTAGGTTCTCGAAGCAGTAAATGGAGCTGGCCAGTAGTTGGTTTAACCTCTCTCTCGTATTCTCCTTGAGGATGATGGAGAAGAGCCTGCACTTGAAGAGATTTGACATTTGTCGGATCGAGACCACGTCCTCAAACCACTAGACGTGCTGGACCCTGTCTCCTTTCCCCGTATAGAAAGACATCTCTGGCACCCTAAACCCCTCTGGAACTATGGCTGAAGAAACCAACTCGCTGAAGGGGCTGCCTCCACTCCAAGTAGTCAAAATAATTCGGTTGTGCGCGAAGTAATTATTCATGCCTATAGAGGCCTTTGGGCTGAAGCCCGGTTAAGTGATGTTTTTATTGTGACAGCCTATGCAAATGTGTTTCCTAATGATCTCCATGGGTGATGCCCCCATGGGAGACTGACTGCACTATTATGGTGGTGCCAAGTGTGAAACCTAGGCCCACTCACAATATCAAGAAATGCTAGAGGAGATGGCAAAATGAATAATTTAACCATAAGAATTGCTATACAAGTCTATTTTAGTACAAGTGTGTCACCTTGAGGTGCACCGAGCTCCTTTAGGGAAAAAAATGGACGGTAGCCTGCATCTATGCATCGATTATAGAGAGCTGAACAAGTTGACAGAGAATAACATGTATCTGATTCCATGGATAACTTGTTCGATCAGCTAGTTGGATCAATGGTATAACTAATGCAAGATTTGAAGTCTGGCTATGACTAGTGGAGAATACAGGGATATGACATTCCCCAAGTTGGCATGTGAAATATTCTACTATCATTAGAAGTCCACGATACTGTCGTTTGGGCTGACGAATGCGACATCGGTTTTGATGGACTGAATGCCTTATGATTTTAAGGAGTACTTGAACCTATTTGTGTTGACGACATATTGTTGTACTCTTAACTAAACAAAGATTCTGCAAATCACAAAAGAATGGTTTTGCATACCTTGCGAAAGAACAAACTCTAGGCCAAGTTCTCAAAATGCGAGATCACCATGGTCTGGTTTGACTTTAAGGCCTCACTGTTGAAGCCAGGAAAATTTCCAACCTCAGAATTCGGACCAAGGCCGCCTAAGGTTACCGGTTCATGGGTAAGACCAGACGGCTAGGATGACTAGGATGAAGAACGAAGGCAAACAGGACCCCAGATGTTGCGGCAGGAAGGTCCCACCTCGTACCCGGATGCTCGAAAGGAGCAGCCCATTCTCAACCAAAAATGGCCAAATGAGGTACGAGGGAGACTATCTGATGACTAAGTCACAAGGTCGCGACCTTGTCTCTAAGGAAAAGGAATACAAAGGCTCTGCTAGTATCTTGAAAGGAGAGCTCGCGAGTATCCTGCAGAGGATTTTCTGTGTCTCACCTCGTACCCCTGGGGTCCTATTTATACAGAAATCCAGGGGGGCTCATATTTATACCTCACCCCCTAGCGACTAGGCGACTTCCAAGGGAAACTCGCGCGGGCTGGGTGAGTATCTCGTCTACTCGCCTACCTGGCGAGTATGCGAGGGGAGCTCGCCATACTCGCCCAGGCCTTCTGCGGTCTTGCTTGCTGATTTTGACTTCTGTCTTGACTGGTTGACCTTGATTTCTGCTAACGTGCATGTGGTAGAACCCATCCTTGACGAATATGGGTTGTATACAATCCCCGCTCTTTTCGAGCGACGTAGGAGCTCGAAAAGAATCATCCAACACTTATTCGGTGAGATGCTATACCGAGTATCAGAGTTGCTCGCCCTTAACGACTGCATGACGGACTCTATAAATAGGGGGGCTGGTTTTTGAGGAGGATCTCCATAGATCACACATTATGTCGAATGCCAACGAGAAACTTCTTTAGGATAGCTTTGTCGCTTGGTCCGGCTATCTCTGCACTGCCAAGTCTAAAAGGCTGTGGGAGGAAGACGTCGCCGCCGACTTACATCCCCCCCCCCACACACACACACAAAAATAAGAAGACCAAGAAGTCCAAGATACCCGCCTCCTAGGCGGTTGACCCGCTTCCACCACCTGAGAAAGTCGTGGCTTTGACCAGCAATCCCGCGCAATCCACTAGCACCTTGAAGCTTCTTAGCGACCTTGGGCTACACGACATCCCCAACATGGCTGTCCCTGACTCGAGCCTCCTCAGCCCGCTAAAAAATCCTAAAGTTGCCAACTCGCTGGCGCCACAGCTGATTGAAGTCCTCTCCCTGCCAGGTTTCCATTTTGCCAAGCCATTCTTCTAAAGTAGTCGGTCGCCATTCACTTCTCACTGACAAGCTTTCTTTGCTCGCAGACTCTCCACCGGATGTCGCCGACGCGGCTCTGAGTGTCGCCCCTCTGAACTCCCGCACCAAGAAAGTGTCTGAAGCTTCGACTCCCATGACGAAGGAGAATCCCTTGACGAGCAAGGAACTGTCGGCGAAGGAACTTCCAGCAAAGCACCCTCCAGGGGGTAAGGAACTTTTGGTGAAGAAGGTCGGTCCAACGAGCAAGGACATTCCTTCGAGCAAGGTCCCACCTGCTCCTGTGCGAGATTCTGCGCCGCCAGCAGCGAGTTCCCTATTACCGCCGCCGTCTCCTCTGAACATTGCCTCTCTCCAGGCAGCGAGTGCTTCTTTGCCGGCACCGCCGCCTCTTGACCGTTCAACAACAAGCTGACATGTCGCGACCACCCCTGCCTCCTCCCTTGAAGACCTCGCATCAGTCGACGAGTTCATCGCAGCCTCCGCGGCCTCCGTCGAAGACTTTGGCTCGGAAACAGGATAAGTCGCGGCCGAGCTACTTCCCTCCAAGAGTCGGGGACCCCGATCATGGAGGTCACGGGCAAGCTAAATCTGCTGAGCATGCGGGTGGTCCATCTTCTGGCCGACGAGATGCCCCAGGTCGCGGCCCTTCTCCTCGTCGATCATGGTCTCCTCGTCGTGGTAACCTCCATCACTGTTGCTTCGTTTGATGAGTTAGGCATTCATTTATGATCTGGTGAATTTCTATCTTTCTTGACAGATCGCCCGACGACTCGAGGGGCGGCCTTCATCGACGCCATCGGGATATCCGGGAGCGAGTTTCGTCACGCAGCTGCACGCGCTTATCTGGATCTGGAGAGAAAATTCAATCATATCACGATCTGCGAGCCAGATCATTCGATCTCAGCCCTGGAGGTGCGAGTGGCGAAGATAGTAGAGCTTCAAACCACCCTTGAGACATACGAAGCTCGCTTCCACATGGAGAAGGAGAACGATCGTCAGCTGACGATAAATAAGCATCGCCTCCAGCTCGTTCTCGATGAGCTATCCGGCATTCAGGAAAGTATGGGCTCCGTGGGGTGACTGATGAGGATGGAGGAGTAGCTGCGCCTTGGTGATGATGCGATGGCGGTGGCGACGGAGCATTACCGGCAAGCGCGTGATATGGGCTGGGCCGGGCGACATCCTTATCCTACAGAGCGACCACCTAGAACTTAGGATTTTTTCTCTTTTTTTATTTGAACTCGCCGTAGGCGACTATTTGTAATAAACAATATTAAATTTGTAATAAGCGAGTTTGTATCTCCCCCTTAATTTTTGTCTCATGTTCGTTGTTTTTGCTCGCTGTTATTCTGCGATATGCAGAGTTTACCATGCAGGTTCTGGCAAACGTCGCGACATTCTCTCCTACACTGTGCGAGATGGCGCTGACGCCGGGGATCTGTTTACTCGCCTAAACCGTTACTTAGGATGATACTCGCCGAAACAAATATATACCCCTCTCCCCTTTGCCTTCGCCTATAAATAGAGGGGATAGGTAGGACATAAGTACGTTGGTGCGATTTTTCAACCCCAATTCGCGACTATCTTTTCCTGCTCGCGTGTTTCTGTCTTCCTTCTCTTCTCATCTTTCTTCTCTCTTCATCTAGTTAGCTCGCTAAAATGGTTGGGGACGATGCTATTGCTCACCGATAGGCCCACACCGCCAACTTTGCCGACGCGGCCTTCAAGAAATCTGTAACCATAGAGCGAGATCTGGAGATGTTCAGGG
Source organism: Platanthera guangdongensis (assembly GCA_039583875.1). NCBI lineage: Eukaryota > Viridiplantae > Streptophyta > Magnoliopsida > Asparagales > Orchidaceae > Platanthera > Platanthera guangdongensis. Next base: position 54,838,831 of record CM077159.1, on the reverse strand, counting down.
AGTGACTTCTCCCGGATGGCGACTCGGCGAGGCTCCCTACTCGCGGCGAGTGACTTAACACGCATATCGAGGGTGCGATGGTCTTGTCGCTCCGCTACTTCGACGCCGGCCAGCGACTTCCATTCTAGCCAGAATATCGCGAGATCCTGTGGTGTTTTGGGATCATCCCCGCGTAAATCAACCCCAATGGAGTGGAGATCATTATGGGGTTCCTTTGCTATCTGCGGGAAGAGAGGGTTGCCTTCGACCTCTCAGTTTTCCGTATGATATTCGACTTCACCGCGACCCCTGAGGTGGTCGTCTATTTCATAAGGCATGTCTACACTTTGGTGGGAACGACGAATAAAGTCCACCGGTGGAGCGAGCAGCTGGTCGTCATCCATGGCGACTTCGCGGGCATTTTGGGAAGGCCACACCAACCTGCCGATGTCTCCTTCCTCCCGACGATCTTTTAAGGTGTTCGCGAGAAGCTGTTCGATTCCATCCGAGGTCGCCGGTGTGACGTAATTCACTGGCGGCTCAATGTCAACACGCTCCTAGAGATCCATCCAAATGAGGGTAAGATTTCAACTAGAATTACGTCTGCTTGCATGCTCGCTTCCATTTATTGGAGCTCGGTACTAATATGTTGCATGATATTTGTAGTTGCTTGTGAGCTTCCAGATAAGCCACTTCCTCCGGCGAAGGAAGTAGCCACATCCTTCCCAGAATCCAACCCCCCGCCCGACGTCCGCGGGAAGAAGAAACTCGCCAAAGGGAAGTCGAAGGTCAAGTCGCCGGGCCCTACGAGTAAGAGGGCAAAAGTATCGTCGCCTCAGTCCGACGATCAAGAGTCGTCGCTAGATGCTCGGGCTCCCCACTTCCACCCAGATTTCAACTTTGGGCAAGGAGCGGTGGATGTTTATGGTTGCCACTGGTGACTTGGTCGGAAGATGACCATTTGGTGATGTTGAGCACCAACCTCCCCTCCTGGTCGGCGGATTGGAATGACAAGGGGGAGGCCTTTGCAGTCCTCCATGCTCTATATGGGCGGGCTGACGCCGAGTCCATACTGGATCTCATCCCGGAGTAACTCGCCCAGCAAACTACATGCTCGCTCGCGCAGACTGTCGATCTAGGGCACTACTCGGCCAGGAAGCTGTTGGAGACGACTGAGGCCTTGAAGGTCGTCACCAAGAAGGCCATAGATCTCGACACGCAGTCGGTCCGCTGGAGAGACTATGAGCTAAGTCGCTTCCTCCATGCGACATTGATGATTTTGGACTTGGATTTATTTTGCTGACTGACTATTGTTTATCGCAGGCTGCCGAGATCGAGGCCGCGAAGAAGCTCTCCGAGTGCAAGGAGAAACTCGCCAACTTTCTGGCAGGGCTGGAGGCGGCCCAGGTTCGCACCGCCGAGATGGAAACTCGTCTAGTCACCGCGGAAGGACGTGCGAGCTCTTCAGCTCCCTTGCTAGATGTGCCATGGCCATAGGACGATCCACATTGGGTCGTTAAGCGGTCCCGCCTTCTTTGGGAGGATAGGTCGTCAGTCTGCCGCGAGATAGCGCAAGCGGCGGGGAACATCATGCTCGCCTTGATGAGGATCAACGGCCAGCTCATCGAGGGGGATAAGCAGCTCACCATCGATGAGGTCATTCCCAAACTGCTCGCCGGGGAATCCACCTCGCCCGATCTCATCCCTTCCTCGAAATCGGGCTCCAGCAGCAGCGATAGTGGTAGTGGCAGCGGCAGCGGTGAAAGCACTGATGGGGAGGAAAGCGTTGAAGGCGGCGAGGAAGAGGAGGATGCCGACATTGGAGATGACGAATATCAGCCTGATACTGGAGACGATGAGTCCTAGTTGCTCACCGATTTTTTTCATGCTCGCATGTAACAGATTGTTAACAAATGTTTGTAACTTGTAAATTTTTTACATATATATTTATATAAGTTTACGTTACCGAATTCTCTATTATTCTTTACTCACATGTTTGTTGGTTGATGACGCTCGCTAGGCTCATAGGCTCGGTGAGAATGAGTGCTTGTGACGCTTTACCCGCACGTTGACATCAGTCATAGTCGCGCAGTTATTACTCGCACAACCATATTCGCTCCAACAATTCGCATCCTGATGCTCGCATGTGTGTCCGCACGTATACTTGCCATAGCATACTCGCATATTTGCCATGGCATACTCGCATACTTACAAAGACATACTCACACCTGCATAAGTGTTTATCTCGCCGGAGCTAAACCCGATTGGCTTGGAGACTAGAGCCGACACCCATCAGGAGCTGAGCTCGACTGGTGGTGGGAAGTAGTCGACACCCAGCAAGAGCCAAGCTCAACTAAGGGATGGGAATCAATCGGCACCCAGCAGGACCCAAGCTCAACTTTGGGGTAGGAATCAGTCGACACCCAACAGGAGCCAAGGTCAACTAGGGGATAGAATCAGTTGACACCCAGAAGAAGCCAAGCTCAACTGGGTGTGAGAATCATTCGACACCCAGCAGGAGCCAAGCTCAACTGTGGGGTGGGGATCAGTCGACTCGGGGAAGCTAGTAGTCAGTCTGCAGGAGAGGATCTCGTAGAGAGTTCGCGGACTACGACATCATTCCAACGAGGAACTTGGTCTCACTCAAGGAGATCGTTGTCCAATGTGCAGGAGAGGAGTTCGTGCAGGGAGTTGGACTTACGATGTCACTGCCACTCGAGGACTTTAAATATTGTTAGAGTCGATAGCTCTCAGGAGCCTTGCACAATTAGAGTGGTGTAAGTCGACTCAGGGAGGCAAGTAGTCGGTCTGCAAGAGAGGAGCTTATACAGAGTTCACGGACTACGAAATCACTCCAACGAGGAACTTGGTCTCACTCGTGGAGATCGTTGGACAATATGAAGGAGAGTAGCTCGTGCAGGTACTTGGACTTAAGATGACACAGCCACTCGAGGACTTTAAACATTGTTGGAGTCGACAGCTCTCAGGAGCCTTGCTCAACTAGAGTGGTGTAAGTAGACTCGGGAGGCAAGTAGACGGTCTGTAGGAGAGGAGCTCATATAGAGTTCACAGACTACAACATCACTCTAACCAGGAAATTGGTCTCACTAGAGGAGATCGTTGGCCAATATGCAGGAGAGGAGCTCGTGCAGGGACTTGGACTTACAATGACACTGCCACTCGAGGACTTTAAACATTGTTGGAGTCGACACCTCTGAGGAGCCTTGCTTAACTAGAGTGGTGTAAGTTGACTTGGGAGGCAATAGTCGGTCTGTAGGAGAGGAGCTCGTACAGAGTTCACGGACTACGACATCACTCCAACGAGGAACTTGGTCTCACTCGAGGAGATCGTTGGCAAATATGCAGGAGAGGAGCTCGTGCAGGGACTTGGACTTACGATGACACTGCCACTCGAGGACTTTAAACATTATTGGAGTAGTTTGCCCTACTGCTTAAGTGATTGTCAATGAGTCAAATGCATAAATATATTTGAGGACGAAGAAATTATAAAGAGAACGATGATCTTGACCCTGTGGAGTTGGGAGTTTGGCTTCCAGACCTATTCATGATATTACCTCCAGTAGGAGGAGAGATGCAATCGTGGGTAGCTAGGCTGACATGCAAGGGGGAGCTGATCTAGAGCTTCAATGCAGGGGCTCGGTCTTACAAGGATGCTTACATCCCGAGGCATCGTCCCATCGTCCGCCCTGGGCTATCTAGGAGAAACAGATCGAAGGCTCGTTTCCCAACCCAACCGTGGAGATCATTTTCAGCTCTGCCACCTCGCTACGAGCACAAGTGTATGGGCGAGGTGTAATGTTCTCCCAAGGGTCCCTTAGGACATACTCACGACAAACATCTTCCTTTAGGCCTATTACCGCCCCTTGGCTGGTTATCCTGCCTTTGAAAATAATTGAAATGTTGTTGCACAAATGAAGACTTGGCAAGGTCGACCCTTACTCGAATCCCGGTGATTAGCATCCAGACCTTTTCCTGATAGTTCCTCCAGTCGGAGGAGAGATGCAATCGGGGGTACCTAGTCCAACATGCAAGGGGGGAGCTGATCTCGGCCGTCAGTGCAGAGGCTCGGTCTTACAAGAGCACTTCTAGAGGCATTGTCCCGTCATCCGCCCTGGGTAATTTAGGAGGAATAGGCCAACAACCGGTTTCTCGGATCGAGCATGGAGCTGAACCGTAAAGCCTCAAGAATCTTGGGATGAAATAGCACAAAGAAACCATTGGGATGCCACTATATATATATATATATATATATATATATATATATATATATATATATATATATTGTTGAATTTTGTGAAGTGAAAGTGGTTGACGGGACATGGCGGGCGGCCTGGGCGAAGAGCTTTGGCGGACTAGGCGGACTAGGCGGACTGTGATGTGCGGCCTGGTGGAAGGTCTAGTGAAAAGCCGGTTGTCTTCTGAGCGGGTTGTTTGCATGAAGTCCGCGGACTATGCGGCCTGTTATCTACGGATAGGGCGTTTGCTGATTTGTTTTGCCAAGGATCCTCCTGAGCGGATGGAGGCTTGTGGACTGGTGCATTGCTCAGTGGCCGTGGTGCAAGCTTGTGCTGATAGGCGGTTTGGCTCATGTTAGCGGGAAGCTTGCGGACTGGTGTGTCCGCGGTTTGGGCTGTTGCGGACTGGGCTTAGAGCTTGGCTAAGGCCTTGTCGAGCTCTGGTGGTACAGCAGGTGCTTTGCTGTGGAGGTCTTTGGCGGACTGGTTTTGGAGTCCGGGAGATGGCTGCTGCGATGGGGCAGGAGTGCGAGGAGCTTGCGGACTGCTGGCTGTCTGTGCTATGGTGTTTGGCGGACGGGAGTTTATGTCCGCCATGCTCGCATTGGTCTTTGATGGTTTTTGGACTTGGTCACACTCTGTGCCAAGATCATGGTGTCCGCCGTATCCGCCAAGTCCGCTGTGACCGGGCGGATTGTTGTTATCTGCCTTTGGTCGTGGACTTGTGGCGGATTGAGGCTTGAGTCTTGCGGACTACCTCGGGTTGGTGTAGATAGCCATTGAAGGGGGTTGCTGTCCTGCAGTGAACGGAAGCTTTGCGGACTGATGCCTTGTCCGCATAGCTTGGGCAGACTAGAGAGGGTTCGCCAATGTTGCCTTGCTCCTGGCAGTTTTCCTTGGTGTCCGGCTAAGTCCTTGCGGACTCAGCGGACGGTGTTTTGCTATCGCGCGGGCTGGGGCGGTATCTCTATCTCTAGGGTGGTGACCACACTCCTCACCTCGCCTATAAATAGGACCCCCCTGGCAGGTCTACAATAACTTGAGTGAACAGTAAGTTGGGTTGGGCAAGGAGCCGCGGTCTGAGTTTGTCTGTCCGCGCGGATTGTTTCAGTGCTGACGTTTGTTGTGTGCAGGTCGCGCGGGTAACTTCAAGGAGCCAGGAGTTTGTCTTTGACTTCGGTCAAGTACTTGGAAGTGTGCGGTCTCTGCGGATTCAGCAGGAGGTCGCTCTGCGGCTTGTCAGCTCTGTTTCATCTTTGCCAGCTCCAATAACCTGTCTGCCAGCTTCAGGCGGGTAGGGGGTGTTCCTCAGTTCAGCTTCAGCAGGAGACGAATAACGCTGTGTCTGTGCGGCCTCGCGGCTTCGGCGGACTCCGTGGCTATTCGGCGGATTGCAGCTTAAGTTCGGGCGATCTCAGCGGACTCGGCGACCTCGGCGACCTCGGCGGACTCCGGTGCTGTCCGCCCGGCTTGTGTTTTGGTGCTTTCTGTTTACAGCTGTTATACTAGAGAAATCATGTCTCGCTATGTATGCCTCGTGTTGTAAAGAAGTGAATGAATAAAAGATCTGCTTGTGCTTCCATTGTTTGTTGGGATTAACCTTTGTTCCTTGGTTTTCCGCTGGTTCAACGTGAGAACTGGGTAGTTCCGAAGATATTAATTTGGCATTTGGGCTATCTTGTTGACCACGTTGAGAAAATTTAACATGGTATCAGAGGGAGGTTCAGTTGCGTGAGCGGAAGTCAGCCAGTGTTGTTACTCAGTGATTGAGTGGTGATCAACCTGTGTTGTTTCTCGGAGCTTCTGAAATGTTTCCAACAGGCGTTGCAATGGAAGGGAGCTTTGCAAGAGGTCTTGGCATTGAACTCTTAACGCCGACTAACTTTAAGAAGTGGAAGTCATGCATGAAGAGTTATCTTCTTGGCAAGGAGCTGTGGGAAGTCGTCGGTGGTGACAACAGGCAGGAAGTCACTGCTGCTTTCGGTACTGCTGAGCAGGTTAGGCTTTGGAGAAGAACAAATGCTAAGGCGGAGTTCATTCTGAAGAGAGCCGTGTCTCCGGAACTGTTTGATCACATCGTTGTGTGTCAGTCGGCTGCTGATATTTGGACAACCATTGATGAGTTATTCAATAGGAAGAATGTGGCGCAGCTTCAGTTCCTGGAGAATGAGTTGGCCAGGGCAACTCAGGGAGACCTTTCCATCTCCAAGTACTTCTTAAAGATGAAGAGCTTGTGTGCAGAGCTGTCGGCACTGGATCCTGATGAGCCTATCTCTGAGGTGAATATGAAAAGGCACATTATCCGCGGCTTGCGGAAGGAGTATGTGGCCTTTGTGACATCTGTTCAAGGGTGGGCTACTCAGCCGTCTTTGCTGGAGCTGGAGAATCTTCTTGCATCGCAGGAGAGCTTGGCAAGGCAGATGGCTGGAGTGAACCTGAATCAGGAAGGCAGCGAAGCTCTCTTCTCAAGCAAGAAGAAAGGATGGGAAGGGAAGAAGAAGAAGGTGCAGGTCGCTGGTGAGAAGGAGACTTCAACTTCATATCCGCCGGAGAGGAGCAATGCTCCTAAGGACTGGAAGAAGAACTTGAAGTGCTACTGGTGTCATCAGCGAGGGCACTTCAAGCAGGACTGCAAGGTCAAACTGCAGCCTGGGCATGCTGCGGGAAAGGAGGAAGCTTGCTCGAGAAGTGAAGAAGCAGAATGGGGCGGAGCTTTTATGACGGGCACTTGTGTCTGGGCCTTGTCTGCTGAGGACTTCAACGGCGAGTGGATCGTGGACTCCGGGTGTGGTCATCACCTCACCGGAGACAAATCGAAGTTCACCTCCATGCAGTCTTACTAAGGTAATGAAGCTATTATCATTGCTGATAATACTGTTTATGCAGTAGAGAAAGAGGGGGTCGTGTCATTGGGTAGTGATCAGGGGCCACTCACGTTAAGGAGTGTGTATCACGTGCCGGGCATGAAGAAAAACCTCTTCTCGGTGACCAATGCGGTGGACGCTGGTTATCACGTTCTGTTTGGGCCAACAGACGTGAGGTTCATTCGCAACGTATCAGCAGTGAAGGCTGATGTTACTCATGTAGGGAGGAGGGTGAAGAACTTGTTTGTTCTTGCCACCAATTCTTATGTTGATAGAATGAGGGCCAATTATAGCGCTGCTATCTGGCATGAGAGGCTGTGACATGTTGGCATGGACAAGCTGAAGGCGATGGCTAGTAGAAGTTTGGTGAAGGGGTTGCCTAAGTTGTCCTCCTATGGTGACGGGCATGTTTCTGCGGGCTGTCAATACGGTAAGGCACATCGCCTTCCGTTTGATAAATCACAAACAAGGAGAAAGAAACCATTGGAGTGCATTCATGGTGACCTGATGGGACCGACGGTTACTGTCAGCCTTGGTGGAAGCAGATACATGCTTGTCTTGGTTGATGACTACTCAAGGTATACTTGGGTGTACTTCTTAAAGGAGAAGTCGGAAGCCTTCCATTTGTTCGTGGAGTTTAAGGAGTTGGTAGAAGGCCGGCTTGGCTTGCGGATTAAGAAGCTTAGAACTGATAACAGGGGTGAATTTGTTTCCTCCGAGTTTTCTAACTTCTACAGGAAGCACGGGATCCAACGGGAGCTTACTTGTGCTCACACTCCACAACAAAATGGGGTAGCGGAGCGGAAGATCCGTCATCTGACGGAGACCTGCAAATGCTGGCTTCATGCGAAAGATATCCCAAGGTCCTTTTGGGCGGAGGGGATGTCTTGTGCTGCTTATGTCATCAACCGAATGCCACTCAGCCATATCAACATGAAGACTCCTCTTGAGCTATTGCTGAAGGAGAAGCCGAGTGTGGGACACCTAGGGTGTTCGGTTCAACTTGCTACGTGCATGTCCCGGATGCTTCACGGACTAAGCTGGATGCGAAGGCAAGGAAGCTTGTCTTTGTTGGCTACGATGAGCGGAAGAAGGGATGGAAATGCAAGGACCCTGTGACGAAGAAGTTCGTGGTGTCAAGAGATGTTGTCTTTGACGAGCTGACATCATGTGGAGGTGGCTCGATTGAGCTAACCGGAAGTAGCAAGGTTGATGAAGCACCGGTGGCAGCTGTTGAAGGCTTGGAAGAGGAGCTTGCTGTTTCACCAGCAGCTCCTGTTGCTTCTAACTCCGAGGCTGAGCCTTTTGGCTCAGGAAGCAGGGGGAGCACTGCTCAATGCTTGCCCCAGGTAGGAGTTGAGCCCGAAGAAGCAACGGAAGAAGTGAGCAAGGAGCCGACCCTTCGGAGATCGAAGAGGGTGGTTAAGCCACCGGCTTGGTACTGAGATGGGAATGCAGTGAGCTTTGTCTCCTGCTTCTTTGCAGGTCCTCTGGATGAGCGAGAGCCTGCAAACTTCAACGAGGCCACTGGAGTGAAGGAGTGGGAAGGTGCCATGAAAGAAGAGATTGATGCTCTAAAGAAGAATGAAACCTGGGACCTTGTGCCCAAGGTTGATGGCATTACTCCGGTTACTTGCAAGTGGGTGTACATGTTGAAGAAGAAGGCTGATGGGAGCATTGATCGGTTCAAGGCTCGCCTGGTCGCTAGAGGATTCTCACAGCAGTATGGAGAAGACTATGAGGAGACATTCAGTCCAGTTGCGAAGATGACTTCAGTAAGAGTGGTGATCGCCTTGGCTGCTAGCAAGGGATGGAGGTTGTGGCAACTCGATGTGAAGAATGCCTTTCTTTACGGAGAGATTGACAAGGACATTTTCATGGATCAGCCGCTTGGTTTTGTCTCTGAAAAGCATCCGGACTATGTATGTAAACTCAGGAAGTCTCTCTATGGGTTGAAGCAAGCTCCTAGAGCGTGGTATGGGAAGATTGCAGAGTACTTGAAATTCTGTGGATACCTTGCTTCCAACTCAGATTCAAGCTTGTTCGTCAAGAAGAAGGGGGAGCAACAAGTCTTGGTCCTGCTGTATGTGGATGACATGATCATCATAGGGAATTCGGAGGGGGAAGTAGCAAGGCTCAGGGCTGAGCTTGCTATATGCTTCGAGATGAAAGACTTTGGAGAGTTGCATCACTTTCTCGGTCTTGAAGTGGAGAGGAAGGAGTGCGGGGTTCTCATTTGCCAGAAAGGGTATGCTGATCGCATTGTGAAGCGGTTCGGCATGGGCAAAGGGAAGAAGTGCTCTACTCCACTAGAACCTGGGCTAAAGTTTCGACGAGATGAGGGAAGGGTTCTTCATGATCCCTTGGTGTTCAGGGCACTTGTTGGGAGCTTGATTTACCTGACGATTACAAGGCCAGACATTGCTTATGCTGTTGGCCGAGTAAGTCGGTATATGGATGAACCAAGGCAATCTCATCTAGTGGCGGCGAAGGGTATTCTGAAGTATGTCAAGGCTTCTTCTGACATGGGACTCCTCTATAAAAGGGACTCGGAGTTTTCGTTGCTCGGGTACACGGATGCTGACTATGGCGGTGATTCGGATGATCGGAGGTCTACTTCAGGTTATGTGTTCACTTGCGGTTCAGCTAGCATCTCGTGGTGTAGCAAGAAGCAGGACTCCGTGTCGGTTTCAACCATGGAGGCGGAGTATAAGGCTTCGGCCTTGGCTGCTCGGGAAGCCGTTTGGTTGAGGAGGCTTATAGAGGATGTTCATGAAGAAGTGCAAGGGCCTACTTTACTCCGGGGTGACAATGAGAGTGCTCTCAAACTGGTTAACAATCCAGTGTGTCACGCCAGGACCAAGCATATAGAGATTGATCACCACTTCATCAGGGAGAAGGTGTTGGAGGGGTCTTTGCTGGTCGGGCATGTTCGGAGTGAAGATAATCTTACTGACATCTTTACGAAGCCACTGTCAAAGGGGCATTTTGAACACTTGCGCAGCTTGTTGGGCTTGGTCACCACTACCCACTTCAAGGTGGAGTGTTGAATTTTGTGAAGTGGAAGTGGTTGACAGGACAGGCCGGGCGGCCTGGGCTGACAGCTTTGGCGGACTAGGCGGACTGGGCAGACTGTGATGTGCGGCCTGGTGGAAGGTCTAGTGAAAAGCCGGCTGTCTTTTGAGCGGGTTATTTGCATGAAGTCCGCGGACTATGCAGCCTGTTATTTGCGGATAGGGCGTTTGTTGATTGGTTTTGCCAAGGAGCGGCCTGAGCGGATGGAGGCTTGCGGACTGGTGCATTGCTTAGTGGCCGTGGTGCAAGCTTGTGCTAATAGGCGGTTTGGCTCATGTTTGCGGGAAGCTTGCGGACTGGGGTGTTCGCGGTTTGGGCTGTTGCGGACTGGGCTTAAAGCTTGGCTGAGGCCTTGTCGAGCTCTGGTGGTACAGCAGGTGCTTTGTTGTGGAGGTCTTTGGCGGACTGGTTTTGGAGTCCGGGATATGGCTGCTGTGATGGGGCAGGAGTGCGAGGAGCTTGCGGACTGCTGGCGGTCTGTGCTATGGTGTTTGGCGGACGGGAGTTTATGTCCGCCATGCTCGCATTGGTCTTTGATGGTTTTTGGATTTGGTCACACTCTGTGCCAAGATCATGGTGTCTGCCGTATCCGCCAAGTCCGCTATGACCGGCCAGACTGTTGCTATCTGCCTTTGGTCGTGGACTTGTGGCGGATTGAGGCTTGAGTCTTGCGGACTGCCTCGGGTTGGTGCGGACAGCCATTGAAGGGGGTTGCTGTCCTGCAGTGATCGGAATCTTTGCGGGATGATGCCTTGTCCGCATAGCTTGGGCGGACTGGAGAGGGTTCGCGAATGTTGCCTTGCTCCTGTCGGTTTTCCTTGGTGTCCGGCTAAGTCCTTGCGGACTCAGCGGACGGTGTTTTGCTATCGTACGGGCTGGGGCGGTGTCTCTATCTCTAGGGCGGTGACCACACTCCTCACCTCGCCTATAAATAGGAACCCCCTGGCAAGTTTACAGTAACTTGAGTGAACAGTAAGTTGGGTTGGGCAAGGAGCTGCGGTTTCAGTTTGTTTGTCCGCGCGGATTGTTTCAGTGCTGACGTTTGTTGTGTGCAGGTCGCGCGGGTAACTTCAAGGAGCCAGGAGTTTGGCTTTGACTTCGGTCAAGTACTTGGAAGTGTGAAGTCTCTGCGGATTCAGCACGAGGTCGCTCTGCGGCTTGTCAGCTCTGTTTCATCTTTGCCAGCTCCAATAACCTGTCCGCCGGCTTCAGGCGGGTAGGGGGTGTTCCTCAGTTCAGCTTCAGTAGGAGACGAATAACGGTGTGTTTGCGCGGCCTCGCGGCTTCGGCAGACTCCGTGGCTATTCGGCGGATTGCAGCTTAAGTTCGGGCAATCTCAGCGGACTCGGCGACCTCGGCGACCTCGGCGGTCTCGACGGACTCCGGTGCTGTCCGCCCGGCTTGTGTTTTGGTGCTTTCTGTTTACAGCTGTTATACTAGCGAAATCATGTCTCGCTATGTATTCCTCGTGTTGTAAAGAAGTGAATGAATAAAAGATCTGCTTGTGCTTCCATTGTTTGTTGGGATTAACCTTTGTTCCTTGGTTTTCCGCTGGTTCAACGTGAGAACTGGGTAGTTCCGAAAATATTAATTTGGTGTTTGGGCTATCTTGCTGAACACGTTGAGAAAATTTAACTTATACATATATATATATATATATATATATATATATATATATATGAAATCAAGATTTATAAGGAAAACACAATGTTACTGCTAGGGATAGAACCTTTTCAGGTCATCCATGCTCCAAGTACCTCCTAGCTGCTCTCCGACTTGATCTTGAAGGTAGTAGTCCTTAGTAGCCAAGGCTTCTTGGATGATGAATGGAACTTCTCAATTCCGATGTGTTGAATTTTCTCAAAGTGGTCAGCAAGATAGCCCAAAGCCAAATTAATATTCTCGGCACTACCCAGTTCACACTTTGATCATGCGGAAACCCAAGGAGCAAGCTCAACACACCAAGAACATGGAAGAACAAGCAAATCCTATATTCATTTACAATTCTTTACAAGGCAAGGTATACATAGCGAGACATGATTTCGTTAGTACACAAGCTATAACAGAAAGCACAGAAACAAGCCGGGCGGACAACACTGGAAACCGCCGAGACCGCCAAAGTCGCCAAGTCCGCCGAAGCCACACGAGCTGAAGCTGAAACCCGCCGAATAGACACGGAGTCCGCCGAGGCCGCGAGGCCGCACGGACACACCATTATTCGCCTACTGCCGAGGAACTGAAGAACAGACCGCCTACCCGCCTGAGACTGGAAGACAGGTTATTGGAACTTGCAAATGTTGAAGCAGAGAACTGACAAGCCGCAAAGCGACCTGCTGAGACCGCAGAGACCGCACACTTCACAGAACTTGACTGAAGTCAAAGCCAAACTCCTGGCTCTTTGAAGCTAGTCGCGCGACCTGCACACAACAAACTGTCAGCTCTACTCAACCCGCACGGACAGAAAATGCAGACTACAGCAATTTGCCCAAGCCCCACTTACTGTTCACTCAGTTACTGTTGACGTGCCGGGGGGTCCTATTTATAGGCAAGGTGAGGAGTGTGGTCACCGCCCTAGTGGATAGAGACACCGCCCCAGCCCGTGCGCTAACAAACACCCGTCCGCTGAGTCCGCAAGGACTTAGCCGGATTCCAAGACAACCGCCAGAAGCAAGGCACTAACCACAACAAGGCGGACTTGCCTCACACTATGCGGACAAGATACAGTCCGCACAGTCCGCACAGTCCGCAACATCACCATATGGACAGCCACAACCCCTTCAGTAACAGTCCACACACTAAAGAGGCAGTTCGCATAGTACAAGACCAAAGCCTCCATCCGCCACAAGTCCACGACCAATGGCAGGGTTAGCAACAGTTCGCCCGGTCAACAGTGGACTTGGCGGATACAGCAGACACACTGGACTTATCACGGAATGTGACCAAGTCCAGTAAATCACAAAGGGCCAAACACGAGCTTGGCGGACAAGGCTCAGTCCGGCAATTACCCCAAGCGAAAACGCCAACACTCCTCCAGAGTTACGGCAGAGTCCGCAAGCAATCCTCGCACGGCTACCCAAACGGCCAACTGCCAGACTCCACACACCAGTCCGCCACAGTAACAATACTGATGTACTACTAGAGCTCGGCATGGCCACAGCCAAACTCCTAAGGCCAGTCTGCAACAACGGACACCGTGGACTAGCCAGACCGCCACTCCTTATGCGGATAGAGCACAGAAACAGCCTGTTAACTCAAGCTTGCAAACCTCCAAAGCCACTAATCAACCAAGCACTGTGTGCAGTCCGCATATTACAGTCCGCACAGTCCGCTTTGCTCGAAGCCCAACATCCTTGGCCAAAGACCAACCAGTTCTCATAGTAGACTGCATAGGCCACACACTGGCCGAACAAGCCGCTCCTCAAGAACAGCCAAGCTAGCACCCGGAACGCAACCAACAGTCTGCCCATGTCGTGGATGCAGACCGCTCAGGCCGCTCAACAAGGCCAGGCCAGCAAGGCAGCCAACGCGCTATTCGCAGACAACAATACGCCCAAGCCGCGGACTTAGTCCGCACAGGCCGCTCAGAAGAACAGCCAGGTGCCAGGCCTATCACCAGGCTGCATAATTGCAGCTGTCCGCCCAGTCCGCCTAGTCCGCCCTGTCCGCGGATTTTGTCCGCTCCGACCGCCCGGCCTGCCCATCAACCACACTCACTTCACAAATTTCAATAGGATGTAGCTTACCAACCGTTGCTCCCCTTCCTGCGGTGTCCACCTTTTTCATGACTAGATCCCCTGCGAGGAAATGATTTAGGCGGACGTTTTTGTTGAAGTGCTTTGTTATGCGCCGCTTTATCTCATCCTGACGGATGGAGGCTAAGTCACGAAGCTCTTCAAACAGGCTCTCTGAACACTTCGGGAATGGGGGTGGCGCGGATCTCGTCATAGAACAGGATCCTCCCTCCATGGCGGTGGAGAGTATCATCATCGCTGGAGACATCATGTAACACCCCAAAGCCCAATTTGGGTTTAGGTTGGGTGACACGGCCTAGGACACGGGCGTGTCCTAGGGTGTATCGTGTTCGGGTTAAGTAGCCTCTCGAGTGCTCGACGAAATACACTCGAGAAGTTCTCGAGAGAGAACATGTCGGGCGACACAGGCTTGTTAGGGGGCGTGTCCACCTCTGGTCGACGAACTGAGTACACGGCCTGTGACACTGGTGTGTCACAGGGCCATGTTCTTCTCGGGATCAGTCGGGGATACGTATGCTGATGGACACGGGTGTGTCTTGGGGTACACGGCCTGGGACGCGGGCGTGTCCCATGGCCGTGTCCCGCTCGGTTTGAGTGGTGGTGTGCTGTCTGAGGAACACGCCATGCCACAAGGGCGTGTACTATGTGACACGGGCATGTCAGCCATGTGACACGGGCATGTCACATTGCCGTGTCCTATTCTAGGTAAGGAGGTTCGTGCACCGCTTAAGGGATACGGCCTGTGACACGGGCGTGTCATAGGGTGTGTCAGGCCAAAAATGGATATTTCTGGCAAATCGTGGCCGTTCATTTCCTTCATCCTAGATCCAAGGGTCTCGGCCCTTCCCTGCTGATATAAGATTGAGATTGGAAGCCTCATCTTCCATTCATTTCCCCTTTCTCAAGAGCTAGAGAGAGAGGAAGGAAAGGGAGAAGGGAGACCACTGTCAAAGAAGCTTCAGCGGGCTGATTCGTGAGCCGAGTGCGGATTTATGGAGGCAAAGCCGTGGCGGTGATTTTCATCCAGCTAGTTCATGGCTCCAAAGCGATCATCAAGTTTAACGATCTCCTTCTTGGACAATCGAAGTCCTTTCTTTATGCATGTGCATGGAATCCTCCACCAAGAGGTGGAAAACGTAAGTGATTCCCAGTTGAGTCTGCATCTAGAGCCGAAAATGTGTAGTATCGTGTAGGCATGCTGTGTGAAGCCCATCCAAACGGTTAGTCTAGATTTGTGTGGTTATATTGTGAAGCGGAGAAGACTCCATGTAGTATGTGCTACCTATGAATTGTGGTGCCTGTAGCTCTTTTGTTGTAAGATCTGCATGAACTATTTGTTGATCTTGGATGCTTTGGTTAAGCTCCTCGTAGAGTGAGCGCGGTGAGCGCTAGTTGCTCTGCGAGAGAGAAAAGCTACAGCTAATCAGGAGGAAAAGCCGACCCGCATCAGGCGGTGTGCTACTGACGGATTGAGCACGGGAAAAGGCTAACCAGCCCCAGGTTGTTTTGGGAGATCAATGGGTGGCACGACTTGTGGGACACGAGACAGACCCGCCTTGTTGCACCACAGTGGTGGGTCGATCTGAATTGGAAGTGCTCAAGTTTGTCGTGATGTTCTCACCTCTGAGTGGTTTGGGCGGAATGTCGCCAGCATGCGTGATTGGTGGACTAGGACCGGCCAGCCAACAAGTTAAAAACCTCTAATCGGTGGTGTTGCCACGGAGTCCGGTACACCGTAAGGTGCCCATGAGTGCCCGAAGCATTTGGCTGAGGCCGACGTTTGTGATACTGTTGTACAACTTGTTGTGATAGCTAGATATTTGGCAATGCATGCATGGAATGAACCACTACCCTGGGTAAGGGGTAGGATCGTTATAATTGGTCAGATAATGCTGACCATTGCTTTGTTTACCGCTCTTGGGGTGGATGTCTATTTGTAGGTGTTGATGGGTTGAATTGAATTGAGCAGATTGAAGCCCGTGTTGCCTAAAGGCCCTTGAAGGCTGTGCGAAGAATTCTTGGATTTCAGGTGTGACCGGCCTGCGTGCCGATGAATGAAGCTGTATATTTGTAAAGAGAAACTTGTAAGGTCTTAAGGCTGTGAGCGTGTGTGTGTTGTATACATTCCTAGTATATATATATAAATTTGTCGTGTATATATTAGTGGACATTCAGTATGTTGAGTCCTTACAACTTAAAATGCTACGCTAGAATGCTCTGAGTTAGGCTACGAGTAGAACGAGATTTTGATATTCACACGTAATGCCACCATTTGTCTGTGAAATATGGCGTGGGGCCCCGGCCGGACCCACCGTTATATTCCATGAGACGAATGGAGGTGTTACAAAGTGGTATCAGAGCCAGGTTTGAGATTTATGGTAGGGAGAACTTAATTGAACCCAAGAATGTCCACTAGGAATGTAATACATGCATGTGAGAAGCGTGAGCGTGTAGTCAATGTATGTTTGTCTTTATGGACTGGACATAACTAGTGTTTTGTACATTGATAGGTGACGAGAAGTGATGCTGGGCAGTCTGAGTCCCAGCATTCCGATGAGAGTGCGGCACCAGTTGAAGCACCTACACCTCCGTCGGTGGAGACCATACATGTGGTGACTGAGACGGTGCTCGCAGTGTTATATGCACAACCTACTGGGCAGGAAAAGCCTGCAGGGGTGCCAGTACGGCCTGGTGCAAGGTAAGAGCGTGTGGAAGCTGTGGTGGATGAGCAAGCAGCAGATGAGCAATTGAAGCGGTTTATGGAGTTTCATCCACCTACATTTGGCGGAACGGGTTCCCCAATGTAGGCAGAAGATTGGCTTGCAAGAGTAAAGAGTATCCTGACAGTAATCAGGACTGCGAAGGCGCAGAAAGTGACTTTAGCCACTTTTTTGTTGGAAGGGGATGCAAGGCTTTGTTGGGACGAAGTGGAATTGCACTACCTGGCAGGTCGAGGATTGGAAGAGATGTCGATCGAAGAATTCTCAAGATTATTTCTAGCCAAGTATTTGTCAATGTTGCAGCGGATTGCTATAGAGAATGAGTTTCAACGTCTGGTGCAGGGCGAGAGTGATATAGATACTTAACTGCATGAGTTTACTCAACTGGGGCACTATGTGGGGTCTACATTCGCTGAAGAAGCACGAAAGATGAATCGATTTTATGAGGGACTTCGTGATGAGCTGAGGTTGGAACTCCCGAGTTCGGTGAACCGCATCCAAGCGTTCGTTGATACAGCCTGTCCGCTGGAGAAGGATTTGAAACAGGTGCACGATAAGAAGATCTTGGCGGTGGAGAAGCCGGAATTCAATGTTCCGCAGTCGGAATAATCAGAGTTTAGGATACGAGACAGGAAAAGGTACAGGCCTGCCGAACCAACTTCGTCGACTGTTTCGTCGGGAGCAACATATGGGCAAGGACGTGTTGAGACACGCACATGTTTCACATGCGGGAAGCAGGGACATATAGCCCGTCATTGTTGGAGCGACCCTCCAAGGAGTGAGAAGAATACAGGTGCATATTATGAAGAAAAAGGTAAAGCAGTGGCCGATTCATCTGCATCCCGGACGCAACCTCGACTGCATAATCTTGAAGTGCAAGAGCCACAAAGCTCAATCGGTGAAGTACAACCTCGAGTGTTTAGTTTGCAACTCCAAGAGGCTATCAAATGACTTATGAAAGGTATGCGGGTGATCGGAAATAAGAATGGAAGCGTGAACTGTATTACTTCAGTGATGTGACTAAATGATGTATATAAGGAATGAATAATGAGACGTTTGTATACACCTTCTTGTATCCAGGCAATCAGTTGATCAAGGAGTATATATGGTGGATATATGTATGTATGTATGTTCTTAACTGTTTTGTGCGATATTGTCGGGCGAGACAAGCTGCGGCCTCTGAGCTTTAACTCGGATCATGTTGCTAAGGAATGTCGTGGTTATGTTGCTGTCTACATCTGAACTAAATTTTGGGACGAAATTTCTTGAAGGAGGGGAGGGTTGTAACACCCCAAAGCCCAATTTGGGTTCAGGTTGGGTGACACGGCCTATGACACGTGCATATCCCAGGGCATGTCGTTCTCGGGTTGAGCAGCCTCTCGAGTGCTCGACGAAATACACTCGAGAAGTTCTCGAGAGAGAACACGCCTAGCGACACGGGCGTGTCAGGGGGTGTGTCCTCCTCTGGTCGACAAACTGAGTACACGGCCTGTAACACGAGCGTGTCATAGGGCCGTGTTCTTCTCAGGATAAGCCAGGGATGCGTGTGCTGATGGACACGGGTGTGTCTTGCGGTACACAGCCTGGGATAAGGTCGTGTCCCATGGCTGTGTACCGCTAGAGTTGAGTAGTGGTGTGCTGCCTGGGAAACATGCCATGCCACACGGGCGTATACTGTATGACACAGGCATTTTATCCATGTGACACGAGTGTGTCACATGGCTGTATCCTATTCTGGTTAAGGTGGTTTGTGCACCGCTTAAGGGACACGGCCTATGACACAGGCATGTCGCAGGGCGTATCGGGCCAAAAATGGATATTTCTGGCAAATCGTGGCCGTTCATTTCCTTCATCCTGGATCCAAGGGTCCAGGCCCTTCCCTGCTGATATAATATTGAGATTGGAAGCCTCATCTTCCATTCATTTCCCCTTTCTCGAGAGCTAGGGGGAGAGAGAGAGAGATAGGAAACAAAGGGAGAAGGGAGACTACTGCCGGAGAAGCTTCAGCGGGATGATTTGTGAGACGAGTGCGGATTCGTGGAGGCAAAGCCGTGGCAGTGATTTCCATCCGGCTAGTTCATGGCTCCAAAGCGATCATCAAGGGTAACGATCTCCTTCTTGGACAATCAAAGTCCTTTCTTTATGCATATGTATAGAATCCTCCACCAAGATGTGGAAAGCGTAAGTGATTCCCAATTGAGTCTGCATCTATAGCCAGAAATGTGTAGTATGGCGTAGGCATGCTGTGTGAAGCCCATCTGGATGGTTAGTCTGGATTTGTGATGGTTTTATTGTGAAGCGAAAAAGACTCCGTGTAGTATGTGTTGCCTATGAATTATGGTGCCTGTAGCTCTTTTGTTGTAAGCTCTGCGTGAACTGTATGTTGATCTTGGATGCTTTGGTTAAGCTCCTTGTGGTGTGAGCATGGTGAGAGCAAGTTGATCTGCGAGAGCAAAAAGCTACGGCTAATCAGGAGGGAAAGCCGACCCACATCAAGTGGTGCGCTACTGACGGATTGAGCACGGGAAAAGGCTGACCTGCCCCTGGTTGTTTTGTGAGATCGATGGGTGGCACGGCTTGGGGGACGCGAGACTGACTCGGCTTGCTGCACCACAGCGGTGGGTCGATCTGAATTAGAAATGCTCAAGTTTGCCCTGAGGTTCTCACCTCTGAGTCGTTTGGGCGGAATGTCGCCAACATGCGTGATTGGTGGACTAGGACCGGTCAGGCAACAAGTTAATAACCTCTAATCGGTGGTGTTGCCACGAAGTCCGGTACACCGTAAGGTGCCCTGAGTGCACAGAACGTCTGGCGGAGGCCGGTATTTATGATACTGTTGTGCTACTTGTTTTGATAGCTAGATATTTGTCAATGCATACAGGGAAGGAACCACTACCCCGGGTAAGGGGTAGGGTCATTTTAATTGGTAAGCAAATGTTGACCATTGCTTTGTTTACCACTCTTGGGGTGGATGTCTATTTGCAGGTGCTGATGGGTTTAATTGAATTGAGCGGATTGAAGCCCATGTTGCCTAAAGGCCCTTGAAGGCCGTGCGAAGAATTCTAGGATTTTATGTGTGGCCGACCTGTGTGCCGATGTATCAAGCTATATATTTGCAAAGAGCAACTTGTAAGGCCTTAAGGCCGTGAGCGTGTGTGTTTTGTATACATTCCTGTTATATATATATAAATGTGTCGTGTATATATTAGTGGACATTCAGAATGTTGAGTTTTTACAACTTAAAATGCTGCGCTAGAATGCTCTGAGTTAGGCTACAAGTAGAACGAGATTTTGATATTCACACTTAATTCCTCCGTTTGACTGTGAAATATGGCGTGGGGCCCCGGCCGGACCCACCGTTATATTTCATGAGACGAATGAAGGCGTTACACAACATACTCGCTCCACTGGCGAGTATCACAGTATCTCGCTGGCGACATCTAATCCCGAAAACGCACCCCTTGGCTGCCCGTCGGATGATGCCGCGACTGCATTTGTCGCTCTTCTCTTACCCAAGCGAGCTCCTTCCCAGCTCTCCTCAGTGGCGCTTCATCATCCAATGGTGTTATGTGACGAGGGGATGTCACCGTGACATCGGGGCGATGAGAAAACCCGACGAGGATAGTCTTGTCAATCCTCTTCGCGAACGCCTCGAACTTAGCAATCATCACAAACTCGCCTCCTCGCGTGAGATCACCAACTCCTGCTGAGTTGCCGGCCAACTCTCCATGCTCGCCACCATTGGCCATCAAACTAAACCACCAAACTTTCCTCCTTGGCTGCGATCCACAGTCACCGCACCAAGTGTTAAAGCTAGGAAAATTCCCAACCTCAGAATTCAGACCAAGGCCGCCTAAGGTTATCGGTTCAGGGGTAAGACCAGACAGATAGGATGACTAGGATGAAGAATGAAGGCAAACAGGACCCTAGATGTTGCGGCAGGATGGTCCCACCACGTACCCGGATGCTCTAAAGGAGCAGCCCCTTCTCAACCAAAAATGGCTGAAATAGGTACGAGGGAGACTAGATGATGACTAAGTCGTAAGGCCGCGACCTGGTCTGTAAGGAAAAGGAATCCAAAGGCTCGTCTAGTATCTTGAAAGGAGAGCTCGCGAGTATCCTACAGAGGATTTTTCATGTCCCACCTTATACCCCTGGGGTCCTATTTATAGGGAAATCCAGAGGGGTCATATTTATAACCCACCCCTTGGCGACTCGGCGACTTCCAAGGGAAACTCTCACGGGTTGGGCGAGTATCTCGCCTACTCGCCTACCTGGCGAGTATGCTAGGGGAGCTCACCATACTCGCCAAGGTCTTTTGCGGTCTTGCGCACTGATTTTGACTTCTATCTTGACTTGTTGACCTTGACTTCTGTTGACCTCGCTATGGTAGAACCCATCCTCGACGAATATGGGTTGTACACTCACCTTGACTCTTTGGCCCCGTCATAACATCCCTAACCCTTCAGTAGGTTCATTGGGTCATAAAGGACCCATTGGGGTCAACCAAAGTGGTCAAGTTGACCAAAGTCAACCCTAACCCTAAAATGGTCAAAGTGACCTATCTAGGGTCAATTGACCTCCAACTTGCCAAGATGAACCCACCTAAACCTCCCTAACCATTTATAAGGTTCATTGGGTCACCAAGGACCCATTGGGGTCAACCAGAGTTGTAAAGTTGACCAAAGTCAAGCCTAACCATAAAATGGTCAAAGTGACCTATCTAGGGCCAATGGACCTCTAACTTGAGAATATGACCCCACCTAAACCTCCCTAACCCATTAAGTGGTCCATTAGGTCACTAAGTACCCATTTGGGTCAACCCAAGTGGTCAAGTTGACCAAATTCAACCTAAACCCTAAAGTGGTCAAAGTGCCCTAAATAAAGGTCAAGTGACCACCAAGGTGTCAAACCAACCCTTCCCAAGTCTTCCTAGATCTTAGGGGAGGCCAATGGATCACTAAGGACCCATTGGGGTCAAACCAAAATCTCAATTTGACCAAAGTCAACGGAACCCTAAAATAGGTCAAACTAGCCTAAATGACTTAACCAGGCCCAAGCCACTTGGGCTAAGCCTAATTTGAGTGGCACAATAACTTTATGAGGCTGATATTTATATGTACTGCCACTTAGATTTTGGATGGGGTGACTAGGAGGGAGAAAATGGAGTTTTCCCCTTAATGGTGGAGAGAGAAAGAGGAAAAGAGAGAGGGGAGTTATGGAGGGAGACCATGAGCCCGCCATTCACCTCCACAAGCTTCCATTCATTCCTCCTGACCCTTGGGAAGATATTCCCATCAGTTTCTCATCAGCCACCATCAATGAAGGAGCCCAACCACTATGGTGAACCACCCCTTCACCTCCCCTCCCATGACAAAATATAAATCCCCCTATACAGCCCCCATTCCCACTTTTGACCATCCCATCACCTTCAAAACGTCCTTGGCAGTCAAAATAATGTATTGGATCAAAGGTTTTGGTGGAGGATCGAGAAATCGGGCAAGCTCACCGGAGAGGGAAAACGCCACGGCCAACTGCCGCCATCGCCGTCGTCGAACCCCAAACAAGGTCCACTTCTCATCCTCTCCCCTTGTGCTAGTATCTAGATCATATTAGGCTGAGAAATCGTGCTCAAACGAGCCGATCCAAGTGAGGAAAAATGGAGACTTTCTAAAATTTCATGGTGGTGGGTTTGCCGGAAACCACCACCTCCGGAGGCCAAACTACTATCGGGTGATAGCCATCACCTCGACGGAGGTGGTGGTCGCGGTGGCTGGCTAGGGAAGTGGTCGGGTGGCTGACACATAGCTCGAGAAAAAGCTATATGAGGGTTCTGTTCGGGCGGCGGGTTTGGAGAAGATGAACAGTGTCAGCGCCGTTTATAATATATAATTATAATTATTTATATAATATAGTCAATAAATTACTTTTTATCATGTACACTTTGATGCTACTAAATGAAGCCCTTAGAGGCCGTTTTAGGAAAACTGATCAACATGAAAGTTGTAGCCCTTGAGATCTACTTTATTTTAAAATTGATTTCACCTATTTGGGTAAGTGGTCTGACCACAACACTCCAAATGGTAAAGTCTATACATAGGGCTAGTCAGAGACTTAATTGAGTGCCCCCACTAAACCACTTGTCCAAATGACTTCAAAAAATGGGATTTTTTGGAAAACATTTTTCTACAGTTTTTGTAAATATTTAATAATTCATGTATGATTTAATTTTAGGTCTTAATGACCTCATAATTCACCAAACTTTTGTTGGATGGTCCTTAGGGTCATTAAATACCACGGATAAAAATCTCAGCCCATTTCGGCTTGGGGCATGGAGGGGCCAATTCTCACCCAAAGGGGATGGGACTTTGCACAGGGCCTCAAGGTCAGTTAAAACAACCTCACTTTGAGTTTGGGGAGGATTAGGGAGCATTTGCCCTAGGACCCTTGTCCAAACCTAATGGTTGAACTTTAGGGGTTTGTGAAGGACATTGGGTGATATATCCTTGTATGGACTTGGAGTTTAGGACATGTGATCTTAGGGTGGGAAAAAGCCCTAGAAAGAAATTTGGTGACATTTAAACACATGCACATAACTTTAATCAAGAAAATTACTTAGGACCAATTATTGCACTTTTGATCATGATTTTATTTCCTAATCATATTGCCATGAATTATCTTGAAAATTAGGCTTTGATCATATATTGTTGCTAACAAGCTTTGAAAATTTTAGTATAAATTTTGGGTTAGTATTTATGATACTTCCTTCACATACCTAATAGTTGCCCTAATCACTTTAAAAAATATTATGAGTTGTTTAATCATTTCAAATTCATGAAAACTTTGCTAGAGAACCTTTTAGGGCATTTTAAAGCTTGAAAATTTTTTTCATGTTGTTTGGAAGAGTTTACCAGTATGTTTATTCACAAAGTGTCATATTAGAGATATAGTTGAAGTATTTTTATATATAGCTTAATGATCTTGGAATTGTATTAAACTTAGTCAGTAATCTTTTATGTCATATTGAAGCTGTGATAATTTTTGTGTAATTTTTGGATAATGTTTGGTGGTACTTCAATCTTTACCTCTATTTATTATAATTATCTTGAATTAATTAATTAGGGGCTAATACATATATAAAAATTTGTGAAACTTGGTATTCTATGAAATTTTGGCATCATATAGTGTTCATAATTTGTGGGTGGCCATAACTTAAGGAATTCCAGTACTTCATGTTGAAAACCACCCATGATCTAATTTTGGGAAAACTTTAATAAATGCCAAATTAATTAGGAAAAATATAAGTTTTGGATTTAGTCTAAATATGGCATGATAGATCTCCAATAATAATTCTAGGGCATTTGGATGAATATTGGAAGGGGTCACAACTTATGTTCATCATATAGCTTGGGTTGGTCTGCACATAGTAAAACCGCAGATTTGTGATAGCATGTAGGATGGACATAGGGAGTTAGGGTTAATAGTATACTGATTTGTTAAGGTGAACATGAGTTCATCATTAAGAGTCATGATGAGGAGGGTGTTGGCTTGACTAGTGTTAAGTGGTGCTCGAGATCGACGAAACGTCGTCTTTCCTATGGAGAGAGAGAGAGAGAGAGTCAAAACACACTAGTGTTAGATTTAGTATAACATTAAATGGGATTGGCTACGGGGTAGATACCAATAATAGTAAGTACCTTATGAAAGGGAACTTTGGGCTTCAGCCCATCGTAGTTCCTAGTGCCCCCAAGATCCCTTCACAGGGAATGCCCTGTGCAGTACAAGGTTAACCTAAACCATAAGAATAAATAGTAAAGAGCAATTAGTAACTACTAGAGCCTCACTTTCACTCAGCCCGGTGACTCGGAGGCTAGTATGGTTTAGACTCACGAGTGGTAGGCCCGGAAGGTTGTTGTGACGGATGGGTTTGTCTGGGAGTCGACGGCTCGGTATCTATCATAATTGCTTGTGCATAAATATGGTGGGTATTCAATATTAGACGGTCGTTCACACTGACATCGATACGTTGAATTGGTGGGTGTGGTGGACAATTAGACAAGGGAAAGACTGATGGTTGGTCAACATAGTATGCGGAGACACTGGTGTGTCCTTTAGGGGCGTACGTAAGGTCTAGTCCTGGCAGTGCGGATACCGGCCTAGGAGTGTGGTTGCCCGACCCATTGTCTCCGTTTGCCACGGCGGAGGATCCTGGGAGTGATGCTAGCTTCCAAATAAGGGGAACTAAAGGTCTATGCGTATAGAGTCGTGTGCGTGTGTTACATTTGCATGAATCATGACATAACATATCACTACACTCATACCTTCATTAAACCTGACACCCCATTGTATAAATTGGTATGAGACTTTTTATAAAATGAGAGCCTTGTAAAAGATCACTTAACTTATAAGTTTGTATGGACAATCATGTAATGCCCCCATTTATCACATAACATATGACAGAAGGTCCAGTCGAGGCCCGACGCCATATACTACGGACAGGAAAGGAGATTACAAGTTGTTGCCAAACCCAAGTTTAGGTAGAAACGCATTCTACCACAGAGCATTCTAGCGGAAATATTTTAATATAAGAACCCACTCATAATGAGGATGTCCACTACACAAAAGGAATTACATAACATACGCATATATTACATCACATGTTTTTGTCGTAGCCTTATTACAACTGCTTCATATACAACAAGTGGTTTCATACATCGGCGGGCAGGCCGGCCATACATGAAAATAGTAAATATTCGCTTTTGGGCCTTCGAGGGCCAGCCAATTGCAGCACATGGGCTTCAGCCCGCTACTTTCCACTTGGCTCTCCAGCATCTACGCAAAAGAGCCCACCAAAACGTGGAAAACAAAGCAACGGTCAGCATTTTGCTGACCTGTTTATAACAATCCCACCCCTTACTTGGGGCAGCATTTCTCCATCCCTGCGAACAAGTCAACACACACACACACACACACACACAAACATACGCACACACATATATATATAGTGGCAACAACAAAGTGCATTTAAGCACCATTCACCACAGATGTTGGCCCACCGACCACAAGCCCCGTTCATATAGGGCACATTTTCGGTGTATCGAACTCCCCCGTGTAACACCACCGTTCAGAGGTCCAAGACTTAACGATAATTTTATCGTTCAGAGGTACTTAACTTGATGACTACGTCATTTAGAGGTACTTAACTTGACGACATACTGCCCATTCAAAGGTACTAACCTTGAATACTCCAGCAACTTCAGCAAGCCCTAGCTCCAGCCGAGAGTTCTCTGCTCTAGAACTAGAAAACAAGGAAGAGAGAGAGAAAAGGAAATAATGATTTCCTCATTCCAATCCCTATGTATAAGTGGTCTCTGGTTTCACCTCAGCCACATGATAAAATCTTCAAAACACAGTAACGACTCAGGTTTAAGCTGAGAAGTCACCTACCGCCTAATGGCCGCTCACCAGCCATATGACACGAGTCACCTCTTGGCCATATCTTCAGTTTTATAATAAATCGTCGAACAGGGCTGATTTCGTCGAACGAACTTTGTCGATCGGGAGTGAGTTCGTCGAATGAGATTGATGTCATAGAACAGGCCATAATCGTCGATCTCCGCTCGACAATTTTGGTCAGGCTCCGCTCGACGATATTCGTCGGGATCTACTCCACGATTTTTGTCGGGCTCCGCTCGACGATATGATTTTTGTCGGGCTTCGCTCGATGATTTTCATCGAGCCCAGGTCGACTTTTATCCTGTTCTCTCCAACTCCTTTTTGGGGTGTTACAATAATCCCCTCATTGTAGAAATTTCGTCCCGAAATTTGCATACAACACCCAAAATACAGTAACAAATATGTTACAACATGCATTTTCTTCAACAAAAAAAATGTTACAACATTTTATACAAACAACTCGGGAAACTCATCACGCATGGTTTGCTCCCGCTCCCATGTTAGCTTTTCACGACCACAGTTGTCCCACCTGACCTTGACCATCCCGATTGTCTTGTTCCGCAACAACTTAACTGCCTTATCCTC
Organism: Platanthera guangdongensis; assembly: GCA_039583875.1. NCBI lineage: Eukaryota > Viridiplantae > Streptophyta > Magnoliopsida > Asparagales > Orchidaceae > Platanthera > Platanthera guangdongensis. Next base: position 54,812,144 of record CM077159.1, on the reverse strand, counting down.
GATCCAAATGGGCCTAACCTTCGTCGTTTGCCCAAATTCGATCGGTACGTGATCATTCGCAATCACTTGAGGTAGATATTTCACGGCATTTTGAAGCACTGATATGTGGAACACATCATTCAAGACACTCAGTTCTGCCAAAAGAGCTAGCCGATAGGCATCTTATCCGACTCGTTCCACCACTTCAAACTGGCAAAGATACCTTGGACTCTGCTTTTTTAAGCATCGAATCCTGGATATGCCTTTGAATTGCTTGATATTTAAGTACACTCAATCACCCATCGCAAACTCCACGTTTCGGTGTTTTGCGTTGTAATATTTCGCCTGCCTATCTTGGCCATCACTAGCCTCTCTCGAATAGAGCTTATCATCAAACTATCCTCTTCGACTTCCTTACGCTTATACAACTTAGACTCGCCTATTTACGCCCAAGATAATGGTGTACGACACTTCCTACCATACAAAGCTTCAAAAGGCACCATATTGATACTAGCTTGATAACTATTATTGTAAGCGAACTCTACCATATAGAGATGGTATTCCCACCTCTTCCTGAAATCCAAGCGCATATTCGGAGCATATCCTCCATCATTCTATTGGTACTCTCAGTCTGGCCATCTGTTTGAGGATGCAAGGCAGTACTGAATTTTAATTTTGTCTCCAACAACTGATGGATTAGGCTCCAATCATTTGAAGTGAAGGGCCCGTCTCGATCACTTACAATGTTATGGAGCACACCATACAGTCTTACAATTTGTTCAACATAAAGCTTAGCCAAAACTTCCACAGAATCGTCCTTCTTGTTCGGAATGAAGCAAGCAACTTCCGTCAACTGGTCCACAATCACCCAAATAAAATCATTCCCGCGTTGCGATCTCGGCAAACCGTGCACGAAATCCATCGAAATGTCGTCAAACTTCCATTCTGAAATAGGTAGAGACTTCAGGAAACCATCATGCTTCTGACATTCAGCTTTCACCAAGGCACATGTTTGACATTTTTCCATGTAATGGGCTATGTCTTTCTTCATACTTGGCCACAAGAACAGTTTTTTCATATCCTTGTACATCTTTATGCTCCCTGGGTGAATTGAATAGTTCGTAAAGTGAGCTTCATACATAGATTCTTCCCTTAGCTTACCCATATTCGGGACGCACAAATGATCATCTTTCCGCAAAAGTCCTTCATCATAGGGGAATTGGCCATTTTACCCATCCATTGCATAACGTTATAAACTTTCATCAAGTTCCGTTGCGAGCCGAACCCTGTCCACAAGGTCATATTGTACCTCCGTCCAATTCAGGCATGCTCTTGCAATAGAACTATTGTCCACACAAGAGATATCTAAGGCCTCCAACTCATGGATTAGATGCTCATCATCCATCTGCAACCAATTTGCCCTTGCTGGAGTCCTACGACTCAAGGCATCTGCGACCAAATTTCCCTTCCCACGAGTATAATGAATCTGAAAGGTGTAGTCCCCGAGGAACTCCATCCACGTCCACTGTCACATATTTAAATCCTTCTAGTCCAGCAGATATTTCAGTCTCTTATGGTCCGTGAAGATATCGAATTTCACGCATATAAATAATGATGCCATAACTTAAGTGCAAATATCACCGCCGCCAACTCCAAGTCGTGGATGGGATATTTCTGCTCATGCACTTTCAACTGGTGTGAGCCATAAGAAATCTATATAGGCACGCTGCTCTGAAAGCCATTCCATACCAAAGATTACATCAAACTCCAATATCGGGAGCACAGATGCTTCCAATCCAAAATCTCAACTTCCTATCCGCACCTCAATACAACAGGCTCAATCCGCGCATATCAATCACTCGTTAGGAAGCAACCGATTCACTTGATCTTTAGGCATAAACAAAGGCACTCCGATACGCTCTACCAAGTCCTCCAATAGAAAAGAATGAGAAGCTCATGTATCAAATAGTGCTCTCGCCGGATATTCCAATATCAGGACAAAGCCTAATTCAAACCAATCACACATACAAGTAACGCACAAGGTACTACGTATGGAAAGCAGAAAAACCTGAATCTTAACACATACATGTTACGATGTCACTTTGTTTTATGGCCTCCTATTGGCCAAGATTATAGACTCGGGGTTGCGCTTGGGATGCAATTGATTCCACCACTGTCTTTCCCTTTTCAGCATAAGACGCACTTGTCGTTTTCTCCCCTTTTGGACCACTCCAGCAGTCTCGAGCGATATGACCCACCTTTCTACATGTATAACATGTGGGCGAACCTCGCCCAGATGTTCCTCCATATGCAAGATAAGAAGGAGTCGACACAGAAGTTTTAGGCTTCTTTTTCCACCGTCGAAACCCAGACTTTGGAGAACTAGGACTTTGAACTCTGTCTTTTTCCCTATCAAGTCATGCTTCCGTTGTTGCACATGTTTCATGTCCAGCTCGAGGGAACGAGTTGTGTGACCAAGGTAAGAAAACCCCGTGTCATCGGTCCTGAGAGAAGCAACTGCAGGTCATCTCTCAACCCTTCATAGAATCGGGTTATTTTTCGTTCCTCATCTACAAACGTAAAGCTTGCATATCTTCTAAACCTCGTAAACTCGTGCAAGTAGTCATCCACCAACCTCTCGCCTTGAGTTAGCCTTTGAAATTGGCTCTCCATCGCAATCCACTGTGTCGATTGAATATTTCTTGCCAGAAAATATCTTGAAAACTCCTCCATTGAGATCTTAGTCAACGGCCGACCAACAAACTATTGCAGCTCCAGCTCATCCGACCAAAGTCATGCCTCACCATCCAGCAAGAAGGTAGTCACAGTGACTTTTTGCCGCTCTTTCATTTCCGTTGCAGTCAGGACCCTCTTTATTCTTGAGAGCCAATCTTCGGCTTGTGTCGGGGTTCGAGTACCCATATACACAGGGGTATTGAAACTCATCATGTGTTTCAATTGCTTCTCCGTTGCTAGCCTTGCAGCAACTGGCTCAACGGCCACTTGTCTCACCACTACGTACTCCACTACGCCAACCGGTTCTTGAACCATTGTCATAATAGGAGGTTGTCTCTGACCTCCAGGTTGTGCATTGATCATTGCGAACACGGCTTCAGCAACCAACCGTATAGTTTTCGCAAAAGGAGGAGGTGTTGGCACCTCATTTGGTGCACTACTCTCCACCGAGTGCTGGTGTTCTTGCTGCCCCGCACCAGTTCTAGTTACCTATAATGTGAAACATGGAATTAAGCAACGAAGATATTGCCAAAAGCAATCACCGGAACATACAGTTCCACAAACATGTGTATTTTCATTGCTAAGTGGACATTCATGGGTTCATTAATATTATACCGGTAGCGTACATACACGTGCTCACCACCCCTTAAAAAAATTCGACCACGAATTCAAATAAGAAAGACCAAGAACGGAATCTAATACCAACTTTGTAATGCCCCCATCCATCACATAACATATGACAGAAGGTCCGGCCGGGGCCCGACGCCATATACTACGGATAGGTAAGGAGATTACAAGTTGTTGTCAAACCTAAGTTCAGGTAGAAACGCGTCCTACCACATAGCATTCTAGTGGAAGCATTTTAATGTAAGAACCCACTCATAATGAGAATGTCCACTACACAAAAGGAATGACATAACATACACATATGTTACATCACATGTTTCGACCGTAGCCTTATTACAACTGCTTCATATACAATAAGTGGTTTCATATATCGGCAAGCAGACCGACCACACATGAAAACAGTAAATATTCACTTTTGGGCCTTCGTGGGCCAGCCAATTGCAGCATATGGGCTTCAGCCCGCTACTTTACACATGGCTCTCCAGCACCTGTACAAGAGGGCCCACTAAAACGTGGTAAACAAAGCAACGATCAGCATTTTGATGACCTGTTTATAGCGATCACACCCATTACTCTGGGCAACATTTCTCCATCACTGCAAACAAGGCATATCATATATATATAGTGGCAACAACAAAATGCATTTAAGCATCATTCACGACAGACGTTGGCCCAATGACCACACGCCACGTGCACACATGGCACATTTTTGGTGTACCGGACTCCCCCGTGTAACACCATCGTTCAGAGGTCCATGACCTAACAGTAACTTTGTTGTTCAGAGGTACTTAACTTGATGACTATGTTGTTTAGAGGTACTTAACTTGACAACCAACTGCCCATTCAGAGGTACTTAACTTGGCAACCCAGTCGTTCATAGGTACTTAACTTGACAACCCAGTCGTTCAGAGGTACTTAACTTGATGATACAGTAGTTGGCCTTCACGGCTCAACACATCACAAGCCACACGTCTTTGTCTATTTTGGGCTGGCACCCACCACAAGCTAGGCAACTTAAGCACACAACTTTACATACAATGGCCCCCATGTCTCTTAAAGATAGGCCTCATAACACTAGCTCACAGGGAGCTATCGCCGGCGATATTCACTATCGCCCAGTGACATCAAAAGTTCACAAAACCGTGATCTTTCCTGTTTATTTTCATGGAAATATTCCAATACATTAAAGCAGCCTCCTGCACACCCCTTGACTCCGGATTTCAAACATACATCACATGCATATTCACGGAGTCTTCTCAGGCACGCAAATACAAAAACATCACCAATCAAGACCGACCTGTCCAGATGGGCTTCTCACAACATGCCTATTCCGTACTCTACATTTCCGAATCTATATGCAGGAGTATATGGGGATCAAACCGATCTACCTACTGGAATCCATCCTTTTTTCATCTTTTGGTGAGGGGATCTATGCAAATATGCATATTGAGGACTTCACTTGTCCAGAAGAAATTCGTTACCCTTGAAGTTCTCTTCGGGGCCATGATAAAGCTTTTCTACGTGGATGGAAATGAGCGCCTCATATTCCCCTTCGTGAATCTAGCTTTAGATCTTGATTCCAGTCACAAGATATACTCCAGCAAGCCCAAGCTCCAGCCGAGAGTTCTCTACTCCAGAACTAGAACACAAAGAAGAGTGAGAGAAAAGGAAATAATTATTTCCTTATTCCAATCCCTCTGCATAAGTGGTCTCCGGTTTCACCCCAGCCACACGATAAAATCATCAAAACACAACAACGACTTGGGTTTAATTTGAAAAGTCACCCATCGCCTAGTGGCCGCTCACCAGCAATCTGACACGAGTCACCGCTCGGCCATATCTTCATTTTTTGACAAATTGTCGAATGAGGATGATTTCGTCGAACGAACTTCGTCGATCGGGAGTGAGTTCGTCAAATAGGATTGATGTCACTGAACATGGCATAATCATCAAACACTACTCGACGTTGGACATTTTCGTCGAGCTCTGCTTGTCGATTTTCATTGGGCTCTGCTCGACGATATTCGTCAGGCTCCGCTCGATGATTTTCTTCGGGCTCCACTCCATAATATTTATCGGGCTCCACTCGACGATATTCGTCGGGCTATGCTCGACGATATTCGTCGGGCTCCATTCGACGATTTTCGTCGGGCTTCGCTCGACGATTTTCTTCGAGCCTAGGTCTACTTTTATCTTGTTCCCTCCAACTCCTTTTTGGGGTGTTACAATTCATATAAGTTAAGGTTACTTATTTCTTAGTTTATATTTCATACACTTACTGTTCTACTCTACTTGTTTGCATTACTCCTTCCTTATTATAGAACTGCTAGCTTGTTTTTCCTTTTTTAGTCCTTTTGTATATACACATGCTAGGGTAGTTGTCACCCGCTTGTTCAACTCTACTTTGTTGTCCTCCGCTTTCATCCTCCCTGCACGGTGCCTAGGAATCACGAGGCTGAGGGAAGGATGATAGTGTCTTAGTATTTTGACTAACGGTCAGTGGACCACATCTTTTTAGGGGACCGAGCACTAGGAGCATCAGCACCGGCAGGACAAGGAGGCAGGACACGAGGAGTAGTTGCTGCGCACTGGCACTACTGCATGGCGACATGTCATGGATGGTTTTCAATTGCTTCCGCTAGATGTGAGAGTTGTGTGAGAGAGATTATTTATATTAGACATGTACCAGGCTTAAGCCCATTTCTTTTTTACTCTCTTCCATACCTTGTACTCATTGTGGACCATAACACTTTTACTTATATATATTGTGGTGATTTTGTGGACTTAAATTGTTTGTACTTCTATTTCTTCGATGATCGACAATGTCGACAGAATCGATGTTTTGTAGTGGCGACCCTCCTGAGTGTCGGTGTCACCGCAAAACGGCAGTTCTGGGGGTAAGACCCGCTAGCGTTGCGAAAAAAGAGGGTCTTACAACACAAACCTAACTCTTCACAGCAGCAAGACTGTAGATCTTTAGAGTAATTTTTCCTGTGCTGAGAAGAATTGATGTAGAGCTCTGTTTCTTCAAGCTTTAATATATCTGAGTTGAATACAGTATCCTTGAAGAAGAACATCAACCTTTTTAAGTGATCTGCTACTCCACCTTTTATAGAAAATTAGGTTTTTTGTTCTTACTGAAGACTCCTTAGAATTTTTCGAATTTCATGACTTGAATCAGCAAGCCACTTTCTGTATTCTTGAGCTTTTCTTTTGTAAAAGATCTTTTGTATTTTTCTTGCAAGGATTATTTTATATCATGTTGTCCAATGACTCTTTGATCTGTATGGGCAAGCTGAAAATAGGCAGTTGTAAAGTAATTTTAGCTTTAAATGCTGTTCAGAAAGCATTCAATGCCTTTTGGCTTCTAGTGTGTAAATCCCGCTTAATTTGAATTTGGTTGACATCAGCATGACTCAGTGCTTGTGGACTTAGTAGTTTTTACAATTAATCTGCACAGGCATTGAGTGAATCTTTGTGACTCAACGTAAAAACCCTTAGCTGAAAATTTGTTTCTTGAGGCGTTGAGTGAGCTTTCATCTCTCAACGCTTTTGTCTCAGACAACTAGACTGATAATGTGTTGAGTGAGCCTTCATCACTCAACACATCTATACATGGTAGAATTCTCCTGGTTGAAGTCATTGAGTGAAGCTACTTTACTTAACGCTTCTGGACTTTGTTGAATTACATATAAGGCGTTGAGTGAAACTTCTTCACTCAACACATTTGTACATCGACTGATTTCCTTTGAGTTGGTGTTGAGTAAATATCCTTCACTCAATGCTTTTGGACTTAACCAAATTTGAGTCCATCACCACTGAGGCATTGAATGCCTGATCATATATCAATGCTTTTATCCTCCTGACATTGAGTGACGTGTTCTCACTCAACGCTTCTGGACTTAGGCAAATTTCTGCATCTCTAGTATCCTGTCTTGAGTACAACCAACATTTTGACCCTGATGACTTGTCTAATCATGGAATGGTAGACAACCTGTGTTGGATCCCTAGTTGGATTTCGGCTAGGTTCACTAATTAGGATGTCTGACCCACAATGTATAGTCAGGGTCATATGTTTTAAGTCTTAGAGTTTAGGCTAAGTATTTAGGCTCAACCTTACATGGACCAGCCATCAGAAGACCTCAGATTGACTCAGGACTTAGAAGAAATCAAGTTCAGTATATAAGTTTGCCGTTCGTCGAACTCAGCTCAATGATCATCGAATGCTGATCGACGAACTCAGAGTTAATTCTCTGAGTTGAGCTCGACGATATTCAAGCTCAGGTCGACGAAGTCTGGATTTCAACTTCAACACATTCTTTCCAGAATATTTTTTTTGAACTCAGCTTGACGAAGACAGAATTTGTGATCAACGAACTTCGACCACAGTGAAAGAGAGGGTTAAACCTGATTTACTCTAGGGGGGTGAATAGAGTAATTAAAAATCTTTTTTCTGTTTAAGTAATAATCAAAGTAGTGAAAAATAATAGATACCAAGATTAACAGTAAGCAAGAAAAAAAAGCAATCAAAGTTAATCTAATCTAACACAACATAAATAATCTAATCTGTCACAGCCACAGCAAGAATAAAAAGAAAAGGGCAACCAGACAACACAAGAACTTTTATAGTGGTTCCCTAACCTGGGTAAATCCACTCTTTTACCACCCTGGTAAGAATCCACTAACAGGATTTGATTAGGTGACTGCCACCTTTGAGCTTTTGATCATGTGCTCAAAAACCAACTCAAGTCTTTTGATCAGGAGACTTGCAACCAAAATAAACTTTTGAAGGGAGTTAATGAACCATTTTTACAGTAGGGGGAGAGAGATTGATGGTGTCTTATCTTTCTCTTTTCAACAGAGAAGACTAGTGGATGTTTCTGTTGTCAAGAACTCCTCTCAATAACACTTGGAGTCTTGCATAGGGTGTAGGTCTTTAGTCTTCTACCTTGACTTGAAAGAGATCCCGGAACTTCTGACTGATAGAAGTTTGATGTCCTTGAAGAATCCTGGAGTGAAGGTTGAAGAAGACTCTTGATTTGTTACGATTGTTCTTCTTCTTCTTCAGCAATGTCAAGGAGAAAATAATTTATTTTCTGTACAGCGAAGGTTAAGAATATTGTTGATGTTGATCGGTTTTCTGTGTGTCTCTTTCTCTATTCTGTAAGTGATGAATTTTCTCCAGGTGGTCAACAAGATATCCTGACACCAAATTAATATTCTTAGGACTATCAAGGTCATACCTTGATCACGCGGAAATTTCCTTAGACCTTGGAGTGAGCAGGGGTTATCTCAACTTAAGTCAGTCAACTAGCAACACATGCAGTACAAGAGTCTTTATTGATACACAGCAAACTTCTTTACAAGACGAGACAAACATGACGAGACATGCTTCATCAAAAACCAATACAGGGAGAGCAGAAACAAAAACAAAGACAAGACAAACAAGCCGCGCGGACTCAAACACCTATCCGCCGGTCAACTAATGTAGAGTCCACACAAATCGCCAGGTTGCCAGACCGCAACCTAAGCCGTGCGGACTACCCCTTATTCCAATGCTTGCTCTAGCCACCGATCCGCAAGCCTCCTAAACGCGAGGTCACCTAGCCGCCAGACCGCATAAGATACGATGCCGAATAGAACAGTCCGCCTGAAGCAGGCGACTTATTGAACCCCGAACTAAGTTGCCAAAGAGAAGACCGTCTGGTCATTGTCCGCGACCTACTGTTTACCACCTGTTTCTTAACCACAAAGTCCACACTGTCCCTGACCGCAATCAAATCCAAGTCCTGGCTATCTAGCGCTATCTACACAACCTGCACATCACAACCCGGTCAACTCAATTAAACCGCGCGGACACTAAAAGGCAGTCCGTAGCAACTTGTGCGGGCTCAAATTACTGTTCCCTTAATTCGGTTGGTTGTTTTCCTGATGTGACATGGGTCCTATTTATAGGCATGATGATGAGTGTGGTCACCGCCCTAGCAGATAGGATTACCGCCACATCCCGCTGCAAGACGAATGTGTATCCACAAGACCCGCAGATACATTCCAGTCCGCCGCTTCCTTGTGCAAGATAGCCAGTCCGCCTATGCTTCTGCAAGGCCGGACACAATCGTCAGTTTGCCTTGTCGCCGAAGACAAAGCCAGGACCACCACAGTCGGACTCCGCAGCAACAATGTCCGACAATCTACAGACACAACTCCAGCCCGCTTATCCCGAGCCCACAGCTTCGCCACCAAGGCACCTTCCAGACTCAATGGACACACTGTTCCCGTCCGCCCATACTACGGACAGAACTAGTCTGCATATCCCTACAGACAACTCCAGTCCGTATACCAAGTCCATAGCCTTGTTACCAAGACAACTACCGGACTCTACAGACACTGCTCCAGTCTGCTTAAATAGTAGACACCTCTAGTCTGCATATCCCAAGTCCACAGCCATGCCAACAAGGCAGCTGTTGGACTCAGCGGACTCCAGCTCCAGTCCGCACGCAGTTGCAGAAACAATCTCCAGTCCGCTTCCTCCAAACTCACAACCAAGGCACCTAGCACTTCTGCCGATCTTGGCAGACTGAGACACAGTCCGCACTCCACTACGTGATCTCCCCGGACTGAGCCAAACATGGACTTGGTTCAGAACCAACCAAGTCCACACCACTAGCCACAAGGGCCAGTCCGCACTTACTAGCGGACAATGGATCCAGTCCGCCTGTCCCGGCAAGCTCCAGTATCAGTCTACACTGACTGGCGGTCTCCACGGCTTCCACTTGCCACTTCACCAGAGCAAGACCAAGGCCCCTGCAAAGCCGGTCTGCCGAGCTCCTGTTCCTTAGTCTGCTTCTTGCCGGACTCTGCGGATATAGTCGCTATCCGCCTGGTTACTTCCTGGGATCCAACTGCCTACTGAAGATTCGCCGGCCTGGCAGACTGCCAGTGCTGTCCGCGTAGTCCGCGCGGACAGACCGCCCAGGCCGCTATAGAACAGATCGTCTGCAACATCCCTACCGACCTGGCAGTCCGCCAACCCTGTCTGCATAGTCCGCGCGGATAGGTTGAACAAGTCCTCCATTCACCCACTTTCAGTTCACAAATTTCAACACTCCTCATTGAAGTGAGAAGTGGTGAATAATTCTAGCAGCTCCCGTAACCTTACACCTGCTCCCTCCGATAGAATCTACGAAGAGATGCCCAAGACATAGTTCTCGCCCCGCATATCATGGACCATGAGGGAGCCCTCCAGCATTTCCCAAAAGGAGCTAGGCTTCCCTCTACCTTCTTCTTCAGCTTCAACCTCCACTCATGCATCATAGGAGTATCACCAACAACCTTGGGCACAAAATCCCAAGCCTTGTTACCTCTGAGAGTAGTCATCTCTTCATCCTTGGTGTCAACCACCTCCTTGATTCGAGTGGGGTCATCACAGCTAGAAGGTACTTGCTCAACCTGAGGGATAGCTAGGAAACATGGGACCAAGCCCGCCGTGTTCCCTTCGCTATATCGAGATGGTGGCTTACTGATCCACTTCTATCTTCGAAGAACCTGATCATGGCTAACCACCTTCGCTGCTCTTCCTAAACCAGCTCCATTCCCGGGCAAACTCGAAAAAATGCTCACCTTGCTTCCTGAACAAGACGCCTCCTCACTGGAACTAGGAGCACCTAGAGCAACGCTCCCCCTGCTTCCTGAACCAGAAAACTCTCCTTCTTGAACAAGAAGTACTTGGAACATCGCTCTTCTTGCTTCCTGAACTAGAAGCCTCCGCCTTTGAGCCAAAAGTACCCGGAGCATTGCTCCCCCTACTTCCCGACCCTGACGCCTTTTCCCCAGAGCTAGAACAACCTGGAGATCCTGGTGACTCAGGCAGCTCCAACTGATCTTTAGCTGCAGTCTCCTTCAGCCAACCATCTGACCTGCTCCAGTCTAGCTCCACACATGAGCTATCCCAATACGACGTCAACTCATCGAAGACAACGTCTCTCGATACGATGAGTCTCTTCGTCACAGGATCCATACACCTCCAACTTCTCCTCTGCTCATCATACCCAACAAAGATTAGCTTCGTCTTGAGAGCATCCAGAGAGTGTACATATCAGGTAGATCCAAACACCCTTAGGTGCTTTACATTGGGCTTCACCCCGAACATCAGCTCATATGGAGTCTTCACATAGATCGGATTAAGAGGCATCTGATTGATGATATGAGTAGCACAGGACATCCCTTCCGCCCAAAGTGCCTTATGAATGCCTTTACTCTGAAGCCAACACTTGCAGGTCTCCGTCAACCAACAGATCATCCGAGCTGCAACACTACCTTGCTGTGAAGTATGTCCACAAGAAAGCTCCTTCCAGATACCTTGCTTCTTGCAAAAGTTTGAGAACTCGATTGAGCCAAGCTCACCACCGATGCCTGTCCTCAACTTCTTGATTCGCAGGCCAAGCTAGCCTTCCACAAGCTTCTTGAACTCCATAAGCAAGCGTATCATGTTCGACTTCTCCTTCATGAAGTATACCCAAGTATACCTTGAATAGTCATCAACCAATATCAACATGAACTTGCTGCATCCAAGACTGGCGGTGATGGTCGTTCTAACCAGCGCACAATGGACAACCTCCAAAGTTGCTTTACATCTGGATTGTGCCTTATCAACCATAAAGCGATAAGATTCACTTTGCTGACATCCCGCACATCCCTGACCATCTCCATAGGATGACAATCTAGGCAAGCCTCTTATGAGTCTTCTTACCGCCATTTCTTTCAGCTTGTCCATCCCTACATGCCCTAGTCTTTCATGCCAGATAGCTGCACTATCACTGGCCTTCTTCCGATCAGCACCAGAACTTGTTGAAGACCCAACTAAGTTCTTCTCCTTAATCCCAACATGAGCTACGTTTGCCGAGAGCAAGACAAACTTGCACTCTTTCCTGAGATGACCATGCTGCTTGCATTTATAGCACCTTGGCCCTTCCTTCCTCTTCCCATCATGCCTAGGAGAACCACTCCTCTATTGCTGATATGAAGTAGAAGGACCATCCTCTGCAGCAAACTTCACCTCCTTCCTAAACAACCCAACAAGGGAAGTCCAAACCTCCGCAGCTGACCGACATCCACTAATGTGGTCCAAGAGCTCTGATGAGATCACCTGCTTGAGAATAGACTCCGCTTTCGCATTTGTCTCCTTCCAAGCTCTCATCTCTTCAACATTGCCAGCAGTAGCCTCTTGTCTTTCTGCTCTGCATACAACCTCCAAAAGGTCCTCACCAAGAAGAAAGCTCTCCATACAAGGCTTCCACCTATCAAAGTTCATCCCTGTAAGGAATTCAATTCCAAGTCAACTTATATCTTCCAATGCCATAGTTCTACCACTAGTTCCCTCTTCATATGAGTAACAACCACTTCGGTTGAACACTGCTTATCCACTCCAAGCCAGCTCTGATAGCATGTTAAATTTTCTCCAGGTGGTCAACAAGATAGCCTGACACCAAATTAATATTCTTAGGACTATCAAGGTCACACATTGATCACGCGGAAATTTCCCTGGACCTTGGAGTGAGCAGGGGTTATCTCAACTTAAGTCAGTCAACCAGCAACACATGCAGCACAAGAGTCTTTATCGATACATACCAAACTTTACAAGGTGAGACATACATGGCGAGACATGCTTCATCAAAAACCAATATAGGGAGAGCAGAGACAATTACAAAGACAAGACAAACAATCCACGCGGACTCAAACACCAAGCCGCCGGTCTACTGCTGTGGAGTCCGCACAGTCCGCCAGGTCACCAGACTGTAACCCAAGCCGCGTGGACTACCCCTTATTCCAATGCTTGATCTAGCTGCTGATCTGCAAGCCGCCAAACCGCGAGGTCGCCTAGCCGCCAGACCGCACAAGCTGCGATGCTGAATAGAACAGTCCGCCTGAAGCAGGCGACTTATTGAACCCCAAACCAAGTTACCAAAGAGAAGACCGTCTGGTCGCAGTCCGCGACATGATGTTTACCACCTGTTGCTTAATCGCAGAGTCCGCACTGTCCCTGACCACAATCAGAGCCAAGTCTTGCCTATCCAGCGCTATCTGAACAACCTGCACAACACAACCCGGTCAACTCAATCAAACTGCGCGGACACCAAAAGGCAGTCCGCAGCAACTTGTGCGGGCTCAAGTTACTATTCACTTACTTCGGTTGGTTGTTTTCCTGATGTGACATGGGTCCTATTTATAGGCATGATGATGAGTGTGGTTACCGCCCTAGCCGATAGGATTACTGCCACATCCTGCTGCAAGACGAACGTGTATCCGCAATACCCACGGATACACTCTAGTCCGTCGCTTCCTTGTGCAAGATAGCCAGTCCGCTTATGCTTCTCCAAGGCCGAACATAATCGCCAGTCCGCCTTGTCGCCAAAGGCCAAGCCAGGACCACCACAGCCGAACTCCGCAGCAATAGTGTCCGCCAATCCGCGGACACAGCTCCTACCTGCTTATCCCGAGCCCACAGCTTCGCCACCAAGGCACCTGCCGGACTCAATGGACACACTGCTCCAGTCCGCCCATACTACGGATAGCACTAGTCTGCATATCCCTGCAGACAACTCCAGTCCGCATACTGAGTCCATAACCTTATTACCAAGACACCTACCGGACTCAGCGGACAATGCTCTAGTCTGTTTAAATAGCAGACACCTCCAGTCCGCATATCCCAAGTCCACAGCCATGACAGCAAGGCAGCTGCCAGACTCAGCGGCCTCTAGCTCCAGTCCGCACACAGTTGCGGACACAATCTCCAGTCCGCTTCCTCAAAACTTGCAACCAAGGCACCTAGCACTTCTGCCGAGCTTGGCGGACTGAGACACAGTCCGCACTCCACTGCGCAATCTCCCCGGACTGAGCCAAACATGGACTTGGTTCAGAACCAACCAAGTCCACACCACTGACCACAAGGGCCAGTCCGCATTTATTGGCGGACACTTGATCCAGTCCGCCTGTCCCAGCGAGCTCCAGTATCAGTAAGCACTGACTGGCGGTCTCTGCTGCTTCCACTTGCCGCTTCACTAGAGAAAGACCAAGGCTTCTGCCAAGCCGGTCTACCGAGCTCCAGTTCTTCGGTCCTCTTCTTGTCGGACTCCGCAGATATAGTTGCTATCCGCCTGGTTACTTCCTGGGATTCAGCTGCATGCTGAGGATACGCCGGCCTGGCAGACCGCCACTACTGTCCGCGTAGTCCGTGCGGACAGACCGCCCAGGCCACTACAGAACATACTGTCCACAACATCCCTGCCGACCTGGTAGTCCGCCAACCCTGTCCGCATAGTCCGCGCGGATAGGTTGACCAAGTCCTCCATTCACCCACTTTCAGTTCACAAATTTCAACAGTAAGTTATATCTGTTCTATCTATTCTATATTCTTCTGGAGAAGAAAAAATGTTTTATATCTTCAATCAAATTCTGCTATTGAATTTTGAATTCAATTGCATTAATTGCTGACTGCCTGGATAATGAAATTCGGCTGGAGAGAATATTAGCATTAATGGAATTACCCAACTGTCCCATTAAAATGGCAAGTAATATTCCTGATGAACACCATAATCAATGCTGCCACTAACGGCTATATTCAGAGAATATAAGCATTGATTATTCAGGAAATACTGCAAGAGAATAAGGACAAAATGAGGAAAAGTCCAAGTCTGGGACAACACAGAATTTGTCGAGCAGAGAACAGATTCCGTCGAATAGAGAAATCATGTTCGTCGAAGTGGGAAATCTTGTTCGTCGACCTGAGAACCAAGTTCGTCGACCTGAGTTCAGCTAACTGCTTTCTGTCAAGAACTTCCCAATTCTGTGCTCCAAGTTCGTCGAGCTGATAATGTAACTTCGTCGACCTGAGTTCAGAGAAAGGATTCCGGACTTAATATATTGAAGTTGATCTCCCAGAATTCGTCGACCTGAGCTCGAATATCGTCGAGCTCAACTTAGAGAATTGACTCTGAGTTCGTCGAGCGGAGCACGACTTTCGTCGAGCTGAGGTCACTAATACAAATGAAAACAAAAACATTCAAAAAGCAAAAGAAATATATCTGGCAGAAAGATTAAAACATGCAACAGATATTTACTATATAGCTTTGTGTTAGTAAATAAATAAAGAGTTTAAGACACACTGAAACTGAACATCATATTCTCATTCCATTTTCTTCATTTTCTCTTTTTGTGTATCCTCCTTTTCATTATCAGCAGGCTGAGTAAATTTGATCTCTCTATTGGGATTAGCATCTTGACTCTTGGTCATAGACATATCAGGAGCTCTAATGATATTGAGAGATGTGGCTCTAGGTACAGCAGCCTCCAGGTGTAGATTCATATAGACATTTACATTAAAGAATTTGTTAGCTTTTGCATACCTTTTCAATTCTTCTTTCCTGTATTTAGACATAGTAGAGTTCTGAGATGGATCCTTTCCTTCAGCTTTGGCTTTATTTATCATTGATAATCCAACTAGTTCCTGGAACCTGGCCATTCTAGCAGTAGTCTCTGTCTCTGGAACCACAAAGGGAATAGGAAGAGACTCTGGCTTCTTAGGACTGTCATCTTTTACTGTTTCAGGAACTTGCTGTTGTTGTTGCTGAGGTTGTTGATGTTGTCGTTGTTACTGATGCCTTCTAGTAGGGTACCTCTGCTGGCTGCTTCCATGAGAAGATGAGGGTCTACCATGTTGTCTCTGTTATATTTGTGCATATGAGGTAGACCTCTGAGATGAGCTACCTGAAGCACCAACAGCAGGTGGAGGAGGAGGACCTTTCCTGTATCTCTAAGGTGGAGGAGAATATCTCCTGCTTTTCTTTCTTTCCTTTTGTTGATTCTTAAACAGCCACATCCATGCTGGCATCCCAGGAAAAAGAGTTATTTTCTATAGAATGTAATAAGGAGTATCATATGTTAGATTAGGCTTGGGTGTAGCAACTGGAGGGGCTTTGAAACTTTCTTTTTAGCAGAAGGACTATCATTAGAATCATCATTATCATCTTCATCATCCTCAGAGGAGCCTTGAGGATCATCATATAAGGCATTAATAGCCTTCAGAATATGTTTGTCAATTACCAAATCTTTGTCAACCTTCTTTTCAGCCTGAGACTGTGCTTGATGCCACCCGAAAAGACCATTTTCGCTACCTTTTATCGATCAAGTCTTAGAACTCCTGTTCGGTCTCTCTTTCTACTGTTTTCTCGACGGTCTCTCGGGATATTTCCAAATCCCTATTTCACCCGAGGACCAAGAGAAGACCACCTTACTTGTCCCTTTGGAACCTTCGTTTATAGAAGGATGCCATTTGGTTTATGCAACATGCCATCTATATTTCAGAGATGTATGCTAACAATCTTTGACGAGTTGGTAGAAGAGGTGATGGAAGACTTCATGGACAATTTCTCAGTCTTCGATAGTACATTTAAAAATAGTTAAAAAAATCTTGAGCATGTTCTTATCCATTGTGAGGAGGCTAACTTAGCTCTCAATTGGGAGAAGTGCCCCTTTATGGTCCGAGAAGGATTAGTCCTCAACCAAAAGTTTTCGGACAAAGGAATCGAGGTTTACCAAGCCAAGATCGATGTTATTAAAAACTCCCCCCCCCCAACGAATATTAAAGCAATTCGTAGTTTCTTAGGCCACGCAGGATTATCGGCGCTTTATTCAGAATTTTTCCAAAATCACCAAGCCGTTAACCCATCTTCTCGAAAAAGAGTCTTCTTTCATCTTTGATGACGAATGTATTTTAGTGTTTAATCAAATTAAAGAAAAGTTAGTAAATTCTCTATCGTAGTCGCACTTGATTGGTCACTCCCAATTAAATTTATGTGCGATGCGAGTGACATAGCAGTCAACGTTGTTTTAGGCCAATGGGTGAATAAGTACTTTCACCCAATTTATTATGCGACCAAGACACTCACGTCTGCACACGCCAACTACACCACCACCAAAAAGGAGCTTCTAGTGATCGTGTTTGCATTAGATAAGTTTAGGACATACATCACTCTCTCAAAAGTTGTCTTTATGGATCACTCCGCCCTTAGGTACTTATTAAGTAAAACGGACACCAAGCCCCATCTTTTGCGATGGATCCTCCTTTTGAAGAAGTTTGACTTAGAGATCCGAGACAAGAGGGGTGCCAAAAATTCGGCGGCCCACCATTTATCTCATTCAGATAATCCCGCTAGTGAAGCGTTACTAGAGGCCGATATTAATGATAAATTTCCTAAAGAGCGCCTCCTCACTCTAGAAAATCTAAAAAGATGTTTCCACACCCTGGTTCTCCGATTTGTCTAATTATTTCGTATCCCGAGTCTTGCCAAAAGAATTCTCAATTTAGCAGAAGAATAAATTCTTTTCTGACTTAAAAAATTACTTTTGGGAAGAACCCTTCTTATTTCGTTTCTATGCGGACCAAGTAGTGAGACGTTGCATTTCGAGTAAGGAAGGATTTCAGATATTATGACACTATCATGAGGGACCAATAGGTGGCCATTATCAGGCAAACCGTACCTCAAGGAAGGCATTGGAGGCGGGCTTTTATTGTCCCATGCTCTTTAAAGATGCTCACACCCGTGTGAGTACTTGTGACAGATGCCAGCGGTCATGTAATATTTCCCGCTATGATGAGATGCCTCAAAATCGTTTTTTAGAATGCAAAATTTTCGATCTTTGGGGCATTGATTTCGTTGGAACTCTCCCTCCCTCTTATCAAAATAAATATATTCTTGCCGCTGTCGACTACGTATCGAGGTGGGCAGAAGCGCAAGCTCTCCCGACCCATGATATACTTGTTGTAATTAATTTTTTAAAAAGATATTTTCTCAATTTGGCACGCCACACGCTATCATTAGTGATAGGGGCACCCCACTTATGCAATATCCAATTCGCCAAAATTCTGGCATAATATGGTGTCACGCATAAACTCTACAGTGGCTATCACCCCTAGACGAGCGATCAAGTCGAGGTTGTTAATCATGAGGTAAAGTGCATTTTAGAGAAAACTATTTCTATGAATAGGAAGGATTGGGCACTAAAGCTCGATGAAGCATTGTGGGCCTATCGAACAACATATAAGACATCCATCAACTACATGCAGTATCGATTGGTTTATGGCAAAGCTTGCCACCTTCCGGTCGAGTTAGAGCAACATGCATTCTGGGCACTCAAATTACTAATTTAGATACTACCCTAGCTGCCTAGCAATGAAAATTTCAGCTACACAAACTCGTCGAGTGACGCGTGAATGCATACGAGAGCAATAAGATTTATAAAGAGCGAATAAAGTTTTATCACGACAAAAATATAAAATTTCCTAAAACTTTTTCACTTGGCGATCTCGTCCTTCTTTATAACTCTTGTCTTCGCCTCTTTCCGGGAATGTTAAAATCATGATTGTCCGACCAATTTATCGTTAAAGGGGTTTGGACATATGGGACGTTTCTCATTTCCCACCCGAGAAAGGTTCTTTTAAAGTGAACGGGCAGTGCCTTAAGTTATACCTCCCATGAGACACATTGTTGGAGAAGAGTGATTCATACGACCTTCCGCCCTAAATTTTCGTCTCTGCCATGTGGGTCAAGCTTGTGACTTAAACAAAGCCTTGTGGGCGGCACCCCAGAGTTATCCTTATTATTTCTTTGTTCTGTTGAATTGCCAATTTTTGCAGGATTTTTGTTGCGGTCTTCCCCTCCTTCGTAAGTAGGGAAGCCATCTTTTTCCCCTCCAATCCTTTATTTTCTTCCTCTTCATACTTAGCTTTAAACATTGGAGACAATGTTTAATTTTAAGTATGGGGAAGTCTTTCCTTATTTTAGTCCTTCCATATTTTTTTAAAAAATTCCAAAAATAAGTTTTACTAACTTTTAAAAAAGAAAAAAAACCATTGTAGAATCAATAATAATTTAGACTAATTGCGGTAGAATCAATAGTACCCCTTGCTTTATGTTTTGTTATTCTCAAAATCTTTTATGTAAACTTAGCCAGTTTTAATTTTTCCTAATCCTTCTTAATTTTGTTGTACGAGTAAATTGTTGTCCATGTAGTGTTCTAATTCTAGGTAGCATATTAATTTGAAAAGTTTTTCGAAACCTTGCACTTCTTTATGATTTTCTTTTTTTATTCTCTCTACTTTCTTAAAAATTCTTCATCCACTATTTTTCTTTTAGTTTTTAGAAAATTTTGTAATGTTAACTTTGGAATAGTGTAGTAAATGTGAATTATCCTAGACGCTTATTATTATTATATTCATGATAATTTCATTAGTCTCTATTTGTTATGTAGGACTTATTCTTTTTGAAAATTTTCAAAACTATAATTTAGAAGAATTTAGAAGCATGAAAATGTTTTAGGCAATTTTTGAATTCACTTGATCCTTCATGCCAACCTTTTAAATAACTCCTTAGTTAGCCACTTTTGGGCCCTTTTCCGTGTTTTACTTGCTACCTCCACTTTTCATCTCACCAAAGCCAATTTTTCAAGCCTATTTGATCACACTAATCTTTTGAGTTTTATTTAAATTTCATGATTGTGATTGGTTTGTGTGATATTTGGAGAAATTAAAACTTAAAAAGTATGCTCAAAAGAAGATTATCCAAGAAATATGTTTTTTAGTTAAAAAGGTTGTGTATGACAAATTTCAAAAGAAAAATATTTATGGCTCTATCCAAGAAACATGTGTTTTAGTAAAAAAGGTTGTGTATCGAATATTCCATTTGATCCTGAGATAAAGTGCACCATTTTGCGTCGCCTCCATTATGCCTCTATGCAAGGTTTCATCAACAGGTTTCCTAGTCTCATCATTGCCTATTGACACACTTGACCCCATAGGAGTTTTCATTATGGAGGTTGTCTCCATTCCAATCTTTTTGATTAACTCCTTGGTGAACTTGGACTGAGAGATGAATAACCCATCCTTTGATTGTCTAACTTGGAGGCCCAAGAAGTACTTGAGTTCACTCATACTACTAATTTCAAATTGCACTTGCATAAGTTTAGCAAACTTCTTGCAAAGGCCATCACCAGTAAACCCAAAAATTATGCCATCTAAATAAATTGGGACTACAATAATTTTACCCTTGACTTCATTAAGGAATAATATTTTGCCTGTCTTCCCCCTTGAGAATTTGTTCTCTATGAGAAAGCTAGACAGGTTTCATACCTTGCCCTAGGGGCTTATTTCAACCCATACAAAGCTTTTCTTAACTGAAACACATATTCAGGAAAGTTAGGGTTAACAAAACCCGAGGGTTGCTCAAAATAGACCTCCACTATTAAGGAAGGCTGACATAACATCCATTTGGTAGACCTTAAATCCCTTATATACATCATATGCAAGGAATAGTCTAATTGCCTTAAGTCTAGCAATTGGTTCAAAGGTTTGATAAAAATCAACACCTTCCTTTTGCCTGTATCCCTTGGCAACCAGTCTAGCTTTATTTTTGATTATAACACCATTCTCATCAAGCCTATTCCTATAAATCCATTTGGTTCCACTGATGTTATGTCTATAAGGTTTGGGAACCAGCTTCTAGACATTGCATCTCCTAAACTGCTTCAGTTCTTCTTGCATTGCCGTTATCCAAAATGGATCTGAAAGTCCACCTAGTGTCAACTAGCTTCACCTATGGGGGGGGATAGGTGACGTGCAGTGTTTTTGCGGAATTTAAATTGTACATGCACACGAAAATAAAACAACACAGCACAAAAGAGTACACAAGCTATTTATAGTGGTTCCCCGATTTGGGTACATCCACTTTCCCCCTTCGACCTATCTCCCAACCAGGGACAACTCGGTCACTTCACCAACAAGATTGAAATCCAATCCTTGCACAATCGGAATGAACCCTTCCATACGTAGGAGTCAACACTCCCACAACACGGGTTGCACCCAACCCTTACAACTAGGAACCTATGTTCCTTTACAACAAAAATAAAATAGAATGTACAAGAAATACAAACTACGTTTGGAGACTACGGTGTCCCTCTTCGTTGACGACGTGTTCTTGAAGTCCACGAAGAGTCCACAACCCTAGATCTCTCTTGGAGAGAATCTTCCCGGAACCGGCGGCGGCAAGATGGGCGGCGGCTAGGTTCACGGGATCGGCGGCGACAACAATGTGCGGCTGCTGTTCTTTGGAGATCCAAACTTCGTAGCGAAGCTAGCTAGGTCTACCAACGGTCACTCTAGGATCGATCGTCTCGATCGATTCGGACGGGAAAGTTTTTCCCGATCAACAAATCGAGAGACAAGGGATCTCTGGATAGACGCGTGAGACACTAAGCTTGGCTAAGCTTCTGTCGCTGGAAGATCACGAAGAAATCTCGATCAAGAGCGGCGACCAACTAGCGCGAGCGGCGACGGCGGCGGCGGAGCAGTTTCGCGATTTTAGGTCAAGATCGTCTCTCGGCTTCTTTCTGTGTGTCTTTACTGTTCAAAAATACCCGTATATATACACAAGTAAACACCTTCATGACCGTTGTGGGTCCCACAAGAAGAAACCCAAAATCCGGTTCAAAATAGTGCAAGCGGCAGAATCCGGTTCAGGGAGTTCCAGAAAATCGTCTAAGGCAAAATCGGCGAGAATCGAAGATGATTCCCGCTGAATCGGCGAGAATCAGCCAGTGATTCTCGACGATTCGGCGAGAATCACTAGTGATTCTCGCCGAATCACTTGATGATTCTCGACGAATATTACTTGGCCCTGATCTGCTCAACGATGTGTTCGGCGAGAATCACTAGTGATTCTCGCCGAATCTTACTTGGCACCGCTTTGAGGTAGTCGTATAGAGTCGACGAGAATCGCTAATGATTCTCGACGAATCGACGAGAATCACCTAGTGATTCTCGCCGAATCGGCGAGAATCACTTGGTGATTCTCGTCGATTTATACTTAGACGAATTTTCGTCTTTCCACCCAAGAGCTGCTCCTTGACCCATCCTTGCTCCTTGTCTGCTCTTGCCTTAACACAGCCCTGTACTTGAAATTAAGTACACTCCAATAGAGAGAGTACACGTAGGCCAACACACTGATCTGCTCAATAAGTGATTACGTCGTGCAGACCCGTGTATATTGACCTACTGCACCCTGACATTGGTGTGCACTTAGCGTGGAAAAACTGCAAGCACAACTCGAAATATTTTGTCAAAACATTGCCTATTTACCTTAGCTTATTCAGGGGCTTCTTCAAATCAGGTACGTTGTGGATACAATACCCAACAATCTCCCCCTATTTGAAGAAGCCTAAACCCTACAAGCTAAGGTGAATAAAGTGTATGGGAATGAAAATCATAACCTTGAAATTAAGTTGAGAGAGATATTCATTACCGATACCAATTTCGTGTGAGCAAACTTTGGAGCCACCTTAGCCTTAGCTGAGAGGGTAATCTCCCCCTTTTCGGCTTCTGCAAATCTGGGTCTGTAACATTTGACCCCTTGCTCCCCCTCAGTTCTTGCACGAGTCTGGATCTTCTGTAGGCTTCATTCCTCATAGTTTAGCATTCCCAATTCAGTTTTGAAAAGACTGAACTTGGCTTCGTCTAAGGGCTTTGTGAATATATCTGCAATCTGCTTGTCCGTGGGGACATAACAGAGAGAGATGTCCTTATTCTCCACGTGCTCCCGAATGAAGTGGTAGCGCACTTCAATATGCTTCGTTCTGCTGTGCGATATCGGATTGTTGGTGTAACATCCCAATTTCAACTAGACCCCCCTAAGGGTGATTTTGGGCAAGGCTAGGTCAAGACCAACCCTAGGAAGACCTTGGGGACCAAGTGGGCCTAGGTAGGAGGATGAAAGCTACCATGGTCTGCAAATAGTAAAATTCAAAACAATAATTTAGAAGGACATTAGGGCTTCACCATGACTCCATGACCCCATCACAACATTATTAACCTAGCAAAGGGGGGGGGTCAACCCAAGCTCAACCCCTTTTTCCTTTTAAGTTAACCACAATATAATGAAATATTGTGGGTGGAAAGGGCTGCCAATAGGCTGGGGAGTCAGCATGGTCAGCTTTGGTGACTAGGAGAGAGAGAGAAAGCTTCATTCCATACTAATGGAGGAGAGAGAAAAGGGGAAAGAGAGTTGAAGGAGGAGATTGGCCAAGGAAAGGCCAATGGTCCCCATTGATGGCAGCATTCATCTCCTCCAGTGAAGGGGAGGAGTTTCCAGCCGTTTTCCTGGCTGTCAAGGGGCTGTTACAGCCTCCACCATCATGGCCGAAACAAGCCTTTAATGGCCATGATGGCCATGGCAGTTTCTTCCATTCTTCTCCCCCTCTGATGTTTTAAACATCATCAGTGAGCTTGGAGAAGAATTTCCCAATCCCTAACTGAAGAAATCCTGCGAGTTTACTGGGAGATTACAGAATTCCGATCGGCGGCGCCACCACCATGTCAACCCGCAGATCCGCTCGTCTCCAGGCCGCCAACAAGGTCCTCCTCCTCCTCTTTTCTCATGGGTAGATCTTAGGTTTCATTAGGGCCAAGGTTCGGGCACAATTGAGCCCGATCCAATTCGCAAAATTCATGGCTTTCGGCCGAAAATTTTATTGGTTGGATCGCCGGAATCCGCCCCTCCGGCGGCTGTGCCGCCGTCTGGCGATAGCCACCACCTCAACGGAGGTGATGGTGGCCGTGGCCGGCCGGGGAAGGGACTGGGTGGCCGGCGGCAGACGCTTGAAGTCGGCACAGGAAGAAGCAATCCTGGCCGTTGGCTCATCGGGGACGATAACCCAGCGCCGTCGATCTGCGCCAAGACTCGCGCGACATCAAATCAGATACTTTAGGATTTAAATAAATATCATTTCATTTCTGTCACATTAGATTTATTTAATGTATTTAATTTTTAAAAATACTTAGGGACCCTGAATGGAAATCTGCCCAACATGCAAATTGTAGCTTCTGGTGTCTAGTTTGTAGCAAAAATTGCTTGGACCCTTTTGGGCCACTGGTTAGACCAGGGTACCCCTTTTTGGTAGGACCTATACCTAGGCCTAAATAGAAATTATTTTTGGTGCCCACACTTCATTCCTTGTCCAAACAAGTTGAAATTTGGGCAGTGAGAAAGTCTTAGTCATATCTAGAACCTGTCCAAAATTTAGAATTTTTGGAGAATATGTTTCTATAGTTTTTAGAAAAATTTAATAAATCATGATTAATTTAATTATGTGACCTAATTAATTTAAAACTCCCCCAAATTTTGGTGGGTGGTCTTAGATGTCATGATAGGTATAGGGTTAAAACTTTAGCTCATTTGGAGATGTTTAGGATAGGTAATTTACCCACCCTATATATGACCTTATAAGGGTATTTTGGGCAAAAGCCACTATTTGATAGTTGAGTGGCCAAATTCCCTCATCAGAGGCTGAAATTTTGGCCACTGATATAATTTGACTTTTTACACTCACTTATGAAGTTTGGAGTGGTTTGGACTAGGGTAGGCCCTTTAGGGTAAATTTCTAGGGTTTGAAGAATTTGGGGTCAAAAGACCTTGGATGGACTTGAAACTTGGGAATGATGTCCATAGGGTTACTATGGTCCTGTGGTTAAAATTTTAGGGCATTTGGAAGAATTTAAACTCCTTAAATCTATAACCCTAGTTTAGGGCACTAGCTTTGAAATCATAAGATCTAATACCAAAACTTTCTGAAAAGGGCTGAGTTTTTGAATGGGTAGTTGTTTAGGGTATATATATCTCTGGAAATTTTATAATAAATTTTGGATGAATATTTTTGGTACTTTATTCACAAAGTCATGTTTTACAATTTTCACTTAGGAATTTTTGGAGAAAAGTATACTTGATTAAATCTGATGAAACTTAGCAAAGGGGCTTGTAATCATGGTACCCATCTCTGTAAAGTTTTATGAAATTTTTGAAGAATGATATTTAGTAGTTGCTTCTTTAATTATTTAATTCTATGGAACTTTGGTAAATTTAATAATGACATCTAAATGGTCTAAAAAAATTTTAATTTCTTCATCATGATGTTTCTAGTTCCTTATGAAGCCCTAGTAATTTTTACATAATTATTGGAGACATATTTGTGGCACTTCCTTCATTATATTTGATCTTAGGAATTATTTTTAATAAATCCTTTAGAGGTCAAGAACTATCTGGAAATATATTAACATTGGCAACCAATAATATTTCTCTGTTATTTAGTGAATAAAAATTTTAGGAGGCCATTACCTGAGAAAATCTTATGGTTCATGTTCAAATTGACTATGACCTAGTTTTTGAGGAAAATTCAATAAATAGTAGATTAATTGGGAAAAATATGATTTTCTGAATTTAGACTATATTTATCATAATAGACCTCTGGTAAAATTTGTAGAGTTATTGGAGGAGAATTTAGAGTATCACCTATTGAGTACATCATATTAGCTTAGGGAGGTCTGCAATTAGTAAAAATAGCAGAAATCAAATTAAAGTGCACAATGAGTTTAGGAAGTTGGAATAATGGGGCATTAGTCTGGTAGGTGAATTAGGTTTGTCATCAGAAGTGTAGATGAGTAGTGGAGGTTGGTTAGAGTTGTGTGGGGTTCGGGATCGACAAAGGATCACTCATCCTCGTTGAAAAGAAGGAGTCATATACACTTGGGTTAGAATTCAATTATAACCCTAAGGGATTGAGAGATTTGTGTAGTAACCAATAATAATAAGTGCCTTGCGAAAGGGAGCTTTGGGCGTAATCCCATCGTAGTTCCTAGTGCCTTCGAGAGCCCTTCACGGGGAATACCTTGGGCAGTCCTGGGCTAACGCAACTCATAGGAATAATGAAACTTCAAGAGTAACTAGAATAATTAGGGTTTCACTCTCACACACCCCGAGGTTACGGGAAGTAATTTTGGCTAGATGATCAAGCAGTAGGCTCGGTCGTTGTGGTAAGAGGGCAGGATGGCCCGGTGAGCTTCGGCTCGGTGTTGGTACGTAAATTTGCATGTGCATAAAAGGAATGAAATTAAGGTGGTGGGTCTTCGGTATTGGAGGATCTTAGCACAGACACCAATACGTTGACTCGGTAAGTGTTGTGATAGCACTTCGCCAACAGAAGTCCGGTGCGCCAGCCGGCAAGAGTACGCAGGAGTCCGCTTAGTGCACCAGCGTTGAGGCGTACGATAGGTCTGACCAGTAGTGCTATACTGGTTTAGAGGTGGGCGAGGCCCAACCCACCGCTTCCGTCTGCCACTACGGAGGTATCCTGGGAGGTGAGGCTCCAGAAAGGGGGAACTAAAGGTCTGTGTGCACAGAGTCGGGTGTGTGTGTTGCACTTGCTTGATCCATCATACCCACTTGCATGTCATAGCATAAGCGATTCATTTAACACTTTGACACCTAAAATATAAGTGGTATGGGACACTTATACATTAGGCCCTGCAAAACGACCCCGTGGTCTATAAGCTTGTGTGGGCAAGTTTATAAATTAAGGTTAATTTTCTTTACATATATATATTGCTGTTAATAACCGACACCCCATCGTATAAATTGGTATGGGACTCTTTATACGATGGGAGCCTTGCAAAAGACCCCTTACTTATATGTACCCATATAAGTTAAGGTTACTTTACTTTACTTGTTTACAAATATGTTTAGTTACTATATAAATTGCTAGTTTTAGGTCCACCGTCACCTGCATTTGATATACTCTCAACTTTCAAGTCCTCCCTTTCTTCCTCTCCACTCGGTGCCTAGGAGCCATGGGGGAAGGGGTGGGGGATGATAGGACTTAGTCTTTTAGACTAACGGTTTTCGAACCACATCATTTAGGGGATCGCGGAGCCCAGATTGGAGGAGCAGCCCCAGAGGTCGACACGCTTGGAGATAGGGCAGTCTAGCACAGGAGTTCAGACAGCTGGGACCGTGAGGCCCTTACTCTAGTAGTGTTTATTTTTTTTCCACATGAGAGATCTTGTGGTGAGGAATTGTTGTATCGGGCATAAGCCCTTATTTACAGTGCTTGGTTTTGTGGACTCTCCCATCGTGGAGATATTTTACTTGATGTGATATTTCTGTGGACTTTTACTTAGAGTTTTGCTTCGCATGTTATTACTCTAATTTTGTTACTATGCTGCGATCGAATTGGCCGGCAGAAACGGCGTTTTGTGGTGATGACGCTTCCGGGCGAGAAGGTGTCACCGCAAAGTGGCGGTTCTGGGCATAAGACCCTGTGTTTTTTAAAAAAAAAAATGGGGTCTTACAAATGGTATCAAAGCGAAACCCCGATCGAAAGGTAACAGTCCACAACCCCTGGTCCACCCCCGCGCGAGCTTAGTTTGCGGACAAACTAGCAGCGGAAGCAGTGGTGAGACCCTAAGGAGGAATCACTTGTAAAATAGTCCACTTTGCATATATTTGAGCTGATTACCCACTAATATAGTTTGTTTCGCAGCCTCCAGCTCAGCCCACACCACAAGGCGGGGCCCAGCGGACTCCGGATGTTGCACCACCTCCCCCGATCCCTACTCCTTTCCTACAGTCGGAGGTGGGACAGACGTTGACAGCCATTTTGGATACTTTCAGGGCTCAACAGGTTCTGGCTCCGCAGCCAAACCCGGGGGCCAACTGGCTGAGTATCTTTCGAGGACTCGCTCCCCCATCCTACTGTGGGACTGAGTCTGCCGTCCGGACAGAGGAGTGGCTAGATATCATGTACGAGATGTTGACTGGGATCAAGTGCCCGTGGGAGGAAAGGGTGCCCTTGGTCGTGTCTTGCTTGGAATCTCATGCTAAGAGGTGGTGGAAGACTTCCCTGGATACGATTTTTGCTGACAGGACGGCTGCGGAGATAGCTTGGGAGGAATTCAAGGGCGCGCTATTGGAGCACTTTGTTCCGCAATCAGCCAGAGATGAGCTGGAGGACAGGTTTTTGCAGTTGAGGCAAGGGAGCAAGACGGTGGTGGAGTACCACCGAGAGTTTGATCATTTAGCCCGGTTTGCAGACTCATATCAGTTAGACGAAGCTGGGTATACGAAAAGGATCTACAAGGGCCTGCAGGAGGTGCTGAGGGAGACCTTACTATTTGTATCTGACGGGCCCATCTCCCGGATTTTGGAGATGGCGAAAAGAATCGAGGCGGATTGGCTTACTACTCGGGGCCGGAAGCGGCCAAATGAAGACCAGAACCGGGGAGCCCGAAATGATCAGCGGCGGGGCCACATCACAGATGGAAGAAGGGTAGAAGACCAGCCTCATCAGGAGGCGAGACAGGAGATAGGAAGACCAGTGTTGATGGCTCCACCACCAGTTCAGAGGCGGGACGAACAGAGACCCGGGGGAATGGCGTATCAACCGCCAGTGTGCTTCGATTGTCACCAGGTGGGGCACATTAGGAGGAACTGTCCCATGGGGAGGGCACCCCCACCAGCACCATAGGCTGCCCCACCAGCGCCATACTTCGGAGGCCGGGGTCGTGGCCGAGGACGTGGATACCCAGGTGGCGATCGTAGACCGGAAAGGGAGCAGGTGTATGCCTTGGATCTGGCACAGCCTCGAAACCCGGAGCAAGTCATAACAGGTATGACAAGAGTTTTTAAATTATTTAAATAAAAATTCCGTTATCTCTGCTGTCAATTTTTTTTTAAGAACTTCTCAAAAAAAAATGATTAAATAGGAAGAAACTAGTTACAGAATCCTAAGACATTTAACCGATCCAGGTATAGTCTTCGTCAGCGGCAAACCCGCCTACACATTGTTCGACACGGGTGCTTCGCACTCGTTCGTATCAGAGGCTTTCGTGGAAGGGCTAGAAGGCGTAGAACGGTTCACAGGCCTGACGAGGAGGGTGCGTTTACCTGATGGATCGGAGCTATTCACCTCTGCCCACTGCAACATGGAGGCAGAGATTGGCGGGAAGCCATTCGAAGTGGTGGCAACGATTCTTAGAATGCCAGTCTTCGAGTTGATCCTAGGCATGACATGGTTGCACTAGAACCATGCCCAGATTGATTGCCAAGCGAAGAAGATCACAGTGAGGCATGGAGACTCGTTTATTGTCATCGAAGGTATAAGATCTGCCTCTTGTGTGCTTTTATCTTCAGTACAGGCCGTTAAGGCCCATCTACAGGGGGAAGAGGTCTACCAGATTCTGTTTGAGATAGAGGAGGCCAAGGGGGCCATGACAGACATCCCAGTGGTGCGGGACTTCGTCGACGTCTTCCCAGAGAAATTGCCAGGACTACCTCCGTGTCGAGAGCAGGATTTTCAGATAGAGTTAGTGCCCGGAGCCAGGCCGGCATCTAGGGCCCCTTACCGGATGGCCCCGAAGGAGTTGGCAGAGTTCCGGAGTCAGCTGCAGGAACTTGTAGAGGCAGGGTTCGTCCTGCCAAGTTCTTCACCGTGGGGAGCCCCGGTGCTGTTTGTCAAGAAGAAGGACGGAAGTCTCCGCCTGTGCATAGACTATCGAGCGCTGAATAGACTCACGGTTCGGAATACCTACCCACTCCCACGAATCGATGAGTTGTTCGACCAGCTGGAGGGAGCACATTTCTTCTCGAAACTTGACTTAAGGTCAGGTTATTATCAGCTGCGGATCCGAGAAGAGGACATTCCGAAGACCGCTTTCAGTAGCCGATACGGACTGTTCGAGTTCACAGTGATGCCGTTCGGGCTCACGAATGCACCATCAGCATTTACGAGCCTTACGAACAGGGTGTTCAAGGAATATTTGGATGTATTCGTCATCATCTTTATTGACGACATCCTTGTCTACTCAAAGACGGAAGGGGAGCACGCACGACACCTGGCCTTGACATTGGAAAGGTTACGGGAGCATCAGCTGTACGCAAAATTCAGCAAATGCCAGTTTTGGCTAAAGGAGGTGGCCTTCTTGGGCCATATCGTCAGTGGGGCTGGGTTGGCGGTAGACCCGGCCAAGATTCGGGCCGTTCAGGATTGGCCACCATTGAAGACGGCGACAGATGTACGGAGCTTCTTGGGACTTTCCGGGTACTACCGGAAGTTTGTAGAGGGATTCTCCCGGATCGCGCTCCCTCTTACGACTCTGACGAAGAAGGAATCCCCTTTTATTTGGACACCACAGTGCGAGGCAGCCTTCGTGGAGCTGAAGAGTCGGCTCACTTCGGCTCCCATCCTCGCTATTCCGTTAGGAAGGGAGGGATTCCAGGTGTATATCGACTCCTCCTACCAAGGGATGGGTGCCGTTCTGATGCAGAACGGGCATGTGATAGCTTATGCCTCTCGACAGTTGAAGATTCACGAGAAACATTACCCGGTCCACGATCTGGAGATGGGCGCGGTAATCTTCGCCTTGAATATTTGGCGGCACTATCTGTACGGGGTTCATTGCGACATCTTCTCCGACCACCAGAACCTGAGATACGTGGACACGCAAAAAGACCTCAACATCAGACAAAGGCGTTGGGTGGAGTTCCTGACAGATTATGAGTATACTATGCACTACCACCCCGGGAAGGCGAACGTGGTGGCGGATGCGTTGAGCCGGAGAGGAGATGCTGCAGGGAAGGGACCTCAGCTTATGTCTATGGAGCTGGTCCGGTCTTTCGGGGACATGCAGATATCCCTAGTATCCGAGGACGATCCAGAATTATACATGGAGTATCTGGCGTCGATGATCGCTATTGATGATATCCGGGACCGCATCAGGGAAGGGCAGAAGACAGACCCTCGGGCGGAACCGATATTTCGAACCTTGGAGGAGGGTTCGACGGGGGATTATTCCTTGAAGGATGGGCTATTGTACTTCAGAGGAAGGATTTATATACCCGCAGGAGGTCAGATCCGGGAGGATATCATGGCGGAAGCGCATTGCAGTAGGTATTCGATACACCCGGGAATCACCAAGATGATGGCCGATCTGAAGAGGATGATGTTCTGGCCAGGAATGAAGAGGGATATTACACACTTCGTGACCCATTGCGAAGCCTGCCAGTTGGTGAAGGCGGAATGCAGAAACCCCGCGGGATTGTTGCAACCTCTTCCAGTGCCAGAGTGGAAGTTTGAGGATATTGCGATGGATTTTATTCATGGTCTCCCCCGATCACGAACGGGAAATGATTCGATTTGGGTCATCGTAGATCGATTGACGAAGGTGGCTAGATTTATACCAGTCAGGAAGGACGATTCAGTGGGGGTTCTGGTTCGGAAGTTTGTGGAGCAGTACATTCGCTATCATGGAGTACCCAGGACGATCGTGTCAGATCGGGACGGTCGGTTTACATCCAGGGAATGGCGGTCGGTTCAGGCATACTTGGGCACTCGACTGACTTTTAGCACCTCCTTCCACCCTCAGACGGACGGGCAGACAGAGCGCACAAATCGGACACTGGAAGACCTGCTACGTCTATGCATCCTAGACCGAGGAGAGCCTTGGGAAAAGATGTTACCGATGGTGGAATTCTCGTACAACAACAGTCATCAGGCCAGCATAGGCATGGCCCCCTACGAGGATCTATATGGACGGAAATGCAGAACCCCACTCTCTTGGATTCAGGACGAGGACCCGAAGGCTTTGGGATCGGATTTTGTTGAAGACGCCGAGGCTCAGGTGAGGTTGATCAGGGACAGGATGTTAGAGGCACAGAGTAGGCAGGCCAAGTATTATGACGCCCGCCATCGTCAGGTGGAATTTCAGGTCGGGGACCGAGTGTTTTTGAAGATCCGGCCTATGCATGGAGTTTCTCGGATGCGTGGCCAAAGGAAGAAGCTCAGCCCCAGATATATGGGCCCTTACAGGATCCTGGATCGGATAGGGGTCCTGGCTTACAGGCTGGAGTTGCCACCAGAGCTGGTAGCTCTGCATGATGTTTTCCACATATCCTCGCTGAGAAGGGCTCTACTACGCCCGGAGCAGCGGATTACGACCACCGAAGGGCCGGTAGCTTCGGACCGATCTGTTCACTTGGAGCCGGTGCGGATCGATGATAAAGGAGTACGGATCCTGCGACGCAAAAAGATTCCCTTAGTCAAGGTTCTGTGGAGGAACCACGGCCAAGAGGAGCATACTTGGGAGCCGCAGGATCTGATGCAACAGAAATATCCAGAGCTGTTTGGTCAGGTATACCTCTCAACCACTCAAGAAGTTTAAATTAATTACTTAACTTTAACAGGTAAGACTACTTTAGTAGGAGTAGGGGTTAATCTTCCTATTTAATAACAACTATAAGTTCATTTTCTTCGGTAAGAAGATTACCGTAGGCGAGATCGTGATTTCGAGGACAAAATCCTTTTTTTGACTTGTTGGATTTGTAACATCTCAATTTCAACTAGACCCCCCTAAGGGTGATTTTGGGCAAGGCTAGGTCAAGACCAACCCTAGGAAGACCTTGGGGACCAAGTGGGCCTAGGTAGGAGGATGAAAGCTACCATGGTCTGCAAATAGTAAAATTCAAAACAATAATTTAGAAGGACATTAGGGCTTCACCATGACTCCATGACCCCATCACAACATTATTAACCTAGCAAAGGGGGGGGGGGGGTCAACCCAAGCTCAACCCCTTTTTCCTTTTAAGTTAACCACAATATAATGAAATATTATGGGTGGAAAGGGCTGCCAATAGGCTGGGGAGTCAGCATGTTCAGCTTTGGTGACTAGGAGAGAGAGAGAAAGCTTCATTCCATACTAATGGAGGAGAGAGAAAAGGGGAAAGAGAGTTGAAGGAGGAGATTGGCCAAGGAAAGGCCAATGGTCCCCATTGATGGCAGCATTCATCTCCTCCAGTGAAGGGGAGGAGTTTCCAGCCGTTTTCCTGGCTGTCAAGGGGCTGTTACAGCCTCCACCATCATGGCCGAAACAAGCCTTTAATGGCCATGATGGCCATGGCAGTTTCTTCCATTCTTCTCCCCCTCTGATGTTTTAAACATCATCAGTGAGCTTGGAGAAGAATTTCCCAATCCTTAACTGAAGAAATCCGGCGAGTTTACTGGGAGATTGCAGAATTCCGATCGGCGGCGCCACCACCATGTCAACCCGCAGATCCGCTCGTCTCCAGGCCGCCAACAAGGTCCTCCTCCTCCTCTTTTCTCATGGGTAGATCTTAGGTTTCATTAGGGCCAAGGTTCGGGCACAATTGAGCCCGATCCAATTCGCAAAATTCATGGCTTTCGGCCAAAAATTTTATTGGTTGGATCGCCGGAATCCGCCCCTCCGGCGGCTGTGCCGCCGTCTGGCGATAGCCACCACCTCAACGGAGGTGATGGTGGCGGTGGCCGGCCGGGGAAGGGACTGGGTGGCCGGCGGCAGACGCTTGAAGTCGGCACGGGAAGAAGCAATCCTGGTCGTTGGCTCATCGGGGACGATAACCCAGCGCCGTCGATCTGCGCCAAGATTCGCGCGACATCAAATCAGATACTTTTGGATTTAAATAAATATCATTTCATTTCTATCACATTAGATGTATTTAATGTATTTAATTTTTAAAAATACTTAGGGACCCTGAATGGAAATCTGCCCAACATGAAAATTGTAGCTTCGGGTGTCTAGTTTGTAGCAAAAATTGCTTGGACCCTTTTGGGCCACTGGTTAGACCACGGTACCCCTTTTTGGTAGGACCTATACCTAGGCCTAAACAGAAATTATTTTTGGTGCCCACACTTCATTCCTTGTCCAAACAAGTTGAAATTTGGGCAGTGAGAAAGTTTTAGTCATATCTAGAACCTGTCCAAAATTTAGAATTTTTGGAGAATATTTTTCTATAGTTTTTAGAAAAATTTAATAAATCATGATTAATTTAATTATGTGACCTAATTAATTTAAAACTCCCCCAAATTTTGGTGGGTGGTCTTAGATGTCATGATAGGTATAGGGTTAAAACTTTAGCTCATTTGGAGATGTTTAGGATAGGTAATTTACCCACCATATATATGACCTTATAAGGGTATTTTGGGCAAAAGCCACTATTTGATGGTTGAGTGGCCAAATTCCCTCATCAGAGGCTGAACTTTTGGCCACTGATATAATTTGACTTTTTACACTCACTTATGAAGTTTGGAGTGGTTTGGACTAGGGTAGCCCTAGAATTTTAGGGTAGGCCCTTTAGGGTAAATTTCTAGGGTTTGAAGAATTTGGGGTCAAAAGACCTTGGATGGACTTGAAACTTGGGAATGATGTCCATAGGGTTACTATGGTCCTGTGGTTAAAATTTTAGGGCATTTGGAAGAATTTAAACCCCTTAAATCTATAACCCTAGTTTAGGGCACTAGCTTTGAAATCATAAGATCTAATACCAAAACTTTCTGAAAAGGGCTGAGTTTTTGAATGGGTAGTTGTTTAGGGTATATATATCTCTGGAAATTTTATAATAAATTTTGGATGAATATTGTTGGTACTTTATTCACAAAGTCATGTTTTACAATTTTCACTTAGGAATTTTTGGAGAAACGTATACTTGATTAAATCTGATGAAACTTAGCAAAGGGGCTTGTAATCATGGTACCCATCTCTGTAAAGTTTTATGAAATTTTTGAAGAATGATATTTAGTAGTTGCTTCTTTAATTATTTAATTCTATGGAACTTTGGTAAATTTAATAATGACATTTAAATGGTCTAAAAAATTTTAATTTCTTCATCATGATGTTTCTATTTCTCTATGAAGCCCTAGTAATTTTTACATAATTATTGGAGACATATTTGTGGCACTTCCTTCATTATATTTGATCTTAGGAATTATTTTTAATAAATCCTTTAGAGGTCAAGAACTATCTGGAAAATTATGAAAATTGGCAACCAATAATATTTCTCTGTTATGTAGTGAATAAAAATTTTAGGAGGCCATTACCTGAGAAAATCTTATGGTTCATGTTTAAATTGACTACGGCCTAGTTTTTGAGGAAAATTCAATAAATAGTAGATTAATTGGGAAAAATATGATTTTCTGAATTTAGACTATATTTATCATAATAGACCTCTGGTGAAATTTGTAGAGTTATTGGAGGAGAATTTAGAGTATCACCTATTGAGTACATCATATTAGCTTAGGGAGGTCTGCAATTAGTAAAAACAGCAGAAATCAAATTAAAGTGCACAATGAGTTTAGGAAGTTGTAATAATGGGGCATTAGTCTGGTAGGTGAATTAGGTTTGTCATCAGAAGTGTAGATGAGTAGTGGAGGTTGGTTAGAGTTGTGTGGGGTTCGGGATCGACAAAGGATCACTCATCCTCGTTGAAAAGAAGGAGTCATATACACTTGGGTTAGAATTCAATTATAACCCTAAGGGATTGAGAGATTTGTGTAGTAACCAATAATAATAAGTGCCTTGCGAAAGGGAGCTTTGGGCGTAATCCCATCGTAGTTCCTAGTGCCTTCGAGAGCCCTTCACGGGGAATACCTTGGGCAGTCCTGGGCTAACGCAACTCATAGGAATAATGAAACTTCAAGAGTAACTAGAATAATTAGGGTTTCACTCTCACACACCCCGAGGTTACGGGAAGTAATTTTGGCTAGATGATCAAGCAGTAGGCTCGGTCGTTGTGGTAAGAGGGCAGGATGGCCCGGTGAGCTTCGGCTCGGTGTTGGTACGTAAATTTGCATGTGCATAAAAGGAATGAAATTAAGGTGGTGGGTCTTCGGTATTGGAGGATCTTAGCACAGACACCAATACGTTGACTCGGCAAGTGTTGTGATAGCACTTCGCCAACAGAAGTCCGGTGCGCCAGCCGGCAAGAGTACGCAGGAGTCCGCTTAGTGCACCAGCGTTGAGGCGTACGATAGGTCTGACCAGTAGTGCTATACTGGTTTAGAGGTGGGCGAGGCCCAACCCACCGCTTCCGTCTGCCACTACAGAGGTATCCTGGGAGGTGAGGCTCCAGAAAGGGGGAACTAAAGGTCTGTGTGCACAGAGTCGGGTGTGTGTGTTGCACTTGCTTGATCCATCATACCCACTTGCATGTCATAGCATAAGCGATTCATTTAACACTTTGACACCTAAAATATAAGTGGTATGGGACACTTATACATTAGGCCCTGCAAAACGACCCCTTGGTCTATAAGCTTGTGTGGGCAAGTTTATAAATTAAGGTTAATTTTCTTTATATATATATATTGCTGTTAATAACCGACACCCCATCGTATAAATTGGTATGGGACTCTTTATACGATGGGAGCCTTGCAAAAGACCCCTTGCTTATATGTACCCATATAAGTTAAGGTTACTTTACTTTACTTGTTTACAAATATGTTTAGTTACTATATAAATTGCTAGTTTTAGGTCCACCGTCACCTGCATTTGATATACTCTCCACTTTCAAGTCCTCCCTTTCTTCCTCTCCGCTCGGTGCCTAGGAGCCATGGGGGAAGGGGTGGGGGATGATAGGACTTAGTCTTTTAGACTAACAGTTTTCGAACCACATCATTTAGGGGATCGCGGAGCCCAGATTGGAGGAGCAGCCCCAGAGGTCGACACGCTTGGAGATAGGGCAGTGTAGCACAGGAGTTCAGACAGCTGGGACCGTGAGGCCCTTACTCTAGTAGTGTTTATTTTATTTCCACATGAGAGATCTTGTGGTGAGGAATTGTTGTATCGGGCATAAGCCCTTATTTACAGTGCTTGGTTTTGTGGACTCTCCCATCGTGGAGATATTTTACTTGATGTGATATTTCTGTGGACTTTTACTTAGAGTTTTGCTTCGCATGTTATTACTCTAATTTTGTTACTATGCTGCGATCGAATTGGCCGGCAGAAACGGCGTTTTGTGGTGATGACGCTTCCGGGCGAGAAGGTGTCACCGCAAAGCGGCGGTTCTGGGCATAAGACCCTGTGTTTTAAAAAAAAAAAATGGGGTCTTACAGTTGGCAATCTCAATTGCACTGGAGGAGTCGCAGTACATCGGCACTTCCTTGAACTGAAGGTCGTAGTCGGCTAACTGGTTTCTGATCCATAGGAGTTGTGCGCAACAGCTGCCTGCCGAGATGTACTCAGACTCTGCTGTGGAGGTTGCAACATAATTCTGTTTCTTGCTATTCCATGAAATAAGCCTTCGTCCGAGGAATTGACACGTCCCGGAGGTGTTTTTCCTGTCATCCCTACTCCCTGCAAAATCAGCATCTGAAAAACCTATTAGCTCGACATCATTGTTTCTCGGGTACCACAAGCCAAGATTGGGAGTACCTTTAAGGTATCTTAGAATTCGCTTTACAGCGACATAGTGAGATTCCTTAGTGTTCACCAGATATCTGGCACAAACACATGTGGAGAACATGATATCCGGTCTACTGGCAGTAAGGTAGAGCAGGGATCCAATGATGCTTCTGTATTTGGTTTCATCGAAAGGTTTACCTTTCTCATCCTTATCCAGAGATATAGTGGATCCCATTGGAGTCCTCATAGAGGTTGCATTCTCCATACCGAATTTCTTAAGGAGTTCATTTGTGAACTTCGTCTGAGAGATGAAGATTCCATCCTCAGACTGTTTCACTCGAAGTCCCAAGAAATACTTGAGCTCTCCCATACTGCTCATTTCAAACTTTCCTTGCATAAGTTTAGAAAACGTTTTGCAAAGATTGTTGTCCGTTGAGCCGAATATTATGTCATCGACATAGATTTGCACCAGCAAAATCTTGCCTTTGACTTCCCTGAGAAACAATGTCTTATCTATTTTACCTCTAGAGAACTTGTTCTCAAGAAGAAAACTAGATAAAGTCTCATACCAAGCTCGTGGAGCTTGTTTTGAACCATATAAAGCTTTATTAAGAAAATAAACATGATTGGGATAAGTAGGTTTGACAAAACCTGGGGGTTGAGCGACGTATACTTCCTCTTTCAGGTCTCCTTTCAAGAATGCTGATTTAACATCCATTTGATAGACTGTGAATCCTTTATGCGAAGCATATGCCCGGAACAATCTGATTGCCTCGAGCCTTGCTACCGGTGCAAAGGTCTGGTCGAAGTCAATCCCCTCCTCCTATCTGTAACCTTGAGCCACCAGCCTGGCCTTGTTCTTTATGATGACACCATGTTCATCCAGTTTGTTTCTGAAGATCCACTTGGTGCCAATCACATTCTGCTTGTGTGGTCTGGGAACCAGCGTCCAAACGTTGCATCGTTCGAATTGATGTAGTTCATCTTGCATGGCCAAAATCCATGCCGCGTCTTTGTTCGCCTCGTCGAATTTCTTTGGCTCAACCTGAGACAGGAAGCTAAGATGCAAAACTTCGTTAATAGTACCTCTTCGAGTTCTGACACCGACACGAGGATCTCCGATGATCAGATCTCTAGGATGATCCCTCACGTGCCGGAGCTCTAGAAGTCTGGCGTCTGGAGCTTCGACTACTTCTTGGGCTTCTCCTTCTTCTAAGAGATTTGTTCCATTTTGATCTTCAACATTCCCAGATGACGTGGAGGTGGAAACTTTGACGTACTTAGGAGTTTCATCTTTAGCGGTCTCATTGAGACTCAGCTGTTTAAGTCGTGCACCTGCATCTTCAAGAATACCACTGGAAGAATTGCTGTTAAGCAAACTTCCTTCATCAAATACAACATTAATTGATTCTTCTACCACTAGGGTTTTCTTATTGAAGACCCTATATGCCCGACTGTGGGAACTATAGCCCATGAATATGCCTTCGAAGCATTTTTCACCAAATTTAGTACGCGGGTACTTCCCATTATTCAGTACATAGCATCTGCAACCAAAGATCCTCAAGTAGGACATGGTTGGTTTCCTGCCTTTCAGTAGCTCATAAGGCGTCTTTCGATGATGCTTGTTGATCAATGCTCGGTTTTGTACATGACAAGCTGTGTTGACAACCTCTGCCGAGAAGTATTCTGGGAGAGAAGCGTCTTTCAACATTGTCGTGCAGGCTTCAATGAGAGTTCTATTTCTCCTCTCCACAACTCCATTTTGCTGAGGAGTACGCGGGGAGGAAAACTCATGAAAGATACCTTGTTCTTCACAAAACTCTGTCATAGCAACAGATTCGAATTCTGTTCCATGGTCACTTCTGATTTTGACCACTGGGCAGTTAAATTCGTTCTGAACCTGCTTGACAAAACTAGTGAAGATGTCAAACGTATCCGACTTTCGTTTTAAGAAGAACACCCATGTAAACCGAGAATGATCATCAACTATCACTAGCGTATAGGACTTGCCTCCCAAGCTATGAACTTGCATTGGACCAAACAAGTCCATATGTAGAAGGTAAAGACATCGGGAAGAGTCTTTGTCTGCAATGATCTTAAAGGTAGCCCGAGTCTGTTTGCCCATCTGGCATGCAGGGCAGGGGCTATCTTTGATGCACTTGATAATGGGAGCATCCCTTACTAAGTTTTTAGAAAATAGCATACTAATTGTTTTGAAATTAATATGTGCTAATCTCTTGTGTCATTGTTCACAAAAAGATGCACTGCCTCTTGCAACAAGGCATACGGGGGTAGATGAATCTAAACTGAGAAAGTCTAAGCAGAAGATATTTCTGCTCCTAATGCATGATAATACCGTCTCAGAAGAGGTACGTGAAATTATCAGACATTTATCCTTACAGAACTTAACGTCATAACCTTTGTCACATAACTGACTTACACTGATCAGGTTATGATTTAACCCTTCAACAAAAGCCACATTGGTGATAGAGATTATACCGTTGGAAATCATACCGTAACCTTTGGTGACTCCTCGATCTGACCCTCCAAAGATGACTTTGGGTCCATTCTCGACTGGAGTGTAATCACGCAGCAGACTTCTTATCCCAGTCATATGCCAGGAGCATCCACTGTCCAAATACCAGATCGGCGTTTTGGTGGCCTTTGGACATTCCTGCAAAACAAAATTAATTTCCCTTAGGAACCCAATCGAACTTGGGTCCTAGATTCCTGGTTAGCATACTCCCCCTCGGTTGGTTAACCCAACGAGTGGTCGGCCTCGCATTGCTAACATAGGCAGTCTCGTGATACCTTGGATTAAACCAACAATCCACGACAAAGTGACCGACTTTGCCACAGCACCAACAGTCAAATCTGTTGTACCTCTTCCTAGGCTCCTGCCTTACCCTGGGAACGGTGGGTACAGATGGGGCTTTGGATCTGGAGGTGGGGTCCTCACAGTGATTGCAGTCGCAAGACTTCTTCACCTTCTGTATAACAGGCTTGGCTTTTGGTGCCTGCTTTCCATTATGGCCGCTAGAGAATTGACCATAATTTCTCATGTGGATTTCCTCATAAGGTGCCTTGAAGGCACTCTCACTGAAGTTCCGGGGAAAGGTCCAACCGTCATATCGGCTCTTTGGCTTTGCAACCGAGGGCCGGAAATGATGACCAAATGTGGATTCAAAGTCATGTTGGTTGCAAGGAAATCCAGGCTTTCTTAACGCAACAGGACTGAGCGGAGCCTTTCCCTTTTCAGCGGCAGAGGCCTTCTTGGCTGCCTTATTCTTCCTCTAGTTCCTGTTTCTCCTGGATGAGGAACCAGATACCCCTACATGCCCGAAGCCAGCTCCTTTGACCTGAGCAGAGAAGGTATCAACAACTGGAAGAACTGTTTTTGGCATAGAGAAGCTCTTGACGATCTTCCTTTCTGCCGCAAGTTGTTCTTCCAACTTGTCGACTTCCTCCTGCTTAAGATCAAGGAGCTTAAGAGACTCTGAATGCTTTGAGGTCAGGTCAAGGTGCTCCTGTCGGAGAGAGATCAAACTGGTGACCTCTTCCCTTAGGGAAACACACTCACCCTTAAGGAATTTTACTTCCTTTTTCTCAGCCTTCAATCTCTTACGGCACTCCTCGAAAGTGTTGCGCAGAAGCTCATACTTCTCGAGGAGCTCAGCTTCACGGGCCGAAAGGCTATCCTCAGGTTCATCATCCTGAGACTCAGGACCAGAGTCAGAGTGGGAGAGAGGGGTGTGAGCTTTTACCTTCCCAGTAAATGGGGGGCATTCTCCTTCTGAGTCGGAGCGACCCACCAGCCCGAAGTAGGCTTCCTCATCATCACTGGAGTCTGAGGAATCAGACTCACTCAGTGTCCTTGGCCTTCTGGCGATGTAGCTCCGCTCTTTCTTCTTATCTCTAGAGGATTTGTGCTCCTCTCCTTTCCCTTTTTCTCTCTTGCCTTGATAGCAGTCGGCCATGACGTGTCCTGGCTTATTGCATCCAAAGCAAATAATGTCATAGGAGCAATGTTTGTTCGGTTTAGAAGCATACCTGTCAGAAGAATAATTTTTCTTCTGATGCCTGGAGGAGGAGCCGTCTTTCTTTCTTTGATTCCTCATCTTGAGGAACTTCTTGAACTCTCGGGTGATGAGAGAGAAATCCTCCTCCAACAGCTCTGAGCTGGAGGAGCATGGCTCTGAGTTCTCCTCTTCATCCTTATTCCTGGCACGGTATGAAACCGCACCCTTGCCTTTTCTGGAGTGACTGGCTTTTAGAGCCACAGTCTTTTCTTTGGCTGCAGCCTTCTCTGCTTCTTCTTCTGCTTTCCTGGTGTTTAGTTGAAGCTCATAGGACATTAGCTTCCCAAATAGAATTTGCGGGTCTGTTTTAGCTAGTCTATCAAACTCTCGGATGGCACAGATCTTTGTGTCCCATTCCTTAGTAAGGGACCTAAGGAATTTATCATTGAGTTCACCATTAGTGAACACTCTTCCGTATCCTTTGAGGGCGTTGACAATCTTGAGGAAGTTGTCGTAGGTGACTCCGATCTCTTCCTTAGGCCCTTGTCTGAAGGCCTCATATTTCTGGTTCAGGAGGGATCTCCGATCATCCCTCACTTCATCAGTCCCCTCCATTAGGATGATCAGGCAATGCCAGATCTCCTGTGTTGTCCTGCAGTTACAGAAGTTCTGCATCATTGAGTCATCAACTGCGCTGACCAGAATGTTCTGCGCCTTCTTGTCAAGTCCCACTAGCACCATCTCATCCTTGTCCATTTCAGAAAGTTTCTTCGGCACTTTCTTGGTAGGATCAATGGTGGAGACCTTAGTGGGGACATAAGGTCCCTCCTCCACGATCATGAAGAGCCGAGGATCAACTGCTTCCATGTAGAACCTGATCCTTTCCTTCCAGATAGGAAAGTTTAGCCTGGTGCACACTGGGATCTTGCCTGTGAACTTGAGCCCGTCCATAGTAGATGTTTGCCTTCTTCTTGACACTGGTGGCAGGATTCAACTCAAGGTGTTAACCTTTTTGATGAGCAACCTCGCTCTGATACCATTGAAAGTCCACCTAGTGTCAACTAGCTTCACATATTGGGGGGTGCAGCATTTTTGCGGAATTTAAATTGTACCTGCACACGAAAATAAAACAACACAGCACAAAAGAGTACACAAGCTATTTATAGTGGTTCCCCGATTTGGGTACATCCACTTTCCCCCTTCGACCTATCTCCCAACCAGGGACGACTCGGTCACTTCACCAACAGGATTGAAATCCAATCCTTGCACTATCGGAAGGTACCCTTCCACACGTAGGAGTCAACACTCCCACAACACGGGTTGCACCCAACCCTTACAACTAGGAACCTACGTTCCTTTATAACAAAAATAAAATAGAATGTACAAGAAATACAAACTACATTTGGAGACTACGGTGTCCCTCTTCGTTGATGACGTGTTCTTGAAGTCCACGAAGAGTCCACAACCCTAGATCACTCTTGCAGAGAATCTCCCCGGAACCGGCGGCGGCAAGATGGGCGGCGGCTAGGTTCACGGGATCGGCGGCGACAACAATGTGCGGCTGCTGTTCTTTGGAGATCCAAACTTCGTAGCGAAGCTAGCTAGGTCTACCAACGGTCACTCTAGGATCAATCGTCTCGATCGATTCGGACGGGAAAGTTTTTCCCGATCAACAAATCGAGAGACAAGGGATCTCTGGATAGACGCGTGAGACACTAAGCTTGGCTAAGCTTCTGTCGCCGGAAGATCACGAAGAAATCTCGATCAGGAGCGGAGACAACCTAGCGCGAGCGGCGACGGCGGCGGCGGAGCAGTTTCGCGATTTTAGGTCAAGATCGTCGCTCGGCTTCTTTCTGTGTGTCTTTAATGTTCAAAAATACCCGTATTTATATACACAAGTAAACACCTTCATGACCGTTGTGGGTCCCATAAGAAGAAACCCAAAATCCGGTTCAAAATAATGCCAGCGGCAGAATCCGGTTCAGGGAGTTCCAGAAAATCGTCTAAGGCAAAATCGGCGAGAATCGAAGATGATTCCCGCCGAATCGGCGAGAATCAGCCAGTGATTCTCGACGATTCGGCGAGAATCACTAGTGATTCTCGCCGAATCACTTGATGATTCTCGACGAATATTACTTGGCCCTGATCTGCTCAACGATGGGTTCGACGAGAATCACTAGTGATTCTCGCCGAATCTTACTTGGCACCGCTTTGAGGTTGCCGTATAGAGTCGACGAGAATCGCTAATGATTCTCGATGAATCGACGAGAATCACCTAGTGATTCTCGCCGAATCGGCGAGAATCACTTGGTGATTCTCGTCGATTTATACTTAGACGAATTTTCGTCTT
Source organism: Platanthera guangdongensis (assembly GCA_039583875.1). Lineage (NCBI taxonomy): Eukaryota > Viridiplantae > Streptophyta > Magnoliopsida > Asparagales > Orchidaceae > Platanthera > Platanthera guangdongensis. The sequence continues at coordinate 54,768,355 of CM077159.1, read as the reverse complement.
TCCACCCAAGAGCTGCTCCTTGACCCATCCTTGCTCCTTGTCTGCTCTTGCCTTAACACAGCCCTGTACTTGAAATTAAGTACACTCCAATAGAGAGAGTACACGTAGGCCAACATACTGATCTGCTCAACGAGGGATTACGTCGTGTAGACCCGTGTATATTGACCTACTGCACCCTGACATTGGTGTGCACTTAGCGTGGAAAAACTGCAAGCACAACTCGAAATATTTTGTCAAAACATTGCCTATTTACCTTAGCTTATTCAGGGGCTTCTTCAAATCAGGTACGTTGTGGATACAATACCCAACAGGATCTATGTTGGCATCTTCAAATTTCTTTTGTTCAACTTGAGATCGAAAGCTCGAGTACATGACAACATTGAGGCTTATGCTCCTTATTATGACACCATGGTTTGCATCTCCTATGATTAGATCTCTAGGATGATTCCTCAAGTTTCTGATAACGGCTAGCATTCTGTCCACAACACCATTAACTTCAATTACTGTATTCTGAAGATCTTCATCTATGTTAAGTGTACTTGGGCCTTCAGGAATGATCACACCATCATTTTCCTCTTGTATAGTAAGAGGAGTGTCCTTGATTCTTAGCTTGTCTAACTTCAATTCTACACCTATAGATCTAGAGGAGCTTGACGGCTCACTGTGAATCATGGAAAACTCATCAAATACTACATTGATAGACTATTCTACAACTTAGTTTTTCAAGTTATAGACTCTATAGACTTTACTGTGGTTACTGTACCCAACAAAAATTCTCTCATAGGATTTGGTAGCAAACTTTGTCATTTAGGAATTTCCATTATTGAGAACAAAGAATTTGCTTTCAAAGATCCTGGGATAGGCGAGATTTTCTTTTCTGGCTTTCTTAATCTCATAGAGAGTCTTCTTGTGATACTTGTCGATGGTTGATCTATTCAGGACATGATAAGTAGTGTTTACTGCCTCAACCCAAAAGTATTCTGGGAGAGAAATATCACTGAGTAATAACTTGCCAGCCTCTATGAGAGTACTGTTCTTTCTCTCAGGCATCCTATTTTTTGGGGTGTTCTTGGAGAAGAAAACTCTGGAAAATTTCCTTGTTCTTCACAGAACATTGTTATTCCTTCAGATTAAAATTCAGTACCATGATCACTTCTTATTTTGACCACAAAATAGTCCTTTATATTCTGAACTTGCCAAACACATGTCACAAAGATATCATGGGTTTCAGACTTTTTCTTAAGAAAGAATACCCAGGCAAATCTGGAATAGTCATCAACTATCACAAGTATGTATACCTTCTTACCTAGACCATGAATTGGAATGGAACCAAATAAGTCCATATGCAGGAGGTATAAACACCTTCCTAATTACTTGGCCCCAATGATCTTAAAGGAGGCCTTTGTCTGTTTGCACTTTTGGTATGTAGAGCAAATGCCCTCTTTGGTGTATTTCAGATTGGGTCCATTCTTGACTAGCCCTTCATTGAAGTGCTTATTGATTACCTTGTAATTTAAGTGAGCAAGCCTCTTATGCCATTGCATATAATAAGAGACTTTCTCATTTATAACAAGACACACATGAGAGTCTATACTTATACATATGAAATTTAAACAGTAAATATTTCCACTCCTAGTGTCTGTCAAAATGACCACTTGGTCACTTGACCTTTTGATTAGACACTTATCCTTGTGAAAGACAATGACATAGCCAATATCACATAGTTGGCTTATGCTAATTAGATTGTGTTACAATCCTTCCACATATGCTACTTTTGTAATGAAGACTATGCCATTAGTAATCATACCATAGCCTTTGGTAACTTCTCTACCTGAACCACCAAAGATGACTTTATGTCGTTTCCTCAATGTAGTATAATCCTTTAGATGGATCCTTGTTCAAGTCATATGTCTGGAACATCCACTGTCCAAGTACCATATTGTCATTTCATGAGTACTTGGAATATCCTGCATTCACAAAATAATTTGCCATAGGAACCCAAAAAGGCTTGGGACCTTGGTTCATGTTAGCTTGAGAATGACTATGTCTACCTGCTATAACCCTAATATTAAGACTCACCCTTGCCCTTGACACACTTGGGTTGTGCCAACAGTCTATGGAAAAGTGACCCACCTTACCACAACACCATCACTCATGGATATTGTATCTCCTCTTCTAAATAGCCTTTAAAGTATGCAAGATATCAGTTTTTATCTGTTCAGAGGGGAGAGCAGCAATGTTCTTCCTGTTTCTTTCAACAAGTATTTGATTGAAAGTAAGTATACTAGTAAGTATACTATGTTTATTCTGAATTATACTAATAGATGTCTTCTTTGAAGCTGATATGGTGTTGATGGCATGAGAAACAACCAAGTGGGGCTTACTGACTGATTTTCTTATAGTCTTGCTATTTGATGAAGGAACATGGGGATTGGCCACAACCTTACCCTTGAGAGTGAGAGCTGGAGCACCAAACAAAAATAGTCCGTGATGGGCCATTTAGATTTACACATGGGGAGCCTTCAGTGCTCTCAATCCCATGCCCTTTCTTCTTTTGTTGTAAGATACACTTGTATCCTTACAAGAAGAGCATGCATTCTTCTAGTGACCATACATACTGTCATGGTCATACCTGTTAGAAGGTAGAATTGCCTTCTAAAAGATGGTTTGAGGCACATATGGACCCCTTCCTTTCCCTTTAGAATGGGCTGCTCTAGTATTCCACATGAACCCCAAACCTCTCTTATCAATTTGAGAGGTGAAGGAGTCAATTAGTGGCAACACTGTTTTGGGCTTAGAAAATGCAGCCAATAGAATCCTCTCTTTGAGGAGCTTTCTTCAAGATCCTTGATGATCTTATTCTTCTGGCTAATAGTGCCAGTTTGGATGATTGAGATTGTCTTCAGCTGATTGACTTCCCTCCTCATCTGAGTTAGCAAAGGTGTTGATTCATATTGTAGGGAAGTAATTTGTTAAAGAGAGGCAATCTCCTCAGCTTGTCTTTTCATAAACTTCTTGCTCTTCTTCAAAGCATATAGAATAGCACCATACTTGTCAATCAGTTGATTTACATCATCATCAGATTCTGATCCATCATCCCCACTAGATGAAGTGGACGCTTTAGAGTCTGAGCCAGTCTCATAAACCGAAGGAGAGTTGGGGAGATAGTATACCTCATCAGGAACAGAGTTATCCTGATTGTCTTCAGTTAGGGCCATGAAACTGAACTCACCATCCTCTTCAAAGTCACTATCAACAGAGGACAGTGGAGCTCTTATGCCAAATGAGGTTGTTGGATGATCAGCCTCCACTTCAATAGAAATGAGACCAATAGAAAAACTTTTTGGGGACCTTTTTGAAGAACATTTGGAAAAACTCTCTGAAACCCTAAGTCGGAAAAATTAAACGCCAACAAAGAAGGAAACAACGTTGATTGTCTTCAAGCTTAATAATCTGCAGAACAATCTTTCAAAAAACTCGAGGAAGAAGAAGATCTCTACAAGTGTTCACACAACAGATCCTGTTTATAATCGATGATCATTTCTCGTTGTTATGGTGAATGGAAGCTCTTTGGCGAAACAACTAAAGAAGAAGACTCCAGAACCTTTGTTCCTGAGTCATTGTAACACTCCTTAAACCTCTATTATAAGATCTCTTTGAGATTTTAGTGTAGACCTAAATTAAGAAGGTTGAGTATAAGACTTTTTCCAAAGTCAGTGGTAGAATTCTTGTAGAGAATCTGAGGTAAGCATGTGTTAAAAGAACTGAGTTTCATTCCAAGTTCAAATGCATCGAATGAAGATCATTCACTCAACGCCTCAAAGATGAAGCAGAAAAATTGTCTAAGTTCAAATTCATTGAGTGGAGATAATTCACTCAATGCCTCAGCAATGAAGCAAAAAAACAGTCTTCTATGTTCAAATACATCGAATGAAGATCATTCACTCAACGCCTTAGCAGTGAAGCAGAAAAACTATCTAAGTACAAATATGTCGAGATATAAGACATTACTCAACGTCTAAGTAGAATGCGCGTAGTTAACTGCGGTCATTAAACACTCTTCAAAAAGACTTCACTCGACACTTTAGCAGAAAGGGAAAAATTATCAAAGTACAAATGCATTGAGTTAAGTTTTGTCTCTCAAAGCTTTATCTGAATTCAAAAATTTGACTAAGTCATGTTGCTTCCAGAACTCAATGTCTGTATAAAAGATCAGAAATTTTTCTAAGTCAAGTGGAGTCTTATCTATTTAGCTGACGTCATGCAAAATTCAAGTCGACATAAATTGCACGCTAAAAGACGGAAACCATCGTATTTCTCTAACATGCAATCTTGGGATGATTCAATCATTAAAGACGGTCATGTCGCTTTCCTAAACTTGATATAGCTATTGCAGATGCTGAGATATAAAAGCAAAGTGGGTGAGACTTTTACAAGAACTCTTTGGAGAACTTACTGAAGAACATTTGGAAAAACGTTCTGAAACCCTAAGTCGCAAAAAAGTCACCTCCAGCAAAGAAGGAAACAACTTTCATTGTCTTCAAGCATAATAATCTGCAAAACAATCTTTCAAAAAACTTGAGGAAGAAGAAGATCTCTACAAGTGTTCACACAACAGAGCCTGTTTATAATCTAAAGATCATTTCCTGTTGTTATGGTGAATGGAAGCTCTTTGGTGAAACAACTAAAGAAGAAGACTCCGAAACTTTTGTTCCTGAGTCATTGAAACACTCCTTAAACCTCTATTATAAGATTTCTCTGAGATTTGAGTGTAGACCTATGTTATGAAGGCTAAGTATTGGACTTTTTCCAAAGTCAGTGGTAGGATTCTTGTAGAGAATCTGAGGTAAGAATGTGTTATAAAGTCTTACACAACCAGATGCAGGAGAGATAGAAGAAACACTTATAGATGATCATGTCATATGGTTGGATTCCTAGAGTAAGTGATCCAATGAGAGGATAAACCTTTTGAAGATACAAATGTAGTGTGAACATGAGCAGTCACACCATCCAAGTCTGTTGCAAGATGTCTTCCAGTACCATTGGCTTTCAGGGCCTTCAGTTCTCTAGTCAAACTTTCATTTTCTGCCAAAATATATCCAATGTTCTCTAAATTGCCATACATAGCAGTTTGGGATCTCACATACTTCGCATTAGTGCAACGAATCAAACATAAATGAACAAAGTGATGGTGTAGGTCCCAACATTTCTCTTTCCCATGTCCTTTCTTCCCATAGTGAGGACACCATTTTACTCTAATCTTCTTGTATTATATTTCTTGAATGCCACTTATTCTGTTCACAATGAGGGCAGATTTATCATGACCAATATGATCATCCATATGAATGGAGTTCATATTACTTGCCTCCCCTCAAATATAATGGGACATAGTCTCCAAATCACGCACATAATTTCTTCCCAACATTCGAACTCTCTGAAATTCAAGTTCGGAAGGATTACCCAAAAGCATTACAAGCACCCTATGTTGTATAAGTTCTATCTTATAGTTTTCAATAGTCTGGATAACAGAGTATTGATAAGTTTTTGCTCATTTACGAGTTAGTTTGCTATAATATTACTCGAAATCACTCATTATTGTCATACGTATCTGTTCAATCTGGAATCGATATATCTTTGTCAAGCCTTTCTTTTTGAGTAATTCCTCTCAATTAGCTCCCACATTTCTTTAACAGTTTGTCAGAAAAAAAATTGACTTGCAATCTTGGGTTCCATAGAGTTGACAAGTCAATTTATCACAGTAAGATTTCCACCTTCCCATTCCTCATATAGAGGATCAGTTATGCTTGGGGCCGGCTTGGATCCGGTGATAAACTCAAGTCTTTGATGGTTCCCAATGAATATCTGCATAGACTGAGCCCACATGATGTAGTTTCTCTCATTCAGCTTGATGTGAGTCACAACCTAATTGAACTTCATGTTAGAACTTCCTTCACTATAGTGTTTAAATTGATCAACCACCCCTTTATAGGTATTAACACACTTCATTTTGTCATCCATAAAAGTAACCACCTAGGAGAAGATGGAAGGCGGCAGAAATGGAAGGTGAACCAAGGACCAGCAACAACGAAAAAAATATAGGGATCAGTAGGCACGATCTACAGCTGACGTAATTTACTGGGTTGCAACCTCCAACAACATCAACAAAGAAAAACCTATGGCAGCTTCCTATAACAGAGGTGATAATGTGACTATGTGCCATGGGATACGACAACTGAAGCGACTCTAACAATGGGGGCAAAGCAACGTCGGCTTTAGCCCTGCCTTCCATGGGAGCAAAGCTTCGTCGGTTTCAGCCGATACTCCTACAAACAGCTTCGTCGGCGTAACCTATTTCAGCGACGCGAAGAGAAGAGGAAGCAGACGAGGCTCCAGGTCGACGACAGAACCCACGGGCAAATCGATCCTTCAAGTGAGCAACAGAACCCACAGGCAAATCAACAATGCCACAAGGAACGTAAACCCAGAGATACCATGTCGCGCGAGAGAAAGGAGGCGTAACTTTAGGGTTTAATCACTCTTACAATCACCAACATGGCCAGACAATATACACTCCTTCAACCACTCTTTGAGATAGCGCCACCACCCGGTGTGTCTAGATTAGCTTGCATTTTAGCAGTTCCTAGGCATTGCATTAGTAATTTAGGAATAATAATTATTTATATTTTAAGAGGGGGTAAGGGGTAAAATAAGCAGCACCAAAAAATATAATGAACATTGGAAACAAAGTATACCGATCATTCATAGGCATGAACGTGGCCGACAAAGATCAAACGATTTTGAACTGAACAAACCAGCTCTCGAAAGCAGCACACATACTTTCACCTTCCATGTAATGTGCGTTATTGTTGTTGTATAGTGGGGAATGCATAATAACAATGAGCCATGGAGTCTTCTTCATGTCCACCTGCTTCAGTTCGTTCCATAACCATAGCCATTGAGGAGTATACTTCACTGGTTAAAAACACAACTTGTTTAAGACTTGCATTGATATTAAAAAGTTCAACCAACAAAAACGTGATGAAATCTTGTTAGTAAAATAGCAGTTGTACCAAAAGATTTACTCCAAAACTAGTAGACTTTATCACAGGATTTATACACACAAGTACAGAAGATTAAGTTTTATTTTACTGCCAGAAATAAAATAAAATAAATAATAGATTTTATGCATTATCTTTCCAATCAAATTGGACAGATACTCACCTACTTAAAATTTTCATTGACAAGCTTAGAAGTCATACAAAGACCATTAAAATGGTTGCCTTGAGTCCTCGACTATGATCACTAATATTCTTAAAACTGTTCTCAAATGTCTCGTGGAAATACTTTCAATCTTATTAGCTTGCAATAAAAGGAGTGCAAACATGGGTTGAAATTTTTTGGCAATGCTCAAAATACTAAATATGGCATATGGTTGGAAACTCAGGGTATTTGGTTTTGATATAATACCTTAATTATTTACTCTAGTTATGACTCTCTAAGAGATTGAGCATGTGATGACAAGCAATATTAAAGTTTGAGAAGACTAGGCCACTAATTTTAATTATGTCCAAGCTTTTAATATGATTCTAGTTTGATGTTAAATTTGGCAGATCAAATTATTGGGATATATTATATTGGCAACCTAAGCTTGTTGTTAGATATACAAGTAGTCTTATAGGATCTTAAGGGTAATTCCATGACTTATACATTTCACTGTGTTAGAGTTACGACAACTCGCAATGTGTAGCAGTGATAGTTTGGTGTAGATTATAGGATACGATTATATCCTATGGTAGTATGTTATGGACCCGATTGGTAGGGCCTTGGGTGCTGACTAGCACCTGTTAAACTTATAAACATTGAATTGGGTAAGGACTTGGTTGAAGTCCTTGAGTGCTTGTTAGCACGGCTCATCCATAGGAATTACATGTGTGTGTGTGGTTGATACATGGTCGCATAACAATCCTAGTGAGAGGATTAGTTGCGGCGGGTCTATGGGCTTATTGATCGTCATACTGACGAAAGCTGATAAATAGACTCAGGACGGTTGGGCTAGGCACTTTGACACTTACTTCCCAAAGACCTCTTTGTGCTTTTTTAAGACTAAGATGACCGAGCAAGTATGCATGGACTCCACTGTTTGGTTTTTACCCTTAAGGAGTATATGAGGCCTAGGTATGGTAGTGTGCATACTGTCCGAATAGTGTAGATGCCCACTCCACTATCTTTGTCTAGCCATGACGGTAGGTGCCTAAGGGGTTCACTACACGGGTAACATAATCGTTATATACAGCATAATTATTTATATGTTACGATCGTCAATATCAAAGCAAAAACATATCCAAAAATTATAAAATTAACTGGGATGTACTCATTGTTATCAAGTATGCGTATACCCAATTTCGTAAGATTTCGATAATTATTTTAAGAGAAATTCACGAAACATCAAAATTTGTACGTTTGCAACATAGTTTATGTAAACTGGATTTTCGGGAGATACAATCAGCCAAACATTAAGTTCATCCCCAATCTGGAAAGGTATTTTCAAGGGCTACAACTTTTATGTTGAGCTCGAGGTCTAGATCTAAGTGTATCTTACCTAAAACTAGGTCTAAACCCGACTGTGTAAAACTGGACAAAAACAGCTAAGCACCTAAGTAATAACTAATTCTTAACCATTGTTATTGGGTTAGATTTAGGGAGAGATAGTGTTCCCTAAAAATCATGCAACCACTCTAATAGTTAACTTTGTAGTAATCAAAATCATATGGAAGGGGTGGTGAATAGGTTGTTTGGTTTCTTCTTTTATTCTTAGTTATTTTGGTTGTTTTGCACAATAAAAACATTCACAAAAAGCACAGTATGTTTTATAGTGGTTCCCCAAGGTATGAGTACATCCACACTCTCTCTCCACCTTTCTAACAGTGTGTTAGACAATGCAACCTCCTCCAAACCTCAACTGAAAGAGCTTATAACACAAAACGCTCAGGATCTCTCAAGTCTCCTCCAAGACCGTACCTCAGGCCACAACCCTACAAACTCAAAGTAAACTCTGCTCCTACAGCTCAGTGACTCTCCTGGTCACTTACCTCAGGCCTATCAAGAATCCCTACCACTCAGGATAGGAGGATAAGCATACACTCAGGCACAAACGCCCTACACTCATGTCCAAGACTTTACACTCAGAAGAACAATGTTCTTATAAAGAATATATATAAATGATTACAATAGAGGACTATATATAATAAACCTTCAACCTTTGTATTCTGTTAAACTTGCACAATAGTTAGCTGTCTTGGAGCAGGAATGGAAAATGGTTCTTTAACTTAAGCCCTTGCTCCACCTTGATCTCCTGTCTTTAGCAGAAGGAAGAGGATTTATCACCTGAATCCTGAGTGACTGAACATGTTCTCTTGAATCTGATCAGCAAGAACAAATTAACTTTTCTAAAATTGAAGTGCACATTTATTAGGAAGATTGACTTCTCCTAGTGTATGGACGAGACGAACTTTTTGCTAGGTAAGATTTCAGTTTTTCGGAACCTAGCGTTTATTTGCCGAACTCTTTGTTCCATTGACCTAAGTGTTGCTTTTATATACTTCAACACAGTAATGGCACTTTGACTTTTTATTGACACAACATGGACAAGAATAGGTAAAGTTATCTTGCTTTATCACCTTTCCGCCAAAAATAGCTTAACGACTCTTTTTGAAAACATCCATGCGGTTTAACTGAGACAGACTTCTATCTCAGCGGTTCCGCTGAGACTAGACTATCCTCTTAGAGGAGCTGAGACTAGCATCTGTCTCAACAACAAATTAGATACTTCTTAGTGGTTTCGTTGAGACCAGGCTCTCTTCTAAGTATTTCCCCTAAGAATACACTGCCTTCTCAGCAGAGCCAAGACTGGCTTTTATCCGAGTGGCAAATCAGCTGCATCTTAGCGCTTCTGCTGAGATCAGACTGTCTTCTTAGAGAATTGACCCTTAAACCATTGATGCATTGTGGCAATATCCAGAGATGTTCTAGAATTGTTTTAGATCAACTTAAACCTGTAATAATATGAAAAAAAGCGGTTTATGAAATACAATATGCACTTAGCATTGTAGGTGATGCATCTTCAAATCCAAGGAACATTGAAGGACAATATTCTCAACAATCTTCTCCTATTTGAAGAAGGCAGAACACTAAACAATGCTAAAATGCATTAACAAATAAAATATATCATGATAATATGAAATCTTGATTTGTCATAGTCATGACATCATAACAAAAATATAGTTAACCAGTATTAGCACATAAAGTTTTGTTATAGCCAAAACAAAATCTAAGGTTCAGTCCCCTTCTTTGATGTTGAGTTTGAACCTTCATCTTGGGCAACACAAATCAGCTTTTCACTTTGGGCTTTGTTCTTTTGTCTCTTGAAATACAGAGATGGTTTGGGTAAGTACTTGGAGGGCATCCTTCTATGATTGTTTCTCCTAACTAAGTTTTCTTTGAATATCCTTTCCGATAGGGAATTCTTCTCTAGATGCTTTATCCATTCTTCACTCGAATACAAGCTGTCTATGTTCTTTAATAGCTGACCATGACTTAACCATGCATTGATGATATTTTTTCTTAATCATCACTCAAGTATTCATAATCAGGGTCTTGAGATTTGTCAACCCTTCTATTTTCCATGAATTCCTCTGTCAATATTGTCCCTTATCTCTTCCTTCTGGCTGCAAGTTGTTCATCCTGTGCAACCCTTACTTGAGCATGAAAGTCAAAATCTTCTGGCCTATACTTATCAAGTAGGGGAAGTTTTAGAGTTATCATTGTTCCTTGAAGTACTTTGAGAGCATGCTCAACAATGTTCTTAGCATTGTTCTCTTCCCCTTTTCTGGCTTCTTCTCATATCTAGTTTTCCACCTGTTTGATATTAACTTCAAACCTATTTGATAGGGTTTGAATGATATTTTTAGCGTCTGCTTTAAGCTCCTCTTTAAGCAGATAAGCTTCTTCCTTGGAAATTTAGGTTGTAGAGGTAATAATATTATTTATGTGATCAGTAGTTTATGCTATGAACTCACCAGTTTGACTTACAAAGTTCTTGACATATCCGATATTTGTAACTGAGAATTTAATACTTTTATCCATTGATCTGAGGATATCAGATTGAGCCTTGAATGTGCTTGCTGGCTGATCAAACCATTTGGTCATCTGATTATTTAGGTGATCAGTCTCACCTTTCAGTGGGTTTATTTCAGATAACAATTTAGCTTTCACTCCTGAGATAGATTGATCTATGTAGGCTTTGAGTGAAGAGGCTTTCCCATCTAGTAAAGACTTTATAGAGGTGAGAATGAAGTTGTCTGTTGATGTTGTGGTTGGAAAATGGAGTTGCACACTAGGTGAACAACTCCCCTTATCCTCTTAAACACCATGCCCATGTATATCAGATTGAGCCTTGAATGTGCTTGCTGGCTGATCAAACCATTTGGTCATCTGATTGTTTAGGTGATCAGTCTCACCTTTCAGTGGGTTTATTTCAGATAACAATTTAGCTTTCACTCCTGAGATAGATTGATCTATGTAGTCTTTGAGTGAAGATGCTTTCTCATCCAGTAAAGACTTTATATAGGTGAGAATGAAGTTGTCTGTTGATGTTGTGGGTGGAAAATGGAGTTGCACAATAGGTGAACAACTCCCCTAGTCCTCTTAAACACCATGCCCATGTAGGCTTTGAGTCGATGTCTCAGTCACTAGAGAGGATGGAATTACCTCATCCTGAGTAGAGACCCTTGCAGGCTCCCCCTAAACATCATCACCATCAGCAGCATTATCAGAAGATTGCTCTTCTATCCGCACAAGCTCCCCCTCATATTCACCTTTTCTGGTATTGATGACTCCAAATTCCCTTAAAGAACACCAGGCAATTCCATTTGCTCCTCCTCAGCAGTTCCACCTAATGCTTCAGGCACTTCCAGTACAATATTATCTGCCGGTACATCTTAAGAAATAAGAGCAGCATGGACTTCTTCAACATGCTCTCCTACAACTTGGCTTCTATCTGATCTAATATTTAATTTAATACTGTCCGAGGATAGAATTTGTTCAACACTAACCTGAACACCAACATCGTGTCAAAAAAAAACCTGAACACCGACATCTGATGGGGTTGCAGACTTAGAATCAGAAATAGAACTATCAGACCCAATATCCTTTTTCCCTGTGTGCTTAGAATTCTCTTTCATCTTAGTAGATTGACTCATAGGAAGAACCCTAGTAAACATTTCCAAGGTTTTTATATCCATCATCTTCAGGTAGTGAATCCTGGCACCTTGCCTCTTCTTAAATTGGTATTGATAGGCATTGATGAGATAAAGAGACAATATTCTTCCTAAGTTGGGATCCTGCAAACAGTCAATAATTCTCTGGAATATGACTTTTGCCTAGTAAGTCTTCTTTTGCAAAATAATCCTAGTGATTAACTCAAACATTGGTTTGGAGATTGTGTCATGAGATCCATGTTTGCCTGATATTATTTTTCCTAAAGTATCAACTATCAACATCCATCTTTGGTTGAAGTTCTTTCTTCTTAGTGATCCAATCTTGACTTCACTATAATCACACCAATTCATAGCATGGTCTCTATCTTTGCTAGTAATCTCATACTCATTATCACTATCAGATGAAGGAAACTAAAGAGCTTTGGCTAACCTTTTTGGAGTAATCTTAATCCATGTACCTCCAACTTTAGATTTAGCAAAGTTTTGGAGGGAGAGGGCTTTACATTGAGATAAAACTCCAAAATATCTTAATTAAGAATGGGTGATGGTTCAGAGAGAAGATATTCTAACCCTAGGGAATCAAACATCCCAAAAACTTCTTCAATATCTTCTAACACATGAAGGAAACAATTCCTAATAATCTCATATCCTTCCTGCAAATCTTTGGTATATTTTGGCGCCATTTCCACTAAAATACTTAATGCTGGGACAGTGGGAAAGAAGTGTTGGTCTCGGAGGCTAGAAAGGATTAAGGGTTTAATGGCTTTCAATTTACTTTAACTTTTTTTTTATAGGAAGGGTTTTGGAAATGATAGTCAACCTAGATGATTATTTTGACTGATTTTGACAACTTAAAATTAATTTGTTTTAATTAATCAACTCGTTTCTGCGGTTGCGATGAGAAAGATTTATAATCCGCTGGGATTGGGGAATATGTAAATACCACTGAGACTTTCTCAACAGTCCCGGCGGTTCAGTTGAGACATTCTCAATTGATTCACCTGACCTCTCTGTCTAACAGTGCACAAATGTCAAACCAGTTTGATAGACAACTATAATTAAGAAGGGTCCTTTTTGACTCTTGAATTTTTTAATTAAGGTTCTTAACCTAACATGCCACTATGTATTTTCTAGCAACTATCAAATCTTAACAATATTACTGCTCATTTTCGGCAAGTTAAGATGACTAATTAATGTTATTCTAACATCATAACTGATTTATAACATAATTTCAAACTATAATATGATGACATCTGAAATGTAGAGAAAATTAATCTACAATTGGAATATCACATGATGAAATAACAATTAGAATGATAATGAATTATTATACATTAAGCATTCCTAACTCAATTTTAAATAGATTTAACTTAGCCTCTTCTAATGGCTTAGTGAAGATATCAACAACTTGATTGTCAATGGAGACAAATTCAAGACATATGTCTTCACTCTCTACATGTTCTCTAATAAAATGATATCAAAATTCTATATGCTTAGTCCTGCTATGAGAGATAAGACTCTTAGCAATGGCAATTGCACTGGATGAGTCATAATATAAATGAGGATGAGTTACCATGAGGTTGTAATCCTATAGCTGATGTTGTATCCATAAGAGTGGTGCGCAGCAACTCCCTACAGAGATGTATTCAGACTTAGTAGTGGATATTGCCACACTAGTATGCTTCTTACTGCTCCATGCGATTAGTCTCCTTCCTAGGAATTGATAAGTATCACTTGTACTCTTCCTATCTCCCTTACAACCTGCAAAATTTGCTTCTAAATAGCCAATTAGTTCAAAATCAATGTTTCTAGGTACCAAAGGCCAAGATGCTGGCTGCTCTTACGATATCTCAAAATCCTCTTTGCAGCTGAGTAGTGAGATTCCTTAGGACATGCTTGATACCTAGCACAAACACATGTTACATACTTGATAGCTGATGTACCAGCAGTCAGATACAACAAGGATCCAATGATGCATTTGTACATGGATTCATCAAAGGGTTTTCCCTTCTCATCCTTGTTTAGGGAAGTCTTGGATCCTATGGGAGTTTTCATGTTGGAAGCTGATTCCATCCCAAACTTCTTAATAAGCTTCTTAGTGTACTTAGTCTGCGAGATAAAAATCTCTTCATCATACTATTTCACTTGGAGGCCTAAAAAGTACTTGAGCTCTTTTATATTGCTCATCTCAAACTCCCCCTGCATAAGGTTAGCAAACCTTTTACAAAGGTTGCCATCAATAGACCTAAATATTATGTCATTCATATAAAATTAGACTAGGAGATATTTGCCCTTTATTTCCCTGAGAAATAATGTATTATCTATCTTTACCCTCGAGAACTTATTTTTGATGAGAAATGTAGATAAGGTTCCATATTAAGCCCTTGGGGCTTATTTTAAACTATATAAAGCTTTCTTAATTTTATAAATATGATTAATGAGGGTTGGATATACAAAACCTGAGGGCTACTCCACATATACCTCTTTCTTGAGGTTACCATTTAAGAATACTGACTTGACATCCATCTGGTAACTTTGAATCCCTTGTTTGCAGCATAGGCAAGGAACATCCTGATGGCCTATAAACTTACAACTGGGGAAAAGGTTTGATCAAAGTCTCTCCCTTTTCTTGCCTATAAGCTTTGGATAGCAGCCTTGCCATGTTCTTGATGATTATACTATTCTCATCTAGCTTGTTCCTGTAGATCCACTTGGTGCCAAAAATGTTGTGACCTTGTGGTTTTGGAACCAACCTCCATAACTTGCATCTCTTGAATTATTATAATTACTCTTGCATGACACTGATCCAGAAGGTGTCTTTGTTTGCTCTTTCAAACCTCTTGGGCTCAACCTGAGACAGGAAGCTCAGGAATATGGCCTCATTGTGAACCATGTTTCTTATGGTCACACCTTGATTTTTGAATGTGAGGGATAGATCTATCTTAACTCTAGAGGGGGGTGAATAGAGTGTTTTAAAAACTTGATTAGTTTTTATTGTAGAATTAAAATAAGTGATAGCTATATGTAAGGAGAGAAAATAAAAACAAAAATAATTACAGCACACAAAAATAAACAATAGAGCAATCCAGATGCCACAAAGATTTTATAGTGGTTCCCCAAAACTGGGTGCATCCACTCTTCTACCACCCTGGTTGGAATCCACTACAGGTTTTTGTTCAGGTGCCCTACCACCATAGGTTTTTGATCAGGTGCCCTGTCACCATAAGATCTATTTGAAGGGAGATCGCATAACCCTTTGAGCTTTTGATCAGGTGCCCAAAAACCAATCCAAGTCTTTTGATCAGGAGACTTGACAACCAAAGGGGTTAACTTTTTAAGGGAGTTATAACTCTGTACATAGTTGGAAAAAGGAAAAGTGATGATGTTCTTCTCTGTCAACAATATAAGAGAAGACTAGTGGATTTGATGTTGTCAAAGCTCCCCCTGAGATGTTAAAGGGTTTAGGAGAAAGAGATCTTTGCTCAGGGTGTATGCCTTCAGATTGTAGAAGATCTTCCGAAGCGTTCTGGACTGATATTGAATAGTTGTCCCTTGAAAGTTCTGAAGCTGATGATGAAGAACTCTGTAAAAATCTTTGTATTTCTCTGTGTGTCTGTGCGTATCTATTTGTGTTTGTATCTCTGTAAAAAACTATCTTTTTGAAAACTTTCTTTATATATATTCCTTGCAGAAAATTAGTATTTGAATTTTGATTTCTCTCCTTGATTGACTGCAGAGAATTTAGGAGTTGAACGGCTAGTAATTGTCTTTAATTTGTTTCCTCAATTGTCCCAGCAATTTAGCCAAATAATTACTCTATGAATACCATAATTAATGCTACCATGAAAACGGCTATATTCTTGAGAATATGAGCATTAATTATAAGAGAATTTATAGACATATAATAATAAATTTTGAGATCAAACTGCCTTAGTCAATTCTGGAAAACTGCAGGGAAAATAGTCGAACAGAATCTGTGAGAATGTAGTTGAAATGAAACTGTTTTGTCGACCAGAGATCCAATTTTGTCAAGCTAAGATCCTCTCTTTCATCGAGCCGAGCTCCAAGATCTCTGAACAGAATATTCACTACCAATTTGAGCTCCAAGATTCGTCGATCTCCGCTAAGATTTCATCGAACTCAGCTTAAAGAAGAAATCTGAGTTCGTCGAGCTAAGCTATGATTTCGTCGAACTCAGCTAAGAGAAATAACTGAGTTCCTTGAACTCTGATCAACGAAAGTCGAGCTTAATTCAGCAATCTCTGAACGACTTTTTCTGCTCTAGAAAACTACTTTCTCTAGGGGGGGGTCTTCTATCTTCTAAGTCTTCTGAAGGTGAAAACTGTGGACATGTGGTAACCCCATCTCTGAGCCATTTGAGCCATGTGGGCCATATGATAGGGACCAATTTTAATACATTTTATATTTGGACTATTTCTAATAAGATTTTCAAAAAATAGATTGTTCATTGTCATATAGTTAATGTGGGTAAATCTCTTGTGGCATGAGCACAAAAAAAGCAATCTCATTAGCTACAAGACACGTTAGAGTTAAAGAACTATTACAAATAAAATCTAAGAAATATACATTCCCACTCCTAGTGCTTGAGTGGATGACCTCTATATCAATTGAATTTTTGATCAAGCACTTGTCATTGTGGAATTCAATAACATAACCCAAGTCATATAGTTGACTTATACTTACAATGTTATATTACAACCCTTCCACATAAGCTACCCTTATTATTGAAACTATGTCATTGGTAATCATATCATAGCCTCTGGTGATACCCCTATCAGAGTCACCAAAGATGACCTTTGGTCCATTCTTTGTAGGAGAATAGTCTTTTAATAAGCTCCTTGTTCCAGTCATGTGTCTGGAATAACCACTATCCAAGTATCATATCTGATTTAGAAGAGTACTTGAACTAACCTGAAAAATATAATTCACTTATCCTTACGTACCCAGTTTATCTTGGGTTCAAGGTACTTGTTAGCAGCATAAGATGAATTTCTTTTACAATTTTGCATGACATGAATGCCTCTCTTTACATTTAGCACATAGGAGTTGTGCCAACAGTCCATGACAAAGTGTCCCATTTTACCACAACCCCAACACACATGAATATTTTATCTTATTTTCTAAACAGATTTAGAAGAGGAAGCTTCACATTTTTATTCATTAAAGAAGAAATCAGCATTCTTCAAGTTCCTAACATCAATAACTTGGCATTTCCCTGCCTATAATTTATCTTAACAGTAATCATCTGATTGATATTAGCAGGTCTCAGTTTGGAGGCTGAGCATAAGTTGATAGCAACAGATATTTCCCTGTGAGAGTAATCTATAGGATTGATAGCAACCATCTATTTTTTTTGGAAGGGACTTGGAGAAAGTAGCTTCCTTCTCCTCGTGTGAGGGGGCTGAGGCACCAAACACAAATGGTCCAGGATGAGCCATCTGTATTTCCTCATATAGGGCCTTTAAGGCACTTAAGCCCATCCTGTTTCTTCCACTATAGCTATGAGCATTCTTGCTCGTGCTATTGGATCTGTCATTCAATAAATGACCATACATGCTCTCTTGGTCATACTTCTTTGATAACAACAAAACCTTCTCAAAAGAAATCATAGGCTTCATTGGAGCCTTGCCCTTACTCTTATTCCTTCTTGTAGCATTCCTCTTATTGAACCCCAACCCCTTCTTACTAGTTTAGTAGGTGAAGGTGTCAATGAGTGGCAATACAGATTTTGGTTTGGAGTATTGGGCCACTAGCTTCCTCTATTTGAGGATCATTTCTACTAGATCTTTAATTAATATATTTTTATTACTTATAGTTGTGATTTGGAACATAGTGATTGCTTTCAGTTTGGCTATTTCCTTGCTCAATTGATTTAGCTGTAAAGTAGACTCATTGTGCAAAGAAATATCTTTTCTTAGAGAATCAATCTCTTTAGCTTGTCTTTTGACAAATGACTTGCTCTTATTTAGAGCTTCCAAGATCAAACCATAATTGTCAATCAATTGATTGACATCTCCCTCGGATTTTGAGCCACCTTTACCACAAGATGAAGGTGATTCATAATCTGGACTAATTTCATATTCAGATTTAGATTCAAAGGAGGATATGGAGTGTATCAATACCTCGTCAGGACCATAATTGTCCTGTTTGTTTTCTCCATCAGTTATGGCTATTAATCCACAACAGCCATTGACTCATCATCCTTATTATCACTGTCTGAATATGATAGAGGGTCCCTGATGCCCATCCTTGTAGCTGGATAGTTATCATTATCTTTAGCAGCAGCAAACAACCCTATATAGGCTTCATCTTCTTATTTAGAATATGAAGATGCTGGGTCAGATTGACTCCAGATCTTCTCCTTTTTGGCAAGGAATGCAATTTCAGCTTTCTTGCCCTTATGGTGTGGGGCTTCTTCACACCAGTTTCTTTCCTTTTGACTGGGCACTCAGCAATGACAAGCCCAGTCTTGTTGCAGCAATAACATATAACATTAGTAGAAATATGTTTACTAGGTTTAGTTGAATGTTTTTTTTACTTTAGGTTGGCAAATCACCTAGAGCGGGGGGGGGGGGGAATAGGTCTTTGAGCTTTTAATAAATCTTTTGATGTTTTTTGCTTGTTCTATCTAGAGCTTGTCCTTAAATACTGCAATCACAAAGACAAACAAGCACACACAACAGACAAAAAAATTATAGTGGTTCCCCAATTGGGTACATCCACTTTCCCTCTCCACCTATCCAAGCTTATTTGTTGGACTCAGCACAAAATCCTCCAAACTGCTCCAAAGAGCTTACACCTCAGATCCCGCAGGATCTTCAAGTCTCCTCCAAGAGTCACTTCTCAGCCACAAGGGCCTACACTCAGTGGTCATCAGACCACCTACCTTAGGTTGTTAAGACCTACACTCAGGCAAGGAGGACAGTCCTACCTCAGATCCTAAAGGATCCTATATTAGAGCTCTGCAGTACTCCTACACTCACTGACCTGCAAGCCACCTACCTCAACCTTATCTTTAAGGCCTATAGCTCAGGATTTTTATCCCTATAACTTCAGGCACAACGCCCTACTCTCAGAGTGTTGCAACACTCCTACAACTCAGTACCGCTCCAGGTACCTACCTCAGTACCTCTTCAGGCACCTACAGCTCAGTGACAAGGTTGTCACCTACCTCAGGCACAAAGGCCCTACACTTAGAGAGCATCACTCTCCTACCTCAGGCACTTAAGCCCTACAGCTCAGATCCTCACTTGGATCCTACCTCAGTGCCCTTCCAGGCACCTACCTCAGTGACAAATTTGTCACCTACCATAGGCACAAAGTTTCGTACACTCAGATTCAGGAAACCTGAACCCTACAGGAAATAAATACAGAGTTGAAGAAAATAAAATAACTGACTTAGAGAAATAACTCTGAGTCAACTTTGTTGGACTGAGCAGATTTCAGTCTAGCACACCTGTTGTAGAAGGAATCAGCGTTCTTCTACAACTATCACTTATTACTGCTGCACTGATGAGTATCTTCCACCTTGCTGAGAGATGAATCAGCTACACTGTTCTGTAGAGAACAACCTTGCTGAGCTTGAAGATCTTCAGCTATCCTTCTTTGCCTTCAAGCTATCTTGGCTGGACTTGAGCTTTCAAGCTTGATCGCAAATAAATATGTAGCCGCCTCTATCAATTTCTCTTTTCGTTCGTCTGACTCGTTGACCCTAATCCCTTTACTGTTTACCCTCTTATATGCATTGATTTGAATCAACGACACCATAGTATGTGGACCCACCTATGATTGGTGAGCACCAACTCCATCAGAAAGGGACAAAAAATCATTCGGCGCTGTAGCAGCTTTCCAGCAACGACTTCCTGTAATTTTGACTTTGATGACATCAGCAGTGGTCATTAACATCTGGACTTAGAAAATGTTCCAGAATCCCATCAAGCATTGAGTGATGTTGAGACACTCAATGCCATCAGCCTTGGCTCTCAGCGCTTCTGGACTCAGAACATTCTCTGGCTTTGTCTCAGTGGTTTTATCTCAGCGGTCTTAGCGGTCTCAGCAGTTTTCCTTTATTAGGTGAGATAAGTCTTTGTTTTAGCGCTTTTCTCTTATCTGGTGTCTCAGCGGTTTTTGCACTTTTAACTGTCTCAGCTGTCTCAGCGGTTTTTCATTTATCACCTGAGACAATTCTTTGTTTCAGCGCTTTCCTCTTCATTAGAAGCATTGAGTTAACCTGCTTCACTCAACGCTTCTGGACTTAGAAACATTCCAGCTAATATTATTCTCAGTTGTTTACCTCTTGACTGTCTCAGTGCTTCCTGCTTTATTTAGAACCGTTGAGTGAACTTGCTTCACTCAATGCTTCTGGACTTAGAAAATTTCCGGCTAACTTTGTTTCTACTATCTCAGCTATCTCAATGCCATCTTCTCAGCTGTCTCAATGCCATCTTCTCAATTGTCTTTAGCTGTCTCAACGCTATCTACCCAGCTATCTTAGCTGTCTCAGCGGTCTCAACGCCTTCTTCTCAGCGGTCTCAACACTTATGCCTTAGATAAATTTTCTGGCTTTAGCTTGACAAGCTTTGAGCTGAGCTCGACGAACTGCAAACTGAGCTTGACGAACTTTGATCTTCTCAGCTCTCTCAGTACTTTTTGCCTTAGTCAATTTTTCTCTTGCTTCAGCTTGACAAGCGTTTGGCTGAGCTCGACGAACTGTAACCTAAGCTCGACGAACTTCGGGCTAAGTTCGATGAATTTTGTATCCTGATTTCTTAAGCTTATACTGAGTTGAGCTCGACGATCAGCAAGCTCATTTCGATGAACTCTGAGCTGAGTTCGAGGAAATTTGAGTTAACTGCCCAACTCATATTTCTTTATTTGTCCAATCATGGACTACCTACATGCATGAACTAAAGCACACATCAAATACATTATGTGTGTATGTCATTGACTCGTTTGACTTCTTACAAATCTGGGATATTGGGATTAATTGACCTAACAATCTCCCACTATTTGAAGAAGTCAAAATGATACAGGTCATTGACAACACAACATTTCATCATAACAAAATTTAATAGTCGGTGTGTTACCATTTCTCTAGCCGGTGGAGAATTACTTACTCCTCCGGGCATGCTGCCATCCTTACTGTTCCACATGGTTGTGCTTCTCAGCCCTTGACTTCTTTCCTCCCTCTTTTTGACTTCTATAATAAGAAGCATACTGATAGGTTGTTCTCCACCTATCTATCTTAGCTATTGGGTTAGCTCCCCCCTCAACAATTGCACACCATCTTCAGAATCTAGAGGAAGAGCTTGTTCTACCTGCAAAATAAGCAATGCATCATATGGTAGAAAAGAGAATTGAAGATACACAAAATTCAACATGCCCAATTCAAATTTGAAGATATTGAACTTAGCTTCATCTAGTGGCTTAGTGAAGATATCAGCCACTTGCTTGTCTGTGGAGACAAACTCAAGGGAGATGTCTTCCCTTTCCACATGTTCTCTAATGAAATGATACCTAATTTCTGTATGCTTAGTCCTGCTATAGTAGACATGATTCCTAGCTATAGAAATTGCACTAGTAGAATCACAAAGGTGTGGAGTTCTACTTATCTGAACATTGTAGTCTTAAAGTTGATGTTGAATCCACAGCAACTGAGCACAACAGCTTCCAACTGAAATATACTTTGACTCTGTTGTTGAGATTGCTACACTTGTCTATTTCTTGCTGCTCCAAGAGACAAGCCTTTCACCTAGAAATTGACAGAAGCCTGAAGTGCTCTTCCTATCCTCCTTGCAGCCTACAAAATCTATATCTGAATAGCCAGTTAGTTCAAATTCCCCATTCCTGGAGTACCATAGGCCAAGATCTGGGGTGCCCTTAAGATATCTCAAGATTCTTTTCACAGCAGTATAATGAGAATCTTTAGGGCAGGCCTGATATCTAGCACTGAAACATGTTGCATACATAATGTCAGGCCTACTTGCTGTGAGGTAGAGAAGGGAGCCAACTATACCTCTATATAGAGTTTGATCAACAGCCTTCCCTGGATCATCTTTGCTTATAGGCAACTTGAGCTCATGTGAGTTCTTATGGTGGAAGCATTCTTCATGCCATATTTCTTGATTATCTCCCTGGTGAATTTTGTCTGGGATATGGATAGACCATCATCAGTCTGTTTTACTTGGAGTCATAAGAAAAACTTCAATTCACCCATACTACACATTTCAAACTTCTCCTGCATAAGTTTTGCAAACTTCCTGCAGAGGTTTTCATCAGTAAATCCAAATATTATGTCATCAACATAAATCTGGACTAGGATGATCTTGACCTTAGATTCTCTTCGGAATAAAGTCTTGTCTATCTTCCCCCTTGAGAATTTGTTCTAAATGAGGAAGGTAGACAATGTCTCATACCATGCTCTTGGGGCTTACTTAAGACCATAAAGAGGTTTCCCAAGTCTATATACAACAGTAGGAGAGTTAGAGTCAATAAAACCTGGAGGCTGCTATACATAAACATCTTCATTCAAGTCTCCATTCAAGAAGGCTGACGTGACATCCATCTGGAATACCTTGAATCCCTGGAAGGCAGCAAATGCAAGGAACAGTCTGATTACTTTCAACCTTGTAACTGGGGCAAAGGTTTCATCATAATCAATCCCTTCTTCCTGTCTCTACCCGTTGGCCACCAGTATGGCTTTATTCTTGATTACAATACCATTTTCATCAAGTTTATTTCTGAAAATCCACTTGACTCCAATGGCATTGAGTCCATTTTATCTGGGAACTAGCTTCCAGACCTTGCACCTTTTGAACTGCTTCAGTTCTTCCTACATTGCACCAATCCAAAATGGGTATTGATTTGCTTATTCAAATTTCTTGGGCTCTTCTTGTGACAGGAAGTTGGAATATAGTGTTTTGTTGAGACTCCTACTTCTGGTCTGTACAACTTGGCTAGCCTCACCTATTTTCTGCTCTGGAGGATGATCTCTAAGATATTTGACTCCGGGGGGTAGTCTGACTGCTTCCCGCTGATTATCGTTTTTTGTAGCAGGTTGGTCTTCATTTCTAGCTTCACTTCCCTGTGCTTCCTCTAGACAGCATCCCTCACCATAATCTTCTTGCAATGCTGGGTCTTTATCTTTGATGGAGAGCTTTTCCATTATGACTTCTATTCCTGCAGAGCTAGGCAAAGAGCTTGACAGCTCACTGTCAATCATGTATGACTCATCAAACACTACATGGACAGTCTCTTCTACAAATTGATTTGTCAAGTTATAGACTCTGTATGTCCTACTATTGTTGTTGTACCCAACAAATATCCCCTCATAGGATTTGGCAACAAACTTAGTCATTTTTGGCTTACCATTGTCCAGGATGAAACACTTGCAACCAAAGATCCTGAAGTACGAAATGTTTGGTTTTCTGCCCTTCAAGATCTCATAGGGAGTCTTCTTGTGGCCTTTGGTGATAGAAGCCCTATTGAGCACATGACATGCAGTGTTAATTGCCTCAGCCCAGAAATATTCAGTGAGAGAAGTGTTAAATTTTCTCAACGTGGTCAGCAAGATAGCCCAAACTCCAAATTAATATCTTCGGAACTACCCAGTTCTCACGTTGAACCAGCGGAAACCAAGGAACAGAGGTTAATTCCAACAATCAATGGAAGCACAAGCAGGTCTTTTATACATTCACTTCTTTACAACACGAGGCATACATAGCGAGACATGATTTCGCTAGTATAGTAGCTGTAAACAGAAAGCACCAAAACAAGCCGGGCGGACAGCACCGGAGTCCGCCGAGACCGCGAGGTCGCCGAGGTCGCCGAGGTCGCCGAGTCCGCTGAGATCGCCCGAGCTAAGCTGCAATCCGCCGAATATCCACGGAATCCGCCGAAGCCGCGAGGCCGCGCGGACACACTGTTATTCGCCTTCTGCTGAACCTGAACTGAGGAACACCCCTACCCGCCTGAAGCCGGCGGACAGGTTATTGAAGCTGGCAAAGATGAAACAGAACTGACAAGCCGTAGAGCGACCTTCTGCTGAGTCCGCAGATACCGCACACTTCCAAGTACTTGACCGAAGTCACAGCCAAACTCCTGGCTCCTTGAAGCTACCCGCGCGACCTACACACATCAAACCGTCAGCCTGAAACAATCCGCGCGGACTGACAAACAGAGACCGCAACACTTCGCTCAACCCAACTTACTGTTCACTCAAGTTACTTAGGTTTCTGTAGATGTGCCAGGAGGGTCCTATTTATAGGCAGGGTGAGGAGTGTGGTCACCGCCCAAGAGATAGCGACACCGCCCCAGCCCGCGCGATAGCAAACCTCCGTCCGCCGAGTCCGCAAGGACTTAGCCTGATACCAAGGAAAACCGCTAGGAGCAGGGCAACCATTGACGAACCCTCTCCAGTCCGCTCAAGCTATGCGGATAAGGCATCAGCCCGCAAAGCTCCAGCCACTGCAGGACAGCAACCCCCTTCAATGTCAGTCCGCACCAACCCGAGGCAGTCCGCAGGACTGACACCCCAATCCGCCACAAGTCCACGACCAAAGGCAGACAGCAACAGTCGGCCCGGTCACAGCGGACTTGGCGGATACGGCGGACACCATGAACTTGGCATATGGTGTAACCAAGTCCAAAACCATCAAAGGCCAAGCGAGCATGGCGGACGCAAACCCCCATTGCCAAACACCAAAATATAGACTGCCAGCAGTCCGCAGGCTCCTCGCACTCCTGTCCAATGCAGTAGCCTCCTCCCGAACTCCAAACACCAGTCCGCCAATCGATCTCCACAGCAAAGCACCTGCTGTGCCACCAGAGCTCGACAAGTCCTCAGCCAAGCTCTAAGCTCAGTCGGCAATAGCCCATACCGCGGACACGCCAGTCCGCAAGCTTCCCGCGGACATGAGCCAAACCGCCTATCAGCACAAGCTTGCACCCGCGGCCACTGAGCAATGTACCAGTCCGCAAGCCTCCATCCGCTCAGGCCGCTCCTTGGCAAAGCCAATCAGCAAACAACCAATCCGTAGAAACCAGGCCGCATAGTCCGCGGACTCCATGCAACAACCCGCTCAGAAGACAGCTGGCTTTCCACTAGACCTTCCACCAGGCCGCACATCACAGTCCGCCCAGTCCGCCTAGTCCGCCAAAGCTGTCCGCCCCAGGCCGCTCGGCCTGTCCCGTCACCCACTTCCACTTCACAAAATTCAACACTCCCCCTTGAAGTGGGAAGTGGTGACCAAGCCCAGCAAGCTGCGCAAGCGTTCAAAGGTCCCCTTCGACAGTGGCTTCGTGAAGATGTCAGCAAGATTATCTTCACTCCGAACATGCCCGACCAGCAGAGACCCCTCCAACACCTTCTCCCTGATGAAGTGGTGATCAATCTCTATATGCTTGGTCCTGGCGTGACACACTGGATTGTTAACCAGTTTGAGAGCACTCTCATTGTCACCCCGGAGTAAAGTAGGCCCTTGCACTTCTTCATGAACATCCTCTATAAGCCTCCTCAACCAAACGGCTTCCCGAGCAGCCAAGGCCGAAGCCTTATACTCCGCCTCTGTGGTTGAAACCGACACCGAGTCGTGCTTCTTGCTACACCACGAGATGCTAGCTGAGCCGCAAGTGAACACATAACCTTGTTAGAAAGTAGAGAAAAAGAAGCAAAAAGAAGAGAACAAGCCGAATAAACTTTTGAATAATCGAAATTTTATTATCCAAAAAAGGTATCTATTACAAAGGTATGCCCTCCTTTATATAGAATGGAGGAGAGATGAGAGAATACAAATAAGAGATGTGGGACTATAATTTACAGGACAAGCGAACTATACAAAACAAACCGCACAAGCCGCGCAGTTAGACAACAGGGCTAACCGCACGGCTACCACCAGAGAGGAAGAGAGACTGCCAGGGAAGACCGCCAGACCGCCCGGTTTCCAAGCCGACTGAGACAAACCGCCAGACCGCGCGGTCTTCAACCCGCCAAGACAAACCGCCAGACCGCCCGGTCACCAACTCCAACACTCCCCCTCAAGCTGGAGCATATATATCGATCATGCCCAGCTTGTCACAGATGTGGAAAAAGGAAGCGGACACTGGCTTGGTGAAGACGTCTGCCAACTCATTGTCGGACGTGACAAATGGAGTGCAAATCTGTTTCTTCAATATTTCTTCTCGAATAAAATGACAGTCGACTTCTATGTGTTTTGTTCTCTCATGAAAGACCGGATTTTTGGAAATGTGTATCGCGGCCTTATTGTCACAGAACATAGGAAGAGGATAGTTGTAAACCTCTCCTAAGTCAAGCATGAGAGCCCGCAACCACTTTAACTCACATGTAGTCGATGCCATGCTACGATATTCAGCCTCTGCACTAGACCTGGAAACGACAGACTGTTTCTTGCTCTTCCAACTCACAAGATTGCCTCCAACAAATGTGCAGAAACCTGAAGTCGATTTGCGGTCCCCTTTGTCATCCGCATAGCTTGAATCAGAGTAAGCTTCAACCCTTAGGTGACCATTCTTCTGAAATAGGAGTCCTTTCCCTGGAGCAGCTTTAATATACTCTAATATCCTCAGAGCAGATTGTAGATGACACTCCCTCGGAGCTTGCATGAACTGGCTCACCTTGCCAACAGCATAGGAGATGTCGGGTCTAGTTACCGTGAGATATATGAGCTTGCCCACCAGACGCCGGTATCTCGTAAGATCAGAGAGAAGAGGTGAGTCATCTGTCCAAGTTTTGTCTTCTCCAGCAGCCATAGGACAACGTGCAGGTTTAGCACCAGTGAGTCCTGCATCCTTTAAAAGATCAAGAGCATACTTCCGTTGTGAAAGGACCATGGAGTTGGGCTTTCTAGAGATTTCAATCCCCAGAAAGTATTTCGGGGAGCCCATATCCGTTGTAACCAGATGTTGACGAAGGTGTTTCTTGGTCATCAGTATCCCATCCTGGTCATCGCCAGTAAGAAGAATGTCATCAACATAAACCGCAAGAACAACAAGACCAGAGGCGGTTTTCCGAACAAACAAGGAGTGATCTGCTGAGCTTCGTGTAAAACCAATGGCCGCAACAATGCCACTGAACTTGTCAAACCAGGCACGAGGACTCTGCTTGAGGCCATAGATAGCCTTCTTTAGCCGGCATACCCGTGTCTCCCCCTGAGCAACATACCCAGGAGGCTGCTCCATGTAAACAGCTTCCTGCAGATCTCCATAGAGGAAGGCATTCTTAACATCTAGCTGCGAGATGGGCCAATCCCTGTTGACAGCTACAGAGAGAAGAACCCGAATGGTGCTGAGGCGAGCCACGGTCGAGAAAGTGTCAAAGTAATCAACCCCATAAGTTTGGGTAAAACCCTTGGCAACCAGGCGAGCCTTATAACGATCCACACTGCCATCCGGGAGAAACTTCACCACGAAGACCCAGCGACAACCAACAACATCGGTGCCGAAAGGAGGTGGAACAAGGGTCCAGGTACCCCGTTCAGTGAGAGTAGAAATCTCCTCATCCATGGCAACTTTCCAGTGAGGAATAGTAAGGGCCTCCTGGTAGGAACGGGGGGTGGTAGTGGCCGAGATAGCCAGGGCAAAGGCTCGGCGAGCAGGGGTAAGGCGATCGTAGGAAACAACCGCAGCAAGAGGATGGTGGGTACAAGCCTGAACCCCTTTGCGAAGAGCAATCGGGAGATCCAGGTCAGCAGGTGCCTCAGTATCCGGAGTATCCGTGGTGGAGAGAGCTGGCCCGGGAGTAGAGAGAGATGGCAGCGGAGTGGAGGGAGAAAGCGGAGTAGAGGGTGGAGAGGAGGAGGAGGGGGAAGGCGGTGGAGTGGGTGGAGAGGACGGAACCTCAGTGGGAGCAGAGGGAAGGGATGGGTTGGTATGAGAAGGAGGAGCAGGAGGAGGAGAAGAGGAAGCGGGAGAGAAGTAAGAGGCATTGGCAAAGAAGGTGACATTCGCAGAGACAAATTGCGTGCGGGTAACAGGGTCAAAGCAACAATAGCCTTTCTGAGTGGGAGAATAGCCCAGAAAGACACATTTGGTGGCACGGGGTGAGAGTTTATCACGCGTGGCAGCGGGAGAGTGCACAAAAGCGGTGCACCCAAAGATGTGTAGAGGAAGAGGAAAGGGATCCTTGTCCGGATAAAGAATGGAGAAGGGGGTAGCACCGTGGAGAACGGTGGAGGGAAGGCGATTGATGAGATAGCAGGAGAGAAGGACAGCATAGCCCTAATAGGAGCGAGGAACATGCATTTGATTCATCATAGTGCGAGCGACATCAAGGAGGTGACGGTTTTTGCGTTCCGCCACCCCATTTTGTTGGGAAGTGTAGACACAGCTGGTGTGACGAATAACACCATGGTGAGTGCAAAAGGAGGAGAAGTCGTGGCTAAGATACTCCTTAGCATTGTCAGAACGAAGGATTTTAATAGACGTAGCGAACTGAGTTTTAACCATCGAATAAAAAGAGGTCCAAACAGAGAATAACTCGGAGCGATCTTTAAGAAGATATACCCACGTTGCTCGAGAGAAATCATCAATGAAGATGACAAAATAGGAACTGCCCCGACCGATGGTGAGGGTAGGAGCGGGACCCCATATGTCAGAGTGAACGAGGTCGAACGGATGGGAGGAGCCCCGACTCTGCGTTGGTGGGAAGGAGGAGCGGTGATGTTTGCCAAGTTGACATGCATCACAGTTTAGAGGAGGATGATGAGGAGGGAGGCGCGGCAGGAGTTGTCGTAGAATGCGGGGAGGAGCATGACCAAGGCGAAGATGCCATTGGAGAAGATCTGTAGAGGAGGAGGAGAAGACGGATAGAGCAGAAACGTTGTCAAGGAAGTAGAGGCCACCACTCTCAGTCCCGGTAGAAATCGTTCGTTGGGAGGCCGGATCCTGAAAAGCACAAGAGGTAGGGGTGAATGTGACAGAACACTGTAGTTGCTTGCATAAAGAAGTAACCGATAATAAATTGCACGGAAACTTGGGCACATAGAGGGTATCAGCCAAGCAGAGAGACGGAGTGACTTGAACCATGCCCGTCCCATGGACCGGGGAGGGAGATCCATCAGCGACAATGACTGGGGGCAACTGAGCCTGTGTGTCAAGAAGAGAGAAACATTGAGGGTTGCCTGTCATATGACTTGTGGCACCAGAGTCGATGAGCCATCGTCCGCGAGTCACAACATGAGCACTACCAGAAGAGGTGACAACGGAGGCTGACGGGCTGGAGGAGAGGAAAGCCATGGAAGCAAGAGAGTAGCAAACCGCTACGAGAAGAGAGTAGAGCACCAAGCCGGGCGACCAGAAAATAGGCCGGGCGGCTAGAAAGGCCGCTTCCAAGAAGCCGAGCAAAGCAGAGGGAAAGAAGTCGCACGACCTGAAAAAGTTGGGCGAACAGAGGAGAACAAGTCGCGCGGCCAAAGATGAGGCCGAGGCGACTAGCAAGCAGGAGCGGGTAGAAGGCAACAAGAAGAAAGCGGCGAAAAAGCAGGCAAAGGTCCAGCGGGGAAGAGGTCGCGCGGACTGAGAAGACCGAGCGAACAGAAGAGAAGAGAAGAGCAGGTGACCGCGACCAAGATGCGGGTAAGAAAGGAATAACCCGCACGGTCAGGCAGATCACAGCAGCTGCGAGAAGGCGGTCAAAGGCACAGCGGGGAAGAGGTCGCGCGGACTAAAAAAAGCCGAGCGAACAGAAGAGAGGAGAAGAGCTGGTGACCGCGACCAAGATGCGGGTGAGAAAGGAACAACCCGCACGGTCAGGCAGATCACAGCAGCAAACCGCGAGTTCAGAGACAACACACGCGGACAGAGACAGACCGCAACGACTAGGAAGTCGGAGCGGCAGGAAAGAACAAGGAGCGCGGCGACACGGAAACAGGTCGCTGCGACAAAGAGCAGTAGGAGAAGAGAATCAAGAAGAAGCAAGCCGCGCAAACAGGCAGCGGACAGAAACAAGCCGCGCGGATAGAAACAAGCCGCGCGGACAGATGAGAAGGCAAGCCGCGAACAAGCCGCAGAACGCGGAAGACAAGCCGCGAACAACAGAGAGTGCACAGAATCAGGAGGAAATGACCGTGTCCTCTGATACCATGTTAGAAAGTAGAGAAAAAGAAGCAAAAAGAAGAGAACAAGCCGAATAAACTTTTGAATAATCGAAATTTTATTATCCAAAAAAGGTATCTATTACAAAGGTATGCCCTCCTTTATATAGAATGGAGGAGAGATGAGAGAATACAAATAATAGATGTGGGACTATAATTTACAGGACAAGCGGACTATACAAAACAAACCGCACAAGCCGCGCGGTTAGACAGCAGGGCTAACCGCACGGCTACCACCAGAGAGGAAGAGAGACTGCCAGGGAAGACCGCCAGACCGCCCGGTTTCCAAGCCGACTGAGACAAACCGCCAGACCGCGCGGTCTTCAACCCGCCAAGACAAACCGCCAGACCGCCCGGTCACCAACTCCAACAAACCTGAAGTAGACCTTCGATCATCCGAATCACCGCCATAGTCAACATCCGTGTACCCGAGCAACGCAAACTCCGAGTCCCTTCTATAGAGGAGTCCCATATCAAAAGAAGCCTTGACATACTTCAGAATTCCCTTTGCCGCCACTAGATGAGATTGCATTGGTTTAGCCATATACCGACTTACTCGGCCAACAGCATAAGCAATATCTGGCCTTGTAATCGTCAGGTAAATCAAGCTCCCAACAAGAGCCCTGAACACCAAGGGATCATGAAGAACCCTTCCCTCATCCCGTCGAAGCTTCAGCCCAGATTCTAGTGGAGTAGAGCACTTCTTCCCTTCGCCCATGCCGAACCGCTTCACAATACGATCAGCATACCCTTTCTGGCAAATGAGAACCCCGCACTCCTTCCTCTCCACTTCAAGACCGAGAAAGTGATGCAACTCTCCCAAGTCTTTCATCTCGAAGCGTATAGCAAGCTCAGCCCTGAGCCTTGCTACTTCCCCCTCCGAATTCCCTGTGATGATCATGTCATCCACATACAGCAGGACTAAGACTCGTAGCTCCCCCTTCTTGACGAACAAGCTTGAATCCGAGTTAGAAGCAAGGTATCCACAGAATTGCAAGTACTCTGCAATCTTCCCATACCAAGCTCTAGGAGCTTGCTTCAACCCATAGAGAGCCTTCCTGAGTTTGCAGACATAGTCCGGATGTTTTTCAGAGACAAAACCAAGCAGCTGATCCATGAAGATGTCCTTGTCAATCTCTCCGTAAAGAAAGGCATTATTCACATCGAGTTGCCACAACCTCCATCCCTTGCTAGCAGCCAAGGCGATCACCACTCTTACTGAAGTCATCTTCGCAACTGGACTGAATGTCTCCTCATAGTCTTCTCCATACTGCTGTGAGAATCCTCTAGCGATCAGACGAGCCTTGAAATGATCAATGCTCCCATCAGCCTTCTTCTTCAACTTATACACCCACTTGCAAGTAACCAGAGTAATGCCATCAACCTTGGGCATAAGATCACAGGTTTCATTCTTCTTCAGAGCATCAATCTCTTCCTTCATGGCATCTTCCCAGTCCTTCACTCCAGTGGCCTCGTTGAAGTTTGCAGGCTCTCGGTCATCCAGAGGACCTGCAAAGAAGCAGGAGACAAAGCTCACTGCATTCCCATCACAGTACCGAGCCGGTGGCTTAACCACCGTCTTCGATCTCCGAAGAATCGGCTCCTTGCTCACGACTTTCGTTGCTTCTTCAGGCTCCACTCCTACCTGGGGCAAACATTGAGCAGTGCTCCCCCTGATTCCTGAGCCAGAAGGCTCAGCCTCGGAGTTCGAAGCAACAGGAGCTGCTGGTGAAACAACAAGATCCTCTTCCAAGCCTTCAGCAGCCTCCACCGGTGCTTCATCAACCTTGCTACTTCCGGTTAGCTCCACCGAGCCACCTCCATATGACGTCAGCTCGTCAAAGACAACGTCTCTTGACACCACGAACTTCTTCGTCACAGGGTCCATGCATTTCCATCCCTTCTTCCGCTCATCATAGCCAATAAAGACAAGTTTCCTTGTCTTCGCATCCAGCTTTGTCCGTGAAGCATCCGGGACATGCACGTAGCAAGTTGAACCGAACACCCAAAGTTGTCCAACACTCGGATTCTCCTTCAGCAACAGCTCAATAGGAGTCTTCATGTTGATAGGGCTGAGTGGCATCCGGTTGATAACATAAGCAACACAAGACATCCCCTCCGCCTAGAAGGACCTTGGGATATCTTTCGCATGAAGCCAGCATTTGCAGGTCTCCGTTAGATGACGGATCTTCCGCTCCGCTATCCCATTTTGTTGTGGAGTGTGAGCACAAGTAAGCTCTCGTTGGATCCCGTGCTTCCTGCAGAAGATAGAAAACTCGGAGGAGACAAACTCACCCCCGTTATCAGTTCTAAACTTCTTAATCCGCAAGCCAAGCCAGCCTTCTACCAACTCCTTAAACTCCACGAACAAACGGAAGGCTTCCGACTCTCCTTTAAGAAGTACACCCAAGTATACCTTGAGTAGTCATCAACCAAGACAAGCATGTATCTGCTTCCACCAAGGCTGGCAGTAACCGTCGGTCCCATCAGGTCGCCATGAATACACTCCAATGATTTCTTGCTCCTTGTTTGTGATTTATCAAACGGAAGGCAATGTGCCTTACCGTATTGACAACCCGCACAAACATGCCCATCACCAAAGAAGGATAACTTCGACAACCCCATCACCAGACTTCTACTAGCCATTGCCTTTAGCTTGTCCGTGCCAACATGCCCCAGCCTCTCATGCCAGATAGCAGCACTATCATTGGCCCTCATTTTATCAACATAAGCATTGGTGGAAAGAACAAACAAGTTCTTCACCCTCATCCCAACATGAGCAACATCAGCCTTTACCGCTAATACGTTGCGAAGGAACCTCACGTCTGTTGGCCCAAACAGAACGTGATACCCAGTGTCCACCGCATTGGTCACCGAGAAGAGGTTCTTCTTCATGCCCGGCACGTGATACACACTCCTTAATGTGAGTGGCCCCTGATCAATACCCAAAGACACGGCCCCCTCCTTCTCTACTGCATAAACAGTATTATCAACAGTGATAATAGCTTCATTACCTGAGTACGCCTGCATGGAGGTGAACTTCGATTTGTCTCCGGTGAGGTGATGAACACACCCGGATTCCACGATCCACTCGCCGTTGAAGTCCTTAGTAGACAAGGCCCGGACACAAGTGCCCGTCATAAAAGCTCCGCCCCATTCTGCTTCTTCACTTCTCGAGCAAGCTTCCTCCTTTCCCGCAGCGTGCCCAGGCTGCAGTTTGACCTTGCAGTCCCGCTTGAAGTGCCCTCACTGATGACACCGGTAGCACTTCAGGTTCTTCTTCCAGTCCTTAGGAGCATTGCTCCTCTCCGGCGGATATGAAGATGAAGTCTCCTTCTCACCAGCGGCCTGCACCTTCTTCTTCTTCTTCCCTTCCCATCCTTTCTTCTTGCCTGAGAAGAGAGCCTCACTGCCTTCCTGATTCAGGTTCACTCCAGCCATCTGCCTTGCCAAGCTCTCCTGCGATGCAAGCAGATTCTCTAGCTCCAGCAAAGATGGTTTAGTAGCCCACCCTTGAACAGATGTAACAAAGGCCACATATTCCTTCCGCAAGCCGCGGATAATGTGACTTTTCATCTTTGCCTCAGAGATAGGCTCATAAGGATCCAGTGCCGACAGCTCAGCACACAACCTCTTCATCTTTAACAAGTACTTGGAGATGGAAAGGTCTCCCTGAGTTGCCCTGACCAACTTATTCTCCAGGAACTGAAGCCGCGCCACATTCTTCCTATTGAACAACTCATCAATGGTTGTCCAAATATCAGCAGCCGACTCACACCCAACGATGTGATCAAATAATTCCGGAGACACAGCTCTCTTCAGAATGAACTCCGCCTTAGCATTTGTTCTTCTCCAGAGCCTAACCTGCTCAGCAGTACCGAAAGCAGCAGTGACTTCCTGTCTGTCGTCACCACCGACGACTTCCCACAGCTCCTCGCCAAGAAGATAACTCTTCATGCACGACTTCCACTTCTTGAAGTTAGTCGGCATTAAGAGTTCAATGCCAATACCCCTTGCAAAGCTCCCTTCCATTGCAAAACCTGTTGGCACCCTTTCAGAAGCTCCGAGCAACAACACAGGTTAATCACCACTCAATCACTGAGTAACAACACTGGCTGACTTCCGCTCACGCAACTGAAACTCAGAAACCTCAGAAACTTGCCTCTGATACCATATTAAATTTTCTCAACGTGGTCAGCAAGATAGCCCAAACACCAAATTAATATCTTCGGAACTACCCAGTTCTCACGTTGAACCAGCGGAAACCAAGGAACAGAGGTTAATTCCGACAAACAAAGGAAGAACAAGCAGGTCTTTTATACATTCACTTCTTTACAACACGAGGCATACATAGCGAGACATGATTTCGCTAGTATAGTAGCTGTAAACAGAAAGCACCAAAACAAGCTAGGCGGACAGCACCGGAGTACGCCGAGACCGCGAGGTCGCCGAGGTCGCCGAGTCCGCTGAGATCGCCCGAGCTAAGCTGCAATCCGCCGAATAGCCATGGAGTCCGCCGAAGCCGCGAGGCCGCGCGGACACACTATTATTCGCCTTCTGCTGAACCTAAACTGAGGAACACCCCTACCCGCCTGAAGCCGGCGGACAGGTTGTTGAAGCTGGCAAAGATGAAACAGAACTGACAAGCCGTAGAGCGACCTTCTGCTGAGTCCGCAGAGACCCCACACTTCCAAGTACTTGACCAAAGTCATAGCCAAACTCCTGGCTCCTTGAAGCTACCCGCGCGACCTGCACACAGCAAACCGTCAGCCTAAAACAATCCGCGCGGACTGACAAACAGAGACCGCAGCACTTCGCTCAACCCAACTTACTGTTCACTCAAGTTACTTAGGTTTCTGTAGATGTGCCAGGGGGGTCCTATTTATAGGCAGGGTGAGGAGTGTGGTCACCGCCCAAGAGATACCGACACCTCCCCAGCCCGCGCGATAGCAAACCTCCGTCCGCCGAGTCCGCAAGAACTTAGCCGGATACCAAGGAAAACCACCAGGAGCAGGGCAACCATTGACGAACGCTCTCCAGTCCGCTCAAGCTATACGGACAAGGCATCAGCCCGCAAAGCTCTAGCCACTGCAGGATAACAACCCCCTTCAATTGCAGTCCGCACCAACCCGAGGCAGTCCGCAGGACTGACACCCCAATCCGCCAAAAGTCCACGACCAAAGTCAGATAGCAACAGTCCGCCCTGTCACAGCGGACTTGGAGGATACGGCGGACACCATGAACTTGGCACATGGTGTAACCAAGTCCAAAACCATCAAAGGCCAAGCGAGCATGGCGGACGCAAACCTCTAACCGCCAAACACCAAAACACAGACCGCCAGCAGTCCGCAGGCTCCTCGCACTCCTGTCCAACGCAGAAGCCTCCTCCCGGACTCCAAACACCAGTCCGCCAATCAATCTCCACAGCAAAGCACCTGCTGTGCCACAAGAGCTCGACAAGGCCTCAGCCAAGCTCTAAGCTCAGTCCGCAATAGCCCATACCGCGGACACGCCAGTCCGCAAGCTTCCCGCGGACATGAGCCAAACCTCCTATCAGCACAAGCTTGCACCCGCGACCACTGAGCAATGTACCAGTCCGTAAGCCTCCATCCGCTCAGGCCGCTCCTTGGCAAAGCCAATCAGCAAACAACCAATCCGCAGAAACCAGGTCGCATAGTCCGCGGACTCCATGCAACAACCCGCTCAGAAGACAGCCGGCTTTCCACTAGACCTTCCACCAGGCCGCACATCACAGTCCGCCCAGTCCGCCAAAGCTGTCCGCCCCAGGCCGCCCGGCCTGTCCCGTCACACACTTCCACTTCACAAAATTCAACAAGAAGTGTCACTCAATAGTGTTCTCTCAGCTTCTATGAGAGTCCTGTTTTTCCTCTCAGCTAAAACATTTTACTGGGGTGTTCTTGGAGAGGAGAACTCTTGATGAATCCCTTGCTCTTCATAGAATGTAGTCATAGCAGTGAACTGAAACTTAGTTCCATGGTCACTTTTCATTCTGACCACAGAGCATGCAAGCTCATTCTGAATTTGCCTGACAAAATTTGTGAAGACTTCAAGGATTTCATCCTTTCTTCTAAGGAAGAACACACAAGTAAACATGGAATAGTCATCAACCACCATAAGTATGTAGACCTTCCTACCTAGACTGTGAATAGGCATAGGACCAAATAAGTCCATATGTAGGAGATACAAGCATATCACAAAGTCCTTCGCCCCAATGCTCTTGAAAGAGGTCTTAGTTTGCTTACCGTTTTGGCAGGCAGCATAGATACCCTCCTTGGAGCATTTTATTTTGGGACTATTCATAACAAGCTCATCACTGAAGAGCTGACTAATGGTCTTATAATTCAGATGAACCAGTCTCTTGTGCCACTGGACACAATATGAGACTTTCTCATCTGCAACTAGGCATATAGGGGAACTATTTGGTAAGCAAGAAAAATACAAGAAATAAACATTCCCACTCCTAGTACCTGTTAAGATGACACTTTGGTCACTTAACCTCTTAATGTGGCACTTATCCTTATGGAAGGAAATGTCAAAACCAAGATCACATAGTTGGCTTATGCTTATGAGGTTGTGTTGCAACCCCTCCACATAAGCCACCTTTGTGATGGTTATTATGCCATTTGAGATGTTACCATAGCCTCTGGTTATCCCCTTGTCTGATCCTCCAAAAATGACTTTGGGTCCATTCTTTACTAGAGTGTACTCCTTCAATAGCTCCTTTGTTCCAGTCATGTGCCTGGAACATCCACTGTCAAAGTACCATTTAGGGGATTTGGTACTTGAACTAACCTGAAAAGAATGCAGGACACCTTACCTTAGGACCCCAATTTCTATTGGGTCCTAGTTCACGTTAGCCTTGAAATAACCCTGCCTTCCTGCAGAATTCTTAACAGGTTGGCAACCTCTGGACACTGAGGGATTATGCTAGCAATCTACATCATAGTGGCCCACTTTGCCCCAACAACAGCACTCAAAATACTATATCTCCTTTTCTGTTTGGGACCAGCATTTGAATGTACTGCTTCCTAAACAGTGGGGAGATGTGTTGCACTATACTTCCGCCTTCTTTCAGTAGTAATTTGACTGAAGGACGGTCTTTCAGTTGGCTGTGTTGGTCTTCTCTAAGAACCACCAGCTGCATGTCTCCTTTTAGCTAACATGCATCTTGTAACATCTGAGATAGCCATTCCAGCCCTGCCAAAAGACTCACCTTGAGTCACAACTTTCACTGGATGATTTTTAGCAGCAGTAATATCTTTGAGTTTTGCAGCTAGGGCACCAAAAATAAATGGTCCAGGATGGGCCATTTGGATTTCCGCATGGGCAGCCTTAAAGGCTTTCACATGGCTATAACTTCCACTATGGCTGGTGTCACATTGGTCCATACTAGTGGATCTGTCATTCTCCTATGACCATAACAGCTTTCTTGGTCATACCTGTTAGAAGGCAACAACACTCTCTGAAATGGAATTTGAGGCAGTGAGGCTAGAGGCACTACTGGTACCTTCCCTTTTCCCTTTCCTCTTGGATTGGAAGGTCTAGCATGTCCCTTAAATCCTAACCCTTTCTTACCAGCTTAGGTATGGTGTGTATCAATTAAGGGTAGCATAGTGCTTGGCTTAGAAAATTTTGTCACCATCAATTTCTCATTTAAGAGATCATTTTCAAGTTTCTGGATAAGTTTTTCATTTAAGACTCTTACCACAGACTCACCGTCAATGATTTCCTTGAGATGGCCTGCATGTGCAGCCATGTCAGTGAGGGATTTTTCTTGGTCTTCACACTTGCTTTTAAGACTAAGAAGCTCTTTTGCCAGCCTCTATGCAAGTAGATTGCATTTCTTAAAAGCCTCAAGAAGTTCTCCATACTTGGCAATTATGGAGTTTACATCATCCTCAGAGTCTGAATCCGCTTCATCACTTGATGATTGAGCTTTAGAGACTGAGTCAGCCTCATGACTAGAAATAAAATAATGTGGTTTAGTATGTACCTGAGACTGACCAGGAAGATCCTGGTTGCTTTCTTCATCTGTCATTGTCATCAATCCATGGCACTGAACATCTCCTTCCTCATCTTCATCCACCTCTGAGTCACTATCTGGTGTGATAGAGGGGCCCTGATCCCTATTCTAGCAGCATGGAACTCTTCTTCAGCAACAGCAATAAGCCCAATGTATGCTTCATCTTCTTCCTTGTCTGACTCAGAGGAAGAGTTAGACTAGGTCTTCTCTTTTTTGTCCACTAGGGACTTCTCTTTCTTCTTTCCCTTATGGTGTTTCTTCACTCTTTCTTCTTTCCTCTTTACTGGGCAGTCAGCAATTACATGCTCAGGTTTGCTGCAGCAAAAATAAATAATGTTAGAGGAAGATTATTTATTAGAGTTAGGAGCATACCTGTCCTCCTTAGAGGATTTCCTTCTGTGCTGAGAGGAGGAAGAAGGCTTTTTGTTCTTTCAATGCCCCTTCTTCATGAATTTCTGAAACTGTCTGGAGAAGGCAGCAAGGTCCTCATTAGATGTATGGCTGTCAGATGAGCTGGACCTGGAGCTCTCAGATTCTGACACAACAGTTCTCCTCACTAGAGAGATCTTCCTTCTGCTCCTGGTTGAAGTGTCAGCTTTGAAAGCCACAGATTTCTCCTTGCTCTGTGACTTGCTGGTCTTCTTTTCTTCTTCCTTCCTTGTAGCAAGCTGCATCTTATAGGACTGTAGCTTTCCAAATAGGGTTGGAGGTGGTGTGTCTGCTACTCTACCTATCTCCTTGATGGCATAGATCTTTGTGACCCAATCCTTGGTTAGGGACCTGAGAAATTTGTCATTCAGCTCATAGGTGCCGAAGACCCTTCCATATGTTCTCAGTTAATTAACAGTTCTGAAAAATCTTTCAAAACTTTCAGCAATGCTCTCAGACTTTCCTTGTCTGAAGGCCTCATACTCCTGGTTGAGCATGGATTTCCTGTCATCCCTCACCTCTTCTGAACCCTCCATGAACACCACCAGGGTGTCCCACATCTCCTTGGAGGTCTTGCAGTGCACCAAATTCTTGAATGTAGGATCATCTACTGCACTAGCAATCATATTTTGAGCTCTCTTGTCCATGGAGGCAAGGAGGAGCTCATCCTTGTGCATTTCTTCATATGATTTAGGAGTCTGGATGTTGGCATGCAGAACTGAGATCTTCATGGGGTTGAAGGGTCCCTCTTTGACTGTGATGAAGATCCTGGGGTCAGCAGCTTCCATGAACATCCTAACCATTTCCTTCCAAAGCCCAAACCCTTCCTTTCTGTAGATTGGCAACTTCATGGATCCTAATTCCTTGTAGTTTACACCAGACCCCATTTATTATCTTTTAGCTAACCTTGGAGGTATACTCATATTGTTAAATCCTTTTTGAGTAACCTCCCTCTGATACCACTTGAAAGTTATTTACTTTAGGTTAGCTAATCACCTAGAGGGGGTGAATAGATCTTTGAGCTTTTAATAAATATTTTGTTATTTTCAGCTTATTCTATCTAGAGCTTCTCCTTAAATACTGTAATCACAAAGACAAACAAACACACATAGTAAACAATAGAATTTATAGTGGTTCCCCAATTAGGTACATACAATTTCCCTCTCCACTAATCCAAGCTTATTTGTTGTACTCGGCACAACCTCCTCCAAACTTCTCCTAAGAGCTTACACCTCAGATCCTGAAGGATCTTCAAGTCTCCTCCAAGACTCACTTCTCATCAATAAGGGCCTACACTCAGTGGTCAGCAGACCACCTATCTCAGGCTGTTAAGTCCTACACTCAGGCTGGGAGGACAGCCCTACCTCAGATCCCAAAGGATCCTGCCTTAGAGCTCCACAGTGCTCCTACACTCAGTGACCCGCAGGCCACCTACCTCAGCCTTATATTTAAGGCCTACAAATCAGTCTTTTCATCCATATAACTTTGGGCATAAGGCCTTACTCTCATAGTGTTGTAGCACTCTTACAACTCAGTACCCCTCCAGATACCTACCTCAGTGCCCCTGTAGGCACCTACAGCTCAGTGACAAGCTTGTCACCTACCTCAGGCATAAAGGCCCTACACTCAGAGAGCACAACTCTCCTACCTCGGGCACTTAAGCCCTACAGCTCAGATCCTCACTTTGATCCTACCTCAGTACCGCTCCAGACACCTACCTCAGTGATAAATTTATCACCTACCTCATGCACAAAGTGCCCTACACTAAGATTCAGGAAACCTGAATCCTACAAAAAATAAATATAGAGTTGAAGAAAAAAAAATAATTGACTCAGAGAAATAACTCCGAGTCAACTTTGCTGGACTGAGCAGACTTTAGTCCAGCACAACTGCTGTAGAAGGAATCAGCCTTCATCTACAGCTATCACTTATTACCGCTGCACTGTTCAGCAGCTTCCTCCTTGCTGAGAGATGAATCAGCTACACTATTCTGTAGAGAACAACCTTGTTGAGCTTGAAGAGCTTCAGCTATCCTTCTTTTCCTTCAGGCTATCGTGGTTCGACTTCAACTTTCAAGCTTGATCGCAAATAAATGTCCAGTCGCCTCTATCAATTTCTCTTTCCGTTCGTTTGATTTGTTCACCCTAATCCCATTATTGTTTCCCCTTTTATATGCATTGACTTGAATCAATGGCAGCATAGTATGTGGGCCCACCAAGGATTAGTGAGAGCCAACTCCATCAGAAAGGGACAAAACATCTTTCGGCACTGTAGACTGTAGCAGCTTTCCAATAATGGATTCCTTCAATTTTGACTTTGATGACGTCAGCAGTGGTCATCAACATCTATACTTAGAAAATGTTCCAAAATCCCATCAAGCCTTGAGTGATGTTGGGACACTCAACGCCATCAGCATTGGCTCTCAGCGCTTCTGGACTTAGAACATTCCCTGGCATTATCTCAGTGGTCTCAGCAGTTTTCCATTATTAGTTGAGACAAGCCTTTGCCTCAACGCTTTTCTCTTATCTGCTATCTCAGCAGTTTTTGCACTTTTAACTGTCTTAGCAGTTTTGTCTCAGCGGTCTCAACGGTTTTTCATTTATCAGCTGAGACAATTCTTTGTTTCAACGCTGTCCTCTTCGTTAGAAGCATTGAGTGAACCTGCTTCACTCAATGCTTCTGGACTTAGAAAAACTCCAGATAATTTTGTTCTCAATTGTTTACCTCTTGACTATCTCAACGCTTCATGCTTTATTTAGAAGCGTTGAGTGAACTTGCTTCACTCAATGCTTCTAGACTTAAACAATTTCCAACTAACTTTGTTTCTGCAGTCTCAGCTATCTCAGCGTCATCTTCTCAGCT
The DNA here is from genome assembly GCA_039583875.1 of Platanthera guangdongensis. Taxonomy (NCBI): domain Eukaryota; kingdom Viridiplantae; phylum Streptophyta; class Magnoliopsida; order Asparagales; family Orchidaceae; genus Platanthera; species Platanthera guangdongensis. Next base: position 54,726,617 of record CM077159.1, on the reverse strand, counting down.
GCCTTAGCTGTCTCAATGTCATTTTCTTAGTTGTCTTCAGCTATCTCAATGCTATCTTCCCAGGTGTCTCAGCTGTCTCAACGGTCTCAACACCTTCTTCTCAACTGTCTTAGCACTTATGCCTTAGACAGATTTTCTGGCTTTAGCTTGACAAGCTTTGAGATGAGCTCGGCGAATCGCAAACGGAGCTCGAAGAACTTTGATCTTCTCAGCGCTCTCAGCCTTTTTGCCTTAGTCAATTTTTCTCTTGCTTCAGCTTGACAAGCATTGTGCTGAGCTCGATGAACTGTAACCTAAGCTCGACGAACTTCGAGCTAAGTTCGACGAATTTTGTATACTGATTTCTTAAGCTTATGCTGAGTTGAGCTCGACGAACAACAAAATAATTTCAACGAACTCTGAGCTAAGTTTGACGAAATTTTAGTTTACTGGCCAACTCATTTTTCTTTACTTGTCCAATTATGGACTTACATGCATGCATGAACTAAAACACACATCAAATACATTATGTATGTATGTCATTGACCCAGTTGACTTCTTACAAAAATGGGATATTGGGATCAATAGACCCAACATTAGTTTCATACCTGTCTCCTTTGGAGTACTTCTTTATAGGTCTACTATTGTCCTTCTTGTAGTTTGAAGAGGCGGAAGATTTACTCTTTCATTGCTTCCTCTTCGTCATCTTCTTGAATTGCCTTGAGAAGGCAGTAAATTCCCCATCCGACTTTTTGCTGTCAGATGTGTTGGATTCAGAACTCTCTGAGTCAGCTGGCGTTCTTAGAGGAGAGGGAATTTTCTCCTTAATCTTTTACAGCTCTGAGCTTTGAGAGCCACAGACCTCTCCTTGTCATAGGGCCTGATGGTGGTCTCCTCCTCCTTTCTTGTAGATAGTTGCATCTTATAAGATAGCAGCTCTCCAAATAGGGTATGTGGAGGAGTATTAGCTAGCTTGGGCGCCTCCCTGATGGCACAGATCTTTGTGTTCTATTCTGTAGTTAGAGACCTTAGAAACTTATCATTTAGCTCATAGTTGTTGAAGACCCTTCCATAGGTCCTCAGCTCATTGACCGCCCTGAAGAAACTTTCATAGTATTCAGCTATACTATCCTTGCTATTCTGGCTTAAGGCTTTATATTCCTGATTCAGCAGGGATTTTTTTATCATCCCTTACCTCTTCAGTGCCTTCCATATACACAATCAGTATATCCCATCTCTCTTTAATAGTTTCATAGTGAACCAAGTTTTGAAAGGTGGAGTTATTAGTTGCCCTTACTATGATATTTTAGCTCTCTTATCCATAGTAACAAGTGCAAATTCTTCCTTAGTCATCTCAGCATATGACATGGGCACCCTCACATTTGGATCAATAGTTGAGGCCTTTTGAGCGATAAAAGGTCCCTGCTTAACAATGATGTAGATCCTAGGGTCTGAGGCTTCCATGAATAGCCTCACCCTTTGCTTCCATATTCAAAAGGACTCTTTTCTGCATATGGCAAATTTTATAGAGCTCATCTCCTTATGACCCTCTACAGCAGACATTTGGAATAGTAGACTACCTTTTATAGGATCTGGTCAAACTGCTATGTCCTTATTGACTAACCTAGCTTTGATACCACTTGATAGTTAACTTTGTAGTAGTCTAAATCACCTAGAGAGGGTGAATAGGTTGTTTGGTTTCTTCTTTTATAGTTAGATATTTTGGTTGTGTTGCTCAATAAAAACTTACACAAAGAGCACACTATGGTCTATAGTGGTTCCCCAAGGTATGAGTACGTCCACTCTCCCTCTCCACCATTCTAACATTGTGTTAGATTAGGCAACCTCCTCCAAAACTTAACTTAGAGAGCTTACAATACAAATCCCTCAGGATCTCTCAGGTCTCCTCCAAGACCCTACCTCAGGCCACAATCTTACAAACTCATAGTACACTCTACTCATACAGCTCAGTGACCATCCTGGTTACTTAACTCATGCTTATCAAGAAGCCCTACTAATCAAGCTAGGAGGATAGCCCTACACCCATGCATAATAGCCCTACACTCAGGTCCAAGACCTTACACTCAGAACAACAATGTTCTTACAAAAAATATATGCAAATGATTATAATAGAAGACTTTATATAATAAACCTTCAGACTTTGTCTTCTATTAAACTTGAAAAGCAATTAGCTGTCTTGGAGCAGGACTATAAAATGATTTTGCAGCTTAAGACCTTGATCCACCGTGATCTCATGTGAAAGTGAGGGTTAGGTCTACAATACTGCAGGGGGGGGGGGGGAATAGAGTATGTTTAAAATTTATTAGGTCCCAATTCAAAAAGGTGCTGTTATAGCTTTTGCTGTAAACTAAAAATGTGCAGTAAATAGAAAAATGAAATGCAAATAATATTAAACCTAATCACAGCCACACAGCAAGAACAAAAAGAAAAGGTAAGCAACCAGACGACACAAGAAATTTATAGTGGTTCCCCCTCAACTGGATACATCCACTCTTCTACCACCCTTAGTAGGAATCCACTCAAGTTTTTGATCAGGTGCCTGACACCAATGGGTTTTGATCTGGTCCCCAAAAAACCAACTCGAGTCTTTTGGTAAGGAGACTTGCAAACAGGAATCACTTTTGAAGGGAGATGACAACCCTTTGTACAGGAGGGGGTGAGAGAGTGATTATGTCTTCTCTGTCAACAATCAGAGAGAAGACTTATGTGAAATGATGTTAGCAAACAGCTCCACCTGAGATGTAGAATGTTTCAGGGAAGATCTGGAGCTTTGCTGTAGGGTGATAGGTCTTCAATCAGAGTTCTGGACAAGCAGTGATGCAGGATCTTATTGACTGATTTGATATTTGTTGTGCATGGAAGTCCTGAAGAGAATGTTGAAGAAGAAGACTCTTGATATAGTATAGTTGTTCTTCTTCTGAATGAATGAATATCACTGCCTGTAACTTGTAAGCTTCAGTATCAGTTTTTGTGTGAAGCTTTTCTGGTGCTGTATGAAATCTTCCATTCAGTCTGTATCAGTGTCTATGTTTTTTTGACTGAGTATTTTCTTCTTGTTCTAACGTTCTAGCACTGTGTTGCTTCTTTCTCAATCTTCCTGATTGTAAATCTTTTTGTCTTCTGTATCTATTCAAAAATTTGAATCCTCTATCATTAATGCTGACGCCTTGAGAATAATCAGCATTAAAACATTTCCTCAACTGTCCCGTGGAAAATCTGCAAGTAATATTCCTGAAGAAGACTGTAATTAATGCTTCCTCTAACGGCTACATTCAGAGAATGATTGAGCATTTAATCTGTCAGGAATTATTGCATTTGAGTGAGGATTGAATGTCGGAAATGGCTAAGTCTGGAATCGTCGAACAAATAATAGAATTCGTCGAGCTGAGTTAACAGTTCGTCGAACTGAGATTCTGTATTTGTCGACCAGACAGCTTCTGTTCGTCGATCTGATAACAGAACTTGTATACTTCAGAACCTTTGCTTTTTTTATCTGAAGTTCATCGAGCTGATAATTGAATTCGTCGACTAGAGATCAGCAACAGTTCTGGACTTAGTCAAATATTCTTTGTTGACTGATCTTCTGTGTGTCGACATGAAAACTTCTAGTGTCAACACAGGTGGGTGTCGACTAATTAATCTGGGTGTCGACACAAATCTTCTGGTGTCGACATAAGTTTTCTGGTGTCGACATAAGTTGGTGTCGACAAATGCCCTAAGTGTCGACACAAATCCTCTGATTCCAGAAATCGTCGAGTAGAGTACTGAGTTCGTCGACCAAAGAAGTTGACTTCGTCGACCTGAGAAGTTGTGAACTTGAGGTCCAAGTTCGTCGAGCTCAGAATCTTGTTCGTCGACCAAAGCCTGAAGTTAGACTTAGAAAAATCTGGAGTTACCCTGACTTTAGTTTGTTGAAGTGCCCAATTTTCGTCAAATAGAGAGTGAAGATCGTCGAGCTCGGCTCAGAGAAATATCTCAAGATCGTCGAGCTGAGAGCGCCTTTTGTCGAACTTAGTTTGACGAACGTCGAACTCATTTTACTTAGTCTTCAAATCTTCTAAGTCTTGAGTCTCTAATGGTCTTGTTGATAGCTGGTCCATCTGATATTGACTCTAAGAACTTGGCCTAGACTCTAGGACACAAATTTGACCCTGGCTATACATGTTGGGTCACATCCTAAGTTAGTGAACCTAGCCCAAATCAACTAGGGATCCAACAATCTCCCCCTATTTGGGTGAGGTTACTAATAGACTCAAAACATAAACATACAGATAAACAAAGCAAGAAAAAGATATATCTGCCAGAGATTTACCAACACATGCAGCAGATACATATGTGCATAGGCTTTGTTTAAACAAACAACATAGTTTGAAAGCAAATGCAGAAAGAAATTAAAACAAAGTACAGATTACTTCTTCTGCTTCTTCTGCATGGACTTGTCTTCTTTTTTCTTCTCTCCTGGCCTTGTAAAGATAATTTTTCTGTTTGGATTTAAAGCCTGTACCTGTGTCATTATCATGTCAGCTGCCCCAATAATCTTCAGTGATGTAGTTCTGGGGACAAATGCTTCAGGATGGAGCTTCATGTATTCATTAACATTAAACAGTTTGTTGGCTTTATCAAATCTTTTTAGTTCTTCCTTCCTATATTTTGACATAGTGGAATATCCTGATATATCTTTCCCTTCAGCTTTTGCTTTATTTATCAAGGATAGACCAACAATTTCCTGGAACCTGGCCATTTTAGCAGTGTTAGCTGTTTCAGGATCCACAAAAGGAATAGGAGGAGAATCTGGTCTTTCAGGACTCTTAGTTTTCTATTCTGCAGCGATTTGTTACTGTTGCTGCTCATGCTGTTGATGTTGTTATTGTTGATTTCCTGAAGAATGATGTCTTAGCTGACTGCTTCCAGAGGATCTCCCTTGATGTCTTTGATAGGTCTGCATAGGGGCAGATCCCTGAGAGCTAGAGTCAGTGGCATCAGCTGCTGGAGGAGGTGGATCGTTTCTGTATTTATGGACTGGTGGAGGAGAATACTTTCTGCTTCTTTTCCTCTCCTTTTGCTGGTTTTTAGATAGCCACATCCATGCTGGCATTCCTTTATAAGGAGTGATATTTTGAAGAATGTAGAAGGGGGTGTCATTCTTTGAGCTTGGTTTAGCAGCAGTAGGAGGAGGGGCTTTCCTTTTCTTTGACAACATTTTCTTCTTTTTCTTGGCAGCTTCTTCATCTGAATCTTCTTCATCATCATCTTCATCATCTACACTACCAGAACCCTGAGGGTTATCATATAAGGCATCCAATGCTTTCAAAGCTTTATCATCAATAACAGTCTTTTCTGTAGCAAGAGCAGAAGTTTCAAAAACTGGAGTTTCACCAGTAGTTGAAGAAGAGACTGTACAAGCCTCAGAAGTAATTGGGATAGAGCTTTTAGCTGCTGCCTTATTTTCTTCTTCAATATCAGCCAAGATCAGCTCATCTAGATCTGGCATAGGTGAGTCATCCATCACAAAGATTGGTGTTGAGACAGCTTCTGGAGAAGATGGAGTAACTGTAGAGGTTGGAGCAGAAATTGGAAGTTCAAAACTGTCACAGAGTTTCTTAGCAACTGCTAGACTAACAGGAGAAGTATAAGACACAATAGCCAACTGTGTCCTAGTGAATGTTGCTGGAGGATGAATATATACAGTATCAAAAGTTTTCAGGAATTCCTGTAAATTAACTTTGGGATTCAGGATAAAATCACCAACAGTTTCATAAATGTCCATATCAGTATTAATAAAATCAAGTAAATAAACTAAATCTCTATCTGTACAATCTGTATATGCTTCTGTGGGGACTGGAGTATCTGCAGTATCTGCTTGTGCTGGAGCTGAAGTGTCTGAATCTGTAGCTGCTGCTTAATCATCAGGCATCTCCCCCTGCCTGGTTTTAGTAGGAACTAAGGCCAGGCCCCTGACTGAGGAGGGGGCTGTAGTAAGAGTAGAGATTTGGGCTGATAAAGATTGAATTGTGGTAGCAAGAGGTGTAATGGCCTCTGCTATATGGTATTTTAGAAGGGGGTGATGATGGTGAGGATAGAGGATATGGTAGTGGGATCCAATGAGAAAGTGGGAGATGATATTGCATTTGGTGTGGAAGAGGGAGCAACTAGTGATGGAATGGATGGTGGAACAGCCTGCATGTGTGGAGTGGATGGTGATGAGGATGGAAGGGTGGCATCTGGCATGTCTGAGGGTATGATGTAAGATGGGATGGAGGATAAATGTGAGGGAAGTGGAGAATATGGTGGTGTACGAATGTAGGTGTCTTGTGGGGAAGCAGGAGGTGTTGGTTGTTGATTTGCATGAAGAGGGGAAGATGGAATGTCAGTGAGGTCAAGTGGTGGAGAGGGAGGTGGAGTAGGCACATGAGTATGCTGTTGTGATTGAGGTGTTGAAGAAAGAATGAGAGAGGAAGTGAGTTGTTTTGCTAGAAGGGGAGCTGGAAGAGATGGTGGAGTGGGATGAATCTCCTCAGTAGGTGTGGGAGTGGCTTTAACAGCCCTGGTGCCTTCAGAAGCTGGGGTGGAAGAGGTAGAAGCCTTAGTGGGCTTGGTGATTGTCGTCTCCCACCTGCCAAATAAGGCACAGGTGAGCCTTTTACTGGCATTAATGAATATGGTCTGGGAGACCAGGGATTCAACAGCCTTTTCCTTGAGGAAGATCCATAGGATCCTTCCAAAACATACTTCCTTCTTGGTATTCTTCTTCTTTATCAAGTCAAACAGTAGTTGTGCCCAGTCTATTTGCTTCTTGTTGACAATGACACACATGACCAGAAATTGTTGTCTGGAGATGTAGTCGTGTGTTGTATGTTTTCCGAGTAGCACTTTACCAACCAAGTCTGCTAAGAATTTATATGGCGCAGATAGATGTTTCTTCAACAGTTTGTTTAGGTTGTCACCAGCATACCCCATCAGATTTAGCATCGCAGTAAACTCTTCAGAATCAATTTCGAAGTCCTCATCGCCATTCGTCAAACCAAATATTTCAGTTAAAACCGCGGGGGTTAAGGAGACAGTGTTACCGACGATTGATCATGTCATCGTATTGTCTTCAGAAGTGGTTGAAGTATAGACCCATTCCCTGATTTCTATTCCTGACAACTTTATCCTGGTTGTCATCAGGTGCTGCAGATTTTGTTCTTCGAGAAGTTCCAGAAAATAGAGGAAGATTGGATCTGAGTGCTGGAATGAGTCGAAGTCGACATCAAATCCAGTGTCAAACTTCCTTGCGGCTAGAGCTCCTGCTAGAATCGCCATTGAGATCACTTGCAAGATAGACAGAGAAAACGACGATCAAGTGCAATGGAACAGAAAGCGCGAGATGGAGGTCGAAGAAAACCTAGATATAAGGTTCTCCAGAATATGAACCGACAATCTCCGTTCCACGAAAGTAAAATTAGTTCTTCGAACTGAGGTCGACGAAATGATTTAGTAATAAATAATTCGTCGACATCGGTCAGGAGACTTGAAGACAATTCATCGAACTCCGGTCGACGAATATCTTCTGAAACAAGGTTCGTCGATCTCTGGTCGACGAAAATTGTTTCACTCACAGAGAGTTCATCGAACTCCGTTCGACGAGTATCTCTCAAACTTTCCCTGGTTCGACGAACTCCATTCGACGAACTTTGGAAAATTCGTCGAATGCGGACAGAACTTAAGCTAAGTCTTCTCTATTGATCATCCCCAGCTGATTTAGAAAGAAAGCATGATTTTTCTCATCTAGAGGTTTGGTGAATATATCAGCTTTCTGTAAATCAGTGTAGATATAGACAAGCTTAATCTTATTTTTGTTTACACACTCCCTAATGAAATGATGTCTTATATCAATATGTTTTGTCCTACTATGGTGAACTGGATTTTCTACTATGGCTATAGTACTAGTATTATCACAAAATAGGGTTGAATTATTTAAGTTGAACCCATAATCTAGTAGCTGGTTCTGTATCCAGAGCATCTGTGAACAGCAGCTGCCTGCTGCAATATATTCTGCTTCAGCAGTTGAAGTTGACACAGATGTTTGTTTTTTACAGAACCATGATACTAATCTCATACCCAGGAACTGACAAGTTCCTAAAGTACTTTTTCTATTAACCCTGCATCCATTAAAATCAGCATCAGAGTATCCAGTTAACTCAAAAACTGATTCAGCAGGATACCAAAGGCCTAGATCAGGACAACTCTTTATATACCTTAAAATCCTTTTTAAGAAAATAAGATGAGATTCTTTAGGGTTCACTTGGAACCTAGCACAAAGGCATGTAGCAAATATAATATCTGGCCTACTTGCTGTGAGGTATAATAGGGACCCAACAATGCCCCTATAAAGTTTCTAATCCATAGGTTTTCCTGGTATATCAGAGTCCACAACAGCATTGGTTGCCATAGGAGTTTTCTTAGCTAAGGCATCAGCCATCCCAAACTTCTTTAGAAGTTCTCTAGCATATTTTGCTTGAGAGATGAAGATGCCATCAGTGAGTTGTTTCACTTGGAGACCAAGTAAATATGAAAGCTCTCCCATGCTACTCATTTCAAATTTAGAATGCATGAGGTCAGAAATCCTTTTGCACAATTTTGATTCTATAGAGCCAAATATGATGTCATCTACATAGATTTGTACTAACAAAATTTGGTCCTTATGATGTCTAGTGAAAAGGGTTTTATCTATAGTTCCTCTTGTAAATTTATGCTCTAATAAGAAACTTGCCAAGGTCTCATACCAAGCTCTTGGAGCTTGCTTTATACCATAAAGAGCCTTATTTAATCTAAACACATTGGAGGTATAAGTTGGAGAAACAAAACCTGGAGGTTGTTCTACATAAACCTCTTCTTGTAGCACTCCATTTAAGAATGCACTTTTCACATCCATTTGAAACACTTTGAACTTCTTGAAAGCTGCATAGGCAAGGAAAATCCATATAACTTCCAACCTTGCAACTGGTGCAAAAGTCTGATCATAGTCAATTCCTTCCTCTTGTCTATATCCTTAAGCAACAAGCCTAGCCTTGTTCCTCACAATGACTCCTTGGGAATCAAGCTTATTCCTAAAACCCATTTGGTTCCAATAACTGGATAGTTTTGGGGTCTTGGTACCAAATCCCAAATTCTACATCTCTCAAATTGGTTTAGTTTCTCTTGCATTGCAAGGATCCAGTGGGGATCTTGCTCAGCTTCATGGATGGTGAGAGGTTCAACCTGAGAGAGAAAACAGGCATGTATCAAGTCTTGGTTGAGTTGATGCCTTGTTTGTACACCTTCTGATATGTCTCCAAATACTTGAGATCTGGGGTGGTCCCTAAGTGTGACAAAATCAGTGGGTGGAGTTGGTTGTGCAACAGCATTTTGAATAAATTCCTCTTGTGGAATTATATTTGCTGTTGGTTGAGTCTCATGCTCTTCAGCTTCATCTTCTTCACTATCTTCAATGACCTATGGAGAGGGATGAGTGGGAACCTCTTAGATGAGGTTTAGTCCATCCAATGTCTCACACAAGTGGGGTACCTGCAAGTTGCTAATGGTAAAAACTTCTTTCTCCTTGCAATACATGTTAGTTTCATCAAAAGAAACATGAATTGACTCTTCTACTTTTAATGTTGATTTATTGAAAACCCTATAGGCTTTGCTTACTTGGGAGTATCCTAGAAAAACTCCCACTTCAGCCTTAGCCTCAAACATTCTAATGTATTTATTGTTATTGTTGTTGTGTATATAGCATGTACAACCAAATACTTTAAAATAGTTAATTTTAGGTTTCTTCCCTTTGAGCAATTCATAGGAAGTCCTATTCTTTTGTTTATGAATTAAACTCCAATTCAGGACACAGTTTGTTGTGCTTAAAACCTCTGCCCAAAAGGTCAGTGACATGTATGCATCAGCAAGTAATGTACATGCAACTTCAATGAGTGTTCTATTTTTCCTTTCAGCTACCTCATTTTGTTGGGGAGTTCTAGGAGCTGAGAAGCAATGACTGATACCTTCCTTCTCACAGAACTCATGCATATGAAGAGACTCAAACTTTGTGTCATGATCACTTCTGATCAATGCAACATGAGTAGAGAACTCACTCTGTATGATCCTGAGAAAATCTGTAAGAACCTTGAATGTATCTGACTTTATTCTCAGAAAGAATACCCAACTGAACCTAGAGAAGTCATCCACAATAACCAAGGTGTAGGATTTTCTTCCGAGGCTTTGTACTGCAATGGGTCCAAAAAGATCCAAGTGTAGCAAGTACAAGATCCTGGGTGAATCACTCTTATTAATTAATTTGAAACTAGTTTTAGTTTGCTTGCCTAGTTGATAAGCCCTGCAGAGACCTTCCTTCTTGTAGGGAGCAGAAGGTAGACCTCTAACAAGATTGTCTTTAGATAACCTAGCTATATTTTTTCGGTTTACATGACCTAATATTTTATGCCACAACTCATTTTGGTTACTAGTGATATTGAGTAAACAAACATCAGTCTTGGCAGAAACAAAATCTATTAGATATTTGTTACCTTGTCTAGTTCCAATTAAAAAAGTTTTGTTTTCATTATTAATAATAGAACAGGATGAAGAGGTAAAGTGTACCTTATAAACTTCATCACATAATTGGCTTATGGATATTAGGTTATGTTTGAGTCCTCTTACATATGTTACTCTCTTGAAAGTAACTGTTCCAATCTTTACTGCTCCATATCCTTCAGACTGGACATTATTTGAATCACCAAAGATCACCTTTGGTCCTAGCTTGGACTTGTAATTGGATAGATTGTCCTTGCTACCTATCATATGCTTGGAGCAACCACTGTCCAAGTACCAGGTCTAACTCACCCTTGGACAGCTCTTCACCTGTAATGAAAAACAAAAATTAATTGTTCTTGACCCAGGTCACCTTGGGTCCTTTATTTGGTTGAAATGAAAAGCTGGATATAAATGACAAAGTAGGTTGAGATTTATAACCTAAAGGGTGATATCTCCTAGGTGGAATAACTCAATCAGCTATTGGAGTGAATGGTTTATTAGCTTGCTTAGAATTTCTGTAAGAGAAATGATTTATGTTTGGTCCTTCTGGGTTCGACGAGTTTCTATAAGTTCGTCGACCAGAGTTCGACGAATAGGGCTGAGATCGTCGATCTCTGCTCAAAGAATGACAATAGTCATTTTCTGCGCCCCATGTTCGTCGAACTCTGCTCGACGAACCATGCAAAGTTCGTCGATCGCAGTTAGACAAATTGTTATTACTGAAGTTTGTGTTCAGCATTCGTCGATCTAGGTTCGACGAACGGGCCACATTTCGTCGATCGGAGTTCGACGAATGCTGCTGAACCTTATTTTTATTAGCTGTTTTCTGATTTTTATTGCTCTTGTCTATGGGTTTTGGATTATTCTCAGACATTGGTTTGTTTATTATCTTCTCTTTTCCCTTGGCAGAAACAAATTTAATGGGTGTTGTAAGGATATTTTTCTTTATTATGGGGGGCAAACCTGATGATGCACCCAAGCCCAGCTTGCCATTTAATCTGGCATTTATTGTGCTTGTTATGTCCATCAGCTTGAGACTTCTTCCATTAAGAGATTGCTCAAGTTGTTTAAATTCACATAAATCAGATTTTAATTTAATTATCTGCTCATTTGCTAAAGTTAGTTGATCTTTTAGTTTAAGATTTTCTGAGTTAACAGATTCAAGGTTTCCTAGTTTTTCCTTAAGGGTTTTTATTTCTTTCTCTGAACTAATTAAATCTAAACACATAGTCTTGAATTCAATTTTAAATGAATCAGAATTGTAATCAAAACTTGAAAGAACCTGATCTGCCTCTGACTCTGAGGCTGCTTCATCTTCAGATTCACCTTCTGATATTAAACTGCTCTTGGAGGCATCAATTGTCATAAGGCAAACCTTCTTGTTTCTTGCTTCTTCCTCTTCTTCACTTGAGCTGGAAGAGGATGATTCTTCTTCAGTGTCACTCCATGTTTCAGCAACAAAGACTTTGTCTCTCTTTTTGTACTTGTTGGAGGAGGGTCTGCTGCTGTATTTTCTCCTGGAGTCTTTTTCTCTACTTTTCTCCTTCTTCTGGCTTTCTGGACATTCAGAGATGTAATGTCCAGGCTTTATACATCCAAAGCACACAACCTCCTTGGTTGGTGTCTTGTCAAATTTGGTCTTATCATCCTGCCTGGATGATCTTCTTCTGAAGTCCTTTCTAGCCATCTTATAAAATCTTTTTGCAAAGAGGCTCATCAGTTCTTCATTGGATGTTGAGGTCTCACCTTCCTCTGATGCCTTGAAAGCTATACTGTGATCTTTTCTCACTGGAGTTGTTGATTTCTGTTCAGCTACTTCTCTTGATTTAATCAACTACTCATAAGATTTTAGTTTGCCTAACAGAGATTCAGTTGATATCTCATTTAGGCTTCTGGCTTCTTTGATAGGCCAGATTATTGAGTCCCAAGAGCTAGGGAAGCACATCAAGATTTTGTCATTCACCTCTATAAGGGTGATATCTTTATCCAAGGTTTTAAGCTCATTGATGATTGAGCTCAACCTATTGTACATTTCAGCAACTGATTCAGCCTCATCCTTCTTAAAATTCTCATACAGGGATATGAGATTTGATAACCTATCTTTCCTTTCATCAGCTGAGCCAGCTACCATTTGGTTGAGGGAGTCCCAAATGGCCTTGGCTGAGGTGCACTCAGCCACCTTCTAAAACATGTCATCAGACATTGTCTGTGCCAAGATGTTCATGGCTTTTGCATCAGCCATCTTGGCTTTCCTATAAGCATCATTATTATCTGGAGGAGATACTGCAGTCATGTTTGTAGAGGTGCTTGGAGAAGCTGCAGGTGCTGGAGGTACTCCTGTTACGATAGAAGCAAAAATATCTTCATCAATAGAATTCATATACAACTTGATTCTTGCCTTCCAGATTCCAAACTTTTGCAAGTTACAAACTGGAGGTCTGGTGCTTGCATAATCTTTGTTCTGTGCCATGGCTGTGGTTCTACTTTAAAATATGAACTAAGTGATATATAGATCTAACACAGGATCTTTGGTTCAAGGATTAACTTGTGCAACCAAAGGAACCTTGCTCTGATACCAATTGAAAGTGAGGGTTAGGTCTACAATACTCTAGAGGGGGGTGAATAGAGTATGTTTAAAATTTATTAGGTCCCAATTCAAAAAGGTGCTGTTACATCTTTTGCTGTAAACTGAAAATGTGCAGTAAATAGAAAACTGAAATGCAGATAATATTAAACCTAATCACAGCCACACAACAAGAACAAAAAGAAAAGGTAGGCAACCAGACGACACAATAAATTTATAGCGGTTCCCCCTCAACTGGGTACATCCACTCTTCTACCATCCTTGGTAGGAATCCACTCAAGTTTTTGATCAGGTTCCTGACACCAATGGGTTTTGATCAGGTCCCCAAAAAACCAACTCAAGTCTTTTGGTAAGGAGACTTGCAACCAGAAATCACTTTTGAAGGGAGATGACAACCCTTTGTACATGAGGGGGTGAGAGAGTGATTATGTCTTCTCTGTCAACAATCAGAGAGAAGACTTATGTCGAATGACGTTAGCAAACAGCTCCCCCTGAGATGTAGAATGTTTCAGGGAAGATCTGGAGCTTTGTTGTAGGGTGATAGGTCTTCAATCAGAGTTCTGGACAAGCAGTGATGCAGGATCTTCTTGACTGATTTGATATTTGTTGTGCTTGGAAGTCCTGAAGAGAATGTTGAAGAAGAAGATTCTTGAAATAGTATAGTTGTTCTTCTTCTGAATGAATGAATATCACTGCCTGTCACTTGTAAGCTTCAGTATGAGTTTTTGTGTGAAGCTTTTCTGGTGCTTTATGAAATCTTCCATTCAGTCTGTATCAGTGTCTATGTTTTTCTGACTGAGTATTTTCTTCTTGTTCTAACGTTCTAGCACTGTGTTGCTTCTTTCTCAATCTTCCTGATTTTAAATCTTTTTGTCTTCTGTATCTATTCAAAAATTTAAATCCTCTGTCATTAATGCTGACGCCTTGAGAATAATCAGCATTAAATCATTTCCTCAACTGTCCCGTGGAAAATCTGCAAGTAATATTCCTGAAGAAGACTGTTATTAATGCTTCCTCTAACGGCTACATTCAAAGAATGTTTGAGCATTTAATCTGTCAGGAATTATTGCATTTGAGTGAGGATTGAATGCCGGAAATGGCTAAGTCTGGAATCGTCGAACAAATAACAGAATTCGTCGAGCTGAGTTACCAGTTCGTCGAACTGAGATTCTGTATTCGTCGACCTGACAGCTTCTGTTCGTCGAGCTGATAACAGAACTTGTATACTTCAGTACCTTTGCCTTTTTTGTCTGAAGTTCGTCGAGCTGATAATTGAATTCGTCGACTGGAGATCAGCAACAGTTCTGGACTTAGTCAAATATTCTTTGTTGACTGATCTTCTGTGTATCGACATGAAAACTTCTGGTGTCGACACAGGTGGCTGTCAACTGATTAATCTGGGTGTCGACACAAATCTTCTGGTGTCGACATAAGTTTTCTGGTGTCGACATAAGTTGGTGTGGACATATGCCCTAAGTGTCCACACAAATCCTCTGATTCCAGAATTCGTCGAGTAGAGTACTGAGTTCGTCGACCGGAGAAGTTGACTTCGTCGACCTGAGAAGTTGTGAACTTGAGGTCCAAGTTCTTCGAGCTTAGAATCTTGTTCGTTGACCAAAGCCTGAAGTTGGACTTAGAAAAATCTGGAGTTACCCTGACTTTAGTTTGTTGAGGTGTCCCAATTTTCGTCAAACAGAGAGTGAAGATCGTCGAGCTCAGCTCAGGGAAATATCTCAAGATCATCGCGCTGATGGCGCCTTTTGTCGAACTGTGTTCGACGAACATCGAACTCATTTTACTTAGTCTTGAAATCTTCTAAGTCTTGAGTCTCTGATGGTCTTGTTGATAGCTGGTCCATCTGATATTGACTCTAAGAACTTGGCCTAGACTCTAGGACACAAATTTGACCCTAGCTATACATGTTCGGTAATATCCTAAGTTAGTGAACCTAGCCCAAATCAACTAGGGATCCAACATCATGTCTTCAACATAAGGAAGAAGATCTATCACCTGAGTCCAGAGTGACTCAACATATTCTCCTGAACCTGATCAACATGAACAAACTATCTTATTGAAATTGAAGTGCATAGCTATCAGGAAAATTTACTTCTCCCATTTTACGACCGAGAAGAACTTTCTGCTAGGTCAGATTTCTATTTTTTAGAACTTAGCACTTCTTGGCCAAACTCTTTGTTCGATTGACCTAAGAGTTTCTTTTATATCCTTCAGCACAGCAATGGATCTTTGACTTTATACTGACACAATATGGGCCTGGAATAGATAAAGTTATCTTGCTTTATCACCTTTCCACCAAAAATATATCACGCCTTCTTAACGGCTCTTTTTGAAAACATACCAGTAGTTTAGATGAGACTGACTTCTATCTTAGCGCTTCTATTGAGAGCAGTCTATCTTTTCATAGGAGCTAATATTGGCATCTATCTCAATGGAAAATTAGGTTCTTCTTAGAGGTATAGATGAGACCAGACTGTCTTCTCAGCATTTTCGCTAAGACCAGGTTTCCTTCTCAGCAAAGCTGAGATTGACTTCTATCTCATTGACAAATCAGCTACGTCTCAACGTGCAAGACCCCCTTTTTTGCAAAACCATCCAGGTCTTATGCCCAGAACCGCCGCTTTGTAGTGACACCAACACACCCGGGAAGGTCGTAACTACAAAATGCTGATCCTGTCAGCCATACCGAATGCAGAAGAGTAGAATAAATATAAGAGTAATGAAAACTCAGATATTGGTCCACAGAATCACATGAATATAATATAATTCTCCATCAAGGGAGAGTCCACATAAATGATAAAACAGAGTATTAAAGAGGGCCCCTGTCCGATATATCAAAATCCTCACTACAAATCACTCAATCGCGGAAGCAAATCTATAATATCTACTAATGGTGGGAACTCACTGTCCCTGGTGGCTAGACTCCTGTGCTAGACTGCCACGTCTCCATGCGCATCGACCTCTGGGCTGCGTCTCCTAGTTCGGCTCTACGATCCCCTAAAATGATTTGGTCAATGACTGTTAGTCTAAAAGACTAAGTCCAATCATCCCCCACCCTAGGGTCCCTCTTTGACTGTGATGAAGATCCTATGGTCAGTAGCTTCCATGAACATCCTGACCATTTATTTCCAAAGACCAAACCCTTCCTTTCTGTAGATTGGCAACTTCGTGGCTCCTAATTCCTTGTAGTTTACACCAGACCTCATTTCTTATCTTTTAGCTAACCTTGGAGGTATACTCATATTGTCAAATCCTTTTTGAGTAACCTCCCTCTGATACCACTTGAAAGTTATTTATTTTATGTTAGCTAATCACCTAGAGGGGGGTGAATAGGTCTTTGAGCTTTTAATAAATCTTTTGTTATTTTCAGCTTGTTCTATCTAGAGCTTGTCCTTAAATCCTGCAATCACAAAGACAAACAAGCACACACAGCAAACAATAGAATTTATAGTGGTTCCCCAATTGGGTACATCCAATTTCCCTCTCCACTTATCCAATAGAATTTAAGTGAGTATCCTCCAACACTCACTTCTCATCCATAAGGGACTACACTCATTGGCCAGCAGACCACCTACCTCAAGTTGTTAATCCCTACACTCAGGCTGGGAGGACAGTCCTACCTCAAATGCCAAAGGATCCTAACTCAGAGCTCTGTAGTGCTCCTACACTCAGTGACCCGCAAGCCACCTACCTCAGCCTTATCTCTAAGGCCTACAGCTCAGTATTTTCAGCCCTACAACTTCAGGCACAAGGCCTTACTCTCAGAGTGCTGTAGCATTCCTACAACTCAGTACCGCTCTAGGTACCTACCGCAATGCCCCTCTAGGCACCTACAGCTCAGTGACAAGCTTGTCACCTACCTCAGGAACAAAGGCCCTTACACTCAGAGAGCAACACTCTCCAACCTCAGGCACTTAAGCCCTATAGCTCAGATCCTAACTTGTATCCTACCTCAGTGCCCCTCCAAACACCTACCTCAGTGACAAATTTGTCACCTACCTCAGGCACAAAGTGTCCTACACTCAGATTCAGGAAACCTGAATCCTATAGGAAATCAATATAGAGTTGAAGAAAAAAAAATAACTAACTCAGAGAACTAACTCTGAGTCAACTTTGCTGGACTGAGCAGATTTCAGTCCAGCACACCTACTGTAGAAGGAATCAGCCTTCTTCTACAGCGATCACTTATTACTACTGCACTGCTGAGCAGCTTCCACCTTGTTGAGTGATGAATCAGCTACACTATTCTATAGATAACAACCTTGCTGAGCTTGAAGAGCTTCAACTATCCTTCTTTGCCTTCATGCTATCGTGGCTGGACTTTAGCTTTCAAGCTTGATCACAAATAAATGTCCAGCCGCCTCTATCAATTTCTCTTTCCGTTCGTTTGATTCGTTGAACCTAATCCCGCTACTATTTCCCCTTTTATATGCGTTGATTTAAATCAACGGCACCATAGTATATGCACCCACAAAGGATTGGTGAGTGCCAACTCCATCAGAAAGGGACAAAACATCTTTTGGTGCTGTATCAGCTTTCCAGCAATGGCTTCCTTCAATTTTGACTTTGATGACGTCAGCAGTGGTCATCAAGATCTGTACTTAGAAAATGTTCCAGAATCCTATAAAGTGTTGAGTGATGTTGAGACACTCAATGCCATCAGCCTTGGCTCTTAGCGCTTCTGGACTTAGAATAATCCCCGGCTTTGTCTCAGCAGTTTTGTCTCAGCGGTCTCAGTGGTTTTCCATTATTAGCTGAGACAAGACTTTGTCTCAGCGCTTTTCACTAATCTTCTGTCTCAGCAGTTTTTGCACTTTTAACCGTCTCAGCGATCTCAGTAGTTTTTCATTTATCAGCTGAGAAAATTCTTTGTTTCAGCGCTTTCCTCTTCATTAGAAGCATTGAGTGAACCTGCTTCACTCAATGCTTCTGTACTTAGAAAAATTCCAGATAATTTTGTTCTCAGTTGTTTACCTCTTGACTTTCTCAGCGCTTCCTACTTTATTTAGAAGCGTTGAGTGAACTTGCTTCACTCAACGCTTCTGGACTTAGAAAATTTTCAGCTAACTTTGTTTCTGCTGTCTCAGCTATCTCAACGTCATCTTCTCAGCTACATCAGCTGTATCAATGCCATCTTCTCAGTTGTCTTCAGCTGTCTCAATATTATCTTCCCAACTATCTCGGCTATCTCAGCGGTCTCAATGCCTTATTCTCTGCGGTCTCAGTACTTATGCATTAGACATATTTTCTGGCTTTAGCTTGACAAGCTTTGAGCTGAGCTCGACGAATTTCAAACCGAGCTCTATGAACTTTGATCTTCTCAGCGCACTCTGCGCTTTTTTCCTTAGTCAATTTTTCTCTTGCTTCAACTTGACAAGCATTGGGCTTAGCTCGACGAACTGTAACCTAAGCTCGACGAACTTCGAGCTAAGTTCAATGAATTTTGTATCATGATTTCTTAAGCTTATGCTGAGTTGAGCTCGATGATTAGTAAGCTAATTTCGATGAACTCTGAGCTAAGTTCGACGAAATTTTAGTTTACTGCCCAACTCATTTTTCTTTACTTGTCCAATCATGGACTACTTGCATGCATGAACTAAAGCACACATCAAATACATTATGTATGTATGTCATTGACCTGTTTGACTTCTTATAAATCTGGGATATTGTGTTTAGTAGACCCAACATTAGTTTCATACCTGTCTCCTTTGGAGTACTTCTTTATATGTCAGCTATTGTCCTTCTTATACTTTGAAGAGGCAGAAGATTTACTCTTTCATTGCTTCCTCTTCATCATCTTCTTGAATTGCCTTGAGAATGCAGTAAATTCCCCATCCGACATATTGCTGTCACATGTGTTGGATTCAGAACTCTCTGAATCAGTTGGCCTTCTTAGAGGAGAGGGAATTTTCTCCTTAATATTTTACAGCTCTGAGCTTTGAGAGCCACAGACCTCTCCTTGTCATAGGGCCTGATGGTGGTCTCCTCCTGCTTTCTTGCGGATAGTTGCATCTCATAAGAGAGCAGCTTTCCAAATAGAGTATGTGGAGGAGTATTCGCTAGATTGGCTGCCTTCCTGATGGCATAGATCTTTGTGTCCCAGTCTGTAGTTAGAGACCTCAGAAACTTATCATTCAACTCATAGTTGTTGAAGACCCTTCCATAGGTCCTCAGCTCATTGACCACCCTGAAGAACCTTTCATAGAATTCAGGTATACTATCCTTGCTATTCTGCCTTAAGGCTTTATATTGCTGATTTAGCAGGAATTTGTTATCATCCCTTACTTCTTCAGTGCCTTCCATATACACAATCAATATATCCCATATCTCTTTAGCAGTTTCACAGTGCACCAAGTTTTGAAAGGTGGAGTCATCATTTGCCCTTACTATGATATTTTTAGCTCTCTTATCCATAGTAGCAAGTGCAACTTCTTCCTTAGTCATCTCAGCATATGACATGGGCACCCTCACATTTGGATCAATAGTTGAGGCCTTTTGAGGGATAAAAGGTCCCTTCTTAACAATGATGTAGATGCTAGGGTCTGAGGCTTCCATGAATAGCCTCACCCTTTGCTTCCATATGCCAAAGGACTCTTTTCTGCATATGGGAAATTTTATAGAGCTCATCTCCTTATGAGCCTCTGCAGTAGACATTTGGAATAGTTGACTACCTTTTATAGGATCTGGTCAACCTGCTAAGTCCTTATTGACCAACCAAGCTTTGATACAACTTGTTAGTTAACTTTGTAGTAGTTTAAATCACCTAGAGGGGGTGAATATGTTGTTTGGTTTTTTTCTTTTATAGTTAGATATTTTTGTTGTGTTGCTCAATAAAAACGTACACAAAAAGCACACTATGGTTTATAGTGGTTCCCCAAGGTATGGGTACGTCCACTTTCCCTCTTCACCATTCTAACATTGTGATAGATTAGGCAACCTCCTCCAAAACTTAGCTTATAGAGCTTACAATACAGATCCCTCTAGATCTCTCAGGTCTCCTCCAAGACCCTACCTCAGGCCACAATCCTACAAACTCATAGTACACTCTACTCTTATAGCTCAGTGACCATCCTGGTTACTTACCTCAGGCTTATAAAGAAGCCCTACCACTCAGGCTAGGAGGATAGCCCTACACTCAGGCACAATAGTCCTACACTCAAGTCCAAGACCTTACACTCAGAACAATAATGTTCTTATAAAAAATATATGTAAATGATTATAATAGAAGACTTTATATAATAAACCTTCAAACTTTGTCTTCTATTAAACTTGCAGAGCAGTTAGCTGTCTTGGAGTAGGACTGTAAAATGGTTTTGCAGCTTAAGCCCTTGCTCCACCTTGATCTCATGTCTTCAACATAAGGAAGAAGATATATCACCTGAGTCCATAGTGACTAAACATATTCTCCTGAACCTGATCAGCAAGAACAAACTATCTTATTGAAATTGAAGTGCACAACTATCAGGAAAATTGAATTTTCCCAGTTTACGTCCGAGAAGAACTTTCTGCTAGGTCAGATTTTATTTTTTTTGAACTTAGCACTTCTTGGCCAAACTCTTTGTTCCATTGACCTAAGAGTTTCTTTTATATCCTTCAACATAGCAATGGATCTTTGACTTTATACTGACACAGCATGGCCTGGAATAGATAAAGTTATCTTGCTTTATCACCTTTCTGCCAAAAATATATCATGCCTTCTTAACAATTCTTTTTGAAAACATACCAGCAGTTTAGATGAGACTGAATTCTATCTTAGCGGTTCCATTGAGAGCAGTCTGTATTCACAGAGGAGATAATACTGGTGTCTATCTCAATGGAAAATTATGTTCTTCTTAGAGGTTTAGATGAGACCAGACTGTCTTCTCAGCATTTCTGATGAGACTAGACTACCTTCTCAACAAAGCTGAGATTGACTTCTATCTCACTGACAAATCAGCTACGTCTCAACGTGTAAGACCCCCTTTTTTGCAAAACCAACCGCATCTTATTCCCAAAACCGCCGCTTTGCGGTGACACCAACACACCCGGGAAGGTCATCACTATAAAATGCAGATCCTGTCAACCATACCGATCGCAGAAGATTAGAATAAATATAAGAGTAATGAAAACTCAGATATTTGTCCACAGAATCATATGAATATAATATAATTCTCCATGATGGGAGAGTCCACATAAATGATAAAATAAAGTACTAAAGAGGGCCCCTGCCCGATACATCAAAATCCTCACTACAAATCACTCAATCACGGAAGCAAATCTATAATATCTACTAATGGTCGGAACTCACTGTCCCTGTTGGCTGGACTACTGTGCTATACTACCATGTCTCCATGCTCATCGACCTCTGGAGCTGCGCCTCCTGTTTCGGCTCCACGATCCCCAAAAATGTTTTGTTCAACAACCGTTAGTCTAAAAGACTAAGTCAAATCATCCCCCACCCCTCCCCCATGGCTCCTAGGCACCGAGCGGGGAGGAGGAAAGGGAAGGTAATGAAGTTGGAGAGTAACAAAGTAAGTAGGTGATTGCGGAACTATTCTATCATGAGCATATAAGCATAACAAGTATAAGTAAACAAATAGTAGGTAAGTAGTATGAGTATACGCAAGATCAAGTAAGCAAGTATAATTACAAGAAGGTAGACTAAGTAAGTAACCATGAACTATAGGAATGCCCAAACAAACCAATAGACCAAGGGGTCACATTGCAAGACCTATTATATAAAGAGTCTCATACCAATTTGTACAATAGGTGTTAAGGGTTATATGATGATGCTATGTCATGCAAGTTTGCTATAGTATGAACATGCAAGTACAACTCGCACACCCGACTCTGTGCACACATACCTTTAATTCCCTCTTTTTGGAGCCTAACCTCCCAGGATACCTCCGTTCTGGCAAATGGAGGCGGTGGGTTGGGCCTCGCCCACCTCTAAACTGGTATCAACACTACCAGTCAGATCTATCGTACGCCTCAACCCTAGTGCACTAAGCAAAGATCCTACATACTCTTGTTGGTTGTTGCACCGGACTTTATTTGGCCAAGTGCTAAATCACACTTGCCGAGTCAACGTATTGGTGTCAGTACGACAACTCTCCAATACTAAAGACCCACCACCTTATATCTTATGCACATGCAACATTAATGTATTTCCCACCAAGCCAAAGCTCCCCGAATGATCTGGTCCGTCACAAATATCTATCGAGCCAAAGCTCCCCGGACTAACCCATCCGCCACAAAACCATCCGAGCGATCGGCTCGCTGAGCTAACCTGCCCATCACCAAAACCACCGAGTCTACTACTCGTGAGAGCTAACCTAACTCCCACAATACCGGGGAGTGTGAGTGCAAGTGTAACCCTAGAGTATTTCTAATTACTCTTCCATTCTATTTATTCATATGGCTTAAGTTAACCTTGTACTGCCCAAGACATTCCCCGTGAAGGGCTCTCGAGGGTACAAGGAACTACGATGAGCTGAGGCCCAAAGCTCCCTTTCACAAGACACGTACTATTATTGGTTATTACCCAATTCCGGATCACTTTTAACATTATTCTAGATCTAACACTAGTGTATTTTGACTCTCTCTCTCTCTCCACAGGAAAGACGATCTTTTGTCGATCTCGAGCACCTCTTAACACTAGTCAACCCATCACTCTCCTCATCATGACTTCTAATGAAGCTCTCTTTTTCTTTTTCACTATACCAAGATCATTAAACTAATAACCCCATCTCTCTATGTCCATCCCACATATTATCACAAATTCCATAGTTTTACTAAATGTAGACCAACCTAAGCTATATGATGTACATGATAGGAGGTACTCCAAATTTTCATCCAAATGCCCTAACATAATTATTGAGGGTCTATCATGACATATATAGCCTAAATCCAGAAACTTCTAATTTTCCTAATTAATTTGGCATTTATTAAATTTTCCCAAAAGTTAGGCCATGGATAATTTTGAACATGAAGTACTGGTTTCCTTAAGTTATGGCCACCCAAAAATTATGAACAGTGTATGATAGCAACATATCAGTAAATCCCAAACTTCACAGATTTTATAAATGTAATAACCTCTAAATAATTAACTCAATTTAATTCAAATAATCTTAGCTAATGAAATGAGTACCATAAATCATAGTCCAAAAATTACATAAAAATTACCCCAGCTTTATAATGATCATAAAACACTACTGACTTTGTTTCAAGCAATTTCAAGGTCAGTAGGCTATATAGAAAAATATTTCAAGTAAATCCATAAAAGTGCATTTTGTGAAGAAACATTCTTATAAATTCATTCAAACTACTTGCAACAAATTCCTAAGCCTCAATATGCCCAAAAAGGCTTCCTGGACAAGTAATATAATTTTCCAACAAGTTACGATATTTATTACCTATTTATCAAAATATGGTGCACTAATTCACTTAACAAATGAAGTACCATGAAAATATGTCCAATCACTCATAATACTTTACCAGAGCACTTAAGTAATATTTGATTAATTTTTCCAGAATTTCAATCATTCTAAGATAATAAAACCCTAGTTACTTCAATTTAATCAAAAAGGACAAGATGGAGATTAAACCAATAAGTTTGGGTTTCTGATTTCTAAACATCCTAAAATAAATCTCAGAGGTTAATAACACTATAAATTTACTCCTACCAAAGTTCCATGAAGACCCAAGGTCATTTGAACCCTAAATTATTCTATAAAGTGTAAGGCCTAGATTATTTCCAAGGGACTTAAGTGGGGTGCATGTGTCAAAATAAAATTAAATTCCTCCCTAGGGCATACAATCACCCTAAGAACACATGTGCTAAACACCAAGTCTATACAAGTACATATCACCCTATGTCCTTCACAACCCCCAAAGTTCAACCCTAGGGTTTGAACTAGGGTACTAGTGCAAAATGCACCCCCAATCCACCTCCAACTCCATGAGAGCGTATTTTAATTGACCATGAAGCTCTGGCACAAGTACCAACGCCTTTGGGTGAGAATTGGCCCCTCTATATCCCAAACACTATTTGCCCTAAATTACCCTTAAGGGACCGAACTGTGGTTACACCATTACCTATGCAAATCAACACCAAATGGGTTGTAATTTTTATCAGAGTCATAATATTACCCTAAAAGACATTCAACAAAATTTTGGTGGGTTTAGAGGTATTAGACCTCTGAAATAATTCTTACATGGTTTACTAAATTTCTAAAAAAACTTTAAGAAATTTTTTTCCAAAAATTTCCATTTTTGGTTATGTTCTTGGTATAGGGAATAGTGACCCCCATGCAAAATTTCAAGTTATTTGGATGGTTGGAATGATGGGGGCACTCAACATAATCTCTGATGTAGCCTAGGTATAGATCTCAAAAAATGAGTGTTGTGGTCTAACCTGAACTCCAAATTGGTTCCAACCAATTTTAAAATAAATTAGACCCATAGGGCTACAATTTTAATGTTGACCATTTTCTCGGAAACAACACCTAGGTATTTTTAAAATTTAATTAAAGACACTACACATTGTGTGACAGAATAATATAATAGCTATAGTTTGATTTTATTTAATCACGCACGAATCTTGGCGCAAGATCGGACGGCGCTGCTCATCTTCCACCTCCAACCAACACAGTCGTGATTAGCTTGACCTGGAACACTTTCCAGCCCCAATTCACGGCCATCCGGCCACCTCCCCGGCCAACCACCGCCACCACCACCTCCGTCGAGGTGAGAGCTATCGGTCGGTGGTGGTTTGGCCGCCGGAGACGGTTGTTTCCGGCGAACCCGACACCCACATTTTTTTGGAAAAACCAGTGAAAATCTTCCCCCGAGCGAGCTCAATTGACCTCGACTCATTCCCCTAACGGTTCCTAAGATCTAACCCATGGAAGAGTAGTAGAGGAGGACCTGAGTTGCGGCCTGAGAGAGGGTGGTTTGCCTCCTTGCCATTTTCGGCCGCCGGCTTGAGCTCCTCTGCAACCTCCATATCAAACTTCACAAAATCAAGATAAGAATGGGGGAAACGCTGACTCTTGTCCTGGTGAAGGTTCTTAAAGGAGGAATTGGGGAGAGGGGGAGTGTAACCCCCAATTTTTGAAATCCCCATTAATGGCCATGAAGGCCATTTTTTGTTTCTTCTAAATTGTGGGGGCTGAGCCACCCCAAGGGTCAGCCAACACCAGGAAACTCCTCCCCTGCCTCCTAGGAGTAAAAGCCCCATCAAAGTGGGGGGGGGGGGTTATGGAACCTCTATGGCCATGATGGCCATTAAGCCCCCACTTTCGCTCTCCTCCAAATTGGGGTAACTTCCTCCCTCTCTCTCTCCTAGTCATCAATCTCTGGATTTGGTGGGCCCAAAATGTGACTCTCCACCTCCTAGACAAATGGACCACACTAATTGGGCTTAGCCCACATGAATTGGGCTAGGTTAACCCAAATTGACCACTTTGACCCATGAGTTCACTTCGGTCAATTTGACCTTTGGGTCGACCCCAAGGAGTGACTAGTGACCCATTAGCCTCCCTTAAGATCTAGGAAGGTCTATGTATGGTCAATTGGACATCTTGGTGGTCAAATGCCCTTAGTTAGGGCACTTTGACTAAAATAGGGTTAGGGTTGACTCTGACAAAATTGGCCACTTGGGTGGCTTAGGCATGGGGCTTTTGGGTCCATTGGGTCCCCCATGATGTCATGAGACTATGAGTGAGGTCAATTTGACACTTCGGTGATTAATTGACCCAATTTGGGCTAAGTTGACTCCCTTAGGCTTAATGCTGACTTTGGTCACCTTGGTCTTTTATGTTTACTTCAATGGGACCCTATGGTTCTGATGGACCCTCCAAAGGCTTAGTGATATTGTGGTAGGGTCATGATGTCATGGTGAGGCCCTATGATCATCCTAATGCTAGTAATTGGAATTCTACTATTTGCAGGCCAAGGTGGCTCACACACTAATTCCCAGGTTCACCCCAAACTTTTGAGACTACCCAGGGTTTTGTTATGACCCAGTCATGATAAAACCATCCTAGGGGTCTATAAATCTGAGTGATGTTACAAATCCCAATACATAAAAATAAAAATTTCGTCATCGAAATTCAAATTAGGCCTACGAGGTTTCAAGTGTGAGAAGTAAAATGTAACATCCTGAGAGGTTAAAAGGAATACATGATGTGAAAAGTTCCGGGTACCATTGCTACATCAAGTCCTGTGGCTCCACGTGTGCTCATCTTGTCCATGATTCCTCCACAAGACCTTGACCAACAGAACATTCTTGCATCATAAGACCCGCATCCCAGTATCGTCTATCCGGATTTGCACCTGGTGCACCGATCGTTCAGAAGCTATAGGCCCATCTATAGTCGTAATCTGTTGCTCCGGCCAAAGTAGAGATCTCCTGAGGGAGGAGGCATGGAAGACATCATGCAAACCGACTAGCTCTATCGA
Organism: Platanthera guangdongensis; assembly: GCA_039583875.1. Lineage (NCBI taxonomy): Eukaryota > Viridiplantae > Streptophyta > Magnoliopsida > Asparagales > Orchidaceae > Platanthera > Platanthera guangdongensis. The sequence goes on along the minus strand of CM077159.1, from coordinate 54,700,027 downwards.
CAGCTCTAGTCTGTAAGCCAGGGGGACAATCCGCTCCAGGATCCTGTAAGGCCCCATGTATCTCATACTGAGCTTCTTCCGACCACGCACCCGCGATACTCCATGCATCGGTCGTATCTTCAGAAACACCCGGTCTCCTACCTGAAACTCTACCTGACGATGCCAAACATCGTAATACTTGGCCTGCCTCCTCTGGGCCTCCAACATCCTGTCTCAAATCAACCGCACCTAAGCATTCGTATCCTCGACAAACTACGTGCAAGAGCCTTCAGATCCTCATCATGGATCCAAGACAAAGGATTCCTGCATCTCCGCCCATATAAAGCCTCATAATGGGCCATGCCGATGCTGGACTAGTGGCCGTTGTTGTATGAGAATTCGATCAATGGTAGCTGCCTCTCGCATGGCTCTCCGCGGTATAGTATGCAAAGACCCAACAAATCCTCCAGTGTCCGATTGGTCTGCTCTGTCTGTCCATCCATCTGAGGGTGGAAGGCGGTACTGGATGTCAACCGGGTCCCCAAATTAGCCTGGACCGACCTCCACTCTATGTACATAAATTGTCCATCACGATCGGACACTATCGTCCTCGACACTCCATGGTATCGGACAAACTGCTCCACAAATTTCCGCACCAAGTCACCCACTGAAGCGTCCCTCCTAATCAGCTGAAACTTGGCCAGCTTCGTTAAATGATCGACGATCACCCATATCGAGTCGTTCCCCGCATGTGACCGAGGAAGACCATGTATGAAATCCATGGTGATATCCTCAAACTTCCACTGTGGCATCGGGAGTGGCTGCAATAATCCGGCTGGGCTCTTACACTCTGCCTTCGCTAACTGACAGGCCTCTCAATGGGTCACGAAGTATGTGATATCCCTCTTCATACCCCGCCAGTGCATCGTCCTATTCAGGTCAGCCGTCATCTTGGTGATGCCCAGGTACACCGAGTACCTGCTGTAGTGAGCCTCGGTCATAATGTTCTCCCGAATCCTGCCCCCAACCGATATGTACACCCGTCCTCTAAAACATATCAATACATTTATCTCTGTATATTCCTCGGCCGTGCCTGCCTTCAAGGCCCGGAATAGTGGCTCTAGCTTGTCATCCCTCCTCTGGTAAGTCCTGATACGATCTCGAATATCATCGGTAGTGCTCATCGTGGCCAGATACTCCGCATAAATCTCCGAGTCGTCCGAGGACACCAAGTTAATCTGCATATCCTCCATCATCCGTACCAACTCCATAGCCATCAACTGGGACTCTGCTCCTGAAGTGGTATCCCTCCGGCTCGGTGCGTCCGCCACCACATTCGCCTTCCTTGGGAGATAGTGCATCGTATACTTGTAATCCGATAGAAATTCCACCCATCGCCTCTGGCGGACATTCAACTCCTTCCGCGTAACAACATATTTTAGATTCTTGTGATCCGAAAATATGCCGCAGTGCACACCATAAAAGGTAATGCCGCCAAATTTTCATAGCGAACACCACTGCTCCCATCTCCAATTCATGCATAGGGTGGTTCTGCTCGTGCTTCTTTAGCTGGTGGGAGGCGTATGCAATCGCATGTCCATACCGCATCAGTACAACGCCCATCCCCCGAAACAACGCATCAGTGTACACTTGGAAGCCCTCCTTCCTAGATGGAAGTGTGAGGATAGGGGCCGAAGTAAGCCGACCCTTCAACTCCTAGAAGGCAGGCTCACACTGTGGCGTCCAAACCAATGGAGTGTCTTTCTTCGTCAAAGAAGTGAGTGGAAGGTTTATGTGAAAGAATCATTGCACAAAATTCTGATAGTACTCAACCAATCCTAGAAAACTTCGGACATCCATGGCCATCTTCAACTGAGGCCAGTCTCACACTGCCTGAATCTTCACGGGATCCACCTCCAATCATGCTCCACCGGTGATGTGGCCTAAAAAGGCCACCTCTGTCAGCCAAAATTGGCATTTACTGAACTTGGCATACAACTGATGCTCCCTAAGCTTCTCTAGAGTCAAGGCCAGATGTTGTTCATGCTATTCCTTCATCCTCGAATAAATGAGGATGTCATCTATGAACACAATGACAAATCTGACGAGGTACGGCTCGAACACCCGGTTCATCAAGCTCATGAAAGCTGATGGTGCGTTCGTGAGCCCAAAGGGCATCACGATAAACTCATGCATGCCATATCTGCTGCTAAACGCCATCTTCGGGATGTCTTCTTCCTGAATCTGTAATTGATTGTTCCCCAACCTCAAATCCATCTTTGAGAACCAATGTTCTCCCACTAGCTGATCAAATAACTCATCAATCCGTGGCACTGGATATGTTTCCCGGACTGACAACCAGTTTAGTGCACGATAGTTGATGCACAACCTGAGGGTCTCATCCTTTTTCTTCACAAACAAGACCAGAGCTCCCCAAGGCGAGGAGCTTGGCCTAACGAATCCAGCCTACACCAACTCCTTCAACTAACTCCTAAACTCCACCAACTCCTTTGGAGCCATCCGATAGGGAGCCTTAGACACCAGCTTAGCTCCCGACACCAACTGAATCTGGAATTCCTTCTCGCGGTGGGCAGGCAATCCAGGTAGCTTCTCTGGGAACACATCCGTAAAGTCCCGCACCACCCATATATTGGCAACCATCGTCTTGACCTCGACCATCTCGAAGAACACCATAATGACCTCATCTCTGAGAAATTTGACTCACACCTAGTTAAAAGTAGACAATTACATGTGATCCCCCCCATGCGAGCACACCACAGCTTCCGCTGCTTAATTTGTCCCCAAACTAAACTCGAGCGGGGGTGACCAAGGGTTAGTGGACTTCTACTTTTCCGATCGAGATTTCCCTTTGATACTAGTTTGTAAGAACCATTTTTTTGCAAAACCAACCGGGTCTTATGCCCAGAACAGCCGCTTTGCGGTGACACCAAAACACCTGGGAAGGTCATAACTACAAAACGCCGATACTGCCGGCCATACAGATTGCAGAAGAGTAGAATAAATATAAGAGTAATGAAAACTCAGATATTGGTCCACAGAATCACATGAATATAATATAATTCTCTACAAAGGGAGTGTCCACATAAATGATAAAACAAAGTACTAAAGAGGGCCCCTGCCAGATATGTAACGTCCCTTAGGTCGTCCGTTGGCCGCAACCCACTATGCCTCCATTAGATCGTTATCGGGCTGCAGCCCAAGCACCCTAACCCCTCTCCCTCCACAGGCGGGGTGTTGGTGGCCACAACCTCCTTTTGATGAGTGAAATTCTCCCGTTAAGCGGACAACACGGGGACTTCCCAGGAGGTCAACCATCCCAGGACTTCTCCAGCCCGAGCACGCTTAACTATAGAGTTCTTTCAACTCTCATCACCAATTGAGCTGCAGCTCAATTGGTGATGAGAGTTGAAAGAAATCCATAGTTAAGCGTGCTCGGGCTGGAGAAGTCCTGGGATGGGTGACCTCCAGGGAAGTCCCCGTGCTATCTGCTTAACGGGATGGATGTATGGATGTATGGATGTATGTATGGATGTTGCTTATGGATGCATGGATGCTTTGAGTAAGCTCCTGGTTGTGATGAAAGGTCAATTGGTAGCATGCTTGGGGAGCGCGAGATAAACCCGGCCTGCTACACCACTAAGGTGGTTTTATCTAGATAGATGAGGGGTCGATTGGTGGCAACTCCTAGGAAGCCGAGTTAAACCCGGCTTGCTATACCACAAGGGTGAGTCGATCAGGAATAGGTTGAGGGGTCAATTGGTGGTAATACCTAGGTAGCATCGATAAACCCGACTTGCTACACCACTAAGTTCGGTCGATCTGCTCTGGTTAGGTTTGTGGATGCTGTGAGGTAGTACCTCTGAGTGGTATGGACGGAATGTCGCCAGCCCGCGGGATTGGTTGACTAGGATTGAACCGTCCAACCAACAAGTGAAGAACCTCTGATCGGCGGTGTACGACTGGGACATCCGGTATACCAATAAGGTGCCCTGAGTGCACGGAGCGTCTGGTGGATACCAGCGTTTGTGATGTGGTTGTGAATTGTAGATTGATAGCTTGTGATGGCAATGCATATAGGGTAGGAACCACTGCCCCGGGTAAGGGGTAGGGTCGATATAATTGGTCAGCTAATGTTGACCGTTACTTTTTTTACCCCTCTTTGGTGGATATCTAATTACAGGTGTTGATGATTGAATTGATTTGAGCGGAATGGAGGCTTACTGCTAAAGGCCCTTGAAGGCTGTGCGAAGCTTGTTTGGATTTCATGTGTGGCCGACCTGCGTGTCAATGTATGAAATTGTACGTGTGTGTAAAAGTGCAACTTGTAAGGCCTTAAGGCCCTGTGTGTGTGTGTTGTATATATTCCTGGTTTTGATATATAAATGTGGAGTTTATATATTAGTGGACATTCGTCGTACTGAGTTCATCTAACTTAAAATGCTTCGCTAGAATGTTTTGAGTTAGGGTAGGAGTAGATTTTGATTTCCACACGTAATTCCCCCGCTTGTCTGTGAAGTATGGCGTGGGGACCCGGCTGGACCCACCGTTATATTCCATGTGACGAGTGGAGGTGTTACAAAGTGGTATCAGAGCCAGGTTGAGATTGTTTGGGAGGGAAGAACATAATTGAACTCACGAATATCCACTAGGAATGTGCATCAATGTATATTTGTCATTATGAACTGCATGATTCATGCTGTTTTGTACATTAATTGATAGGTGGCGAGGAGTGGTGCTGGGCAAGGCCTGTCGGGGTGCCAGTACGGCCTGATGCAAGACAGGAGCACGCTGAAGTTATGGTGGTCAAGCAAGCAAGGGATGAGTCATTGAAAAGATTTATGGAATTTCTTCCACCTACGTTTGGTGGGGCGATTTCCCCAACACAGGCGGAAGATTGGCTTGCTAAAGTGAAGAGGATCCTGACTGCAATCAGGATGGCGGAGGAGCAGAAAGTGACCTTAGCCACTTTTCTGCTAGAAGGAGATGCGAGATTATGGTGGGATGACATGGAAGTGCATCACTTGGCAGGTCGCGGATTAGAGGAAGTCTCAATTGATGAGTTCTCCTGATTGTTTCTCGCCAAGTATTTGCCAGTGTCGCAACAGATTGCGATGGAGATCGAGTTTCAATGTTTGGTGCAGGGTGAGACTGATATTGATACGTACCTGCATGAGTTTACCAGACTTGGGCGATATACGGGGCCTACCTTTGCAGAGAAAGCGAGAAAGACGAATCGTTTTTATGAGGGACTGCGAGATGAGTTGAGATTGGTACTCCCGAGTTCAGTGAACTAAGGCTTCCAAGCATTGGTAGATACAGCCCGTGCGTTGGAGAAGGATTTGAAGCGGGTAGAAGAAAGGTTCAGGCCTGCGGAATCAACTCCATCGACTGTCTCTTCAGGGGAAACTTATGGTCAGGGACGTGCGGATACACGAACATGTTATAATTGCGGGAAGCAAGGACATATTGATAAATTTTGTTGGAATGCCCCTTCAGGGAGCGAGAAAAAGATAGGTTCTTCATATGAAGAAAAGGGTAAAGTAGTGGCCGAGTCATCTGCATCCTGGACGTAACCTCGACTGCATAATTTGGAAGTCCTAGAGCAGCAAAGTTCAATTGGGAAATTCAGCCTCGAGTGTTTAATTTGATGCCTCGAGTGTTTAATCAGGCGGCTGAGCGGAAGGAAACATAGAAAAGTGACACGTATTATTTGATGATGTGCTTACTGGTGTATCTAAAGCACAAATAAGGAGATGGTTGTGTACATAGATGTTATATGTTATGTAAATATCGGTGCACATTTGGTGTTATGTATGTGATCGATCAATCATGGTCGCTATATATATGATTTGTTTTGTTGGATCTATCGCATTCGATAAAATTGTGGATGGATGTGCACCTGAGAAGATATGTGCGTGTGTATGTGCTGCATGTGTTGTTTGGTTTGTGTGATTCCTTGGGTACGACCTCTGAGCTTTAACCCGGCTCGCCTTATTTGAGTGCGTGGGTGTGTATGGTGCAACGTGAGTGGTTATGTTGCTGGTGGTCGCTGAGGCAAATTTTGGGGAAGAAATTTTTTTGAAGGAGGGGAGGGTTGTTGTAACACCCCCATCCGTCGCATGGCATATAACAAAAGGTCCAGCTGGAACCCGACGCCATATACCACAGACAGTCGGAAGGGTTACATAAGAATATACAAACTATCCAATTAAGACTACTCGTCCTACACAGAGCATTCTAGCAGAAGCTTTTAAAGTTGAAAGAACTCAAAACTTAAATCCAATAAACATGAATGTCCAGAACACACTACAAGAATGAAACACAAAATACACTGAAAGGGGGTACATGGCCTTATGGCCTTACAAATGTTCACTTAATAAAAATATGTCTTACATACATTGGCTCGCAAGCCGGCCACACATGATAAAAATAAAAACAACTATTCGCTTTGTCCTTCTAGGGCTAGCACAGCAACATGGGCTCCAACCCGCTATTTTGTAGTCGGCTCCGCCGCACCTGCAAGCACATTCCACCGCACGGTGGAAAATAAAGCAACGGTCAGCAAAAAGCCGACCAAATTATAACGACCCCGCCCCGAACTCGAGACGGCGGTGCTCTTTCCCTGCATATCATTAGCCCAATAAAATAATAAAGCGCAACTATACTACACCACAGGTGTAGGCTCGCACGGCCAAACGCCCTGTGCACTCAGGGCACATTAACGGTGAATCCTGACCAATTAGCGACTTCACCACCACCCCCACGATGGCAACAACATGTGAGCATTTAGCCTTTCTGACCACCGTCTAAGGCTCCCAACTATGTTAACGGCCAGTCCCCAGCTTCGGGTCTCTCGCACCGAACCACATAGCCTAGGTCCAATTCCACTTGCCCGTTTCTCACGCCGCATATACAATTTAAGTCCTACGTGCGGGCCAAGCTTCTCTCAGATCCCAAAGTTTTCCAAACAATCTCATAACCCAGTTATGATCAAGGCCGGTTCCCAGACCGCCAAGTTAGCAGAACACGTTTCCGCTCAGTTTTCCGGGTGCTCCTTGAAGCTAACCTCCAAGGATCCATGCTGCAATCTACCGCGTAGAAACCCGAAAAACCCAAAGCACGGAGTCTTCTCCAGCAAAACATAACAAATGCAACATCACCGATCCAGAAAATACACGTTGGGGTAGGCTTCACACACAATGCCTATGTCCGTACTTACGATTCCAGACTCTATATGCAACACAAGGGGGACTATTCACATCAACCCCAAGGAACACCACACACTCACCGCACACTCGTGGGAGCGGGATTCCCTATGCAAAAAGAAAGAGCTTCACATGCTCAAGTAGAGAATCGTTACCCTTGTTGTCCTCTTTGGCGCCATGGAAAAACTACACTGATGGAAATCTTCGCAACGAACGTTCCTCCACAGATCCGCTCTCAGATTTCGAAACAGTGCTCTGATACTCCGCCGGTTGCTGGAATCCCTTCCTTCTTCCTCCTCTTTCCAACTCCTTGAGAGAGAGAATGGTTGGAGAGAAATGAAGGATTAAGTCCCCTATTCCCGGCTTTAACAGAGCAGGAAACCATCTGGGCCATTGGGTCTTAATTAAAGAAAACGAACGGCTCAGATCCGTTCAAAAATCTCCAGACCTGGGCCGAACACGGCTTGGCACACGGCCGTGTCCCAGGCCGTGTGCCTCGCTCCAGGCACGATCGTCGAACGGAGGAAAGACACACGGGCAGAGCCACGCCCGTGTCTCACCGGAAACGCCCGTGTCGGGTTCCTCGACACGCCCGTGTTTGGGGGCGTGTCACGCATAACTGCCACGATAACGGACACGACCCAAAAGAACACGGGTAGGGACACGGGTAGGAACACGCTCGTGTCAAATGACATGCCCGTGTCACTTAGCAATGTTTCTAGTCGTGTCCTTCTCGGGATGAAAATGGCCAAAAACACCAGCCAGACACGACCTTGGACACGCCCGTGTCCTGCGCCGTGTACCCCTATATAGGCACCAAAAATCCCCTTTTTCACGACCGACTCAAATACAATTTTCGGGGCGTTACAAATCTCCCCCACTTAAGGAATTTTGTCCCGAAATTAAGTAAAGGTACACAAATCTAAATAATACCTGAGTGGAATAACTCGGGGTATTCCACCAACATAGCTTGCTCTCGCTCCCAAGAAAGCTCCTCACGTCCGCAATTATCCCATCGGACTTTAACCATACGGATATCCTTGTTGCGGAGTCACTTGACTTCAACATCTTCAATACGTACTGGCTTGACCCTTCTGGTCAACTCATAATCAACTGGTACTTGATTATCCGCAATGATCTGCGAAGGCTCTTACACTGCCTTACGCAATACCGATACGTGGAACACGTCATGCATCCCACTCAATTTCGCCGACAGCTTCAATCTAAACGCCGCCTCGCCAACACGCTCCAGGATTTCAAATGGTCCAAGGTATCTCGGACTCAACTCTTCAAGCGTCGAACCCGCGATACACCCTTGAACGGCTTGATTTTTATATACACCATGTCGCCAACATTGAACTCCATGTTCCTATGCTTGGCTTTATAGTACTTTGACTGTCTATCCTGAGCGATCTTCAACCTTTCCTGAATTGTACGCACCATTGAAGTGGTGTCTTGCACCGCTTGACATTTATATAACTTCGATTCGCCTGCCTCCAACCAAGACAACGGCGTATGACACTTCCTCCCGTACAAGGCCTCGAAAGGCACCATTACAATACTTGCCTGAAAGCTGTTGTTGAACGCAAACTCCACCATGTACAGGTGATCCTCCCAATGCTTTCCGAAATCTAGGACGCACATGTGAAGCATGTCCTCCATAGTCCTGTTGACCCTCTCAGTCTGACCATCCGTCTGTGGATGAAAGGCTGTGCTGAATCTCAGCTTAGTTCCTAACATACTATGCACCAGCCTCCAATCCTTCGACGTAAAGCATCCATCTCGGTCACTAACAATACTGCGGGGCACACCATGCAATCGTACAATGTTCTCCACGTAGAGTTTGGCTAACCTTTCCACCGGATCTTCCTTCCTGTTCGGAATAAAGTGTGACACCTTTGTCAACCTATCTACGACCACCCAAATGGCGTCGTTTCCCTTTTGTGACTTCGACAAACCATGCACAAAATCCATAGATATGTCATCGAATTTCCATTCTGGGATAGGTAGGGGCTTCAAGAAACCTCCGGGCTTCTAGCATTCCGCCTTCACCAATGCACAAGTTCGACTCTTGGCCACATATAGTGCTACATCCTTCTTCAAACCCGGCCACCAGAATAATTTCTTCATGTCCCTATACATTTTCGTGCTTCCCGGGTGGATTGAGTACTTGGTATGATGATCCTCATACATTAATTCCTCCCGAAGATTATCCGCACTAGGAATGCATAGGCGACCGTCCTTCCTCAGCAAACCATCTTCAACAACAAACTAGGAATTTGACCCATCCAAAGATTCATCCAAGATCTGCTTCATGCTGTTATCCTGAACCAAAGCCCGTCGAACTCTATCCACTAGGTCACACTGCACCTCTGTCCAAAACAGTTTCGCCTCAGCACTAGATTGCTTGTCGACACAAGATATCTCCAAAGTCTCCAACTCATGGACCAATCTCTCATCATGTACCGATAACCAGTTGGCCTGTGCGGGAATCTTACGACTCAACGCATCTACCACTGCATTTCCCTTCCCAGGCACATAATGTATCTTGAAGGTGTAGTCCCCTAAGAACTCCATCCACCTCCGCTGCCTCATATTCAGATCCTTTTGGTCCAACAGGTACTTCAAGCTCTTATGATCGGTGTAAATATCGACCTTCACACCGTACAGGTAGTGCCTCCAAAGCTTTAGAGCAAATATCACGGCCGCTAACTCTAAGTCGTGGACCGGATAATTCCTCTCATGAACCTTCAGTTGTCGTGAACCATAGGCTATCACTCTCCCTTGCTGTAACAGAACACAGCCCAAACCACTACCCGAAGCATCACTATAGATCTCGAACCCTTCGGTTCCACTTGGCAAACATAAAATAGGCGTCGTGGTCAACCGCCTCTTCAACTCTTCAAAAGCTTGTTTGCACTCCAGCGACCACACAAACTTTTGATCCTTCCTTGTCAACATCATGAGTGGAAGTGTTATCCGTGAAAAGTTCTCTACGAAGCGCCTATAGTAGTCGATAAGCCCCAGAAAGCTCCGGACTTCCGCCACCGTAGTCAAAGTAGGCCACTCCCGCATTGCCACTATCTTCGTCGGATCCACAGCTATCCCTTCTCCACTAACAACATGACCAAGGAACGCTATCGAGGATAACCAGAATTCACACTTGGAGAACTTAGCATACAACTGATTCCTTCTCAACGTCTCCAACACCATGTGTAGATGATTGTAGTGATCCTCCTCGCACTGCGAATACACCAGGATATCATCGATAAATACTATCACGAAACGATCCAGGTACTCTCTGAATGTCCTGTTCATCAGATCCATAAACACGGATGGCGCATTAGTCAAACCAAACGGCATGACCGTGAACTCGTAATGCCCAAACTGCGTACTGAATGCTGTCTTTGGGATGTCGCTCTCCCTTATCCTCAATTGGTAGTAACCAGACTTCAGATCTAACTTCGAATATACCGTTGACCCAACCAATTGATCAAATAGATTGTCAATTCGGGGAATCAAATACTTATTCTTTTCCGTAAGCTTATTCAATTCCCGGTAGTCGATACAAAGCCGCAAGCTCCCATCTTTCTTCTTAACAAAGAGAACTGGTGCGCTCCAAGGCGACGAACTTGGACGCACATAACGTTGCTCTAGCAACTCTTGCAGTTGCACCTTCGACTCTGCCATCTCTCTTGGCGCTATCCGATATGGAGAGCGTGACACCGGTTTGGCACCCGGTACCAGCTCAATGGTAAAATCAATCTCCCGCTGAGGAGGGGCTCCTGGGAGATCATCTGGGAACACATCGGGATACTCGGACACAACTGGTATACTGTCCAAACTAGGCTTAGATGTCGAAGTCTGCACTAGAGTGACAAATAGCTCTGCCCCAGACCGAACTGCCTTGATCATCTGAATGGCCGACATCAAAATCTTACCCGACCCTTTCATGCCCGCAAAAGTAGTCACCCGATCGGTGTTCAAACCCAACTTAACTTCCTTATGGTTGTAATCAATGCATGCACCCTGCTCCAAGAGCCAATCCATACCGAATATTATGTCGTACTCTACTAACGGTAGAACCAACGCCCGCAAATCAAACTCCCGGTCTCCAATCCGAATCTTCACAACGCAGACCCTATCCGCGCGCATTGAGCACCCGTTGGGCAACAACACATCCAACTTGTCTTTTGCCATCGAGGACGGAACCCCGATGCGCGATATGAATTTTTCGGACAAGAAGGAATGCGATGCTCCCGTATCAAACGGGGCTCTCGCCGGAAACTCCAAGATCAACACAAAGCCAAGAACCAACAAAAGTAAGCTAACAAATACAAAGGTAACAACTATAAAAGTTAAAACACTGCAATTTAACTCATACATGTCACCACTTCTGCCTGCTTTATGGCCTCTTGTAGACCAAGGTTGTAGACTCTAGGCTGGGCTGGAGCATGGTGGGATGCGGTTGAATCCACCGCCTTCCATTTCTCCTCATAAGTCGCTCCAGGCTTCCTCTCGGACTTTGAACGTCCGCTCCAACACTCACGTGCAAAATGCCCTGTCTTCCCGCAGTTGTAGCAAGCTTTTGGGACTCGACTTGTAGTTGCCCACGATGCACCAGCCGAAGGGGCTGAGTTCGAAGTCTTCTGCTTCTTGTTCCACCTGCGGAAACCTGACTTGGCATTGATCACCTTGAACTCAGACTTCTTTTCTCATGGGTCCTTCTTCTCTTGAACTTTCTTAACGACCTTCTCCAACAAACGGGCCGAATTGACCAAGGCTAGGAAGCCTTGCGCCTTAGGCCCAGCAAGTAATAACTGTAGGTCACCGCGTAGACCCTCATAAAACCGGTTTGGTCTTCCGTTCTTCTTCCATAAACGTAACACCAGCATAACGACCCAACTGTGTGAACTCATGCAGATACTCGTCCACGCTTCTGGCTCCCTGAGTCAGCCCAAGGTACTGATTCTCCATCTCCAACTTCTGAGGAGAGGGTACAAATCTGGCTAGGAACAACCTCAAAAAATCCTCCATAGGCACATCAGCAAGCTGCCTACCCACTAAGAGATGAAACTCCAACTCATCCCACCATAGCCTCGCTTCACCCACCAAAAGAAAAGTCGCTATGGTGGTCTTCTGCCACTCCTCAGTTATTGTGGCTGTCAAGACCCTCTTTATTGAAGAGAGTCAGTCCTCAGCTTGAGCTGGCGTTCCAACCCCATCAAACCTCGGAGGATTAAAGCCCATTACATGCTTAAGCTGCTTCTCCGTAGCTCTCCTAGGCTCTTCCAGATCGAATGTTATGTGCTCCACCACTCTCGGCTCTGCCTCCTTAACCGGTTGTTACTCATTCGCAGGAGGTGCGCGATGCATTTGCCCTGCAGGTTGGGCATTTATCATTGCAAATTCTGCTTCAGCCACCATCCTGATGGTTTCCGCTGAAGGGGGTGTTATAGGCACGTCCCTTGGTGCACTACTTTCCGCCGATTACGGACGCTCTGACTGACCAGCACTGCTCCTAGCTGCCTATAGTAGCAAAGACACACGATTAGACGACAAACAAATTGCTAAAAGCAATCATTGGAATACTCAGATTCCACAAAACAAGTGTATTTTGCATTCCTAAGTGGACATTCATGGGTTCTTTTTGATGTTATAACGATGACGCACGCATGTGCTCACCACCCCTTAAAATAATTCGCCCACGAATTCATTTAAGTCTGACCGTAACCAGAAGTCTGATACCAAATTGTAACACCCCCTTCCGTCGCATGGCATATAACAGAAGGTTCAGCTGGAACCCGACGCCATATACCAGAGACAGTCGGAAGGGTTACTGAGAGTCCACCTAGTGTCAACTATCTTCACCTATGGGGGGGGGAATAGGTGACGTGCAGCGTTTTTGCGGAATTTACGAATGTACCTGCACAATAAAGATAGACAGCACAGCACACAGAATACACAGGCAATTTATAGTGGTTCCCCGACTTGGGTACATCCACTTTGCCCCTTCGACCTATCTCCCAACAAGGGATGACTCGGTCACTTCTCCAACAGGATTGAAATCCAATCCTTGCACTATCGGAAGGAACCCTTCCACACGTAGGAGTCAACACTCCCACAAACCGGGTTGCACCCAACCCTTACAACACGGAACAAATGTTCCTTTACAACAAAAGTAAAATTAGAATGTACACGAGATACAAACTTCTTTTGGAGACTAAGATGTCCCTCTTTGTTGACGACGTGTTCTTGACGTCCACAAGGAGTCCACAACCTTAGATCTCTCTTGGAGAGGATCTCCCCGGAACCGGCGGCGGCAAGATGGGCGGCGGCAAGGTTCACGGGATCGGCGGCGACGACAATGTGCGGCTGCACTTATTTAGAGATCCAAACTTCGTAGCGAAGCTAGCTAGGTCTACCAACGGTCACACTAGGATCAATCGTCTCGATCAATTCGGATGGGGAACACTTTCCCGATCTATAAATCGAGAGACAAGAGATCTCCGGTTAGACTCGTGAGACGCTGAGCTTGGCTAGGCTTCTGTCGCAGGAGGATCTGGGCAAAACAACGATCAACCGGCGAACAACTTGTCGCAAGCGGCGGCGGCGGCGACGGAGCGGAAGCGGCGATTTAGGTCACGTTGCGGTTCGCGTATTTCGTTTGTTGTTCGCTGCTCAACTGTTCAAAAATACCCATGTATTTATACACTGTAGACACTCAAAATATGACCGTTGTGGGTCCCACAAGAAGAAACCCGAAAACCGGTTCAAACTAGTCCAGCGGCAGAATTCGGTCCAGCAGCATCCCGAGAAATCGCCAAGTAAAATTCGTCGAGAATCATTGGTGATTCTCGACGAATCGACGAGAATCAGTTAATGATTCTCGACGATTCGTCGAGAATCACTCGTGATTCTCGACGATTCACTTGTTGATTCTCAACGAATATAACTTGGTTTTCATGATCTGCTCAACGATGGGTTCGGCGAGAATCATTAGTGATTCTCGCCGAATCTTACTTGGCACCGTTTTGAGGTGGTCGGAAAGAGTCGGCGAGAATCACTAATGATTCTCGACGATTCGGCGAGAATCACTTGGTGATTCTCGTCGAATTTTACTTAGACGAAAATTCGTCTTTCCACCCAAGAGCTGCTGCTTGACCCATCCTTGCTCCTTGTCTTCTCTTGCATAAACACGGCCCTGTACTTGAAAGTAAGTGCACTCCAATAGAGAGAGTACACGTAGGCCAACACACTGATCTGCTCAACGAGGGATTACGTCGTGCAGACCCTTGTATATTGACCTACTGCACCCTGACATTGGTGTGCACTTAGCGTGGAAGAACTGCAAGCACAACTTAAGAAGTTTCATCAAATACATTGTGAATTCATCTTAGCTTGACAGGTGGCTTCCTCAAATCCAGGTGATTGTGGATACAATACCCAACAATCTCCCCCTATTTGACAAAGCCAAAACCCTACTAGCTAAGATGAATAACACCAATCAAATAATAAAAACAGCATTCAGAAGTTAAACATGCAGCACAAGAGAATATAAGCAGCCAGATCAGGACTTGAGTCATTCACAAATTCAAATATATATACCAATATATATATATACACATATAATCTCAGAATTGTTCATATAATAACAATAAGCATTAAATGTTCTTAAGAGAAAATGACAAGCGATAGATTGTTGACTATTTTTCCTTAGCTAAGTCATCCTTGAGTTTTTGCGCCAAGTACTTCTTCCTTTGCCTCTCCATATACTCTTTAGGCTTCGGATAATATCTAGGAGGAGGAACTTTATCTGCATCCGTGTTGTTTCTGAAGAAGATGTTTCGTTTCGCTTCATACGTCTTGTGCATTTCCCACTCATACTGGCTATATACTTCGTTTCAATTGAGTTCTCCTTTTTCTTGTAGCCAGAAGGTGTCCAAGATGATGTTCTTTGAAACTGGACTCCACTTTTCGTTTCGTACTTCCCCCTCACTCATTCTGATTCTCTTCTCAGCTAGTGTCTCCTTGGATGTCCCTTCTTGAGCTTGTCTCTTGCCCCTGGCTTTTGCTAGGGCCTCTTGGTCAAACATGCTCCTCAGTTTAGCTTTGGAAATAGCCCTAGCATCAGCTTCACTTATGGGAACATCTGCAGCACTTGCACTTATTCCCTCAGCAGCCGTGGAAGTCTCAGGAGCATGAATACCCGCAGGATTTTCGGGCAAGGGGACGCCTAACGCCTGGTGGAGCATCCACCAGCTGCTGCCATAGACGTATTTGTTTGACTGTTCGAAGTTGTTTATCATGACTTCTCGGAGCTCAGCCATCTTAGCTATGTATTCCTTCTCCCCCTTTTTGGCTTCAACTGCGATAGAGTTTGCATAGGAGTGCAGTGAGTCATCAATATGCTTGGTAGTCCTGGAGAATTCATTGACCAAGGCCTGTTGATTGGCGTTGAGAGTTACCATATTACCGTCAAACTTTTGAATGTTGTTTGCTACAACATGAGCATTCTGATTCACTACCGCAAGAGTATCGGTGTTCTTTTTCAATCCGGCCATAAGAAGTGTGACAGCTTCGCCGGCCGCGGTATACTTCTCTTCAAATTTCTTGTCCATCACGTCAAGTTTATGATTGATCTCCACCATATTCTTGAGCATGAGATTTTCAGATGTCTTAATCCTTTTCAGCAGTTTATTCTGAGCTTTATCAAAGGAGGCTTTAAGTTCATTCACTATGCCCTGAATGACATTTACAGTGTGAGTGGCTAGCTCATCTCGTAATGGAAGAGCCGGAGGCACTTCTTGGTCTTGCTCTTCAGCGGACGCATCTGTAGAGCTGGATACAAGCACAGTCTCTAATGGGGGAATGCTGGCAGCATCTGTAGGTTCCTCGGACTCCCCCTCCACACGTGCACCAATGTTTTCAAGAACGATTTCAGGTGCGTGCTTGTTAGATGGAGGTTCAATGAGATCCGGAGCCTCCAATGCTTCATGTCCCTCATTCCCGTCTTCCTCTCCGTCATCATCCATGAAATCATCTTCATCAGCAGCCTCTTCCAACTCTTTGTAAGCAGTCACCTGTATAGTAGCTTCGGCTCCTTGATCGTTTCGGTTCAGGGCCTCCTCATGCTCCAGCACAGTTTCACTTTCTTCTTGGATTTCGGCCACAGCATCCCTGGCCACCTGGGAGATGTCAGATACTATATTAGCATGAGTGGGTAGAGTCTCCCCCTCAATTCCTGCAGTCAAAGCGTCAGGAATTTCACTGGGGACTGCTGCTGGAGATACTCCCTGTTGTTCTTCCACGGCAGTATGCCTAATACACCTCTCCCATCGGTCAAACACACTTGAGTCCATCTTCTTCAAGTAGTGTAAAGGAACACCTTTACTCATATCAAACTTGTCTCCATTTAGCTGATTTAGATACAGACTTATGATTCGGCCAAAGCTCGGAGAGCTCAAGGTGTCCTTAATCTTCTCGAACAGCAACGCCCCCCAGTTGAACCATTTACGGCAGACAATAGCCACCAGGATCTTGAACATATCCGCAGAGATATGGTCATGAGATCCTGGCTTGCAGATGAGTATCTTTCCAATTATGTCATACAGAAGCTTCCCTTCTTCATTCATATCCTTACGCTTGATCGACCGAGTTCCTCGTGGGAGGCCGCAGAATAAGAGAGTCCTGGTCTTGTCTTCATCCTCCAGATAGTCCTCGTGCTCCGAGCTGGAGAGCTGCAGGAAGCGGGTCAGCTTGCTGGCAGACATCTTGACCTTTGCCCCAGCCACCTTGCTTTTGATCAGAGAGTCGCCATTCTGGAGTCTTGCGGTAGCAAAGAACTCCAGCACCTCTTTGTCCATGATTTTGCACGGGTGCTCCAGGATGAATGATAGCCCAGCCTCTTCCAGCATCAGAATGATGTTTCTGAATTCGTCAGAGGCGTGAGAGAACCCAGTTCGAACTAGCTCGCAACCAATGACCAACCCAGCAGTTGTCCTTGGAGCCATTGCAGATCTATGGAGAGAAACCCTATTCTATGCTTAATCAAAAATCAAAAAGGAAGCGACACTAGCGATCAAGTCCAAGTAAGGGTGAGGGAGGGTTACCTAAAGGTGTAGACGGTGGGTTAGTGTGATGAAGACGAGGGACACCCGATGAGTGTATGCGGAGAAATTCCTGGAGGCAAGAATTGAAGCCGGAAGAGCGTCCAAGAGCAAGGTGAGCGTCCTGCGGGAAACTTGCGGTGAGAGGCGATGAAAGGGGAAGATGATTCGGGGAGATTCCAGCAGGATTCGATGGGAGACCTGCGATGGAGACCGGTTCGGCGAGAGTCTTGCGGGAGTCGGCGAGTTGCCCTTCCGGTGAGTTTCCCCTGCGGCGGTGAGTCTTGCAGGAGTCGGTGAGTTTCCCCTCGGCGAGTTTCCGGCGGAGAAGGAGAGAGTCCCCTGCGGAGAGAGTCGGCGAGATTCGGCGAGCTTCCGCGAGTCGGTGGGAATGGGAAGAGTCGGCGGTAGAAATCTTGTGGGATTTGGCGTGTTTCCTGCGAACTTCGGCGGGATTCGTAGAGTTTGCTCCTTCGGCGGGATTCTTATGGAAGGTGAAGGGTCGGCGGGATTCTAATATACATAAAGATGAGTTCGGCGGGAGACCACGTGAGATAAACGGGATTTAGAATGAATTTAACGGGTTTCCGGCTTTTCCATATATTTCTTGATGACAATCTTCGCTAGTTTTTAGTGAACAGATGGAAAATTCATTATTTCTTTCAGGGTTTCTGCAACGAGTGATGAATATCTTTTAAGTTTCCTCAAAGGCTAGTAAATACGCTTTGCATATGCTACAGGTCCTTTATTTAAATATATACATTTTCCATCATAAAATCAATTCCTAGTTCATGAAGGGAACACTAAAAGAAGAGGTTAGAGCAATAACCAGGATCCCTAAAAAAGCTGTTCAAGGCCAATGTAATAAGGACTTTTTCCTCCATGTTATTAGATGATTCAAGGATAACTAGAAAGTGATCAAGAAAACACTGACTTGCAATCACCCTCATACCAGTTGACATTCCTTAGATGTACTTACATACAAGTGAAGTATACGTATAAATATGTATATGTATATATATGTATATATATATATATATATATATATATATATATATATATATATATATATATATATATATAACTGTGGATACCCTATGACTCAAGTCCTGCAACTGAGCAAACGTACCTGGGATTATGAGAGTTATCATTTAGTCCCCCAAGTAAGACATATTAGGAGCTGGATGTGAAATAGCTCAATTAGATATCACATCTGTTATTCCAGACTCTTGTTCCAATTTATTCTTGAGCCACCTACTGTCTAGTTCCCATCATATTTAGGGGAACCTAGACTACCCTGCAAGAAAGAATTACTTTACCTTAGGAACCCAAATCATATTGGGTCCTAGGTTCCTGTTAGCATAAGCACTCGACTGCCTTCCTTCAGAAAACCTTCCAGGAAGACTACCTCTGTCCCGTGAAGGTGGATCAGCCCTTGCCTTTGGCACAGAGGGGTTGTGCCAACAGTCGATGGCAAAGTGTCCCACTTTGCCACAACACCAACACGGGTGAATGTTGTATCGTCGTTTCTGACCTGATCTAATGATTGAGGTTGTCACGGTCCCAGGTCTAAACGGGATAGGGCATGATCTCCTCACAAAATTTCCTCTTCCACCGTGACACGTGGAAGGGTGGAAGGAATGCACGTTGCAAGCGGCATGTGGCCGGGGAGGTGGTGCCTTCCTTTCAGGCATCCCCCTTCCTGAGGCCTCATGAAAACTTACACCATGACTTCTAACCTCCCTATCCTGTGTCCTCAGGTGGTGAGAAGTCTTCTATGAGCTGGGACATGCAGATTCGCACCGAGTTGGGGCAGTGGCAGTGAATACAAAGGTCTCAGAATGAGCCTTAGGTATTCTCTCATGGGTGGCCACGACGGCCCTTGCACTATGGGTGTCTCCACATGGGGACAGATCACCCTTGCAGTGACCACGACTATTCCTGTGGTCATACCTGAAGGCATGATGAGTTGCCTTCCTGCTTTAAGTGGGGGGTCGGAATACCGTTTCCCCATTTCTCCACGAATTGATAATCCGGGAGATCCACCCGTTTTCTTGCTTTCTCTTTATAGCATCAACCTTGGAAAAGTTTGATACTATTCTTTTCTCATTCTCTAGACTACTCTCTAGAGCTGAGATCTTAGAGTCCTTGACCTTGTTGGACGCCAATTGGAGAACCAACAAGATCTTCAGTCGAGCAATCTCTTGAGCTTGCTCCTCAGCAAGTAGGTTGCTTTCCTGAAGGGCTCTCTTCAGGGAATCAGAATTTTCTGGAGGAGAGCAGTTCCTGTCTTCAGAAAGTTCAAAAGATATGGGGCAGGATGAAGAAGTTACCTGCTCTTCTGTGTTATTGTCATTAGAGCCAGTGACCATTGTTTCATCCTCATCAGAGCTGCTTTCCTCACTAGCCTCTTCAGTCTCTGACACGGACACTGGAGCTCTGATGTTGTCCGAGAGATCCATGCCTTCATCTTCAGAGGTGAGGACCCCCACATAGGCTTCATCCTCTGGTTGACTGCAGATTTCAGCTTTCTCTGACCCCCCCCCCCATCAACTCTAAGATCATCACCCACATAGATTTAGCCGTCCTACATTTTTCCAATCTAGAGCGAGAAGCTCCAGACCAGATATCCAAGATAATTTGACGAATCCTCTCATCCAAGTTAAATAGTGACAGTTCTGTCTCTGACATCTCTGCAATGCATTTGGGCACTTCGATATTCTTTCCAGAGCAGGAGGTCTTCATAGGAACAAAAGGACCCTCTTCCAGGATGAGAGATGCTCGAGGATCGATGGCCTCCAAGTGACATGACACCCTCATCCTCCAGACGGGATAATACTCCTTTGTACATGCAGGAAGTCTTAGTGGCGATATCTCATAATCCAGCTCCATGCTTCTGACACCGGTGGCAGGATACTACTCAAGGTGTAAACCTTTTTGATGAGCAACCTGCCTCTGATACCACTTGAGAGTCCACCTAGTGTCAACTATCTTCACCTATGGGGGGGGGGGAATAGGTGACGTGCAGCGTTTTTGCGGAATTTACGAATGTACCTGCACAATAAAGATAGACAGCACAGCACACAGAATACACAAGCAATTTATAGTGGTTCCCCGACTTGGGTACATCCACTTTCCCCCTTCTACCTATCTCCCAACAAGGGACGACTCGGTCACTTCTCCAACAGGATTGAAATCCAATCCTTGCACTATCGGAAGGAACCCTTCCACACATAGGAGTCAACACTCCCACAAACCGGGTTGCACCCAACCCTTACAACACGGAACAAATGTTCCTTTACAACAAAAGTAAAATTAGAATGTACACGAGATACAAACGTCTTTTGGAGACTAAGATGTCCCTCTTTGTTGACGACGTGTTCTTGACGTCCACAATGAGTCCACAACCTTAGATCTCTCTTGGAGAGGATCTCCCCGGAACCGGCGGCGGCAAGATGGGCGGCGGCAAGGTTCACGGGATCGGCGGCGACGACAATGTGCGGCTGCACTTCTTTAGAGATCCAAACTTCGTAGCGAAGCTAGCTAGGTCTACCAACGGTCACACTAGGATCAATCGTCTCGATCGATTCGGATGGGGAACACTTTCCCGATCTACAAATCGAGAGACAAGAGATCACCGGTTAGACTCGTGAGACGCTGAGCTTGGCAAGGCTTCTGTCGCAGGAGGATCTGGGCGAAACCACGATCAACCGGCGAACAACTTGTCGCGAGCGGCGGCGGCGGCGACGGAGCGAAAGCTGCGATTTAGGTCACGTTGCGGCTCGCGTATTTCGTTTCTTGTTCGCTGCTCAACTGTTCAAAAATACCCATGTATTTATACACTGTAGACACTCACAATATGACCGTTGTGGGTCCCACAAGAAGAAACCCGAAAACCGGTTCAAACTAGTCCAGCGGCAGAATCCGGTCCAGCAGCATCCCGAGAAATCGCCAAGTAAAATTCGTCAAGAATCATTGGTGATTCTCCACGAATCGGCGAGAATCAGTTAATGATTCTCGACGATTCGTCGAGAATCACTCGTGATTCTCCACGAATCGGCGAGAATCAGTTAATGATTCTCGACGATTCGTCGAGAATCAGTCGTGATTCTCGACGATTCACTTGTTGATTCTCAACGAATATAACTTGGTTTTCATGATCTGCTCAACGATGGGTTCGGCGAGAAGCATTAGTGATTCTCGCCGAATCTTACTTGGCACCGTTTTGAGGTGGCCGGAAAGAGTCGGCGAGAATCACTAATGATTCTCGACGATTCGGCGAGAATCACTAGTGATTCTCGCCGAATCGGCGAGAATCACTTGGTGATTCTCGTCGAATTTTACTTAGACGAAAATTCGTCTTTCCACCCAAGAGCTGCTCCTTGACCCATCCTTGCTCCTTGTCTTCTCTTACATAAACACGGCCCTGTACTTGAAAGTAAGTGCACTCCAATAGAGAGAGTACACGTAGGCCAACACACTGATCTGCTCAACGAGGGATTACGTCGTGCAGACCCGTGTATATTGACCTACTGCACCTTGACATTGGTGTGCACTTAGCGTGGAAGAACTGCAAACACAACTTAAGAAGTTTCATCAAATACATTGTGAATTCATCTTAGCTTGACAGGTGGCTTCCTCAAATCCAGGTGATTGTGGATACAATACCCAACAGTTACATAAGAATATACAAACTATCCAATTAAGACTACTCGTCCTACACAGAGCATTCTAGCGGAAGTTTTTAAAGTTGAAAGAACCCAAAACTTAAATCCAATAAACATGAATGTCCACAACACACTACAGGAATGAAACACAAAATAAACTGAAAGCGGGTACATGGCCTTATGGCCTTACAAATGTTCACTTAATAAAAATATGTCTTACATACATCGGCTCGCAGGCCGGCCACACATGATAAAAATATAAACAACTATTCGCTTTGTCCTTCGAGGGCCAGCACAGCGACATGGGCTCCAGCCCGCTATTTGGTAGTCGGCTCCGCAGCACCTGCAAGCACATTCAACCGCACGGTGGCAAACAAAGCAACGGTCAGCCAAAAGCCGACCAAATTATAACGACCCCGCCCCTAACTCGGGACGAAGGTGCTCTTTCCCTGCATATCATTAGCCCAATAAAATAATAAAGTGCAACTATACTACGCCACAGGTGTAGGCTCGCACGACCAAACACCCCGTGCATTCAGGGCATATTAACGGTGAATCCTGACCAATCAGCGTCTTCACCACCACCCCTAGGATGGCAACAACATGTGAGCATTTGGCCTTTATGACCACCTGCTAAGGCTCCCGACTATGCCAACGGCGAGTCCCCGTCTTCGGGTCTCTCGCACCGAACCATATATCCTAGGTCCAATTCCACTTGCTCGTTGCTCACGCCGCATATATAATTTAAGTCCTACACGAGGGCCAAGCTTCTCTCGGATCCCAAAGTTTTCCAAACAATCTCATAACCCAGTTATGATCAAGGCCGGTTCCTAGACCGCCAAGTAAGCAGAACACGTTTCTGCTCAGTTTTCCGGGTGCGCCTTGAAGCTAACCTCCAAGGATCCCTGCTGCAATCTACCGCGTAGAAACCCGAAAAACCCAAAGCACGGAGTCTTCTCCGGCAAAACATAGCAAATGCAACATCATCGATCCAGACAATACACGTCTGGGTAGGCTTCACGCACAATGCCTATGCCCGTACTTACGATTCCGGAATCTATATGCAACACAAGCGGGACAATTCACATTAACCCCAAGGAACACCACGCACTCACCGCACACTCGCGGGAGCGGGATTCCCTATGCAGAAAGAAAGAGCTTCACATGCTCAAGTAGAGAATCGTTACCCTTGTAGTCCGCTTTGGCGCCATAGAAAAACTACACTGATGGAAATCTTCGCAACGAACTTTCCACCATAGATCCGCTCTCAGATTTCGAAACGGTGCTCCGATGCTCCACCGGCGGCCGGAATCCCTTCCTTCTTCCTCCTCTTTCCAACTCCTTGAGAGAGAGAATGGTTGGACAGAAATGAAGGATTAACTCCCCTATTACCGGCCTTAACAGAGCAGGAAACCATCTGGGTCGTTGGATCTTAATTAAAGAAAACGAACGGCTCAGATCCGTTCAAAAATCTCCAGACCTGGGCCGTACACGGCTTGGCACACGGACGTGTCCCAGGTCGTGTGCCTCGCTCCAGGCACAATCGTCGAACGGAGGAAAGACACACGGGCAGAGACACGCCCGTGTCTCACCTGACACGCCCGTGTCGTGTTCCTCGACAAGCCCGTGTTCGGGGGCGTGTCACGCATAACCTCCACGACAACGGACACGACCCAAAAGAACATGGGTAGGGACACGGGTAGGCACACGCCCGTGTCAAATGACACACCCGTGTCACTTAGCCGTGTTTCTAGCAGTGTCCTTCTCGGGATGAAAACGTCCAAAAACACCAGCCAGACACGGCCTTGGACACGCCCGTGTCCTAGGCCGTGTACCCCTATATATGCACCAAAAATCCCCTTTTTCGCTACCGACTCAAATACAATTTTTGGGGCGTTATAGTTGTAATCCGAAGCCCACTTTGGATTCAGGAATGGGTGACACGTCCTGGGATACGAGCATGTCCCGGGGCATGTCGTGCTCGGGTTGAGGAGTTGGGTGTGTGGTCGACGAATTTTGGTCGACAATCATCGAGTGTGGGGTACATGGCTTATGACACGGGCGTGTCATAGGGCGTGTCCTTTGCAGGTTTCAGGCATGACTGCGTGTACTGGTGGACATGGGTATGTCCTGATGACCACGGTATGGGACACGGGCGTGTCCAAGGGTCATGTCCCGCTCGGGTGGGGAATAGTTGTGCTGTGTGAAGTACACATCTACATGACACGGCCGTGTCAGGCATGACATGGGCGTGTAGGGTGTGACACGGCCGTATCACATGGCCGTATACTGGTTGGATTTGAGTCGGTTGCCTACCGCTTAAGTGACACGGCCTGCGACACGGGCGTGTCACAGGGCATGTCAGGCCATGTTCAGCCTATTTTGGGGGAAAATCCGAGCCGTTCATTCCCTTATACTGGATCTAATGGTCCATACCACTTACATGTGGATAAAGGCCGAGAAATGAGGGATAAAAGCCCTTCATTTCAAGTCTTCTTCTTCTCATTCTCAAAGAGAGAGAAAGGGAGAGATGTGTCAAGGGAAGGAAAGGAGGAAGGAGAAGCCAGCTGCTGGAGGAGCTGCGGAGTGCGGAACGAAGATTCGAGATTGGATTCGTGAAGATAAAGCCAAGGCGGTGATTTACATCCCGCTAATTCATGGCTCCGAAGCGATCTTCAAGGGTAATGATCTCCTTCTTAGACATCGAAGTCCTTTCTTTATGCATATGCATGGAATCCTCCACCAAGAGGTGTGTATCGTAAGTGATTCCTTGGTTGAGTCTGCATCTAGAGTCGGAAGTGTGGATTACGACATAGGCATGCTGTGTGAAGCCCATCTGGATGGGTAGTCTGGATTGGTGATGATTATGGGTAAACCGGAGAAGTCTCTGTGGATTTGATGATATGGATGGTTATGCTTTGTTGGATGGATGTATGGATGTATGTATGGATGTTGCTTATGGATGCATGGATGCTTTGACTAAGCTCCTGGTTGTGATGAGAGGTCAATTGGTAGCACCCCCAGGGAGCGCGAGATAAACCCGGCCTGCTACATCACTAAGGTGGGTTGATCTGGATAGATGAGGGGTCGATTGGTGGCAACGCCTGGGGAGCCGAGTTAAACTCAGCCTGCTACACCAAAAGGGTGGGTCAATTAGGAATAGGTTGAGGGGTCGATTGGTGGCAATGCCTGGGGAGCATCGATTAACCCGGCTTGCTACACCACTAGGGTGGGTCGATCTGCTCTGGTTATGTTTGTGGATACTGTGAGGTAGTACCTCCGAGTGGTATGGATGGATTGTCGCCAACCTGCAGTATTGGTGGATTAGGATTGAACCGCCCAACCAATAAGTGAATAACCTCTGATCGGCGGTGTACGACTGGGACATCCGTTACACCAATAAGGTACCCTGAGTGCACGGAGCGTCTGGTGGATACCGGCGTTTGTGACGTGGTTGTGATTGGTAGATTGATAGCTTGTGATGGCAATGCATACAGGGAAGGAACCACTACCCCGGGTAAGGGGTAGGGTCATTATAATTGGTCAGCTAATGCTGACCGTTACTTTGTTTGCCGCTCTTTGGTGGATATCTAATTGCAGGTGTTGATGATTGAATTGATTTCAGCGGAATGGAGGCTTGCTGCTAAAGGCCCTTGAAGGCCGCACGAAGCTTGTTTGGAATTCATATGTGGTTGGTGATGCTAAAGATCACGGCAGTGAACCGATCGCACAAGTAATATAAAATGGGGGTTTTCCAAAGTATCGATCTCACAAGGAACACAGTAAGGTGGAGTTAATTTCGAGAAGGACTTGAGATTGAAGTCCTTAGGTCGGAGGTAACGATGGGGGCTTTGATATTGCGGAAATAGAAAATAAAATACTAACAACTACTCCTATGCAACGCCGCTATGCGATGCTTCGCCAGGCAGGATGGAAGACTAGTCGGGCTGCTATGCACCGAATCGCTAGACGGATGGACGAGTACGCTTGCGGATGAGGTGGTGAGAATGGAGGAATAAGGGTCGTATGCACCTCTTCACTACGCACGCTTCTAGCAATTGCTAGAACGGCAAGGGTGGATGGTGTTGGATGGAATATGGGCGCACCTCAAGAAAATATAATGAAAATATACAATCACATAGACATGATTACACATAAACATATATTACACTAAGCATAACTTCATCAAATACAAGAGTTCAACTACACATTCAACAACCAATCAAGAAAAGAGTCTGCGAAATCGACCGAAAACGAAGCCTTGCTGAGGATTCACGGTTGGAGTCATCGGGTTGTCAATCCGCGTCCAAGCTCGGTCCGCAACTGCGTTCGGGATAGAGAAGGGCTGTCACCACCTTCCAATGGCCCGTCTTCTTCGTGTAACAATCCGGTGGAGGATGGCACAACTTCCCCTAGCTTGATGGAGAAAGCTAGGTCAAGCTCTTCTTGCAACTCAAGGATGAAGGAGGAGGCCAAGAGGAAACTCCGGCTTGGATTTGGCGGTGAAAGCTTGCCCGGAGCACCTCCCTAGGGTGGAAGATGAAGGAGGACGGCGGAATCCCTCCTCGGAGACGAAAATGGCGGAGAAATGTCGAGCGATCCCGAATTAGGGCGGAACCTGCGAATTTATAGATTGCAGAAATTATAATGCACACGACCAGTGGCGCACGACCAGTGGTCGTGCGCACTATGGCCAGTGGTAGTGCGTTTTCCCCAGCCAGAATTTGGAAGAAAATGGAATCAATGCACACGATCAGTGGCGCACGACCAGTGGTCGTGCGCACTGTGTCCAGTGATAGTACGCATACCCCAGGCAGATTCTGGAAATCGGGGAACATTGCGCACGAGCAGTGGCGCACGACCAGTGGTCATGCGCACTATATCCAATGAGCATGCGCAGTATTCCTGCTTCCAAACATCCCCGGAACACGTACACGACCCCTGAACCCAGAACTGATATGTGCAGACATTCCAGATGAGCACAAAACAGAGTACAAACATTAAAAGTACAAAAAATACACAACCACGAGCCTAAGTGTGCACTTCCTATGGAAATAAAGACAAGATGAAATATGAACGATATAGAACTAAAAGTGAAGTGCAAATGCGTGAAAACTAGCCCAGATGAGTCCGAAAAACCCTATATAAATCGGACACATCACACCCCCAGACTTAACTGTTTGCGCGTCCCGAGCAAACAAAATCTAAGCAGATAGGGAAAATTACTAGCTAATAAAGAAATTGAAAAACAAAGTACCATGCGAAGTCGCATGCTCGCGTGCGTAAAAATACAATAGAGAAAATTTCAAAGTATACAAAATAGTTTATATTTTTCACAATGTGTTTCAAAATTTTATTACTACTCAAAAATAGAATCACGGTGAATCATCCGGTCATGCGTACGGAGAAAGTATACTAATCGCTAGGTGAGCATTGCCAAAGATCGGGGCTCCGGATAACCTCCAATGGAATCCACCAATGTCGGTGACCAAATGCTTGCCCTTTCACACTCTCTCCACGGCACTAGTTAGACTCAAGTACGAATCCCTAGGACTTGGAGTATAATATAGGCTTAGGTGAAGGCGGGGTATATAAAGGTAAACAAGACGGACACGCACACCCAAAATAAGATCGCCCGAAAAAGTGCACAGCTAAACTCAATGGACAAACACGTGCAACACATCACCAGACCTGGACTTTTGACGGTGCGCGCAAGCACATAACGAAAACAACTCAACCACATTGCACAACTCAGTAATAATAGATATACAAATACATTTCTTTTTTTTTGTATTCCACATTGGGAATTTTCTTTTTATTTACTATCATATTTTTTTTTCTTTTCCCTTTTTTTTTCTTTTATCCAAATAGCCAAAACAAAATAGGAAAACACGGCAACACCACAAGCTGCACAAACACCCACAAAACTGCCCACACCAAACGGATATAAACTACAACAAAAAAAACTAACCGAGCGATCACATTCAGATGTGCGAGTAGGAAAGGCTATATGGCTATGGTAGCGAGGCGAAGGGATTTCAAAGGAAGGGACAGGCTCAACGGGGATAACAACGGTTAGATGTCGGGAATGGTACAAGGCTCAAACGAGACAAAGTGACGGCCCACATCACGCACGCACTTGACTAACCATGTACCCATGCTTCGAGAGTAGCTAGGGGCAAGTTCTTAGCCAACGAGAAAGACTATCCGTCCTCCCGACTCGAGCAATACGAACCTAACGGTCGTCTACACACATCCCTAAACTACCGTCGGATTCACACCAGATTCACCAACTTTTGAGTAGAATAAAAAGTCTTTACGCAAATAGAAAGAAATAAAACTATAAGTATACAGAAAAATTAAATCTACTCAAATTTCTACACGAGACGAGAGCAGTTGACTAGGAGCACAGCAAGGTCAACATTTTACTCCGTCTCCCAATCCTAAGCCAGCACCATAATTTTCCCAAATCTAGCAAAGAAATGAGTTTAACTCGCAGCACGCAAAAAGCTAAGCACACGCTCATGTGGGTGCAGTGGTGTGTGATGCGATGAACTAAGCAAAATAAAACAATAAAGGCTTCTAGTATGCACAAGAAATGTGTGCGTGCAATAGGTAACAAATCTCTCCCCCAGACTTAAACTAAACTACACATCAGATGATATAGAAATTAAAAGCATAAGGAGCTAAGGGAAGAGGTTACCCAATGCTCAGCTAGTGAGCATACCAGAAGGCGCGTGAAAAACCGAAGCAGACCCGCCATACGAAGAATCAGAACCCCGCCAATGCGATTTGCTATGAATACCTGCAGGGGTGAGCTCCGCAAAAACAAAACAAAATATACAAAAAGAAATGCTAAAATAAAATAGACAGGAAAATAAAAATGCAGGAAATAAAAGATAAGTACTGGGGTTATTGTCATCCCAGCACGACTTATTACATTCTAAACAGTTCTAGCTAATGGGCCTATGAAATAAAAAGTGCACAGGTAACTGTTCCAATATCCGTTTCGGTAACGGGTACCGATACAGTGATAGAGCAGTTACCCCTCCACCTAAATAATCATACCGGCTCCTCGCAGGCAGAGGAAATAGGAAGTAGGATGAGGAGGAGGCCTGGTCCTCACTCATCTCACCACAAAACAAATCCTTGCCTAGCAAGGTTTCGTCCACCACAAGTTCGCTGGGAGAGAAGGTGACGGCAGGGGCTTCCACTGTGAAGGAGGTAGGAACCTCCTCACACAAGAGGATGCACTCGTCGACAGCCTGAGCGCAAGGCTCAACGTCAACCCAACTTACCAGTGGAGATTCAAACTACACAGGCTCAGATAAGGAAGGGGGGTCAAGAAATAAAAGAGACGAAGAACATAAAGAAATAATCGGGGGAGTGATCCCGGTTTAACTCCCCAAAGGCTGAGGTAGAAAAATATCGTCAAAAATGTCGACAATGCTACAAGGCTCGGCCGGATCCATAGATTCCTCCACCAAGACTTGGACGTCCTCCTTTGGTATCAAGGGAGAATCCTCAACACCAGGAAGGTTGTCCTCCTCCATGGGAGTGGAAACAACCCATGTATCACAAGCCTCAACTTGTGTTGCATCGTCGAAAATGTCGCCAGAGGCGACTAAAGTAGAATGCACAAAAGGCGGAAGAACTTTGCTTGGATAAAAGTCAAGCGCAGGTTCCTCACAAAGAATCGGCTCCACGCTTGGAGATGTATGCACAGGAGAGATAGGCTCAGCCACGTCGAAGCCTAGATCAGTCACACATCTGGTGGTTGTGTCCATATCATTCCCTTCAACAAATGAAGGTGACAGGGACACATAACCAGATGATGAAGGTGTGCCACCAAGGGTAGGAGTCGGGATGATCCGGATGTCCGGCTCATCATCCTCTTCCATAACACGGAGGTACTCGGCACAATCCTTCAGGACATGATCTGTTCTACGACAATACAAACACTTTCTCCCATTACGCTACGGTCCTTGTAGGGCCGGAGAGGAATAGGAGGATGGTGTATGTGGCGAGGACGATTGACCATAAGCTCGGGGCACAGTGTTCGAAAGGCTGTACGAATACAACATCTCATGCATTGTGCGCTGAGGCTTATGCTCAATATCTCTCGTAGGGCATTCATGACGAGCGTGTGAAGGCTTCCCACACCAACGACAATGGGCATACGAATATCCTCACATGGTGTCGAAACAACAAATTCAAAATAAATTGTGCAAATTACTAAATCCAACAATATATTACTACAATTGCCTAAAGAAACAAGAAAAAGGCAGGCAAAATAGAAATAGAACAAAACAAAAGCGATTTACAAAGGAAAAGGAAAGCAATCTCACGTCTCCCTCTCCAGAAACTTGCACGACTATGTTCCCCGGCAACGGCGCCAAAAACTTGATGCTAAAGATCACGGCAGTGAACCGGTCGCACAAGTAATATAAAATGGGGGTTTTCCCAAGTATCGATCTCACAAGGAACACAGTAAGGTGGAGTTAATTTCGAGGAGGACTTGAGATTGAAGTCCTTAGGTCGGAGGTAACGATGGGGGCTTTGATATTGCGGAAAAGTAAAAAAAAATACTAACAACTACTCCTATGCAACGCCGCTATGCGATGCTTCGCCAGGCAGGATGGAAGACTAGTCGGGCTGCTATGCACCGAATCGCTAGGCGGATGGACGAGTAGGCTTGCGGATGAGGTGGTGAGAATGGAGGAATAAGGGTCGTAAGCACCTCTTCACTACGCACGCTTCTAGCAATTGCTAGAACGACAAGGGTTGATGGTGGTGGATGGAATATGGGCGCACCTCAAGTAAATATAATGAAAATATACAATCACATAGACATGATTACACATAAACATATATTACACTAAGCATAACTTCATCAAATACAAGAGTTCAACTACACATTCAACAACCAATCAAGAAAAGAGTGTGCGAAATCGACCGAATACGAAGCCTTGCTGAGGATTCACGGTTGGAGTCGTCGGGTTGTCAATCCGCGTCCAAGATCGGTCCGCAACTGCGTCCGGGATAGAGAAGGGCTGTCACCACTTTCCAATGGCCCGTCTTCTTCGTGTAACAATCCGGTGGAGGATGGCACAACTACCCCTAGCTTGATGGAGAAAGCTAGGTCAAGCTCTTCTTGCAACTCAAGGATGAAGGAGGAGGCCAAGAGGAAGCTTCGGCTTGGATTTGGCGGTGAAAGCTAGCCCGTAGCACCTCCATAGGGTGGAAGATGAAGGAGGACGGCGGAATTCCTCCTCGGAGACGAAAATGGTGGAGAAATGTCGAGCGATCCCGAATTAGGGCGGAACCTGTGAATTTATAGATTGCAGAAATTATAATGCACACGACCAGTGGCGCACGACCAGTGGTCGTGCGCACTATGGCCAGTGGTAGTGCGTTTTCCCCAGCCAGAATTTGGAAGAAAATGGAATCAATGCACACGATCAGTGGCGCATGACCAGTGGTCGTGCGCACTGTGTCCAGTGATAGTGCGCATACCCCAGGCAGATTCTGGAAATCGGGGAACATTGCGCACGAGCAGTGGCGCACGACCAGTGGTCGTGCGCACTATATCCAATGAGCGTGTGCAGTATTCCTGCTTCCAAACATCCCCGGAACACGTACACGACCCCTGAACCCAGAACTGATATGTGCAGACATTCCAAATGAGCACAAAACAGAGTACAAACATTAAAAGTACAAAAAATACACAACCACGAGCCTAAGTGTGCACTTCCTATAGAAATAAAGACAAGATGAAATATGAATGATATAGAACTAAAAGTGAAGTGCAAATGCGTGAAAACTAGCCCAGATGAATCCGAAAAACCCTATATAAATCGGACTCATTAGTCGGCCTACGTTACGATGTATGAAATTGTACGTGTGTGTAAAAGAGCAACTTGTAAGGCCTTAAGGCCCTGTGTGTGTGTGTGTTGTATACATTCCTGATTTTGATATATAAATGTGGAGTTTATATATTAGTGGACATTCGTTGTACTGAGTTCATCTAACTTAAAATGCTGCGCTAGAATATTTTTAGTTAGGGTACGAGTAGATTTGATTTCCACACGTAATTCTGCCGCTTGTATGTGACCTATAGGAATGCACATACAAACCTATAGACGAAGGGGTCGTTTTGCAAGGCCTATTGTATAAAGAGTCCCAAACCAATTTATATAATAGGTGTCAAGGGTTATATGATGATGCTATGTCATGAAAGTATGCTATGGAATGAACATGCAAGTGAAACTCACACACAGACCTTTAGTTCCCCATTTCTGGAGCCTAACCTCCCAAGTTACCTCCGTAGTGGCAAACGGAAGCGGTGGGTTGGGCCTCGCCCACCTCTAAACCGGTATCAGCACTACCAGTCAGACCTATCATACGCCTCAATACTGGTGCACTAATCGTAGCTCCTACATACTCTTGTCGGTTGCCGCACCAGACTTTATTTGGCCAAGTGCTAAACCACACATGTCGAGTCAACGTATTGGTGTCGGGGCGACGACTCTCCAATACCGAAGACCCACCACCTTATATATTATGCACATGCAAGAATAATGTATTTCCTACTGATCCAAAGCTCCCCGTACAATCGGGTCTGTCACAAATATCAACCGAGCGAAAGCTCCCCGGACTAACTCGTCCGTCACAAAACCATCCGAGCCATCGGCTCTCCAGGCTAACCTGGCCATCACCAAAACTACCAAGCCTACCGCTCATGAGACCTAACCTAACTCCCACAACAGCGGGGAGTGTGAGTGTAAGTGTAACCATAGAGTATTTCTAATTAGTCTTCCATTCCATTTATTCTAACAGCATACGTTAACCTTGGACTACCAAAGGCATTCCCCGTGAAGTGTTCTCGAGGGCACTAGGAACTACGATGGGATGAATCACAGAGCTCCCTTTCGCAAGACACTTACTATTATTGTTTATTACCCAATTCCCGATCTCTTTTAACATTATTCTGGATGTAACCCTAGTGTATTTTGACTTTCTCTCTCCACAGGAAGGACGATATTTCGTCGATCCTGAGCAACTCTTAACACTAGTCAACCCATCACTCTCCTCATCATGACTTCTAATGAAGCTCTCTTTCTCTTTTTCACTTTACCAAGATTATTAAACCAATAACCCCATCTCCATATGTCCATTCCACATATTATCACAAATTCCGCAGTTTTACTAAATGTAGGCCAACCTAAGCTATATGATGTACATGATATGAGGTACTCCAAATTTTCATCCAAATACCCTACGATAATTATTGTGGGTTTATCATGACACATTTAGCCTAAATTCAGAAACTTGTAATTTTCCTAAATAATTTGGCATTTATTAAATTTTCCCAAATGTTAGGCCATGGGTAATTTTGAACATGAAGTACTAGATTTCCTTAAGTTATGGCCACCCAAAAATTATGAACAGTGTATTATAGCAACATATTAGTAAATTCCAATTTTCACAGATGTTCATAAAAGTAATAACCTCTAAATAATTAACTCAAGTTAATTCAAATAATCTTAGCTAATGAAATGAGTACCATAAATCTTAATCTAAAAATTACATAAAATTTACCAGAGCCTTATAATGATCATAAAACACCACTGACTATGTTTCATGCAATTCCAAGGTCAGTAGGCTATATAGAAAAATACTTCAAGTAAATCCATAAAAGTGCACTTTGTGAAGAAACATTCTTATAAATTCATCTAAACTACTTGCAACAAATTCCTAAGCCTCAATATGCCCAAAACGGCTTCTTGGCCAACTAATATAATTTACCAACAAGTTATGATATTTATTACCTATTTATCAAAATATGATGCACTAATTCACATAGCAAATGAAGTACCATGAAAATATGTCCAATCACTCCTAATACTTTACCAGAGCACTTAAGTGATATTTGATTAACTTTTGTAGAATTTCAAATCATTCTAAGACAATAAAACACTAGTTACTTCAATTTAATCAAAAAGGACAAGATGGAGATTAAACCTATAAGTTTGGGTTTCTGATTTCTAAACATCCTAAAATAAATCTGAGAGGTTAATAACACAATAAATTTACTCCTACCAAAGTTCCATGAAGACCCAAGGTCATTTGAACCCTAAATTATTCTACAAAGTGTAAGGCCTAGATTATTTCCAAGGGACTTAAGTGGAGTGCATGTGTCAAAATACAATTAAATTCCTCCCTAGGGCATGCAACCACCCTAAGAACATATGTACTAAACAACAAGTCCATACAAGGACATATCACCATATGTCCTTCACAACACCCAAAGTTTAACCTTAGGGTTTGAACTAGGGTCCTAGGGTAAAATGCACACAAACCACCTCCAACTCCATGAGAGGGTATTTTAACTGACCATAGAGCTCTGGCCCAAGTACGAACCCCTTTGGGTGAGAATTGACCCCTCTATACCCCAAACACTCTTTGCCCTAAATTACCCTCAAGGACCAAACTGTGGTTACACCATTACCTATTAAAATCAACACAAATGGGTTGTAATTTTTATCAGAGTCATAATATTACCCTAAAATACATTCAACAAAATTTGGTGGGTTTAGAGGTCATTAGGCCCCTGAAATAATTCTTACATGTTTAATTAAATTTCTAAAAAAAACTTAAGGAAATGTTTTTCCAAAAATTCCCATTTTCGGATATGTTCTAGGTATAGGGAATAGTGATCCCCATCCAAAATTTCAAGTCATTTGGATGGATGGATTGATGGGGGCACTCAAAATAATCTCTGATCTATCCTAGGTATAGATCTCACAAAAATGAGTGTTGTGGTCTGACCTGAACTCCAAATTGTTTCAAACCAATTTTAAAATACATTTGACCCATAGGGCTACAATTTTAATGTTGACCATTTTCTCAGAAATAACACTTAGGTATTTCTAAAATTTAATTAAAGACACTGCACATTGTGTGACAGAATAATACAATAGCTATAGTTTGATTTTATTTAATCCCGCACGAATCTTGGCGCAAGATCGGACGGCGCTGGCTCATCTTCTACCTCCAGCCAATGGCCGCGATTAGCTCGACCTGGAGAACTTTCTAGCCCCAATTCCCGGCCATCCGGCCACCTCCCCGGCCAACCACCACCTGCGTCGAGGTGAGGGCTATCGGCCGGCGGTGGTTTGGCCGTCGGAGATGGCAGTTTCCGGCGAACCCGACACCCACATTTTTTTTAGGAAAACCAGGGAAACTCTTCACCCGATCGAGCTCAATTGAGCTTGACTCATTGCCCTAATAGTTCATAAGATCTAACCCATGGAAGAGTAGTCGAGGAGGACCTGAGTTCCGGCCTGAGAGCAGGTGGTTTGCCTCTTTGCCATTTTCGGCCGCTGGCTTGAGCTCCTCTGCAACCTCCATATCAACCTACACAAAATCAAATTTAGAACGTTGGAAACGCCTGCTCTTGTCCTGGTGAAGGTTCTTAAAGGAGGAATTGGGGAGAGGGGGCTTGTAACCCCCAATTTTTGAAATCCCCTTTAATGGCCATGAAGGCCATTTTCGGTTTCTTCTCATTTGAGGGGCCTGAGGCTCCCCAAGGGTCAGCCAACACCAGGAAACTCCTCCCCTACCTCCTTGGAGTAAAAGCCCCATCAAAGTGGGGGGGGGGGGGGGGGGCGGGGTTATGGAACCACCATGGCCATGATGGCCATTAAGCCCCCACTTTCTCTCTCCTCCAAATTGGTGTAACTTCCTCCCTCTATCTCCTAGTCACCAATCTCTGAATTTGGTGGGCCCAAAATGTGCCTCTCCACCTCCTAGACTAATGGACCACACCAATTGGGCTTAGCCCACTTGAATTGGGCTAGGTTAACCCAAATTGACCACTTTGACCCATGAGTTGACTTTGGTCAATTTGACCAATTGGGTCGACCCCAATGAGTGACTAGTGACCCTTTAGCCTCCCTTAAGATCTAGGAAGGTCTAGGTAGGGTCAATTGGACACCTTGGCGGTCAATTGCCCTTAGTTAGGGCACTTTTACTAAAATAGGGCGGGGTTGACTTTGCCCAAACTGGCCACTTGGGTGTCTTAGGCATGGGGATTTTGGGTACATTGGGTCCCCCATGATGCCATGAGACTATGGGTGAGGTCAGTTTGACACTTAGGTGATTAATTTACCCAATTTGTGCTAAGTTGACTCCCTTAGGCTTAAGGCTGAATTTGGTCAACTTAGTCTTTTATGTTGACTTCAACGAGTCCCTATGGTTCTATTGGACACTCCAAAGGGTTAGTGATATTGTCGTGGGGTCATGATGTCATGGTGAGGCCCTATGATCATCCACATGCTAGTAATTGGAATTCTACTATTTGCAGGCCATGGTGGTTCACACACTAATTCGCAGGTTCACCCCAACCTTTTGATACTTCCCAGGATTTTGTCATGACCCAGTCATGACAAAAACATCCTAGGGGTCTAGAAATCTTAGGGATGTTACAAATCTCAATACATAAAAATAAAAATTTTGTCCTCAAAATTCAAGTTAGGCCTACGGGGTTTCAAGTGTGAGAAGTAAAATGTAACATCCCGAGAGGTTAAAAGGAATACCTAACATGAATAGTTCCGGGTACCATTGCTCCATCAAGTCCTGTGGCTCCCACGTGTGCTCCTCTTGTCCATGATTCCTCCACAAGACCTTGACCAGCGGAGCCTTCTTACGTCGCAATACCCGCATCCCAGTATCGTCTATCCGGATCGGCTCTAGGTGCACCGATCGATCTGAAGCTATAGGCCCATCTGTAGTCGTAATCTGCTGCTCCGGCTAAAGTAGAGATATCTTGAGGGAGGAGACGTGGAAGACGTCGTGCAAACCCGCTAGCTCTGGCGGCAGCTCCAGTCTGTAAGCCAAGGGGCCAATCCGCTCCAGGATCCTGTAAGGCCCCATGTATCTCCGACTGAGCTTCTTCCGACCACACACCCGCAAGACTCCATGCATCGGTCGTATCTTCAGAAATGCCCAGTCTCCTACCTGAAACTCTACCTGACGATGTCGAACATCGTAATACTTATCTTGCGTGCTCTGGGCCTCCAACATCCTGTCTCGAATCAACCGCACTTGAGCATCTGTATCCTCGATGAACTCCGAGCCAAGTTCCTTTAGATCCTCATCCTGGATCCAAGAGAAAGGAGTCATGCATCTCCGCCCGTATAAAGCCTCATAAGGGGTCATGCCGATGCTGGAATGGTGGTTGTTGTTGTACGAGAATTTGATCAATGGCAGCTGCCTCTCGCATGGCTCTCCGCGGTCTAGTATACAAAGACGCAATAAATCCTCTAGTGTACGATTGGTGTGCTCTGTCTGTCCATCTGTCTGAGGGTGGAAGGCGGTACTGAATGTCAGTCGGGTCCCCAAATTAGCCTGGACCGACCTCCATTCCGTGGACATAAATAGTGGCGGACCCAGGATTTTCATCCAGCCCGGGCACCAAGTAAAAGTTATAGATTTTTGATAAATTTTTAATTCAAAATTTTAAAACATATTATTAGAAGTGATAAAAAAGAAATAACAAAAAAATTTGTGAACACTTAACGAAAAAAATAGAGCAAATGACAATTGTAAATAAAATTATCAAACTTTGACAAAATGAGCAAATGATAATTGTGAATCCCAATTTTACTGCCAGATTTTAAAATTAATCCTTCACCGATATAACCTACCACACTATTTTTAATCATTAGAAATAATGTATTGAAAAAACAAAAAGAAAAATAGCATGGATTCTTTTTTACCATACTTCTGAATATTAAGGAGAAATATTAAGGAGGAACTTGATGCTTATAAAATATCCTGCACAACATTAGAAAGATCATCAAAAATAGCTTAGAACTGAAAACTCGCCTGGGCATTGAAGGAACTGGAAACTCAAGTGTTTGGGAAGGAAGAACGCCAAGTGGAAACAATATGCTAAAATCGGTAATTATTGACGGATGTTAATCTATGCATTGATCCTACATTCCTACTTCAAAAAATTTGAAAAAAAACATTGTTACCCTAAAAGTAGCAACAAGACAAAAATACATTAATAAAATTCTCTGATTCTTCCATCAATAAAATTTCACATACGAGAAAAAATGATGGGGATTTGCTCACTTGAGAAAATTGTTTTAGCCCATCCTCGCATGTGGGATTCTCTCACTTGAGTTGGTCTGTGGAGGGCAAAATGATGCGTGATGTCAAGGAAGAACAAGATGGCTTGCTAATGTGAGCTATCAAGCAAGAACGATATGGATCGTTGTTGTGCGCCATCGAGGAAAAACAAGATGGATCGTTGTTGTGCTCCCTCGAGGAAGAATGAGATAGAACTCTGACCGCTACTCAATTCTGAGAATAGAAGGTGGAGCCAGGGAGGTAGAAAGCTAAGACGTTAAGTCTATGGAAGGAGAAAAGACAGGCTAGAACATTGATGGCGTTAATCCTGGAACAGTGCAGTCTATTAAAGGAACAGTGCAGCCTAGCCTGGAAGGCTGGAATAGTGTATTCTAGTCGGGACCAGTGCAGTCTAGCCGGGACCAGTGAAGTCTAATAAAGAAAGTTCAAAAATCTGACCCGGGCACATACCCGGGTCTGCCACCATCTAGGTCCGCCCCTGGACATAAATCATCCATCACGATCGGACACTATCATCCTTGGCACTCCATGGTATCGGACGAACTACTCCACAAACATCCGCACCAAGTCACCCACTGAAGCATCCTTCCTGATCGGTAGAAACCTGGTCACCTTCATTAAACGATCGACGATACCCCATATCGAGTCGTTCCCCACATGTGACCGAGGAAGACCATGTTTGAAATCCATGGCGATGTTGTCAAACTTCCACTCCGGCACCGAGAGTGGCTGTAACAATCCGGCTGGGCTCTTACACTCTACCTTCACTAACTGACAGGCCTCTCAATGGGTCACGAATTATGTGATATCCCTCTTCATACCCGGCCAGTGCATCGCCCTATTCAGGTCGGCCGTCATCTTGGTGATGCCTGGGTGCACCGAGTACCTGCTGTAGTGAGCCTCAATCATAATGTCCTCCCGAATCCGGCCCCAAGCCAGTATGTACACCCGTCCTCTAAAACATATCAACCCATCTATCTTTGTATATTCCTCGGCCGTGCCTGCCTCCAAGGCCCTAAATAATGGCTCTAGCTTGTCATCCCTCCTCTGCTAAGTCCTGATGCATTCTCGAATATCATCGGTAGTGCTCAACTCGGAGAGATACACCTCATAAAGCTCTGAGTCGTCTGAGTACACCAAGGTAATCTGCATATCCTCCATCATCTGTACCAGCTCCATAGTCATCAACTGGGACTCTGCTCCTGAAGTGGTAGCCCTCTGGCTCGGTGCGTCTGCAACCACATTCATCTTCCCCGGGTGATAGTGTATCGTATACTCGTAATCCGATAGAAATTCCACCCATTGCCTCTGGTGGACATTCAACACCTTCTGTGTATCAACATATTTCAAATTCTTGTGATCCAAAAATATGTCGATGTGCACCCCATAAACGGTAATGCCACCAAATCTTCATAGCAAACACCACTGCTCCCATCTCCAAGTAATGCACATGGGAGTTCTGCTCGTGCTTCTTCAGCTGGCGGGATGTGTATGCAATCGCATGTCCATGCTGCATCAGTATAGCGCCCATCCCCTGAAACGACGCATCAGTGTACACCTAGAAGCCCTCCTTTCCAGACGAAAGAGTGAGGATATGGGCCCAAGTAAGCCAACCCTTCAACTCCTGGAAGGCTGCCTCACACTGTGGCATCCAAATGAACGGAGTGTCCTTCGTCAAAGAAGTGAGTGGAAGGGCTATCTGAGAGAATCCTTGCACAAAATTCTGGTAGTACCCGGCCAATCCTGGAAAACTTCGGACATCCGTGGCCATCTTCAAATAAGGCCAGTCTCGCACTGCCTGAATCTTCACGGGATCCACCGCCAATCCTGCTCCACTGGTGATATGCCCTAAAAGGCCACCTTCGTCGGCCAAAACTGGCATTTACTGAACTTGGCATACAACCGATGCTCCCTGAGCTTCTCCAGAGTCAAGGCCAGATGTTTTGCATGCTCTTCCTTCATCTTAGAATAAATAAGGATGTCATCTATGAACACAATGACAAATCTGTCGAGGTATGGCTCGAACACGCAGTTCATCAAGCTCATGAAAGCTGATGACGCATTTGTGAGCCCAAAGGGCATCATGATAAACTCATACATGCCATATCTGTTGCTAAACGCTGTCTTCAGGATGTTTTCTTCCTGAATCCGTAATTGATAGTACCCCGACATCAAATCCAGCTTCGAGGACTAATGTGCTCCCACTAGTTGATCAAATATCTCATCGATCCTTGGCAATGGATATGTTTCCCGGACTATCAACCGGTTTGGTTCAAGATAGTCGATGCACAACCTGAGTGTCTGATCCTTTTTCTTCACAAACAAGACCAGAGCTCCCCAAGGCGAGGAGCTTGGCCTAACGAATCCAGCATACACCAGCTCCTTCAACTGACTCCTGAACTCCACCAGCTCCTTTGGAGCCATCCGATAGGGAGCCTTAGACACCGGCTTAGCTCCTGACACTAACTGAATATGGAATTCCTTCTTGCGGCGTGGCGACAATCCAGGTAGCTTCTCTGGGAACACATCTGCAAAGTCCAGCACCACCGATATATCGGCAACCATGCATCGTCTTGACCCCGACCATCTCGAAGAACACCAGATAGACTTCATCTCTAATAAATTTGACTCACACCTAGTTAAAAGTGGACAATTACATGTGATCCCCCATGTGGGCACACCACAGCTTCCGCTGCTTAATTTGTCCCCAAACTAAACTCGAGCAGGGGTGACCTAGGGTTAGTGGACTTCTACTTTTCCGATCGAGGTTTCCCTCTGATACCAGTTTGTAAGACCCCTTTTTTTGCAAAACCAACCGGGTCTTATGCCCATAACCGCTGCTTTGCGGTGACAGCAACACACCCAGGAAGATCCTCACTACAAAACGCCGATCCTGCCGGCCATACCGATCGCAGAAGAGTACAAAGATTCCTTAAGTTATTTAGAGTTAAAGTCAATTTAAGTATAGTAGTTAACCGTATCCCTCGGCTGAGTGGCTCATCTAGTCCACAAGAAAAGTAATTATGTGCGACGAAAAATACTTTTTTTATCGGATTATGCATCATACAAGAGCATAGAGGTTCCAAAAGGACACCTCAAGATATGCAAGTTCTAAATTTATAATAGTAATAAAAGTGGATTTGTACGGTCGTTAAATATAGTGATTTAACATTTTAAATTATGCAATTCATACGGTAATAATAGTAATTTTTTCTTTTATACTTGAAAATAACTATCATGCAATCCTAACATAAAACATCTCAGGGAGCAAGTAATCCACATCCACAGAAAGAGAAGGAAGCAGCTAGCAAGGTATCCAAAAAACTGTCTATCCTGTGGGCGTCAAGAATCTGACACGAACCCACATAAAAACAGAAGTATGTCTGAACTAGGTAAGCAATCTAAAACAACCAACTACCTTGCTATGGCGAGGTGAAAACCACAGCCAACACTGCTGCCTAGAAACTCCGAAACCAGCTCCTCTATCTGTTACTGCTCTGAACCTGAGACATTCCAAAGACAGAACACCTCAACAAGAATGTACAAATGGTGGCAGAAAAAATAAGCCAACATAAACAAGGGGTCAAATGGGGTACCAACCCAAGACCAAAAGTACTGAAGTAAAGTACGAAAGTAAATCATCAAACAGGAAAAGAACACTTACGTGAATCGTCACGTACATCATAAATACACCAGATGCACAAGGCTATAATGTGATAAATATGAGTAAATCATAAGGAGGAGATTGCATAACCTTTATTAGGCACCTGTGGTTGACTCTACCCAAAAACACGGGCGAGGTGGTCACTCAACTGGACACACCCTCAAGAATATAATTTTCGTCTAACTGCGGGAGAGACTCATACACTCCACCATGCACCGCAGATGCGCAAAAACCTGGTATACCTCCACGAGGTACTAATAAAGGGAGCAGAAATTTCAGAGGTGGTTGCGTCCATTAACTCCCGCAATCAAGAAAAATCACAAAAAAAAACAAACACATATATCTCGAGACTTGGCACATCGGATTCTACTAGACATTTCTAGATTAAAGACGTGGTTGATCAACCCTTAGGAATGATTAACAATCCTAGATAAACTCTAACACGTTCAACAACGATAGATAAGGCAATTAAAGCCATCAACAAGACACTTCAAAAATGATTAAATCTCAGATTTGAGTTTACCATGACAAGATCTTATAACATCAAGTGATCATCAAAGAGGATTAATCATAGCAATAACTTTGAAAAGACAGAACACAGAAAGTTTTAAGGATCATAAAAAAAAACTTAACAGTTACCATCACGCCGGACAAGGAGAAACAAGGGTAAACTACCACTTGCTTTGGTTTAACCGAAAAAATCCTCCGAATCACTCCACGTCGCAGATCGTGCAAAAGAAGACAGGAGGAGTCGAAATCTGAACAAAATTGCCGAAATAGAGGTTAGGGCCGAGAAAACCTAATGAGAAAACTTAAGAAATGGGAAAATATTTACCACGATGGCGCATCTCTGGACGAGATCTTTCCGGATCTATATTTGGTTGAAGATTTGGAGCATCAGAGAACCGTCGGCGGCCACCGGAAGATTCACGAAGAACTTTCTCTCTCTCTCTCTCACGCCACTCTGGTTCGGGAGAAAATCCGGAGAAGATGAAGTTTTTCTTTCTTAAGTATCAGAATATATATATATATATATATATATATATATATATATATATATATATATATATATATATATATATATATATATATATATATATATATATGTGTGTATTTATAAAAAGTTTTGTTTAAGTAGGGGGAAAAACGGACTATTTACGAGTCGGTGCGCGGAAAACAAAAATATAGGTTTAGGATGAGTTAAAATCGAAACGTGCCCAACATGAAAGTTGTAGATCTCGTCGAGACGAACAAATATCATGTTAACATTTTTTTATACGACACAATTTTGACCCTAAAAAGGCTCCCGAATGCAAACTGTAACAGACTACTCGGGAAGAATCCAGTCTACTCAACAGGATGTAGTCTACTCGAGAGGATGCATTCTACTCGAGAGGATGTAGTCTACTCGAGAGAATTACTCGAAAGGAGGCAGTCTACTCGAGAGGATGCAGTCTACTCGAGAGAATGCAGTCTACTCGAGAGAATGCAGTCTACTCGAGAGGAGGCAGTCCACTCGAGAGGATGCAGTCTACTCGAGAGGATGCAGTCTACTCGAGATGAGTAGCAGAATACTCGAGAGGTATAGCAGAATACTCGAGAGGAATAGCAGAATACTCGAGAGGGAGGCCAGGTACTCGAGAAGAATTTGCATGCAGTGAAAATTTTTTACAGATATATCCAAAAATCAAACTATAGAGATGAATAGTAAAAGAAATTTTTGAATAGTGTTTTAATATTAAAATATTCATATTTATATTTTTTGAACAAGAAAACACTAATTCAAAACAGAGGCCCAAACGCCCGCCGAATCAAACGAAATTTGCACCGTAGGCAAACACTGACGTTATGAACTCAAAGGCGAAGTCAAATAAAGAATCCGACGTGCCATTCTCGAGATATAAATTTTCAAAGTTTATGTCGAACATAAATTCTACAAAACTTCGGAAAAATCGTCGAGGCCCGAATATCGCTCGGATCACGACGAAACTTGACGAGCAAGTACAAAATTATTCAACTTGAATTCCAAATGCACAATTTTCTCATTACAACAAGAATTTGGCCGACTCGACCGCACGGACGCGAAAATGACTTAACGGCATTGCGCCATCAACTTGACGTTAAAAGTAACGCCACGACGTCATAAATATGACGATGCCCATTGAAATAAAATCAACAAAAAATCTGGGGCATTACAGTCACTCCTCCTAAAAAGAAGTTTTGTCCTGAAACTTAACACAACTACAAAACCAAACCAAAAACGAGAAAATCAAACACAACCAAAACATAGAGACATACCAGAAACTAAGAGAAGAGATGCAGATGAGATTCCCTCATCTCCGATTCCAACTCCCACGTCGCACTCTCGACGTCTTGATTTCTCCAAAGAATCTTGACCATAGGGATGGTCTTCCTCCGCAACACTCGATCTTGAGATTCCAAAACACGGACAGGCTCTTCCACATAGGTAAGGTTGGGCTGAATCTGGGGCACCGAGTTGAGGACTTGACGATCATTACGAACACACTTCCGCAATTGGCTTACATGGAACACATCATGGATGCCAGGGAAGGTAGCAGGCAATTCCAGCCTATAAGCTGACACTTAGATACGCTCAAGAATCTGGAAAAGTCCCACATACTGGGGGTCTAACTTGTGGTTCCTTCCAAACCTTTTAACACTCGTCATCGGAGATACTTTCAGAAAAACCAAGTCCCCAACGACAAACTACAGATCGACCCTTCGTCGATTAGAATACTTCTCATAACGCTCTTGTGCTACACGGATCTTCTCTCGAATATGAGTTACAGCGCAATTCATCTCTTCAAGGGCTTCCGGACGTAACAATGGTCTCTCACCAACCTCAGCGCAAAACAAAGGAGTCCTACATCGCCTCCCATACATGACCTCAAACGGGGCCATCTTCAGACTCTCTTGATAACTATTATTATAAGCAAATTCCATGACTTTGAGATGCTCATCTGAAGCATAACCGTGATCCAATATGTAACACCTGATCATATCCTCCACGATCTGATTAACTCGTTCTATTTGACCATTTGTCTGTAGATGATAGCAGGTGGAATACCTTAAATCAGTACCCAACCCTCCTGTAAACTCTTCCATAAATGAGACGTAAAGCTAGA
Organism: Platanthera guangdongensis; assembly: GCA_039583875.1. Classification (NCBI taxonomy): domain Eukaryota; kingdom Viridiplantae; phylum Streptophyta; class Magnoliopsida; order Asparagales; family Orchidaceae; genus Platanthera; species Platanthera guangdongensis. Next base: position 54,655,075 of record CM077159.1, on the reverse strand, counting down.
GTCTCGATCCGACATGATACTGATAGGAACTCCATGCAATCTGATAACCTCTTCTAGGTATAATTCAGCTATCTTCTTAATATAATATCCAATCTTAAAAGGGACGAAGTGAGCACAGTTAGTCAACCTATCGACTATCACCCAAACGGAGTCGTGCCCACGGGGAGATTTTTGGTAGACCAGTAATAAAATCCGTCGAAATACTCTCCCACTTCCAACTGGGAATATCAAGCAGTGTCAATTTACCTCCAAGCCTTCTATGGTCAGCCTTAACAAGCTGACACGTAAGACATTCCAACACAAACTTTGCGATATCATTCTTCATTCCTGACCACCAAACAATTTGCTTTAGATCCTTATACATTTTAGTGGAACCAAGATGGTAGGCTACACTGGAACCATGAACTTCAGCACAGATCTTAGCCCGAATGCACCAAAGGCGGAGACGCAAAATCTACCACGATACTTCAAGGTATCCAACTCATCTAAGGAAAAATCAGGTAACTCTCCCTTCACAGTTCTATTCTGAAGGTGTAACAAATCTGGATCATCCTTCTGATGTGCTCGAGTAATGGAATCCAAGAGGGTTTGTTGTATCCCTAGTTGGATTTAGGCTAGGTTCACTAATTAGGATGCCTGACCCACAATGTATAGCCAGGGTCATATGTTTTGAGTCTTACAGTTTAGGCTAAGTCTTTAGGTTCAACCTTACATGGACCAGCCAACAGAAGATCTCAGATTGACTCAAGATTTAGAAGAAATCAAGTTCAGTATATAAGTTCGACGTTCGTTGAACTCAGCTCAACGATCGTCGATCGCTGATCGACGAACTAAGAGTTAATTCTCTGAGTTGAGCTTGACGATATTCGAGCTCAGGTCGACTGAGTCTGGATTTCAACTTCAACACATTCTTTCCAGAATATTTTCTCTGAACTCAGCTCGACGAAGATAGATTATCAGCTCGACGAACTTGGAGCGCAGAATTGGCAAGTTATTCACAGAATGCAGTTCGCTGTGTTTAGGTCGACGAACTTGGATCTTAGGTCGACGAACAAGTTTTCTCAGGTCGACCAATAGGATTTCTCAGCTCGACGAACTTGGATCTCAGGTCGACGAAATCTGTTCTATGGTCGACGATTTCTGTTGTTGTTCCAGACTTAGAATTTTCCCTCATTTCTATCTTTATTCCATATTATTTAGCAATAATTTCCTGAGTAATTAATGCACATATTCTCTGAATATAGCCGTTATTGGCATAATTAATTATGGTCATCATCAGGTTAATTACTTGCTTAATTTATTGGGATAGTTGGGGAAACACATTAAAGAAAATATTCTCGAGCCGATTTTTTTTCTCCAGGCAATAGTAATTAATGTAAAGAATTAAAAATTCAAAGAAGAATTCAACTGCAAAAATTAAAAGAGATTTTCTCTTTCAGACGGAAAGAACAAAAAGAGAACACAGTACAGAGAATAGACAGAAAAATACAAAAACAGTCTCAAACATTCTTAGTGTAGAAAACACTTTGTTTTCACCTTGATCTTTCTGAAGAAGAAGAACAACAACAAACACAAAATCAAGAGTCTTCTTCAACTTCAACTCCAGGAGCTTTCAAATATAACCATCACTATCAGTCAGAAGTTCCTGAATTACTTCAAGTCAAGGCAGAAGACCTACACCCTGTGAAGGCTCCTAGTGATTCTGAAGGAGTCTTGATAACAACAATCCACTAAGTCTTCTCAGTTGTTTGAGAAAGAGAAGACATCATCAAATCTCTCTCCCCTCCTGTATAAAGGATTTATTAACACTCTTCAAAAGTATATTTGGTTTTTGGGCACCTGATCAAAAGCTCAAAGGGTTGTGAGATCTCCCTGGAAATAGATCTTGTGGTGGCAGTCACCTGATCAAAAACCTGCTAGTGGATTTCTACAATGGTGGTAAAAGAGTGGATGTACCCAGGTTGGGGAACCACTATAAAATTTCTTGTGTTGTCTGGTTTTCCTTTTTCTTGTTGTTCTTGATGTGGCTGTGATAGACTAGTATGATGTGCTGTGGTAGATTAGATTATCTTTTCTTTCTTTTACAACTAATGGTATCACCTAGTTTATTTACTCTAATAAAAGTTAAAAACAGTCAAACATTTTATTACTCTATTCACTCCTCCCCCCCCCCCCCGATAGAGTAAATCAGATCTAACCCCCATCTTTCAATTAGTATCAGAGCAGGTTCCTTTGGTTGTACAAGCTAACGCTTGAACCAAAAGATCCTTTGTTAGATCTGATCTTAGTTTGTTTATTACACAGCATGACATAGAACAAAGACTATGCAAGCACCAGAACTCCCGTCTGCAACTTGAATAAATTTGCAATCTAGAAGGCAAGAATTAGGCTGTACATGAATTCTATTGATGAGGACATATATAATTATATTTTGACAGGTCCTCCTCAACCAACAACTACTACTACATCTACTTCAACTTCAAGCACACATGTTGTTCCACCACCTGAGTGGACAGATGCTCGAAAAAAGGCAAAGACTGCAGATGCAAAGGCCATGAATATATTGGCTCAGACTATGTCAGATGACATATTTTAGAAAGTGGCTGAATGCACATCTGTAAAAGCAATCTAGGACTCTCTAAACCAGATGGTTGCTGGTTCAGCTGATGAGAGGAAAGACAGAAGATCAACTCCGATCTCCCAGTATGAGAACTTCAAGAAGGATGAATCAGAATCTGTTAGTGACATGTACAACAGATTAAGTTCCATTATCAGTGAGCTGAAGACCTTGGACAAAGACATCTCTCTCACTGAGGTGAATGACAAAATCCTAATGTGCTTCCCCAGCACTTGGGATTCCAGAATATGGCCAATCAAGGAGGCCAGAAGTCTTAATGAGATTTCTAAAGAATCTCTTCTGGGCAAGCTCATATCATATGAGGAGCTTATCAAGTCCAAGGAAGCTGCAGAACAGAAGACTCCTGCAACATCAAGAAAGGAGCAGAACATAGCTTTTAAAGCTATAGAAGAAACAGAAACTCCAACTGCCAGCGAAGAACTGCTGAGACTCTTAGCAAAGAGATTCTACAAAATGTCAAGGAAGGACTTCAGGAGAAAGTCATCCATGCATGATGACAAACCCAGGTATGGCAAAACACCCACTAAAGAAATTATTTATTTTGGGTGTAGAAAACCAGGACACTTCATTTCAGAATGTCCTGAAAATCAAAAGAAGGAAAAAAAAGGTGAGAAAAGGACTCCAAAAAGCATCACTACAACAAGCCTTCTTCCAGCATGCACAAGAGAAAAAAGAAGGGATTTGTGGCTGAGACCTGGAGTGTCACTGAAGTTGAATCTTCATCTTCTAGCTCCAGTGAAGAGGAAGAAGAAGCTAAGGCAAGAGAATTTTTCCTCATGGCTATCAATGCCACTTGCAGCCCATCAGATGCTTAGGAACAAACAAAAGAGTCAGACAATGAAGAATATGAATTAGAAGCAGATCAGGTACTATCTTCCTTTGACTACAATTCTGATAACTTTAAAACTGAATTTAAATCCATGTGTATAGATTTAATAAACTCTGAAAAAGAAATTAAAACACTTAGGTATAAATTAACTGATCATGAAAATCTTGTCTCTGGAAATATTAAGTTAAAAGATGAATTAACCCTAGCTCAAGAACAAATAATATCATTAAAATCTGAATTAGCTGAGGCTAGGAAACTTGAAGAATCCTGAAACGGGAGAAGCATCAAGTTGATGGACATCACAAGCACAGTTAATGCCAGCTTAAATGGCATGCTGGGCTTAGGTGCTTCATCAAGTCAACCTCCTCTAATCACGAAGAATATATTATCAGCTCCA